>OY992536.1:96438114-97668123 GCA_963921195.1 Pegoplata infirma
ATATGTGTATTATCATATGTACTGAGACTTGGAAAACACTGAAAGAAATATTATGGTGAAAGGTCTCCTAAGTACTTAAATAACTATTGAAATGATAAAAAAACCGATATTGGAATTAATTTTATCACATCCTGTTACAGAGTCAATTCCGTTCAGAAGTGGTTTTAAAGATTTCGTCTTAAAACGTAAAACGTAAAAATTTTCCGAATGAAGAAACAAAAAATTATTAGTTTTGCGATTTGCGAGTAAACCAATTATTGCATGCCCATGTGACATGCCCCATTATTTTATACTTTTGGTTCCTACTTTCGAAATCTGTCAGGCACAATGATTGATCAGATGTAGGGTATGTCAAAAGTGGCTGCTTACACGGAACTATTGGGAGTTATGAACAGATATCGTGAGAGGTTAAAATTGGGGTCAAAATTTTTGATATATCAAATCTGATCAAATACAAGTATTTACACAAAATATTATAAAATTTAACCAGATTAGATCAAATAATTTTTTCACGAGCGACCAAAAAAGTGATAATGAAAAATATTATCTAAATTTTAGTCAGATCAATCAGTTTTGAGATCTCCACGATCAAATAATTTTTTTGCGAGCAACAAAAAATGTTAAAATGCACAAAATTATTAAAATTTTGGTCCGATCAATAATCAATTCTGAGATCTCCAGCGCACCCTATAGGAGGAAAAATAAGATACATCATTTCTTTAATGGATTTAAAAAAAAAATAATTTTCAGTGTACGAGCACAAAAGACAATATCGTAAACGAGAAGACATTCAAATACACAACAATGAATGACAAACAAATGGCAAACGATTTTCAAAAATGCCTACCAGCGAGACACTTTACAGACGACATTATAAACGATCGGACGGACACACAGACAATCTTATATTAACTGTATGAAGTAAATTGCAATGCAAATAAAATTGGTTACTTTTGGTTGACTGTTTTGTTGTTGATGTTCATGCTGTTGTAGCCGTAGTAAGCTGCAGCCAACAATTCAGCCAGAGTACAGTGCAATTAATACCATTTCAACAGGGGGAAGTGATTGCAATTAATCTTCATTAGAGTAGTTTGGTACACAGAAAAAAATAAAAATGAATTTCAATTACGAAATTCGTTGATTCAATTAAAAAATTAATTGATTTCGGACGTATCACGAAAATGCGCATATTAATTACTCATTTTGTTTGAAAATAGTTTTAAAACTTAATTAAATTGTTAATTGAATCAATTAAAGTTTTAATTGAAAATAAAAGGAAAAACCAATTAAAATTGTAAATAAATAAACTAAAAAAAATTAATAAAAATTGAAAATCAATAATATAGATTTATTGATTCACATAAAATGCTTAATTGAAAAAAGACCAAAACTCAATTTAATTTTAAAAGTTAAACTTCAAAAAATGCCCTAAAATAAATAAACATAGAATTTTTTTGTTTTATATTATTTAGAAATTTATTTTCTTTATTAAATATAAACAGTTGGTATAGTTTTGCATAGAAACATTATAGTAGTATTTTAAAATATCAATAACTATTTAAAACTACATTTTTATTTTTAAATCTTGTTATTGCATGCATTTTTGTCGCTTTAGTAAAGTTGAAACAAAAAAAATTGTATTATATTTCAATGTGCAAAACACAAGGCAAATGCCTCATATTATTTTTTTTGTTTCAACTGTACATATTTCATTAGCAAAACACTTTATCCGCAACGACCACTCGCCTTAAAGAAAACAATGAAACTAAATTTTTTTGTTGCGTTTCATGTATTCATTGACTGCTACCACCAAAATATACAAAACAATAGTTCAAAAGTTTTTTTTGTTGTTTTTTGCATTTTTATTTTTTCATTGGCTACTAAAACTAATGCATACAAAACCGGTTTCGTTTGTTTATTTTATTTTTGTTTTCAGTAAAGTTAAGAATTCAATTAAAACATTAATTGAATCAATTAAAATGTTTAATTGAAGTTAAATTTAATATCAAATCCATTTTTAATTAAAAAAAAAATTACGATATTATTTTCTGTGTAGTGATATTTATTTTTCTCTTTATTTGGATGTTTATTAATATCAAACTTATTTGAATGAATGAATGAATGAATGAATGAATGAATGAATGAATGAATGAATGAATGAATGAATGAATGAATGAATGAATGAATGAATGAATGAATGAATGAATGAATGAATGAATGAATGAATGAATGAATGAATGAATGAATGAATGAATGAATGAATGAATGAATGAATGAATGAATGAATGAATGAATGAATGAATGAATGAATGAATGAATGAATGAATGAATGAATGAATGAATGAATGAATGAATGAATGAATGAATGAATGAATGAATGAATGAATGAATGAATGAATGAATGAATGAATGAATGAATGAATGAATGAATGAATGAATGAATGAATGAATGAATGAATGAATGAATGAATGAATGAATGAATGAATGAATGAATGAATGAATGAATGAATGAATGAATGAATGAATGAATGAATGAATGAATGAATGAATGAATGAATGAATGAATGAATGAATGAATGAATGAATGAATGAATGAATGAATGAATGAATGAATGAATGAATGAATGAATGAATGAATGAATGAATGAATGAATGAATGAATGAATGAATGAATGAATGAATGAATGAATGAATGAATGAATGAATGAATGAATGAATGAATGAATGAATGAATGAATGAATGAATGAATGAATGAATGAATGAATGAATGAATGAATGAATGAATGAATGAATGAATGAATGAATGAATGAATGAATGAATGAATGAATGAATGAATGAATGAATGAATGAATGAATGAATGAATGAATGAATGAATGAATGAATGAATGAATGAATGAATGAATGAATGAATGAATGAATGAATGAATGAATGAATGAATGAATGAATGAATGAATGAATGAATGAATGAATGAATGAATGAATGAATGAATGAATGAATGAATGAATGAATGAATGAATGAATGAATGAATGAATGAATGAATGAATGAATGAATGAATGAATGAATGAATGAATGAATGAATGAATGAATGAATGAATGAATGAATGAATGAATGAATGAATGAATGAATGAATGAATGAATGAATGAATGAATGAATGAATGAATGAATGAATGAATGAATGAATGAATGAATGAATGAATGAATGAATGAATGAATGAATGAATGAATGAATGAATGAATGAATGAATGAATGAATGAATGAATGAATGAATGAATGAATGAATGAATGAATGAATGAATGAATGAATGAATGAATGAATGAATGAATGAATGAATGAATGAATGAATGAATGAATGAATGAATGAATGAATGAATGAATGAATGAATGAATGAATGAATGAATGAATGAATGAATGAATGAATGAATGAATGAATGAATGAATGAATGAATGAATGAATGAATGAATGAATGAATGAATGAATGAATGAATGAATGAATGAATGAATGAATGAATGAATGAATGAATGAATGAATGAATGAATGAATGAATGAATGAATGAATGAATGAATGAATGAATGAATGAATGAATGAATGAATGAATGAATGAATGAATGAATGAATGAATGAATGAATGAATGAATGAATGAATGAATGAATGAATGAATGAATGAATGAATGAATGAATGAATGAATGAATGAATGAATGAATGAATGAATGAATGAATGAATGAATGAATGAATGAATGAATGAATGAATGAATGAATGAATGAATGAATGAATGAATGAATGAATGAATGAATGAATGAATGAATGAATGAATGAATGAATGAATGAATGAATGAATGAATGAATGAATGAATGAATGAATGAATGAATGAATGAATGAATGAATGAATGAATGAATGAATGAATGAATGAATGAATGAATGAATGAATGAATGAATGAATGAATGAATGAATGAATGAATGAATGAATGAATGAATGAATGAATGAATGAATGAATGAATGAATGAATGAATGAATGAATGAATGAATGAATGAATGAATGAATGAATGAATGAATGAATGAATGAATGAATGAATGAATGAATGAATGAATGAATGAATGAATGAATGAATGAATGAATGAATGAATGAATGAATGAATGAATGAATGAATGAATGAATGAATGAATGAATGAATGAATGAATGAATGAATGAATGAATGAATGAATGAATGAATGAATGAATGAATGAATGAATGAATGAATGAATGAATGAATGAATGAATGAATGAATGAATGAATGAATGAATGAATGAATGAATGAATGAATGAATGAATGAATGAATGAATGAATGAATGAATGAATGAATGAATGAATGAATGAATGAATGAATGAATGAATGAATGAATGAATGAATGAATGAATGAATGAATGAATGAATGAATGAATGAATGAATGAATGAATGAATGAATGAATGAATGAATGAATGAATGAATGAATGAATGAATGAATGAATGAATGAATGAATGAATGAATGAATGAATGAATGAATGAATGAATGAATGAATGAATGAATGAATGAATGAATGAATGAATGAATGAATGAATGAATGAATGAATGAATGAATGAATGAATGAATGAATGAATGAATGAATGAATGAATGAATGAATGAATGAATGAATGAATGAATGAATGAATGAATGAATGAATGAATGAATGAATGAATGAATGAATGAATGAATGAATGAATGAATGAATGAATGAATGAATGAATGAATGAATGAATGAATGAATGAATGAATGAATGAATGAATGAATGAATGAATGAATGAATGAATGAATGAATGAATGAATGAATGAATGAATGAATGAATGAATGAATGAATGAATGAATGAATGAATGAATGAATGAATGAATGAATGAATGAATGAATGAATGAATGAATGAATGAATGAATGAATGAATGAATGAATGAATGAATGAATGAATGAATGAATGAATGAATGAATGAATGAATGAATGAATGAATGAATGAATGAATGAATGAATGAATGAATGAATGAATGAATGAATGAATGAATGAATGAATGAATGAATGAATGAATGAATGAATGAATGAATGAATGAATGAATGAATGAATGAATGAATGAATGAATGAATGAATGAATGAATGAATGAATGAATGAATGAATGAATGAATGAATGAATGAATGAATGAATGAATGAATGAATGAATGAATGAATGAATGAATGAATGAATGAATGAATGAATGAATGAATGAATGAATGAATGAATGAATGAATGAATGAATGAATGAATGAATGAATGAATGAATGAATGAATGAATGAATGAATGAATGAATGAATGAATGAATGAATGAATGAATGAATGAATGAATGAATGAATGAATGAATGAATGAATGAATGAATGAATGAATGAATGAATGAATGAATGAATGAATGAATGAATGAATGAATGAATGAATGAATGAATGAATGAATGAATGAATGAATGAATGAATGAATGAATGAATGAATGAATGAATGAATGAATGAATGAATGAATGAATGAATGAATGAATGAATGAATGAATGAATGAATGAATGAATGAATGAATGAAAGAATGAATGAATGAATGAATGAATGAATGAATGAATGAATGAATGAATGAATGAATGAATGAATGAATGAATGAATGAATGGACGGGCGAACAACTACAAATCTACGTAGAAAGTTATTCAGAGTCGATCGGTATACTTGAAAGCGATTCTAGTTATAAATTTAAATATTTTCAAATAAGCGTTACCTTAATCAACATGTATTTACGAAATCTGACTCATGCTCTTACATCAGGATTTCTTATTTAAGTTTTTAGCAAATAGTTAGTTTGTCAAGATATTTAAGAAAACAAATTTTTGGATAAATTAAACGATGAAAAATTGACGGTATTTAATTTAAAACTTCATATTAATACTATATAAATATAATAACTTTACAAACATGTTGCATTAGGGTTATTACTTTTTAATTTTTTTGCAAATATCAAAAAGTCCATCCCATAGTCGTATAGCCCATGAAAAAATATTAAGAATAAAAAAGTTCACGCACAAAACGCGATGAAGTTTTGAATATTAGTTTTTCTTTTAAGTATAAACAAATTAAATTTAATTGCAAAATATTTACACTCAAAAAAAAAAACTGTAAAACGCCTGGTAAAATGCCTTGTAATACCGTTCTACCAATATTTAACAATTTTCCTTGTTTTTTAACAAAAATTCTTGTACTTTGCTCAAACGAGAACTACAGTTTTATTGGTAATTTTACAAATTTATTTTCGTAATTGTATTCTACCATTTTGAAAGGTCATTTTACAAAAAACAAACTGTAATTTTACAATAAAGTTTTTATTACGAGGATTCTAGTTGATTTACAAAAAAAACTGCTATTTTACAAAAATTATGTTATTGTTTAACAAAAAAAAAAGTTTTTTTTTTTTTTTGGAAATTTTCTATTTTTTTTTTTTTTTTTTCCAAAAATTTTTTTTTTATTAAAAAAGATTTAAAAAAAAGTTGATAAAATTTTGAAAAATTTATTACGAGGATTCTAGTTAATTTAAAAAAAAAAACAGTTATTTTATAAAAATGATTTTATTACGAGGATTTATGTTGTTTAACAAAAACTTTCTTTTTTGTAAATTTACCATTTTGGTTTGTAAATTTACCATTTTTTTGAACATATTTACCATTTTTTCTTGTAAGTTTACCATTTTTTTTTTTTATTTTTCCGGTATTAAAACAATATTTTTACCAATAAAATTAGTTATTTTACCAATTTTTGGCGCAATCAAAATTACGAGGAAATCCTCGTAATTTAACGAGAATTTTACCTACCTCCTATTTTACGAGAATAGCCTCGTAAAATCACGAGATTTTTTTGTAACTTTACAAGGTTTTTTTTTTTGAGTGTAGGATTTTCTTATAATTTCATTAATAAAAAAACAAAATCTCATCAATTGAATGGAGGGCGCGAAAAAATCACGGTATTATGACGCTATTTCGCGGTTTTTTTAAATTAGCTAAATTTTAATGTCAAGTGATAGGTGCTATGAGGCAGTAATTCTTTTCAGCAACTAAAGATTATAATCGCGGAATTTTGGTGCTTTTTCACGGATGCTATAAATAAGTTAAATGTTGGTTTCTTCTGATATGTGTTCATGAGTGTATGATAATTATCAAATAATTAAGATATGACGTCATAATTTTAAAAACAAAAAAATAAAAAAAATCATTCTTGGGGGAGTTTTAGAAATTGCATTCGGTGCGTGAACTTTTTTCACCGAAATGACCGAAAAATTTGATTTTTGTTATCTGTACAACATTGCCCATAGGGTGGTGGGATGGACTTTTTTTGTCCAAAAAAAGTTGTAACCCTAATGTTGCATATTTGCGATTTTGAAGAAAAATACTCAAGTTTCAATTGGCTAATAGACCATTTACACTGCAGGCCTTTATTACTCAAACTAGGTTATAAAAACAATGTTTGCGATTCCACTACACAAATGAAAATATTTTAAAATTAAATAGGTCACTTCTAAGTGGCTGCTCGCACTTCCATTACATTTAATATTGTGGTAGCAAAATTATTTTCAAGCTTAAGTTCTTAAGGTGGATGTCGTAGACCTTACGGGGGCTGTGCATTGGGATTTCGAACATGAAAAATTTAATGAAAAATGGACATGAAAAATTTAATAGTGGATGCCACTTACATCACAAAATCTTTTTTAAATTTCAACTCAGTGAAACTGAAATAAATGTTTAAAAAAATCGGCAGTTTTTGGAATTTAGTAAAACTGTAAATGCATTTGTGTAAACAAGACCTCGAACCATCACTGAGCAATGTTTAAGGATTATCCCACTTTATCCGTAAAAGTTACAGAGGGTTAAAGTAGAAAAATCGATAAAAATGGCTTGAAATAATCCATAGTTTTTACCTTCTTTCGCTTTTTTTTTAAGTTCTCCTTATATTTCAATCTTTTCCGGCATAACACAAAGTCAGTATATATGGGGCATTCCATGCCAAATCACTCACTTTTAGGCCCGACCCCCTTCGATTAATTTTATTTTTGGTTATGTTTTAGTACATATTAAATGCAACTTGCAGCCAAATTTTCAGCCTTTTATACCAAGGTGGTGTTGAGTAATCAATTTTTCAAAATGGCGATTTTTTCCAAAAAATGAAAAAATTTAAATTTTCAATCAATTTTGACCAGTAAAAAATATAGATATTTTAAAAAAAGTTGGACAACGTTTTGTTGGTATTTAAATGTAGTTTTAGAAAAAAAATGTGAAAAAATTATTCGAAGTAATTATCACTTATTTTTTGACGTTTAAAAATTAAAATCGACTTTTTGAAAAAGTCCGAAACCTTCGATTTTTTTGTAAAAAACTATAAGAATTCTACTCTAAATTATGCAACTTTTAAGCCATAACTCGAGATGTGATCACAATTCTTTCTATTTTTTTTTTAATTTTTAAAATTGCACCTTTTATGTTTTGGCTCTGATTTATTTTATATGAAGCTCCAAAAAAAAAAAAAAATGGTAGATACTGACCCTAACTTACCCTAAATATATTCATTTGGAGGTAAATATACGTCTCACAAAAATTTGGGACGATCGGACATGTGTAAGGCGCTTAGCATGGTCCTTGAAGTTTAAAAAACGGATTACAAGGAAAAATATGATTTTTTTTTTGTTTTCGCAATTTCTTTGGTATTTTAAGTTAAGTTTTAATTCAAGTGATTACAGAATTATGATGTGGAGTAAAATGCCTTTCTAATAAGGTACTAAAAACTAAAATCGGTTGAAAATCAGCCAAGTTATTACAACTTCCCCAGGCATCTAGCGTGTGCCATACAACTTGATTAAAAAATACGAGGCCCTTTTTTTAAATTTATTGAAATTTTCTACTGTAATAACATTTTTTCATTATTCATGTTTCAGTCTAATATTTTTTTGGCTTTTCCAAATTTTAAAACAAAAAAAATATTTTTTTTTTTAAAATAGAGATTTCAAAAGGGTGTGGAAAATGCAGGCATTTTTAGCACTAATTTAAAAAATGTTAGCAAAACACAATATGAAAAATACTTGTCATCTAATAACATTTGAACTTGAAGAATAAAAAAATGTTATTACAGTAGAAAATTTCAATGAATTTCAAAAATCGGATTGTATTGATTAATCAAGTTCTCTGCCACACGTTAGATGCCTGGGGAAGTTGTAATAACTTGGCTGATTTTAAACCGATTTCGGTTTTTATGACCTTAATAGAGAGACATTTTACTCTACATTTCAATTCTGTAACCATTTGAATTCAAAATTAACTTAAAATACCAAAAAAATTAAGAAAACAGAAAAAAAATCATATTTTCCCTTTTCCGATTTTCAAACTTCAAAGCCGATGCGGCACGCCTTACCCATGTCCGATCATCCTAAAATTTTCTGAGACGTATTTTTACACCCAAGTTAATATATCTAGGGGAAGTTACGGTCAATATTTAACAAATTATTTTTTTTGGAGCACCATATAAAATAAACCAGAGTCAAAAAAAAAAAAGTGCAATTTTCAAAATTTGAATAAAAATAGAACGAATTACGATCACATCTCGAATTATGACTTAAAAGTTGCGTAATTTAGAGTAGAATTTTTTGACATTTTTAAAAAAAAATCGAAGGTTTCGGACTTTTTCAAAAAGTCGATTTTAATTTTTATACGATAAAAAACAAGTGATAATTACTTCGAATAATTTTTCATATTTTTTTTTCTAAAACTACATTTAACTACCAACAAAATGTTGTCCATCTTTTTTTAATATATCTATATTTTTTACTGGTCAAAATTGATTGAAAATTTAATTTTTTTCATTTTTTGGAAAAAATCGCCATTTTGAAAAATTGATTACTCAACACCACCTTGGTATAAAAGGCTGAAAATTTGGCTGGAAGTTGCATTTAATACGTACTAAAACATATCCAAAAATAAAATTAATCGAATTGGGTCGGGCCTAAAAGTGAGTGATTTGGCATGGAATGCCCCATATATAAGAGATTATTTTAATGTCGGTTTGATAGATGCGTCATCGCTTGGTAAGAAGTTATAAGACGGTTAAGTTTTGAAAACAAAAATTAAGAGTTTTTAAATTTTCGAGGTTTTTTGATCAGGGATTTCGGCTCCCTCTATAAAATGGAAAAAGTTGAACTAGAGTTGGTGGCTGTTGTAATTCTTAACATTTTAGAATTAATCCCGTTAATGTGCCACGAAAAGTTAAGGAGTTTCAGCAGATCAAAGTTCGATAGAAAAAACGTAATTTTTTTAAAATACCAGTTTTTCGCGAGGCACATTCGCGGTTTCATTCGAAATTTGGTGGACTCTTGCGTAAACCGAGTTTTTTGTGAGTTTACATAAAAAAATCACTGGCGGGTTTATAAAAAATAAATTGCAAAAATTTTATGGCATTTTTGAAAATTGTGCGAAATTTGCAAATCTGTTTCCTATTTTTTTTAGTAACAATTAATGCATCATGTTCATTTTAATACACCAAAAGACGTGCCTTAACGAGTAGAACTGATTTGCTTTTTGACTTTTTACTTTAAGCCATTCTGAGCGGAAAGCGCGATGATTTTATCTAAACCTGTATTGATCTGGCACATCCAAGGCTTTACATGAAATCGGATGAAATTTTTTTTAAATGAAAGCCCACTTGATGTGTCATCATAAAATCAGAAGCGGGTTAAAAAATTTTGATGATTATAGATTTTTTGGACCATATTAAATTTTCTTGTTATAAAAAAGCATCACCGATTTTTTTTAAACTACTGGTACAATGATACGAATTTCCGTGACTTTTTTTCAGTAATACCAACGCGCATTGCCTAAATATGTTATAAAAAATTGTGAAACTTTTCTTTTACAGCGAATTAATCGCGATTTTAGGTACATAGAAATTTTTTTTTTAATCGTTTGGTCATTAAAGGGTTAAATATGTATCATATATTTTAGAAGAAATTATATATCCTGGCATGTTTTAATAACGCATGCAACAAATGTGTAGAAATAAAAATCTTTAAAATATTTTTAAGATTTTTAAAACCGCTAAATCTTAAAACCGCCATAACTTTTGACCCCTTGCGCGATTTAATTGACGCGAACGAACTTCCTATTCTTAAATAGCTTCTAATATTTATGCCAACTTTCATCGATGTGCCATCAAAACAAAAATCACATCTTTTTTACCTCAAAATTTAAGTCTTATTGTTAGACGGAACTCCTCATATATTAATTGTTTTTTGGTTATGACTGACCTGAAACTGTGTCCTAAATACAAATTTGGGACGGTAATTCCTGTTTCTTACTTTAAACCATGAAAAGTATGAAGAATTAAAAGTAATTGAACCTCTTGGTAATTCCGATCATAGCCCTATTTCTTCAACCTTTTCATACCCGGCACTTCAGAGCATTTCTCGCTTGGCTACTAAACGGACGGTTTGTATTTACGAAAAGGCTCGTTGGGTAGAACTTAACGAGTTTTCCGGCAATTCAACTGAAAACTTTGTTTCCTTGACGGTACGTCGATGCCGCTGCAGAAATGGTTAGGTAATGTGATAGTGCTTTATCTGAAGAACTTAATTCCTTCAATGCTAATTTCGGGCAAGCCAAAGGATAAGTGCTGGTTTAATCAGACTTGCAGGATTGCAGTCAGAACCAGAGAGGAATCATTTAGAAATTGGCGGGATAACAAAAACGACAATTCTGATATGATGAGTAAGCAGGCGAGAATTAATTGTACCAAGATACTAGGACGCGAAAAGCTTCTCTACTAAGATAATCATCGTGCTAAAGTTCTTTCTGTCCCTCGGGATAGTAAGAGCTTTTGGTCATACGTACAAAGATTAAGAGACAATGTTAGTTTTTCTATCCCGACTATTATAAAGGATGACCAAGTGTTCAATGACCCGTTTGATAAGATTAATCATTTCGCTGGATTATTTGCAAAAAATTATTTCTTGCCGGAAGGCTATAAACCACTGCGAGAACTTGAAAAAGTATCCGGTACAATGTACAAGATGTTTTTCGATCTCGCCCAGTTAAAAGAGTTCTTGAGGATCTCAACGTAAATTAGTCAGCGCAACTCGATGGCATACTGGTATAGGAGTTAAAGTAGTGCTTATCAGCTTTAGCTTGTCCATTAGCAAACCTTTTCAGATTTTCGTTGCATAAAACCAATCCCTAAAAAAGATTGCTACTCAAACCCTGAGAACTATCGCCCGATATCGACTTTTTTACGCTCTCGAACGTGATGGAGAGCATGGTTTATTACCATCTTGTTGACTATCTGTAGTCACGCTCAATTTTATGTGATTATCAGTATGGCTTCCGTATACGTCGTTCTCCAGTAGACCTAATGGCGGTCTTTTTAAAACGTTGGAGTCGTTCAATTAACCAATTTGGTGAAAGTAAGGCTATTTCTTTGGATATTTCCAAGGCTTTCAATCTTGTGAGGCACGACGCACTTGAATCTAAACTTATTACTTTTGGCGTCGTTGATGATTTCTCTCGATTTATATCGAGTTTTCTCAGAGTCCAAAGTATAAGTGTTGTTGCAGATGAGGTCTCATTGAATAAGTTTCAACACAACTTAGGGGTACCGCAAGGTTTTGTTCTATCTCCTACTCTTTTTCTTATATTTATTAATTTTCTTATATTTATAACTGATAACTAACATTTGCCATTAACTTTATTCG
The DNA here is from genome assembly GCA_963921195.1 of Pegoplata infirma. Lineage (NCBI taxonomy): Eukaryota > Metazoa > Arthropoda > Insecta > Diptera > Anthomyiidae > Pegoplata > Pegoplata infirma. Next base: position 96,450,921 of record OY992536.1, read on the forward strand.
ATCATAGGCCAAACATTGTAGACTACAAACGTCATTCTCACTCAGGACCTTTTGACAGTCTCTGACTGGGGTCTGGCGAATAAGGAATTGAGAAATTAGATACTCTTGATGTTCTGGGCAGGCAAATCCAGTGTGACGTACATTGGAATAAAGATGTTTTTCAAGTGTCGAAAGAAACATGTTAGTATCTAGGTGCAAGAATGACGTCTTTACCCACGATCTCCTCAATATTTATACCACCTTAGTCTGGCCGATATTGGAATTCAACACCCATAGATGGGCAGGGGCTACAGAGTCTATTCTGAAGTTTTTCAACCGTATTCAATGGGGAGCGTTAAAGCTAATCAACGTATGTAGGGTATCCCACTCCATTGACTCTTTGGAGCATCGTCGAAATGTAGTCGAGATTCCATAGATTATTACTCGGATGGATCGAGGCTGCACAAACAAGTGGGTGAAGTCTATTCGGTAGAGCTTGGATTGAGCCTGGTTCGAAGATTGACAGATCATTGCAGTGTTTACCAGGCCGATATTCTAGCAATAAAGGAAGTGGCTGACTTGTTTAGTTACAATGTCTAGTCTAAAACGACAATCACATCTATTCTGACAGTCAAGCCGCGGTCAAGTCCAAGAGTCAATATTTCTGAAAACAAGATCTGCCCTCAACTGCCGCACGTCTTTCAGTGAGATGGCCAAGCAGTCTGACATACGACTCATATGGGTCCCAGGCATGCGCGGGTACAAGGGGGGAGGGGGGGGAAGGGGAAATTTCCCCCCCCCCCAGACCAATATTCAAAAAGAAAAAAGGGAGGAAAAAAAGAAAAAAAAGAAAGGAGGAAGAAGGAAATTTTCGAAAAAAAAAAATCTCGAAATCCAAAAATTTTTCATCAAAAAAAAAAAAAATTAAAATTTTTATAGGAAAATTTTTAAAGGAAAAATGTGACTTAATCTGAAAATTTTCTGTGAAAAAATATCTGTCAATCTTATTTTGAATTTTGGTATAAAAAATGACTTAGAATATGTTTTATTTTTGTATAGAAACAATTTTATTTATATCAAAAATGTTTGTCTTCTACATAGCAATAGGAAGAATATCATAAAATCATAAAAATGTTGGTAGTCTTACGTATGTTTAACTATTTTGGAAATTTTTTCAGAATGTCTTAGAATCGGTTACAGAATCTTGAGAGTTTTTCCATAGAAAAAGGTACAAAAAAAATCCAAAATTTTTCACGTCCTCAAACATTTTCTTTTTCGGATTTTTTTAGAAGAATTCCCGAATTCTAAAAGTCTCAGAATCTGAAACTTTTTTTTTAAAGAAAAATATCTCAGAATTCGAGACTTATTTATAGGAAAAAGGTCTCAAAATTTGAGACTTATTTATAGGAAAAAAGGTCGTAGAATCTGATTCTTTTTCGATAGGAAAAGGGTCTAAGAATCTGAGACTTTTTCTATAGGAAAAAGGTCTCAGAATCTCTGAATTTGAGACTTATTTTAATGAAAAAGGTCTAAAAATCTGAATCTTTTTTAAAAAGAAAAAGGTATTTTGTTGAAAAAAGTCTCAGACTTTTTTTTGAAAGTTGAAACTTTCTCAATTGGACGAAGGTCGCAAAACTTTAGACTTTTTCTATAGGAAAAGTTCTGAGATTTTTTCTCTAGGAAAAAGGTCTGAGACTTTTTCTATAGAAAAAAGGTATCGGAATCTAAAATTTGTTCAGTATGTATAAATTTAATAGTAAGAGACATTTTCTATAGTAAATATATCTCAAAAATGCTTTAAAATATGAGAGTTTTTCTATAGTAAAAGGTTTCAGAATTTGAGACTTTTTCTGTGGAAAAAAGTTCTTAGAATCTAAAATTTTTTTCTATGCGAAAAAAGTCCCAGCCTTTGAGACGTTTTCCGTAAAGAAGAAGTCTTAGATTCTGAGACATTTGAAAAATTCTCAGATTTAGAAAAATTAAAAAAAAATTAACAAACTTCCTTTGGCAAGAACAAATAAATTTGATGATTTTTTAGCTTTTCCATCACTTTTTTTGCAAAAGAAACGTATTCCTGTTTTTGCTCGGCCGACAAATCATAAAGATTTTTTTTATTCGAAGTAAAAAAAATTTCCCCCCCCCCCCAAACCCAAAAGCTGTAGCCGCCACTGGTCCCAGGGCACAGAGACATTCGAGGGAATTGCAAAACCTATGAGCTTGCAAATCTGGAAACTACCTTTCAGGTTCCAACAGAATTGGAATGTATTGGTATGCCTCTAGAAATTTGCAAGCAAGATCTATAGCTTTGTTCCGCGACGGAGACTAATCAGAGATGAGCTGGATGGACGTGTGAGACAACACGACAGATATTGCCTTCTCTTAATCAGAAGTGTACACAAGTGAGGTGATATCGCTTCCAAGAGGAGAGATTTCGACAGTGGTTGCTGTTATAACCGGACACCCGCAGAGCGGTTAAATGTGGTGTCAAATGACTATTGCCGGAGTTGCATGAATGAAGAGGAGTTGGAAACTATCGAACTTTTCATCTGCCATTGCCCGTCAGTTTCTGGTCAGAGACGTGTTTCACGATTTTTCTGATTTATCAGATGTCAAAATTCAATGTCTTAGAAGTTTCATAAGAAGCTCAAATTGTTTTAACGCAGAGACCAGTAGGGAAACCTATTGTAGTTCCGTGGTATCACAATGGACCTTAGAGTATATGTGTGCTGACGTACAACGACAGAAGTCACTTACAACCTAACCTAAACAGATGAACCCGATGGAGGTTAAAAAATAAGTCATTATCTGCTATAAAATTCTTCAAATTAACGAAAATAAGTGTGCGGTGAACTCTGCCCTCAAAAATTTTAAAGATCCGATAAGTGCTCCACATGACTTAGAAAATCGTATTCGTCAATGTTGCGGTCTAGTCGCAAGAAAATAGTGGCTAAATTTTCCACTAGTATTATTATACAGCCAAGTGTTTGAAAACATAAATCATTTCATTGAGAAATAAATTTTGAAAGTTTAATTTAATATTTTTTTGATACATTTTAAATAAACACGCACTTAATTCACTTGATATGATCGTAACAGCAGCAACAACATACAAGATCGTTGTTAATTTCCTTTTATTTTTTGTTATAAACAAAATTGTTGTCACCAAAGTTTGTCAATAAAAAGGCGTTAGATTTTAAATTTTATTATTACTAAATATTAATACAGTGAAGTTTCTGTTTAAAGGACATTTTAAACTGCCAACAAAAAAATTTGACCAAAAAAACTTTAAAATTTTTGCAACTGCCGTCATTATCCGCCTATTAATCACACGGTGCAAAACCAAAATCGGGATGAAACCAAAAGCTAATGAAAGTTGACATTTTCCAAAACAAAAACTATTATTGTAATTATAATTAGTTGAAAACTGTATAAGAGGCGTATACTTAATTTTGTAATTGCCTTTAAATAACAATCATACGCAACGGTGCACCGTGGTTAAGTTTTAATAATTTAGCAATTCAGTAAGTAGATACTGGTCCGATTGGGGCGAAATTCATACCGGTTAGAACTAACGTAAATTTGAGCTTAAGTTTGGATGCTGGACCCCACATCTACAATAAGGGCACCACCAGGGGCCCCTAAATTTGAACATGTTTAGTATACAAAAACTTTAAATGCTTTAAAATCACCAACTTCAGATACACTCACAGCAAAATACGGTTGTCTCAACCGTACAAGGTTCCAACCTCTGATTGAGGTTGCGGCAACCTTTAAATATACGGTTGTAGCAACCGACAATTTACAGTTGTGGCAACCGACAAATGCTGGTTGCAGCAACCTCAAATAACGGCATTTGCCGGTTATGGCAACCAACACATAGCTGTGTTTAATATATTTTCAATATTATACTAAATTACAAAAAAAATCCCAATAAAAACATGTTTTTTTAATTCTTTTCTTTTTTTTATTGTTTGTAAAAAAAATATAGTAATTTAAACATCTAAATATTAAAAATATTTAATAAATGTTACATTTTAATGTTGTATTAATACGTTTGATTAAGATCCCATACAGCGAATTTTTATCCTCAGAATCTGAAACTTTTTCTATAGGAGAAATGTTTCAAAATCTGAGGGTTTTTCTACAGGAAAAATGTCTCAGGATCTGAGACATTTTGTATAGGAAAAATTTTAAAGAATCTTAGACTTTTTCCTATAGAAAAAGTCTCACAAGGGAAGTATCTCAACCCTTATGAACCGATTTACATGAAACGTAAAATACACTGCGTGACAAAACTAACCACTATTTTAGAAAACAAGAGGTACGACCATCATTTCAATATATTTCGGACATGCTGAATCAAATGGCGTACTCCGTTTTTCGATGTATGGTACAGTTTTCTTGTAAAATGTCATTAAAGATTGGCTGATTTTCAGCTGCTTTTTTAACAAAAAAAATTCCAAAGCTAATGATTTTTAAATTTTATGGCATGGAAAACAAAGATATAACTTGTAGCAATATTTCTAATATAAATTTGGTTTAAAGGTTTTCATCTTAACCCCTTTAATTCGCGGATTTCTTCATTTTTTTAAGTTTTCGCGAAATTAACCGCTAAATTGGTCTCTGATAAAAAACTTGCATTTTGTGGATCATAAAGGCGTCCATGACACTACGAATAGTGGACAAAAAACATCTATGTTATATGGACCATCATGAAGAAAATCGCGAAAAACCGTTTTTTTGTATATGGCAGCATCACTTTAGGAGATGATTTGAGGCTTCATCTTTTAGTATATACTGTGGGAACCTTAAACAATGAACTGACCCAATATTTGTCCAAAAAAGTTTTCATTTGCAAAAGTTATCTTAACAAAAACTGTTATTTCAGTGTATGCGATACAATAATTATAGTTTTTGTTAAGATAACTTTTGCAAATGAAAACTTTTTTGGACAAATTTTGGGTCAGTTCATTGTTTAAGGTTCCCACATTATATACTAAAAGATGAAGCCTCAAATCATCTCCTAAAGTGACGCTGCCATATACAAAAAAAACGGTTTTTCGCGATTTTCTTCATGATGGTCCATATAACATAGATGTTTTTTGTCCACTATTCGTAGTGTCATGGAAGCCTTTATGATCCACAAAATGTAAGTTTTTTATCAGAGACCAATTTAGCGGTTAATTTCGCGAAAACTTAAAAAAATGAAGAAATCCGCGAATTTAAGGGCTTAAGATGAAAAGCTTTAAACCAAATTTATATTAGAAATATTGCTACAAGTTATATCTTTGTTTTCCATGCCATAAAATTTAAAAATCATTAGCTTTGGAATTTTTTTTGTTAAAAAAGCAGCTGAAAATCAGCCAATCTTTAATGACATTTTACAAGAAAACTGTACCATACATCGAAAAACGGAGTACGCCATTCGATTCAGCATGTCCGAAATATATAGAAATGATGGTCGTAACTCTTGTTTATTTTTTAGTGTTCCGCAGTGATATATATAAAAGAGACAATTCTAAGGTTGGGGTGTCTCGGCATATCGGCCATATCGGGGATTTAGTGGTTCAAAACATGGGTCAAAAAATGGCGAAAAAATAGTTTTTTGGATTTTTCAGCCATTTCTTTCGAAGAAACTGTATGATGTTAACATATGAGAAGAAAGGTTTTTTTAATGCCTATCCAACGGTGGTATAACCTTGTAAAAGTTTGGCTTCGTTAAACATTTTTTTCATGAAAATGTGTTAATTTTGGGGGGTATTTATATGAAGACATTGACCAACGATGTTTATATGAATATGAAATAATCTTTATTTAATTTAAGTCGACACGTATTTTTGCTCTAGAGAATATTCTTATTAGTACGGGAGTTATCGAAATTTTCCCGGAGGTCCACATTGTTTCATAAGGGGACAACGAAATTTTGAATCACTGATATGGCCGATAATCCGAGACACCCCAACCTTAAAATCGTCTCTTTTATGTATATTTTAAGTTTCAGGCAAATCGGTTCATAAGGGTTGAGATACTTCCCTTGTCAGATTCTGAGACATTTTTTCTATAGAAAATTCTGAGACATTTTTTCTATAGAAAAAGTCTCAGATTCTGAGACATTTTTTCTATAGAAAAAGTCTCAGATTCTGAAACATTTTTTCTATAGAAAAAGTCTCAGATTCTGAGACATTTTTTCTATAGAAAAAGTCTCAGATTCTGAAACATTTTTTCTATAGAAAAAGTCTCAGATTCTGAGACATTTTTTTCTATAGAAAAAGTCTCAGATTCTGAAACATTTTTTCTATAGAAAAAGTCTCAGATTCTGAGACATTTTTTCTATAGAAAAAGTCTCAGATTCTGAGACATTTTTTCTATAGAAAAAGTCTCAGATTCTGAGACATTTTTTCTATAGAAAAAGTCTCAGATTCTGAGACATTTTTTCTATAGAAAAAGTCTCAGATTCTGAGACATTTTTTCTATAGAAAAAGTCTCAGATTCTGAGACATTTTTTCTATAGAAAAAGTCTCAGATTCTGAGACATTTTTTCTATAGAAAAAGTCTCAGATTCTGAGACATTTTTTCTATAGAAAAAGTCTCAGATTCTGAGACATTTTTTCTATAGAAAAAGTCTCAGATTCTGAGACATTTTTTCTATAGAAAAAGTCTCAGATTCTGAGACATTTTTTCTATAGAAAAAGTCTCAGATTCTGAGACATTTTTTCTATAGAAAAAGTCTCAGATTCTGAGACATTTTTTCTATAGAAAAAGTCTCAGATTCTGAGACATTTTTTCTATAGAAAAAGTCTCAGATTCTGAGACATTTTTTCTATAGAAAAAGTCTCAGATTCTGAGACATTTTTTCTATAGAAAAAGTCTCAGATTCTGAGACATTTTTTCTATAGAAAAAGTCTCAGATTCTGAGACATTTTTTCTATAGAAAAAGTCTCAGATTCTGAGACATTTTTTCTATAGAAAAAGTCTCAGATTCTGAGACATTTTTTCTATAGAAAAAGTCTCAGATTCTGAGACATTTTTTCTATAGAAAAAGTCTCAGATTCTGAGACATTTTTTCTATAGAAAAAGTCTCAGATTCTGAGACATTTTTTTAATAGAAAAAGTCCAAGATTCTGAAACATTTTTTCTATAGAAAAAGTCTCAAATTCTGCGACATTTTCTCTATGGAAAAAGTCTCAGATTTTGAGACATTTTTGCTATAGAAAAAGATTCAGATTCTAAAACATTTTTTCTATGGAAAAAGTCTCAGATTCCGACTTTTTCTATAGAAAAACTGTCTCAGAATATGAGACTTTTTCTATAGAAAAACTGTCTCAGAATCTGAGACTTTTTTTATAGAAAAACTGTCTCAGAATCTGCGACTTTTTCTATTGAAAAACTGTTTCAGAGTCTGAGACTTTTTCTATAAAAAAAACTGTCTCAGAATCTGAGACTTTTTCTAAAGAAAAACTGTCTCAGAATCTGAGACTTTTTCTTAAGAAAAACTGTCTCAGAATCTGACATTTTTCTATAGAAAAAGACAGTTTCTTCTATAGAAAAATTGTCAGATTCTGAGACAGTTTTTCTATAGAAAAAAGTGTCAGATTCTGAGACAGTTTTTCTATAGAAAAACTCTCAGATTCTGAGACAATTTTTCTATAGAAAAACTCTCAGATTCTGAGACAGTTTTTCTATAGAAAAACTCTCAGATTCTGAGACAGTATTTCTATAGAAAAAGTCTCAGATTCTGAGAAAAATTTTCTATAGAAAAAGTCTGAGATTCTGAGACAGTTTTTTCTATAGAAAAAAGTCTCAGATTCGCTGACGAAAATATTTAAATATTTTCAGATTTTATAATTTATTTTTTGTTAATTTTTATTTGTACTTATTTTGGTTTTTTATTTTATGACGTTAAAAAATTTTGTTTAATTTGCAGTTGCCATAACCAGGGTTGGAAGTTGTAGCAACTGTTAAAATTATCAGTTGTGGCAACCGGCAAATGCCGTTATTTACGGTTGCTACAACCGGGGTTTGCAGTTGTAGCAACTTTTTTTTTAATTTTGTGGCAACTGGCACAAAAATATTTTAAAAAAGTTATAACAACCTCAATTTACGGTTGCTGCAACCGCGTACGGTTGGGACAACCGCAAGCCGGTTACGACAACCGTATTGCGGTTGTGGCAACCTCATTCCAACCGATTTTTTATGTGAGTGTACGTGTAAAAAAATCTAGCACTGAACTAAAAAAAGCCTTGAGGGTTTTATTATGGAAGATGTCGACTTTCAGTTGGTTTTGGTTTCATCCCATTTCGATTCGGAAAGTTCGATTTTGTATCACTGTGTTATTTTTATAAAGCGAGCTCCTGAGGTTAAAAATTAGCACATTTTAGGAGAAGTACTCTCTCACTTTTGAATAATTTAAACCTAACATATAACTGGTAAAAATGATCGTCGTCTCGTTGTAGCGAAAAAACAAGGGTTCTGGTGGGAATCGAACCCACAACCCCCACGCTCAAAGGCTATCACGCTACCAACTAGCCAACGGGGGCCCCATTTTAAAGAGAAGTAATTGCAATGATAAATCTTAGAAAAAGCAGTAAATCTTAGATGTCAAAAATTAACTTTAAACTTTGTTCGTTATATCCAAACTCTACTGTCTTTATTAGTTTTACAAAAAAAAAAACTGTGTCATTTCGTTTTTTTTTTTTTTGCTAATGCCTGTCGGACTGACTGGTCCTCTACTTCATTCACACTGTTATTTGGTATCCATATCAATATTTGTCTATTTAATTTACTTAGACTTTATATCAAAACCTATAAATCGTTTCAAAAATAAATTTTGCCACATATTTTTACTTAAAAATAAGTAAAATATGCATTTGCCATTAACCATAATTTAAGGAGACATTTTTATTAAATGGATTTGTATTTGTTTAGGCGTTAAAATTAATACAAAAATTTGATTAAAAAAAAATTAAAAAAATATTAATCCAATGTTTACAATTTTTTAATGGCCAATATTTGCACAACTGAATAAACTAGACAATTTTTACGTTCAATAAAGATTTCAAAATAAAATTTACAGAATTATATCAGCAAAGTGTCATAAACCAGAATTGGGACAAACAACGAAAGTGGTTAGAGTTTAAAAATGTTTTATTTAAAGAATTTATAAACTGGTGAAACTTTTATGTACAGTAGGGGCAGCGACGCACAGTGCTTCGTTCCCATGTAACGAAGGGACAAAATTAGAAGGAGTTGTCAGATATTTTTGAGATTTGGTACACTAACATAAAATATATTAGTTAAGAAAAATATGAATTTTTGGAAAAATCGGTGCAAGGACACGCCTACCTCCCATGTGTCCTGAAACTGAAAAATGTAATTTTAGCTTCAATAATGCACAAAAAATTACAAAAAGTGGTCATGCTGATACACATTCCACTAGCAACGTTGGTATAAATTTTCACTTAAATCGGAGCAAGGACTCAAGGTCCTGCCATATATCCTTTTTCTTTGAAACGCTATAACACCTACAAAAATAGTCCGATCGTAAAAAAACTTTGTAAGCAAATTAATATTCCTTAGATATATTTTAATGCCAAATTTGGGCAAAATCGGATTAGCAGTGTGGAAAATATAAAAACATCCTTTTTTGAAAAATAAGTTATTTTATTTTTAAAGTCGTATAAAAAAGGTCAAAGAAATGTATTAAATCAACTTCTGAGCTACATAATGTTCTTAATGTCTGCAGTAAAATTTGATGGCGGTTCTTTTTTTAGAATACATTAACCCCCTATCTCCCATTTTTAGGGGTCATTTTTGTCCTTTTTTAACATATCTTCATAGAACAACACTAAAATTTGCGTTTCAATAGTTAAAATGTTCTACAAAAATGTTAAGCATCAAATTTCACTAGGGGTTGTCAAATACCAAAACATCGTGCGATATAATCAAAATGCTTTAAAAAGATAAATTGTAAGGTATCATATATTGTTAAATAGCTTTTACCAAAGTAGACTGAAATAGGTCGAAAAAATGTACTAAAAATACTACTGAGATAAAAAATATCTTTAGATGTTTTCATTTAATGGCGGTTCTTTTGTTAGAACATATTAACCCTCCATCTCCCATTTTAAGGGGTCATTTTAGTCCTTATTTTAAATATTTTTATAAAATTTAATAAAACGAGCGTTTAAAGGTTAAAGCGTAATACTAGATTACTTTTTTAATGTTTCTTGAATTTAATTTATAATTAAAGAGTTATTTAACATAAGCTTCAGTAGAATACACTGTGCAACAAATTTGAGGTCACAAAGTGTATCTTAAATTGGACAAAAAAAAAATGAAGCTATACCATTTGTTAACCAAAAACGAATTGTTTTGAAAATTTAGCTCGAGTTCTTTTTATGGCCCATTGAAGTCTTTACTTTTTTTAAATGGGGTTGGAATGATTAAAGATATCAATTGAATGTTTGTAGAACGTTTTAACTCTCTAAACGCACGTTTAAGTGTTTTTTATAAGAATATTTTAAAAAGGGACTGAAATGACCACTTACAATGGGAGATAGAGGGTTAATATGTTTTAAGAAAAAAGAAACATCAAATTTTACCGAAGACATCTATTAACAGTATTAAGCTCAGAAGTAAATTTGTTATGTTTTGTCGAATTATTTCAATTGTGGTGAATCACAATTTAACAATATATGACAATTAAAAATTTTACTTTTTTAAGCATTTTGCTTGTATCTCACGAATTTTTGGTCTTTTACAGCTAACAATGAAATTCTATGCAGAAAAATTTTTTAGAACTTGTTAACCCTTTAAAAGCAAGTGTAAGTGGTATTCTACGACGATATTTGGAAAAGGGACTAAAGTGACCCCTAAAAACGGGAGATAGAGGGTTAATATGTTCTAAGAAAAGAACCGTCATCAAATTTCGTTGCACATCTATTAACCTCATTTAGCTCAAAATTAAATTTAATAATTTTTTTTTGACTTATTCTGAACTCCTTTGAAAAATAATTAAAAACTTCAGTGGGCCATAAAAAAAACTCGAGCTAAATTTTCAAAATTCTGCGGTTGTTTCGATCTACTATTAATATACATTTATTTTGCTTTTTTACCCTTTCAAAACATAAAATCGTGTTGCACAATGATATTAAACACTCTAAATGCCTGATATTTGAGTAAAAATCACGAATTTAGGCATTTAAAAAAACGCATATTTTTCTAATTTGTGGTAAAAAATAGGCGCTAATTTTTGAATACGCTGTTAGATAAGAGTTTAAACTTACAAAAAAAAGAAAAAAAAAATATCTATTTTTTTATATTTTTTTTTTACACTCCATCAAACTTTAGTTATTTTTGGATTTTCAACAAAAAAAACTTGTTTTTCTGCGCAATAAAAAATATTTATTTGTAAATATATACAAAATTTTATATTTTAGCTTCACTACAAATATATCAAAGTACTTTAAAACAAAATTTCGAACCATTTTATTAAAAACTGGATTTTTGAGAATTATTTTTGTGAAACAGCTAAAAAACATTTTCCTGTTAAGTATTTTTTGCATAAAATTCTCTGAGTTTAGCGCCCTCTCGTGGTGGCAAAAGCAATCAGAAAAAATATTTTTGTTAATATTTATTTGAGATACCTTATTATCTTTCAAAAAATCTGTATTTAAACACAATTTGAGACAAAATTTTTTTTTTTGACTTTTGTCCATGGGTCGAAGCATAGTGCGACGTATCCAGGAATTTGAAAACGGGGGGCACAGCTTTCAATTTTTTTTTAGTCATCGCCGATTTAACTATGACTACACCCCCTATTTAACCTCTATTTACCCCCCCCCCCCCCCGTATTTATTGCTTCACATAAGAGTCATAAGTGAGAACCATAAAAGTGTCTGTTTTGACAGATTTTTCTGCTGACTCGACCTAGATTATCCAGACAGAAATTTTGCAAAACGCGTCTGCTAAAATCAGCAGATCCTCATATGGATCAAAATGGGTGTATTTTTGGCAGATTTTTTAAGTTAAAGTATTTTTCAGTATAGTTACAAAACTTTGTTCATTTGTGCAATTTTAACTCAGAAAAAGTGCTAGATTGAAAATTTTAGATTTATATCCAAAAATTGTTGTTAGATATTCCAAATTCATATTCATTAAAAAGTCTGGTGATCGCGTCGCTGAGGAATTATTGTGGTTTCGCTATAGACCATCCGGTCTATGTGAGGAGTCTTTGACTCCGCCACCTCTAACCTAACCTAACCTAACCTGGTGATCGCGCTGTTTTAGATTTTAGCTGGTTCCGTGGTACCATGTGATGATTTTTCTATAAAAAGATTCAAAATTCAAGATTTTTTTGGTAGAAAAATTATCAGCATCTAAAAAGTTTTTATATATTAATTGTTTCAGAATCTGATATATTTTATATAAATATATTTGAGAATATGAAAATTTTACTATGGAAAATATAGTTTGGAATCTGATAGTTTGTCTATAAAAAAAATACTAAGACTTTCAAAATTTTCTATAGAGAAAATGTTTCATCTAACAATTTTTCAATAAGAAAAAAAAAATCTCCCAAAATATAACAAATTTCCTGACGAAAAAATGTATTAGAATCTGAAAATGTTTTAAAAAAAAATGTTTTCAGAATCTGGGAATCTCCTATAGATATAATATTTCAGAATCTCACATTCTATTTCTAAATTTTAGAAATTTGTAGTTTTTAATTTTTTTTAGACATTTATTTTATGATCCTCATGCATAATTTTTATTAGATGAAATTAGATTACGCTATTGAGTTTTTATAAAAAATATAAAATCTTTTCTTTAAAAACCAAAATATTTTGATACCTGTGTATTTTTTTGTATAATGCGTTGCAGTGTATTAATTTTTAAAAATTTTCAAATCGAAAAGGGGGGGGGCACGTGCCCCCTGTGCCCACCCCCTGTATACGTCCATGAGTAGGGGTATAACCAAAATAAGAACCTAACATACCGGTATGGGCAATGTTATACTGATAACAAAAAACGTTATCCGGGGTCATTTTGGTAAAAAAACCTTCGGCACCGATTGCATTTTCTAAAACACCACAAATTTCCTTCCCTTCAACGGTTTTTTGGGTTTTTGCCGTTTTACAACATAAATGAAACAAAAATAAAATAACAGTATGGTTTTCAATATTAGAAATATGGGTTGCCTGAACATTTGAAAAAAATATTAACGAAAACTTCATCGCGATCGGTGCCGAACCTTTTTTAACATTCGCGGAAAAAAGAGCACACATTTCTTATTGATTTTGCACGTACTTTCTCACTATGATAGGTCCTTTTTGATATTTGCAAAAAAATGCAAATGGTTATATCCCTAATGTACAGCCAGGAGACTCCCGTCAAAGATGCAAAAAAGTGAAAAAATGTTAAATAATTTAGATAAAGTTGAAATTTTTATGGTGGATAAATAAATAAAAAATATTCCAAAATCAAAAGTCAGCCGGCGCAAATCGGGGAGAATAACAGTCAGCTGCCCCTCCAAAGATGCAAATTAGTAAAAAGTTGAAAATCATTTTTAGGGATGAGATTTTCATGCAAATGCATGTTTTTTGTCGATAGTCTAAAAATGATATCGACCAATTATCTTTCCAAATCAAGAAACTTGCGTTAAAATGGCATCAATTTGTTTTTGCATATTTTGGCATATTTTGGTGATATTGCATATTTTTGCATATTTTTGTTTTAAATGCATATTTTGTGCATATTTACAACTTTTAAGTGCATATTTTTGCATATTTCGGCATAAATTAGCAAAAACACAAATTGAAATTTATTTGTTTCAAAAACTATTTTAAATTTTAAAAATTTATTTTGGAAATAAGAAAAATTGTTTTTTTTTTCGTTAAATTTTTTTTTATAGATTGACTTAAGTTCTTAAAAATCTTGCTTATATAAAGTTTTAAATGTTACTATTTAAACCCGGCGTTACTTTTTGCTTTTTAAGAAGTTTTTTTCTATGAAAACTAGATTTTTATTGTACGCATTTTATTTTTTAGTGCATATTTTTAGGTTTTTTAGTGCATATTTTGAGTTTTTTAGCGCATATTTTAAGCGCATATTTTCTATTTTTTAGTGATCCCTAATCATTTTATATGTTGAAATTTTAATGGTGTAAATCAACCGTCAGCTGGCGCACTTCTGGACAATAACCGTCAGCTGCCCCTCGGAAGATCCGAGTAAAAATACAAAAAAAAGCACCCCACCTGCCCCGCAGTCGCTCCTAAAGAAGTGAAATGTGAGACAAACCCATATTAGTTTGTCGGGCATTTTTGACCCATTTTAAAATCTTATAAAATAATATCCTGACATGCACATGATTTGGTATCAAGCTCATTCGAAAGTTTGTAATTTTCTCTTAAAGATAAGATGAAATGTTCGAAAAATTTATTTTTTTAAAATGGTAAAAAAATCATTAACAAAAAACCTTCCATTTTTATACCCTCCAACCACAGTATGGGGGTATACTCACTTTGTCATTCCGTTTGTAACGCATCGAAATATCAGTCGGGGACCCCATAAAGTATATATATTATTGATCCATGATCGATTCTAAGACATTCTATGAATGTCCGTCCGTCCGTCTGTCTGTAGATGGCACGATACAGTCTAAAATAAAAGAGCTAACATCCTGCAATTTGGCGTGAATATGTCTTATGGTACTAGGCAGGTCAAGTTCGTAAATGTGCAAAATGGGCCAAGGGGGAAAAAAGTTCCCCCTTGAAGAACTGAACCAACCTCTGAAAAAATACACTTATTTTACATGTTTTTTTGTATTTTTGTTAAATAAATGAAACATTTGTTATATTTATCGGGATGGGAAGGTGCTCTCAACGTCCCCCCACTGACCCCCATCACCCCCCCCCCAAAACAAACGCCCCTGACAATTTTTTTTTACATTTTGGGGGGGTATAAAAGATTCGGCAGAGCCGAATTTAACACTTGTTTAAATATATAGTTTATTTACACAGTGTTTTTTTAACAAATTTCCATACAAATTCATACCTAAATTTTAGATTTAACGCACTTGTTGCTAATGATTTTTTTACCATTTTGGAAAATTAAATTCCAAGAAAATTTGATCTTGTCTGAAAGAGAAAATTTCACACATTCGAATGAGCTTGATACCAAGTCATTTGCATGTCAGGATCTTATTTTATTGGCGTTCTGGAATCGGGGCACCAAACCCTGTCAACTTTTTTTGGTTTAATCGAAAACGCAGCGACAAACCTCACCTTGTCCTTCTTTTTAGTTCAAGTTTTTCTTCAAAATAATGGAAGAAAAATTTTTTTAATATTATGCCAATTTGAACCAAAAAATGGGAAACATTTTATTTTAATTTAGCTCATACACATTTGAGAAACCGATTGTGTGAAGACCCCATTGGGTTCGGACCCGAAAGGTTCAGACCCCGATGGGATTTAGTTGGGTTCCTTAAGAATCCTCATTGTTTTTGATCCAACATTTTTGTCCGTTTCGCTCTACTTTGCTTAGTTTTTGAGATACGTAAATTTAGGGGACCACTGGGTTCTTGAGAATTTTAAAAACTCAATAATTTTAATAATTTATTACTCGGAGATCTTTTGGATATTTGGCT
Organism: Pegoplata infirma; assembly: GCA_963921195.1. NCBI lineage: Eukaryota > Metazoa > Arthropoda > Insecta > Diptera > Anthomyiidae > Pegoplata > Pegoplata infirma. Next base: position 96,466,546 of record OY992536.1, read on the forward strand.
GTCTTGTTCAACGTGTTAAGAGCTACAAAAATGTTTTTGAAGTTGTTGTTGTGTTGGCAATATTTACCGAGATATGAGCATTTATAAATTTTCAAGAATGCCAACTTTTTTAAATCCAAAGTTAGGACCCATTGGGGTCCACACAGCCAACTTTTTTAAATCCAAAATTAGGGGTCCATACATGTGAAGAGGACCTGCGATACTATGGAAATCTAAAGAACCAAAACTGGCCTCCATTTTGCTCTATCTGGCTTAGTTTTCGAGATATCGCTATTTTAAGTTTTTGAAAAAAAAAAATTCCCCGAGTTATAAAAATTTTTCTAAAATAGTCGAGAAAACTTACTCAAATCTAAGAAGATGAACTAATTTGTATAAAATTAAGTCCTTAAAATAAAGTAGAGGAATATGTCTAAAAAATAAAGATTTGTTTCACATATTTGAGGAAAATTTCTTTGGCGGTAAGAATTTCTTCCCTGTATTAGGGAATTCCATTTAAGGAAAATAATGGCCTATTTAACACTACATGAACTAAATTTTTTTTCTTACAGTTAAGAAAACTTCCCAACGTTTAGTTAAATTTAACTAAATTGTGGGAAAATTTATAAACAATTTTCAAGAAAAATTTTCCAAAGTTTAAGTTAAGTCTTTTTTTTTTGAGTGTAGAATAAAAATTTTCCCATTATATAATTTATAAATTATGTTCAAAAAAAACTATCTATTTTCAAGAACCAGTAGTCCCCGCTTAAAATGGACAACAAAAACTTTTTGGCACATTTAAAACAGTGAACATTTGATCTGAAACATCGAATAATTGCTCCCAGATGTTTCCTTGCAAACCTTGTAAGTATCTTTTCAAAATTTGACAGGTAAATTCACAAATCAAAACTTCTAAATTTTACAAAAATTGGCTATTTTGACTTCATCACCTTTCCAATTGAAATTCAGAAAAGATCAATTGTAATTCAGAAATCACAATTGAAATTCAGAAAAGTCCAATTAAATTTGGTAAATCAGAATTGAAATTCGGAAAAGCCCAAATGAAATTCAGAAATCCCAATTGGAAATCAGAAGAGCACAATTTGAAATTCAGAAAAACCCAATTGAAATTCAGAAAACCCCAACTGTAATTCAGAAAAGACCAATTGAAATTCAGAAAACCACAACTGAAATTCGTAAAGGCCCAATTGGAGTTCTGAAATCGTAATTGCAATTCAGAAAATCACAATTGAAATTCAGAAAAGCCTAATTGAAATTTAGAAAAGCAGAAATGAAATTTAGAAAGTCTCAATTGAAATTCAGAAAAGCACAATTGAAATTCAGAAAATCTCAATTAAAATTCAGAAAAATTCTACTTGAAATACAGAATTTGTTGTTGAAATTCAGAAAAGCGCAAATTGAAATTCCCAATTACAAGTTACAATTGAAATTCAGAAAAGCTCAATTAAAATTCAGAAAAACGCGAATGAAATTCTGAAAAGAGCAATTGTAATTCAGAAAAGCCAAATTAAAATTAAAAAACTGACAACTGAAATTCAATTGTGCTTTTCTTAATTTCAATTGTGATTTTCACAACTGTGTTGTAATTCAGAAAAGCCAAATTGAAATTTAGAAAATGACAACTGAAATTTAATTGTGTTTTTTTATACCCTCCAACTACAGTATGGGGGTATACTTACTTTGTCATTCCGTGTGTAAAGCATCGAAATATCGGTCGGGGACCCCATAAAGTATATATATTATTGATCAGTGATCGATTCTAAGACATTCTAGCGATGTCCGTCCGTCTGTCCGTCTGTAGTTAACACGATACAGTCCAAAATAAAAGAGCTATACCCCTCAAGTTTGGCACAAATATGTCTTATGGTCCTAGGCAGGTTGAGTTCGGAAATGGGCCAAATCGGACTAGGGAGAAAGAAGTTCCCCCTTGAAAAACTAAACCAACCTCTTAAAAATGCAAATTTTTTTAACGTTTTTTTTGTATTTTTGTGAACCAAATGAGACATTTTTATGTTTGTAGAAGTTTCAGAAGATTCCAGGTTCGACTCCTGGCAGGATCGCCATGTTAAACGTTGATACACCTTTTATGAGTTTTTAATAATTAAACTTTATTTATTTTATTATTCTATAATCTACCCTAACTTAAACTATCTTACTCACTAATACAATTATACTTTAAGAGAGCGTAACGTGTACATTAGGGATATAACCAAAATAGGAACCTATCATAATCGTATGGGCAATTTTATACTGATAACAAAAAACGTTATCCGGGGACATTTTGGTCCAAAAACCTTCGGCACCGATTGCAATTTCTAAAACACCATAAATTTACATTTTTTTATGTTTTATAGTGGGATTCCTTCCCATCCACCGTTTTTTGGCTTTTTGTCGTTTTACAACAAAAATAAAACAATAACAAATTTATAAAATGGTTTTCGACACTAGAAATACGGGTTTTCCGAATAATAAAAAAAAATATTAGCGAAAACTTCATCGCGATCGGTGCCGAACCTTTTTTAACATTCGCGAAAAAAAGAACACACATTTCTTCTTGATTTTTCATGTACTTTCTAAATATGATAGGTCCTTTTTGATATTTGCAAAAAAACGCAAATGGTTATATCCCTAGTGTACATGTATTCTACGTACCGTGTGAATACTCGTAGTCAGCAGTTTACCTGACTAGGCCATGCAGTAATTGTGTGGACAATTACTGTGGGAAATTTTATGTAGACGTATAAAAGTCTAAAGACGTATCAAATGTCGTCTGGGCAGAATTCACATAAAAACGTTGGTACGTGGAGTATGTAAATAATAACCGAACATTATACACGCTACAATAGTCCCGCGCGTGAACCCAAGGGAATAAAAAATGTCGCTTTTTTTTGCCCCGCCCCTCTTTTAAGGGCATGGATAAAAAAAAAATTAAATAATTATTAAACTATAACACTTTAGTGCACAAAGCAGACAAAAATGGACTTGTAAACATATACCGTGAGGGCGAAGGAGTCACCGTAGCACACCGACCCCTCCTCCTACCTTGCCCCCCACCCTTAAAACAACGCCCCTGTAATTTTTTTTTTTTAATTTTTTACATGTTGGAGGGTATAATAGATTCGGCACAGCCGAATTTAACACTCTCACTTGTTTAATTTTAATTTTTACTATTGGGCTTTTCTGAATTACAATTTGGCTTTTCTGAATTTCAATTACGATTTCTTAATTATAATTCTGCTTTTCTGAATTTCAATTATATCAATTATGATTTTCTGAGTTTCAATGTGATTTTCTGAATTTCAATTACGTTTTCTGAATTTAAATTGGTCGTTTCTGAATTTCAGTTGGTCTTTTATGAATTCCAATTTTGCTTTTCTGAATTTCAATTGGGCTTTTCTGAATTAAAATTTGGATTTTCTAAATTTCAATTAAGATTTCTGAATTTCAATTGAGCTTTTCTGAATTTCAATTGGTTTTTTCTGAATTTCAATTGTGCTTTTCTGAATTAAAATTTGGATTTTCTAAATTCCAATTAAGATTTTTGAATTTTTATTGAGCTTTTTTGAATTTCAATTGGTTTTTTCTGAATTTCAATTGTGCTTCTCTGCATTTCAATTGAGCTTTTCTGAATTTCATTGCAATTTTCTGAATTTCAATTGAGCTTTTCTGAATTTCAATTGTGCCTTTCTGAATTTCAATTTGGCTTCTCTGAATTTTAATTGGTATTTTCCATATTTCAATAGTAATTTTCTGAAAGTCAAATACTATTTCTGAATTTCAGTTCTGCTTTTCTGAATTTAAATTGGACTTTTTTGAATTCCAATTGAGTTTTTCTGGATTTCAATTGTGATTTTCGGCATTTAAATCACGATTTCCGAATTTAAATTTTTCTTTTCTGAACTTCATTTGGGCTTTTCTGAATTTAAATTGTCATTTTCTGAATTTCAACTGGGTTTTTCTAAATTATAATTGAGCTTTTCTAAATTTCAATTGGGCTTTTCAGAATTTAAATTTTAATTTCAGAATTCATTTGGGCTTTTCTGAATTTCCATTGAAAAGTAGAGATGGGCGCGTGAGTGGATTTTGACTCACACTAACGCAAAAATTAATCGAATCACTCACTAATCACTCACGCAATTTTTTTTTGTACTCACGCTCACTCACTATTCACGTGAGTAATAAAAAACTTACTCACTCTCACGCGTGACTCATGGCAGATTTAATAACGCTCACGCGTGAGTCACACAAAATCTACTCACGTAATAAAATTTTCTTACAAAAAAAAAAATCCAAAAAAAAATTTTTTTTTTTAAATTAAAAAAAAGTGGGCATATCAAAAAATCTAATCGCGCAAATTCACGTAAAAAATAAATGTCTCACTCACTAATCACTCACTCAGATTTTTTTTTCAACTCACGCTCACTTACAATCACGTGATTAAAATGAAAATCATTCACGCGTGATTCACTTAAATAACGCAAATCTCGTGACCAGCGCCCATCTCAACCACAAACTACCCTCTCGATATAGGTGATTTTAGATTCAAATTTGGTTTTTATGTGTTTTACGAGTAATTTGGTTATACAATTTGATCAGAATCATTGCAAAGTGATGAGAGTCTTATTAGAGAAGGGCACGTGAGTGACTTTTGACTTACTTTTTCACCAAGACCTTTCCAACCAAGCACACTCACTCCCTTAATCTTTTTCCTGCACACACTCACTCACCATAACATGAGTAAATTTAAGAAAACTCACAAATGCTTCACTCACATCCACGTTGTCCCACACTCACGAAACTTTTATTTATACAAAAAAAAATTAATATCAAAATTTCGAAATTTATCAAATTTTTAGCGCAATTTAAAGTTTAGCCAAATTCTACATTTTTTTTCTTTTCTCGGCACGAAATTTAAAGTTTGTGTAAATTTTTTTTCGCTTTTTCCGGAAAAAGGGAATATTAAGAGAAAACAAATCACGCACACTCACGCAGAAAAATCAACTCACCCACACTCACTCACGCAAAAATCTTCTCACGCACACTCACTCACGCATTTTTTCGCCACTTTTACATTTACAGACAATCATGTGAGTAAAATTGAGCACTACTGTGGTCATGTGCCCATAACAGATCCAAAAATTCTCAATTTTTAAAATATCTTAGCTAATCACAAATTTGGGATTCTGAAAAGTCAAATTCCAAAAATATCAATAGAAATGTATAAGAAACATCATAAAATGTTTCTTCAAAAACTTTAAAAAAAAATCTGTATAAATTAAAATTAAAAATCACTCACCTGAGCCATTGCTGCCAAACCAAAGGGCAACTAAATCCTCACTTGGTGATGTATGATAATGATTGCCATACAAATATGGACTAGGATAATCTAAAAGCATGCGACGAGATGAAGGAGATTCAGCTGAAATGATAAAAAAATTAAATTATTTCAATAACGTTTTACCGTCTGTAATAATTTTATTTTTTTACCAACCTTGATGTTGAGCCGCGTATTCAGATGCTTTTTGTAAATTAAGTCTAGGTCTAGGCTGGGGCTTAGCCAAGCTAGTTACCGTAGATAATGTTGATGTTGTTATTGTTTGAGAATCCGTGCTAACTGAAGACGCGGTAGCCGTTATGGGCAGATGAGAATGTGGTGCCGGTGGTGGTTGATTGCCATTTGCCGCTGAATGATCTAATAATAAATGTTGTACTTGAAAAATATCTACAAATTCTTCTAATTCTTCGGAAGGATGTGGCGGAGGAGGAGGAGGAGGAGGGGGAACAGCAAAAGCTCGACTACCATCCGAAGAGTTACCATAGCTACCATTTGATATCGCATGTGCAGCATGAAATCCTGAACTTGTGGTGGGTGGTATACTATATGATGAAGGTGGTGCTGCATGTGTGTAATGATGAAAATATGATGATGTCCCGGCAGCTGAAGGTGTATAAAAACCAAATTGTGGTCCTGGTTGCACCGCAATCGGTGGTGGCGGAGGTGGTGGTGCTGTGAACTGTAATGGATTACGTCCTAAATTTAACAATGGCGTTGAGGGAGTATTTAGAGAATCTTGTGGTGTTTCCACATTACTTGTTGTCAAACTTAAATTATGACTGTTATGTGTGGCAACTGCTGTGTTATTGGATGGTGGAGGTGGTGGTGTTGTTCCAACAACATCTGTGGCTCCTACTACTGTTGGCACTGTTGTATGATGGTGATGTTCACTTTCTCGACGCATAGCTAACAACATTTTTACGTTCACAGATTATTTTAATTTATACAAAATTTTAATTTAATAATTTTAACCAACTTTAAAGAACATTTAATAATTAACTCAAAAAAATACACAAACAAAAAATTAAACTTACTAGAAATTATAAATTTTTACAACACTTGTTTGATATACACAAAATAAAAATATAATTTTATTAAAAATTTCTCACGAACTTACATTTACAAGATATTTTCCTAATTTCTTTAAATATTTTTCTATTTATTTTAATTTAACATTATTTTTTTTGTATTATTGATATATTTAAATTTTGTCGTTGGGTTGATTTGTTGTATATCAGTCTTGACGAATTATTTTTATGATAGTTTCTTAAAAAATAAATCTGAAAAGAAATTAAAAAAAAATGCTGTAATTTAGTAACGAGAAAATTTCTTTACTTATATAATTGGATTAAAAAAAAAACAAGTACGAGTGTTAAATTCGGCTGTGCCGAATCTTTTATACCCTTCAACATGCAAATAAAGAAAAAAAATTGCAGGGGCTTTTTTTTTTTTTTATTTTGGGGGGGGGGTCGGTAGTAGTAATTGGGGGGGGGGGCACATTTCCTCTCGAATAAGTGTTAAAAAAATAATTTCTTATGCTTTTTGCACTAAAGAAATACAAATTTATCATTCTTTTTTTTGGGGGGAGGGGGGGTCGGTAGTGGTAATTGGGGGGGGGCACATTTCCTCTCGAATAAGTGTTAAAAAAATGAATTCTTATGCTTTTTGCACTAAAGAAATACAAATTTATCATTATTTAAGAAAAAAATAATTTATGCCACGCCCATACAAGGGGGGTGGACCGAAAAACGATATTTTCTAATTCCGTGGGTCCAAATGAATTTCTTGTAGCATAAAAATGTTGGACTTGTTAAACAAAAACACAAAAAATCCTGTAAAAATATGGTATTTTTCAGAGGTTGGTTTAGTTCTTCAAGGGGGAACTTTTTTCTCCCTGGTCCGATTTTGCCCATTTACGAACTTAACCTGCCTAGCAACATAAGACATATTCGTGACAAACTTCAGAGGTCTAGCTCTATTATTTTGGACTGTATCGTGTTAACTACAGACGGACAGACGGACGGACAGACGGCGGACGGACATCGCTAGAATGTCTTAGAATCGATCACTGATAACAAATATATGGGGCATTCCATGTGAAATTGGACACTTTGAAAAACTTTTTTTTTTAGATTTTCCCAATTTGTTTACAGTTTTCAGTACCCTTCGAAAACTCCTTCGTGGTAAATTTTCAGATTTTTTTGATGGCCCGTTCAAAAGATATCGAATTTTGAAAAATTGGTAGTTTGTTCCTTTACTCAAACTTCTTTTAATCATAACTTCTTCAATAATGGTCAAATTTCAATTTTTTTTTTTCAAAATTTTTGTTTTTTTACGTACTTTAAAAAAAAAATCACAAAAAAATCTTAAAAGCGCTCTAGTATGCGATTTTTAAGTTTTAAAATTTAAATCTCATTTTTGAAAATGTTTGTACTCTTCGATTTTTTTGAAATTTTTTTGTGTAAAACTTCTATCAATTCTACAAATTTTTTGCCCAGGAGGATCGTGGGATAACGATTATTACTATTTTTTAAAATTTTTTGAAAAAATTTTCTTTATTTTTTGTAAATTTGTTTTATTTCATCAGCTTCTACCGTCCCAATGGTGCGTCCGAGAGGGGTCATTAGTGAGACCGACCCCCACTTATTTTTACCCTACAACATTTTTTCAAAACATACCTATGCCCTATCTCCTATTATAAAAATGTAATTTTGTATGGGAGCCTACTTAGGGAGTGGAGATAGGGTCATCAAAAAAATCTGAAAATTTACCACGAAGGAGTTTTCGAAGGGTACTAAAAACTGTAAACAAATTGGGAAAATCTAAAAAAAAAGTTTTTCAAAGTGTCCGATTTCACATGGAATGCCCCATATATACTTTATGGGGTTCTATACCGATATTTTGATACGTTACACACGGAATGACAAAGTGAGTATACCCCCATACTGTAGTTGGAGGGTATACAAAATTATGTACATATGAGGAATTCCACACCAAATGTCCCGCTACAGAAAAACATGTGTCCCGTAAATTTTTGAATAGGTTGTTTGGATAGACCTATATGAAACTAAGAAAATTGCGTTTTTGGTTTTTCAAATTATCAAAAACTGGGCTTAGGAGACGTGGTCAAATATTGGAAAAATGGTAAAATTTGTGGCAAGTTGCATTGATTAAATATTTATCACATTAAAACGGAATGCACCACAATGTCAAAAATGTACATTCTGTTCATAATTTCTGATATATTTTGTATGTGCTATCGACTAAATTTTTTTTGTTTTGGAAAATTTTCAGAACCCGTTCTGAAATTTCCCATTTTTTAAATAAGTAAATTTATTAAAAATCCGGCCACTTTTTTTGTCTTTTTTAATTTTTTTTTTTAAAGTTTAGATGTTTGGCGATCCACACAAAAAAAAATCAGAAACACGTTCTTCGTTTTTTTTTTTTGAGATAATCGCATTTGAACTTTAAATTTCATAACTATTTTTAATTTGCTTGTATTTCTCCGTTTTAACGTTGCGAATGAGTAATATTAATTGCATAAATATTCCTCATACGCTCTGTTGAAACAAGAAAATACAAGCAAATTACTAAAGTGTTATGAAATTTAAAATTCAAATGCGATTTTCTCGAAAAAAACGAAAAATGTGTTTCTGAATTTTTTTGTGGGGATGGACAAACATCTAAACTTAAAAAAAATTAAAAAAGAAAAAAAAAGTGGCCGGATTTTTGATAAATTGACTTTTTTAAAAAATTTCAGAACGAGTTCTGAAAATTTTCAAAAAAAAAAAAAAAAGTTTAATCGATAGCCAATACAAAACTATATAATAATGTAAATTTTTGAGATTGTGGTGCATTCCGTTTTAATGTGATAAATATTTAATCAAGGCAACTCGCCACAAATTTTACCATTTTTACAATATTTGACCACGCCTCCTAAGCCTAGTTTTTTAAAAATTGAAAAACCAAAAATGCAATTTTATAAGTTCCATATAGGGCTATCCCAACAACTTATTCATAAGTTTACGGTACACATGTTTTTTTTTCGCTGGACATTTGGTGTGGAATGCCTCATATATAAGGTGACCATTTTTTTCTGAACTCAAATCAGTTCGCCCAAGTTTTAAAGTTTTTTTTTTTGTAGAAATAACTGTCTGAAAACTCTTTTCTATCAAAAAACACTCATGATTTTTTCAACACTCAAAAAATTTCGGTTAATCTAATTAATATTTCATTAAAAACAACTGTTAAAAACAACTGTCTTGAACTTTTGTCGTTATATTACCGAAAATTATAGCAAAATCCCACAGGTTTTGAGGATAAGAATACTTTGAGTACCTTTTCCCTTTGGACTGATGCAATTACATTATCGTTGTAATAAAACAGAAAATCCGTGAACGTTTCGTAATAGAAAACCTTAAAAATTATGTGTTGCTTTTGATATAGTAAATTTATGAATTTGATTGCAGTATTTTTTATGAAGATCAAAGTAACCCTATGCCCAGATACATTTTTGCGTTAATTAATTCATTAAAAATTATCTCATTGTCAGACTTAAGTTGACAATGAGATAAAAAAAACTGTAAATTTAGCAAAAAATTTAGTTAAATTTAACTAAACAAGCACGTGATTTTGAGCGTACTAAATTTCTAGTTAATTTAACTCAAAATATTTTGCTGACTTTTCGTAGAATGAATGTAGCATAAAAAACCGTAACTTTAACTAAAAATTTAGCTGAAAATTTCGTAACATTTTTATGTACATATTTCCAAAAAACTAGTTGAGTTCAGCTAAACTTTTAGTTACTTTTCGTAAACTAAAATTGACAAAATACTTTGTAAATTTTTTTTAATTTTTTTTTATTTCACCGAACACTTTAAACACTTACACTTCACTTATTTTTTCTATTTTTTCACAGCATTAAGGTCAGCTTAAGTAGAATTAGATTTGCATAGGAGGCTACAAAAGAAATTTCTTAAATAGTAATCACTCTTTTTACCTAACAAATATGCTACAAAAAATCAGCAAATTAATTAGTAAAAATTCGTTAACTCAGTTTCAAAGTCAACAAAAAAAATTAATTCAAAATTCGTTCAAAACTAGTATTTTCGTAAATTGAACTTAACTAAAAAAAGTAGTTAAAACGCTGATTTTAACTAAAAATTAGCTAAAAAGCCAGTTAACTCAACTTAACTAAATTAAAATTGTTAACTTTACAGTTTTATTTTTTTGAGTGTACTCTGATGACCTGTTTTATGGAAATAATTTTCGAATAAAACTATTAATTATGTTGAAATGTTCAAAAATCAGTACAGTCAGTACATATTTCTAAAAATCAGTACAAATCAGTACAACGTTTCAGTGCAAAAATCAGTGCATGTACTGATCAAATCAGTACGAATAAGGTTGACCTCCAATATATTGGAAAACTGAAAACTCATCTGTTTTAAAATCGGAGGCCAATTTTATGTGAGGTTAAGTTAAAAAAAATGTTCAACAAAACTATGAGCTCGATCGGTTTAAAATGCCGCACGCACATTGAAGTTTGTTTGTGATATGAAAATTGGGATAAAATGGAAAAAAAAATACATCATATTTATTAATTTTGATGAGCTGAACACGAATATCCAAAAAAAAATTTTAAATCGGTCGAACGGTTTTCGAGATATCGCTATGTGAAATTTTGATGTTACCATATTATTTAATTAAATTACACTACTCAACACGGTTTTCGCACAGACATTTTAAATACGTTTTTTTAAAGCATTTTGGCCTCCTAAAGACGAATCTATCAACAGAAAAGTTGTATCAAAGTGCCTTCTCGAGATATAGGCATTTTAATTTTTTGTGGACCAAGCCCTCAAAATAGACACATTTTTATACCCTGCACCACACTGTGGTACAGTGTATAATGAGTTAGTGCTGATGTTTGTAACTACCCGAAATATTGGTCCTAGACCCACCGATCGACTCAGAATAACTTTTTGAGTCGATCTAGCGATGTCCGTCCGTCCGCCTGTCTGTCCATGTAAACGGTGTAAACATGATACAGGTCGCAATTTTTAATCAATTTACTTGAAATTTGAAACTTAAGCCTCCAAGCACGAAGCGTATTGAAATTGGAAAAAATCGGTCCATGTTTAGACCTAGCCCCCATACAAAGGTCCTCTTTAATTTTGGCTTAATTGACTCTAATAACCGTATTTTAATTGATATCCTTTTGAAATTTGGCAGGTAAACGTGTTGTGTATTCACAAATCACCATTCCGAAATCGGACCATTTCTTCTTGTAGCCCCCATACAAACCACCTTCCCGATATTCACATAAATCGCTCAAAATTCATAAAAATAAAAAATATTTAATTAAAATTTTGTTTGTATGTGTTTAACGTGTATTTAAATAACCTAATCAAATCTGATTATAATCGGACCATTTTTGGACTTAGACCCCATATGAAAAGTTCGCCGATATTCAGTTAAATCGGTTTATTGGCAAGAAATAGATGCCTATTTCACCGAAATTCTGTTTGTGAGTGTTTTCTACACTTATAAAAGATTTGACAAAAGATAGATCCCATCGTTCAATGTTTGAACTTGGGAACCATTTTCCGGCAAACACTAGTGTAGGGTATTATATGGCCGGTCTTGAGCGACTATAACTTTCTTACTTGTTTAATATTGGAAAAGTGTATGTTAAAGTTATTCATACTTTTTTTCTCGAATTCCCAATAAAATTACTTAACTTTTGAAAGAAATACGGACGATCAAAGATACCATCAGCACATTATAAGGAAGTTCAAAATGTCATTTTTTTCTATTGTAAGTATCAGCATTTTTCAAGAAACTTTCTGTTCAAAGCAGATTTGTAAAGTAGTAACTCCAATAAAGAGAACCTGGGGTTAAAATTCTCAATCCATCGAGTATATATTTAGAAATCTTTGCAAAAGAAGTCAAAAATTGAACCAAATTTGCACATTTTGAAATAAAAAAAAAAACAAAATTAAATCACATTTCCTAAAGTATTTTTGCCTCCTCAACCCGAATCAGCCTTCAGAAAAATCGTATCAAGTCGCCTTTTCGATATATAGACATTTTCAATTTTTGTGGAACAAGCCCTTAAAACCGACAAATTTATTAATATAAGAAAAGTCTATGTTAAATTAATTATTTTTTTTAACTCCCAATAAAATTACATCACTTTTGCATGAAATCAGGACTCGATGCGATCAGGGATACCATTCGTTTTATCCTTATAATTCAAATCCAAATTTTGCAAGAAATTTCCCGTTTAATGCAGATATGTTAAGGAGACACTCCAATAAAGAGAAGTGGGGTTAAAATCTGAAATCCGTTGAGTTTTGAGGGCTTAATCCGCAAAATATTAAAATGCCTATATCTCGAGAAGATGATTCGAAAAAATTTCTGATAACAGATTCCTGCCTAGGAAGCCAAAACACTTTAAGAAATGTGCTTTAATTTTTTTAATTTTAACAAAAGACCATAAAAATTGGTAGCAAAAAATGTGTGAAAAAAAATATGTAGATTTGGTTTAAAATTTGTAATTCGTTTGCAAATATTTCTGGATATACTCAATGGATTTAAAATTTTAACCCCAGGTTCTCTTTATTGGAGTGTATACTTTATGTATCTGCTTTGAACAGGTAGTTTCTTGAAATTCGGATACTTATAAGGACATAACCTAAAAAAGGACATTTTGAACTTCCTTATAATGTCCTGATCGTATCGAGTCCAGATTTCTTGCAAAAGTTAGGTTATCTTTTTGGGAATTCGAATAAAAAAAAAATATGAATAACTTTAACATACACTTTTGCAACAATAAAAAATTTTCTGTTTTGAGGTCTTGGTCCACAAAAAAATTTTGAGAAGGCGATTATATACAACTGTTCTGATGACAGATTCGTCTTTAGGAGGCAAAAATACTTTAAAAAATTTACTTTAGCAGACTGTGCAAAAAAAAATTGATTTTTGTAGAGTAGTGTTATTTGCAAAACTCTTTCATTTCAATTTAGGAGTTTTTTTAACCGTTTTGAATAAAATGTTCACTTGAAATCTTGTATAAAGGCTGTCAATTTAGAACAAAATTGTGCTAAAACAGAATATAAGAAAGCGAAATATGAATAATCAAAGCTGAAAAATTTGCTGCCTTATCAAAACTTGGTTTTAATGCAAAGGATAATAAAAGTTGCAATATAGCCTTTATTCAAATGAATGGTCCAAATTATTGAAAGCATGAACAGAGTGGTTAAAAAAAGCCAATTTTCCAGATTAAAAAAAGTACTTTTTTTTGCGTTCTCACCTCACCCCACATTTTATGTAATTTTGTGTAAAAATCCGATTTTTCAGATTTTTAAAAAAATATTTAGAACTGTTACGAGCATCATCCTAAAATATTTCCCTGATTTTTTCAGATTTTTAGAAAAATGTTTAGTACTGCTACGAGCATCATTTTGCATCCGCAGTGTATATAAAAAAAAAATAATATTTTTTTTCTTTGTGGTTAAAAAAAAAATAAAAAAGTATAGGTGTTGCATCCGTATTGCATATAATTTTTTTTTCTTTGCGGCCTACCTCTTAATTTGATGTTATATGGTGCGAAATTGTTTAAACATAGTATTTTTTCCCCGCTAAAATTTTTAAAATCCCGCAATTTTCGTAATATTTTTGCGATTATACCACTTTTTCCAAATACAATTCTGGCAAACCTACTAAGAAGTTTGAAAAACAAAATGGCGGACTAATATGCTTGAAGTTTTACTTAAAATTTAAAGAATTATACAATTTTGGCCAAAAGTCTTTATCGTGGTTGGATCCGGCTGAAAGGGAGCTTCTAGAGAATTTTTGGGGCACTGATTTCAAAATCGCTCATTTACTTGTATAGTGTCATAACGCAAAATGTTTGATTTTACAGAAAACCTGTTTAAAGTTTACAATTGAAACTTGGTTTACATTGCAAAAGGCCTGTACATAGAAAACTAGCTTACCATCCCGGTACTTCGTTACCGGTTGCATTGAATACCGGATAATAGAAGATCAGAATTACTCTACCGATTTCAAAAAAATTCCCATACGTAGTCTTTGTTTTATTTACTTGTACAAATTTAAGTTTTTCATAAAAAAATATTTTAATGAATAATTTAAACAATAAAATTTGAATAATTTTCGAGCCCTTATTTCAGGATTTTGGATTTTGAGTGAATGAATATCTCAGAGAATAAAGAAATTGGAATAAAAATAAGTTTGAGTGAAAAAACATATAGAGAGAAAAAATATGGAGCAAAAAAAAGTTAAATACGAAAAATTTGAGTAAAAAGTATCATTTTAATTGTTCCCTGCTCTATTCCATTTCGTTCCCCGTTCTAAAATTTTAAATTTTAAAATATGTCCTTCTCTTGTGTGTTATTTTTGGGGCTTTTAGTTTAAAAGTTAGATAGGTAAAAACAACCATTTGCCCCCTTTTCCTCTTAAAATTAAATTTTCCAAAAACTTTTTTTTGTGCAAGGTTATCCTTTATTTAAAATGTCAAGTTTCTGAGCCATTATTTCAAGAAATGTAAGAATAACCAAAATTTACACTTTTTCATTATTATAGGAACAAAGAAAAAAGTACCAAAATTACACTTTCTTACCCCCGTTAGAAACGGAATTTCCAAAAAGAACCTCTTCCAGAAAGATTTTTCTTCACCGAAGGATCTTCTTTTCCAAATTTCAATTTTCTAGTATCATTGTTTTAGCAAATATTAAAAGTACAAAAAGGATTTTACATTCCCAATTTTAAGTTTCTAGAATTATTACGTCAAAAAATATCAAAGGTGCCGAAAATACACTTTTTTAGCCATTATACCCCACTAAGAAGCTGAATTTTAAAAACATATTTTTCCCAGAATGCTTTTTTTACCGAATTCTCCTCCATTACAATTTAAGATTCTAGGAAATATAAAAAGTTTCTATAAATAAAATTTCAGGAAATAAAAAAGTACCAAAAAGTGTACTTTTATAAAAGATACTTTTAATGAAAGTTACTTTTTGTAAGAGGTACTTTTTATAAAAGGTACTTTTTATAAACGGTACTTTTTATAAACGGTACTTTTTATAAAGGTAGTTTTTATAAAAGGTACTTTTTATAAAAGGTTCTTTTTATAAAAGGTAATTTTTATAAAAGGTACTTTTTATAAAAGGTACTTTTTATAAAAGGTACTTTTTATAAAAGGTACTTTTTATAAAAGGTACTTTTTATAAAAGGTACTTTTTATAAAAGGTACTTTTTATAAAAGGTACTTTTTATAAAAGGTACTTTTTATAAAAGGTACTTTTTATAAAAGGTACTTTTTATAAAAGGTACTTTTTATAAAAGGTACTTTTTATAAAAGGTACTTTTTATAAAAGGTACTTTTTATAAAAGGTACTTTTTATAAAAGGTACTTTTTATAAACGGTACTTTTTATAAAAGGTACTTTTTATAAAAGGTACTTTTTATAAAAGGTACTTTTTATAAAAGGTACTTTTTATAAAAGGTACTTTTTATAAAAGGTACTTTTTATAAAAGGTACTTTTTATAAAAGGTACTTTTTATAAAAGGTACTTTTTATAAAAGGTACTTTTTATAAAAGGTACTTTTTATAAAAGGTACTTTTTATAAAAGGTACTTTTTATAAAAGGTAATTTTTATAAAAGGTACTTTTCATAAAAGGTACTTTTTATAAAAGGTACTTTTTATAAAAGGTACTTTTTATAAAAGGTACTTTTTATAAAAGGTACTTTTTATAAAAGGTACTTTTTATAAAAGGTACTTTTTATAAAAGGTACTTTTTATAAAAGGTACTTTTTGTAAAAGGTACTTTTTGTAAAAGGTACTTTTTGTAAAAGGTACTTTTTATAAAAGGTACTTTTTATAAAATGTACTTTTTGTAAAAGGTACTTTTTATAAAAGGTACTTTTTATAAAGGGTACTTTTTATAAAAGGTACTTTTTATAAAAGGTACTTTTTATAAAAGGTACTTTTTATAAAGGGTACTTTTTATAAAAGGTACTTTTTATAAAAGGTACTTTTTATAAAAGGTACTTTTTATAAAAGGTACTTTTTATAAAAGGTGCTTTTTATAAAAGGTACTTTTTAGAAAAGGTACTTTTTATAAAAGATACTTTTTTTAAAAGTTACTTTTTATAAAAGATAAAAGGTACTTTTTATAAACGGTACAGAATTTTCAGAAAGTACTTGTTCCAGATTGTTTTATTTCACTAAAGATCTTACATTTTAAATTTGAAGTTTGAAAGACCATTATTTCAGTATATAAAAAAAAGTACACTCAAAAAAATAAAACTGTAAAACTGTATTTAGTTAAATTTAACTAAAAAAAAACTGATTTTGAACCTACTAAATTTGTAGTTAATTTAACTAAAAATATTTAGTTAACTTTTCGTAGAATGAATGTAGCAAAAAAAACCGTAACTTTAACTAAAAATTCAGTTGAAAATTTCGTAACATTTTTATGTACGTATTAACAAAAAAATTAGTTAAGTTCAGCTTAACTTTTTGTAAAAAAATTGTAAGTTTGTCAAATATTGTTTTCATACACTAACACTTCACTTATTTTTTTCAGCATTAAGTTCAGCTTAAGTAGAACTTATGAGATTTGCATAGAAGGCTACACAAAAATTTCTAAAATTTTTTCACTTTACAAATATGTTACTAGAAATCTCCAAATTAATTAATAAAAATTCGTAAACTTAGTTTTAAAGTCAACAAAAAAAATTAATTAAAAATTTGTTCAAAACTAGTATTTTCGTAAATTGAACTTAACTAAAAAAAGTAGTTAAAACGCTAATTTTAACTAAAAATTTGCTAAAAAGCCAGTAAACTCGAGTTAACAAAAAAAACATTGTTAACTTTACAGTTTTATTTTTTTGAGTGTACCAAATGTACACTTTTTTACCCATTTTACCCACGTAGAATCAACAGTGGCAAAAACCCAGACTTAGTAAATGTTTTTCCCGGGAGGTGAACCTACATTGCAAATTTCAAGTTCCTAGTACTATTATTTAAGGAAATATAAAAGGTACCAAAAGTACAGTTTTTTACCCTTTTTACCCCCTTAGAATCATCATTGGCAAAAATCAAGACCTAGTGGATCTATATTCCGGGAGGTGATCATACAATCCAAATTTGAAGTTTTTGTGACCATTTTTTAAGGAAATATAAAAGGTACCAAAAGTACAGTTTTTTACCCTTTTTACCCCCTTAGAATCAACATTGGCAAAAATCCAGCCTTACTGGATCTATATTCCAGGATGTGAACATGTAAACCAAATTTCAAGTCTCTATGACCATTATTTCAGGAGATATAAAAAGTACCAAAAGTACAGTTTTTTACCCTTTTTACCCCCTTAGAATCAATACTGGAAAAAATCCGGCCTTAGTGTCCAAATTTCAAGTCTCTATGACCATTATTTTAGGAGATATAAAAAGTACCAAAAGTACAGTTTTTTACCCTTTTTACCCCCTTAGAATCAACACTGGCAAAAATCCAGTCTTAGTGGATCTATATTCCGGGAGGTGCACCTACAGTCCAAATTTCAAGTCTCTAGCTTCAGCGGTTTGGGCTGGGCGATGATGAATCAGTCAATAAGTCAGTCAGTCAGTCAGTCAGTCACATTACTCTTTTATACACTGTTGCCAACTATTTTTAACCAAAAACCTCTAAATTTCACTAAAAAAGCGCTAGAAACCGCCAAAAATAAATTTAGCGGGGAAAATTTAAAATTCTCCCGCTAAATTACGAAAAAAAGCGCTAAAAACCGAAAAACTTGGCATTTTTGATTGACAAAAAAGCAAAATTTAAAAAAAAACCTCCAAATTATTTTTTCTACTAAAAATGACTTTTCACTAAAAACGCAAGAAACCGCCGAAAAAAATTTAGCTGGAAAATATAAAATTCTACCGCTAAGTTACAAAAAAAGCGCTAAAACTCGACAAACTGGGCGTTTTCGATTAAAAAAAAATAAAAATTGAAAAAAACCTCTAAATTTTTCCCACTAAATCCAAACAAAAAGCGCTAGATTTTCCCGCTAAAACACAGTTCCCGCTAAAACCAATTTTCCCCCGCTAAAACCAAACAAAAAGCGCTAGATTTAGCGGGAAAACCTCCAACTTGGCAACAGTGCTTTTATATATGAGGAGCCGCAGAACAAAACGTACTTTTTCGCATATTAAGTTTTTTTGGGAAATTGAGGTTTATTTATTTCGCCCCTTTAAAAAACTACATGAACCTGAATATGGTAACAAGTTTTTTGCTTATCAAGAGATGCATCAAACTGCCATAAGTCACCACATTATATGTTAAGGATGTTTAATATAAAACCACTTTTACTTTGGAAAAAGTACGTTTTGTTAAAAAATAATGAAAAAAGTACGTTTTGTTTAAAAATAATTGAAAAACGACGTTTTGATGTGCGTATTATTTTAGACGATACTATTTTGATTGAGTGTTTTAAAAATGTTCTTATTTATTAAAAACTACAAAAGAGCCTCATTGACTCATATTTAGATACGTTACACATGAATTGGCAAAGTTAATGTACCCCCATACTGTAGTTTTAGGGTGTAAATAGACCAATAACAAGAATAACGGGGAAATCCTTCGCTGGCCTGCAAGAAGGCCTCAAAAAATCTTTGTGTGCATTTATATGTATATGGAATATAAGAGTAAAATGGCATATTATAAAATTATGAAAAATCTTCCATATGAAATACAATGAAAAAAGTACGTTTTGATAAAAAAATTAACAAAAAAGTACGTTTTGTTACACACAAATTTTTAAGGAATCCATTTTCTTGATGAAAAACAAAAATAATTCACGCTATGGAAATTTTTTCTGATAGATTTCGAACCAAATAATATAAAAAGAACAAAAAATCAATTTGTCAAAAAATGCGAAAAAGTACGTTTTGTTCTGCGACTCCTTATATATAGATGTTATAATGGCGTGTTCTCTTCTCAAGCGGTGAGTTTAAAAGATATTAATACGAATTTTTGACATAATATAAAGCAGGATATAACAAATAATTCTGTATTGTTTACCCAAAAACGACATATTTTGAGTTATGACACTATACAAGTAAGGGGGTTTTAAGGGGGTGCTTAAATCAGAATTATTACGCAGAATTCTGAAAAACAAAATGGCGGACTAAATATGCTTCTTAAAGTTTAAATAAATTTCCAATTCCATCCAACAGTCTTTATTAGATTAACAATCTAGCTTATAAAAAATCGTATCTTCTAAACTTTTGATCTGAGGAGTAACAAATGTATGAACCGATTGTAGCAGATAGAGTAAAATATATCGTATTTGTTGACACTAGAGTTTTTTCTTTGCCGTACTTTTTCATTTCCCGGGAAAGCGGGAAATTTTTTTAATTTTCCCGGAATCCCGGGATCCCGCAGCGAAATTTTCACTACATATAAAATGGATTTTTATTAAGAAAAATTTTTATTAAAAAGTTTAAAAGAGTAAAAGAGTAAGTTTAAGAAATAAGTACACAAACATGTTCATTTGAATTAGAGTTTCTGTTTCGGTTATAACCTACACGTAAACACCTACAAAGAATATTGTAATGGAATTTGAGAGATTTATGTGAATATGGAAAGGGCGGGTTGTATGGGGATATGTAGTAAAAATGGACTGATTCCTTTATAATTTGAAATTATGAATACAAAGTACAGTTATCACCAAAATTTTAAAGCATGCATTTTATAATATGGATATTAGGCTCATTTAATAGACTGTTCTCACTCGCGTTTCAAAATATGTTTTATAAATGTTTTTATGGGTCGTAACATCGACTGATTTTTTTTTCAGTTTAAAATACTCAGAAGAACAACTTTCAAAAAATCTGTAAAACAACTTTCAGTTTGAATTAGGAAACTTTTAGCATATATTACTGCTGAAATGAATATTTTAACTGAATTCTCTGTCATTTAGTTCTAAAAAATAACACACTCAAAAAAAAACCATTAACTTAAACTTTGGAAAAATTTTCTTCAAAATAGTTTATAAATTTTCCCACAATTTAGTTAAATTTAACTAAAATTTTGGAAATTTTCCCAACTTTTAGCAAAAAATTTTAGTTCATGGACTGTTAAATAGGCCATAATTTTCCTTAAATGGAATTCCCTAATATATGAAAAAATTCTTACCGCCAAAGAAATTTTCCCTAAATAAATGAAAAAAAATCTTTATTTTTAAGACATAAGTATTTCTTAAAACTAAATTTAGTTCAAAAAATTCAGTTTTAGGACGTAATTTACTTCCAATTAGTTTATCATATTTATCTTCTTTAATTTGGGGAGGTTTTTTCCACAAGATTAGTAAATTTTTCATAACATAAAATTGTTTAGTAGATTTATTTTTTTTTTTCATGCTTGCTTGTAGTTCACATTTTGTTTATTATTTGTAGTATATGAAAAAGAGAGTTTGGTCTTGTATAGCAAGTAATAAATTTAATGTTTACATTTTTTTCTACACATGTATGTGTTAGCGTCCAACCTGAATCAAATTAAGTCGCGTAAGGCGTAACGCCCAATAATTTTTCGTTTCTAATATTTAAATGTGAGTTACCTAAATCAAACGGACGTAAAAATTTCAAATTTGATGTGTTTGTTTTTGTTTTTTTTTTACGTCTTGCGCTACGCATTTGATTCTGGTTCGACCCTTAGGGAAAAAATAATATTTTAATCACAACAGAGGCCTTAGCTTTGGCGTGTTTTCCCATAGTCTGGGAACAAACGTTAAAGACAAAGTCTTTGTTGTAATTTAACTTTAAAAACTAATGAAATTTATTACTTGACCATAAGAAACAAACGTTTTTTTATATTTTAAATAAAAAATGTACATAATGAGAATTCTGTGTGTATTCTCACATGCTATTCTATAAATAAACCAATAAAAATATGAATTAACAATTTTTAGGAAAAATTTCCTCATCAAAAATTGTTTTTTAACTAAAAAATGGGAAATTTTTTTCCACATTCTAGTTCAAATTTGTCCTTATTTTTACGAAAAAAATGGACTAAAAAGTAGGAACACATGGCAATGGAGCTAAATCATCATCAATTTTCCTTGGATTTAGTTAATTTTCCCATTTTTTAGTTAGTTTTTTTTTTCTGAGTGCAGAAATAAGATAATTATTTTACTAATTTTACAGAAATGTCTAGTTTTCTTGTTTTCAAGACCACGTTTTAAGTATTTTTTTCAAAGATTAAAAAAAAATTTTGTTGAAAATCAGCATAACTAAAAATGAACGGTTTGAAAAAAGCTTAGAAAATTTTCTTGAAAAAATTATAATCGCTTTCCAGTGCTGCCATTTTAGCACTTTTAGTGCTAGATCTAGCACTTTTTTTTTGGACTTAGCACTAAAGTTTTGGAAAAAAGTGCCAAGTGCTAAGTTAGCACTTTTTTAAAAATTTTTAGCATTTTTGGCATTTTTTTTTACATTTTAATTTGTTTTTTTTTAAATCTCTTGTAAAAATTTTTACCCTGCGGCGCTTTCTTTGCACCTGAATAATGAAATAATTCCCAAATCGTATGGAATTTATTTAATATTTTTTCTTGGGACTTATTTCATGGCGCCTAATTGAAAATTAGGAATCCTAAGAAATTAAGAAAGTATAAATTGAAATTCAAAAATTTAGAAAATATAAGTTGAAATTCAAAAATTAAGAAAATATAAATTAAAATTTAGAAATACCAGTTAAAATTCAGAAAACCCAATTGAAATTTAAAAATACAGATAGAAATTAAGAAATTATTGAAATTAAAAAATACCAATTGAAATCCAGAAAACCCAATTTAAATTTAGAAAACCTAGTCGAAATTTAGAAAAATGAAATTGAGAAAAACCTTTTTAAATTTAGAAAACCAAATTGAAAAACAGAAAACCTTTTTGAAATTCAGAAAATCCAATAATCAAGAAAACCATTGGAAATTCAGAAATCCATATTGTAATTAAGAAGATTTTTAATGAAATTCAAAAATCCCAATTGAAATTCAGAAAACCCAGTTTAAATTAAGAAAACGCAATCGAAATTCAGAAAAAAATTTGATTGAAACCGCAACAACAAAAATTGTTATGGTTTTTTTAAGCCTGATCCTTAACTAAGATAAAGTCGGTTTGATGAAAATCTATGGGTTATCACCGAAGTTATGACGTATTATATGACAATACACACAAAAAAAACTATGGTATTTAACCCAGTTTTTATTCTTGTATTTTAAATACAAAAAAAAATTAAGGAAATTTTTATGCGTAGTTTCAAAAAAATCATTATAACTTTGGTTATTGCCCATAGATTTTTATGAAACCCATTTTGTTATATTTGTATAGGTTCAGGCTTTTAAGGTAAATAAAAAACTTGTTAATTTGCAACGATTCGTTAAAAAAAATTAAATCAACAAATGAATTTTTTGGATAAAAAAAATTAATTTTTACAATACATTTGTCTATCGCGCGTAAACTATTGAACAGATGGGAAAGTAACGTGTGTAAAGTTTGTTGAAAATTTGATTAACTTTAATTTGGTTTTTATCACGAGTAGATCTAATAAAAAAGTTTATTAGAAGTATTTTTTTCGATAAAATTTTTAAGTTTAGCGGTCAAAAAAAAATGTAGACGCAGTTAGTGCGCATTTTCGTTGTTAACTAGAGTTTTTGTTAAAAAAATATTATTTGTTAATTTAAACAATGAAAAAAAAATCTAGCACTTTTTTTTTGGTCTGTAGAGCATTTTAGCACTTTTTTTTCTGCCATTTAGCATTTTTTCAAAATTCTCTTATGGTAACACTGTCGCTTTCGTAAAAGTTGAAAAAAACTTTATGCTTAAAATCTTTTTAAATCTTTTTTGCATAAATAAAATATATTTTAGATGCTTAGATTGTTTATCTGAAATCAGCAGATTTGTATGCTAAAATCAGTAGATTATTTTGCTTAAATCAGAAGATTTTTCAGCTCAATTCCGTATAAAAAATCACGGAAAAGCGGGAAATCCAAATACCCTGATTTCCCGGCAAATCACGGGACGAGAATTCCCGGGAAAAACCCTAATTTTCAGTTGCATCAACTAAAAATTCAGTTCTTGATACTAAATTCGGCTGTGACAACTAAGTTTTGTAGTTGTTTTAATTAAATAATTCAGTTGTGATCATAATTCAGTTGTGATCACCGATATTCAATTGTGACAAACTATATGTAAATATTTTGTCCGAATTTTTGTTGCATCAACTGAGTCTCAGTTGCGATATCAACAAATTTATTTACAAGCATTTTTATTTTGTCATTTTGCAGATTTAATTAGGCTTTTACGATTATCAATAGCACTATTTAATTTTTTTTTGCTTTGCAAAATCGTTAACAACATTTTAAAACATGAATTTAATAAGTGATATTTCAATTCATCCAAATCCGATTTGTTATACCCTACACCACACTGTGGTACAGGGTATAATGAGTTTGTGCTGATGTTTGTAACTACCCGAAATATTGGTCCTAGACCCACCTTTAAGTATACCGATTGACTCAGAATCACTTTTTGAGTCGATATAGCGATGTCCGTCCGTCCGTCTGTCCGTCCGTCTGTCTGTCTGTCCATGTAAACGGTGTAAACACGATTCAGGTCGCAATTTTTAATCAATTGACTTGAAATTTGAAACTTAAGTCTCTCTTGGCGCAAGGACGAAGCCTATTGAAATTGGAAAAAATCGGTCCATATTTAGACCTAGCCCCCATACAAAGGTCCTCTTTAGTTTTGGCTCAAATGACTCTAATAACCGTATTATAGAAGGTATCGCTTTGAAATTTGGATGGTAAACATGTTTTGTCTTCACATATCATCATTCCGAATTTAAAAGAAATCGGACCAGTTCTTCTTGTAGCCCCCATACAAACCACCTTCCCGATTTTCACATAAATGTCTCAAATTTCATGAAAATAGAAAATATTTAATTAAAATTTTGTTTGTGTATGTTAAACGCGTACTTAAATAACCTTATCAAACCTGATAATCATCGGACCAGTTTTGGACTCAGGCCCCTTGTGAAAATTTCGCCCGATATTCAGTTAAAGCGGTTTATTGTCAACAAATAGAAGCCTATTTCACTCAAATTTGATTTGTGAGTGTTTTCTTCACTTATTAAAGGTTTTACAACATATAGATCTAATCGATCCATGGGACCCATTTTCCGGGAAACCTTGGTGTAGGGTTTTATATGGTCGGTCTTGACCGACTATAATTTTCTTACTGGTTTTTAGTTGAAAATTTTTATGTTTTAAATTTCGAGATTTTCGGGATTTAAAAAAAAAATGCCTGTGAATTTTGTACTCTTGCCCAAAACATTAAATCATGATAATGTTTTGCGGAAGATTTGGGTGTACTTGCCAAAGCAAAGTTTTTTAGAAAAAATAATGTCGAGGACCCCAATAAAAAACCATAAGAGCTGTGCATTTCATAAGTGAGTGCAAAAATAAGTGCAAAAAAGTGTTTTTACATTTTGGAGAGTATAAAAGATTAGGCACCAAAGAATATAACACCCTCACTTGTTCTATGTACATTTGATAAACAAATGGAAAATTTTTATGCGAAAAGCTTTGACTTGGTGAAAAAGGAGTTTTTGTAAAAAAAAAAATATTTTTTTTTCACGAAAAACAAAATTATGTTAAAAAAAAATTTAATGAACCCAAAAATTTTTGGTGAAAAAAAATTTTTATGAAAAAAAGTTTTTGTTAATTTTTTTGATGAAAAGAAAAATTTTTTGATGTAAAAAATATTGATGAAAAAAAAATATGAAAAATAAAATTTTTGGTAAGAAAAAAATTGATAATAAGAATTAGATAAAAAAATTGATGAAAAAAAATTTATAAAAAAATATGATAAAAAAAAATTTACAAAAAAATAATTTTATGGAAAAAAAATTCTATAAAAAAAACAAATTTACGAAAAAACAAAAAAAAAATAACAAAAAAAAATTGTTTGATGAAAAAAAAATTTTTGATAAAAAAAAATTGATAAAAAAATAATGAAAAAAAAAGTTTGATGAAAAAAAATATTTGATAAAATTTTTTTTTTTCACTTTCACCAAAATTTCAATAAAAATTTTCACACAAAAGAAATTTGCCACCAAAAATTTGTTTTGACAATTTTTTTTTGTCTTATAAATATTGCGAAATTTAAATTTTTAACTTTGTTTTCATATGGACTTCGCCCCTTTTTACATTAAGCTAACGACTTGTTGCTATAATTACCTTTCAGCTGGAAGATTTTAATTTTTTTTTTGTAAATTCGTATGATATAAAAATTTTATTTATATGTTAATTCATTTACATATTTATCAAATTTTTTTAATAATTTACAAGTTTTTTTTCTTAATTTTTTTCGTTAAAATTTAAATTTAAAATTTATATATTTTTTTTTTTAATTTTATACCGACGGTAAATAAATTTTGCTAACGTTTTTAAAGGGCAACAAATACGCGAAAACCGACGATATTGTGTTAATAATTTTAAAATATGTAATTTATTTATTTTTTAATTTTCACTAATTTTTACTAATTTTATTTTATTATATTTATTTTTTAACACATATAAAGTTTTTTTTTTTAATAATTTAGGAATAAACACTGACAAACACACTCACTATAAATAAATTTTATGCTAATAAATATTTTATTTACATATTTATTATTTTTTTATAAAACTTTTTTTTTGAAATTTGTATACATTTGGGTTTTGAGAAAAATTTGAATATTTTTTTTTTGATTTTCTTTTCAGTTTAAAAGAAAATTGTAGCGTAAGCAGTACAACACGTTCTATGAGAAAAATTTATTTAGTTTGGCACAAAAAATAATTATATTTATTTAAATAATTTTTTATTTGTTTTATGTTTTTTTTTTGTTTTTTTTTTTTTTGTAAATTTTATTTTATTGTTTTTTATTGTTATTTTTAATTTTTATATTTTATTGTTTTGAAAAATGGCAACAAGTGATTTTATACTTTTTTTCTTAATATTGACACGAGAGACGAGACGAGCCGTTGAGCCGCCAAGCCGCTACTAGTTGCCAACTAGCTAGCCGGTGTGATATATAGAATTGTGAAAAAACACGGAAAATCTTAAAAGAAAATAATAATTCGTTTTCTTTTGCTATAATTTGTTTGTGTTGTTGATTTTTTTTTGTTTTTCCTTCTTAAATTTTCTTTTGTACGAAATAAAATCACAAATCACAAAATAAAAAAAAAAAAATACAAATAACACGGGAGGAAAGTCAAAAAATGGCAAGTCATTAGAGCTGGCTGCCTCACTACAAATAGACTGACTGACTGAACGAACGAATGTTTGTTTGTTGTTTTCGTCGTTGTCTCTAATAAAAGAAAATGAAAGCGAATAAAATAATAACAAGATGTTAATAAAAACAACAACAACCAATTTGACAACAACAATTTTACTCTAGAATTATAAATACTCAATAGCTGTACTTATGACGTTATTATTAATGACGATACTAATCATCATCATTTGATGATAATGATAATGGTCGTGTCGATGGTGGTGGTGGTGTTAGCAGAAAAACCAATTGTTGATAATGATGGAAAATCCACGCAAAAATAGAAAAATTGTTTATGAAAAAAAAGCGCGCCATAGTAAATATTATAAATGTGTGTGTGTTTACAAATGGGAGAATTTTACCGTTAATCTTTATACAACAAGTTGTTGTTATTAACAACACACACAATATTCGCTCTCTTTAGCTCTCATAATTGCAATATATGAGATGTTTGAGATGGTAAATAAAATGGTCCATTTTAAGGGGTTTAAAAATGGACATTCATTCATGCATTCATTCATTCATTCATTCATTCATTCATTCATTCATTCATTCATTCATTCATTCATTCATTCATTCATTCATTCATTCATTCATTCATTCATTCATTCATTCATTCATTCATTCATTCATTCATTCATTCATTCATTCATTCATTCATTCATTCATTCATTCATTCATTCATTCATTCATTCATTCATTCATTCATTCATTCATTCATTCATTCATTCATTCATTCATTCATTCATTCATTCATTCATTCATTCATTCATTCATTCATTCATTCATTCATTCATTCATTCATTCATTCATTCATTCATTCATTCATTCATTCATTCATTCATTCATTCATTCATTCATTCATTCATTCATTCATTCATTCATTCATTCATTCATTCATTCATTCATTCATTCATTCATTCATTCATTCATTCATTCATTCATTCATTCATTCATTCATTCATTCATTCATTCATTCATTCATTCATTCATTCATTCATTCATTCATTCATTCATTCATTCATTCATTCATTCATTCATTCATTCATTCATTCATTCATTCATTCATTCATTCATTCATTCATTCATT
Source organism: Pegoplata infirma (assembly GCA_963921195.1). Lineage (NCBI taxonomy): Eukaryota > Metazoa > Arthropoda > Insecta > Diptera > Anthomyiidae > Pegoplata > Pegoplata infirma. The sequence continues at coordinate 96,494,350 of OY992536.1, forward strand.
CATTCATTCATTCATTCATTCATTCATTCATTCATTCATTCATTCATTCATTCATTCATTCATTCATTCATTCATTCATTCATTCATTCATTCATTCATTCATTCATTCATTCATTCATTCATTCATTCATTCATTCATTCATTCATTCATTCATTCATTCATTCATTCATTCATTCATTCATTCATTCATTCATTCATTCATTCATTCATTCATTCATTCATTCATTCATTCATTCATTCATTCATTCATTCATTCATTCATTCATTCATTCATTCATTCATTCATTCATTCATTCATTCATTCATTCATTCATTCATTCATTCATTCATTCATTCATTCATTCATTCATTCATTCATTCATTCATTCATTCATTCATTCATTCATTCATTCATTCATTCATTCATTCATTCATTCATTCATTCATTCATTCATTCATTCATTCATTCATTCATTCATTCATTCATTCATTCATTCATTCATTCATTCATTCATTCATTCATTCATTCATTCATTCATTCATTCATTCATTCATTCATTCATTCATTCATTCATTCATTCATTCATTCATTCATTCATTCATTCATTCATTCATTCATTCATTCATTCATTCATTCATTCATTCATTCATTCATTCATTCATTCATTCATTCATTCATTCATTCATTCATTCATTCATTCATTCATTCATTCATTCATTCATTCATTCATTCATTCATTCATTCATTCATTCATTCATTCATTCATTCATTCATTCATTCATTCATTCATTCATTCATTCATTCATTCATTCATTCATTCATTCATTCATTCATTCATTCATTCATTCATTCATTCATTCATTCATTCATTCATTCATTCATTCATTCATTCATTCATTCATTCATTCATTCATTCATTCATTCATTCATTCATTCATTCATTCATTCATTCATTCATTCATTCATTCATTCATTCATTCATTCATTCATTCATTCATTCATTCATTCATTCATTCATTCATTCATTCATTCATTCATTCATTCATTCATTCATTCATTCATTCATTCATTCATTCATTCATTCATTCATTCATTCATTCATTCATTCATTCATTCATTCATTCATTCATTCATTCATTCATTCATTCATTCATTCATTCATTCATTCATTCATTCATTCATTCATTCATTCATTCATTCATTCATTCATTCATTCATTCATTCATTCATTCATTCATTCATTCATTCATTCATTCATTCATTCATTCATTCATTCATTCATTCATTCATTCATTCATTCATTCATTCATTCATTCATTCATTCATTCATTCATTCATTCATTCATTCATTCATTCATTCATTCATTCATTCATTCATTCATTCATTCATTCATTCATTCATTCATTCATTCATTCATTCATTCATTCATTCATTCATTCATTCATTCATTCATTCATTCATTCATTCATTCATTCATTCATTCATTCATTCATTCATTCATTCATTCATTCATTCATTCATTCATTCATTCATTCATTCATTCATTCATTCATTCATTCATTCATTCATTCATTCATTCATTCATTCATTCATTCATTCATTCATTCATTCATTCATTCATTCATTCATTCATTCATTCATTCATTCATTCATTCATTCATTCATTCATTCATTCATTCATTCATTCATTCATTCATTCATTCATTCATTCATTCATTCATTCATTCATTCATTCATTCATTCATTCATTCATTCATTCATTCATTCATTCATTCATTCATTCATTCATTCATTCATTCATTCATTCATTCATTCATTCATTCATTCATTCATTCATTCATTCATTCATTCATTCATTCATTCATTCATTCATTCATTCATTCATTCATTCATTCATTCATTCATTCATTCATTCATTCATTCATTCATTCATTCATTCATTCATTCATTCATTCATTCATTCATTCATTCATTCATTCATTCATTCATTCATTCATTCATTCATTCATTCATTCATTCATTCATTCATTCATTCATTCATTCATTCATTCATTCATTCATTCATTCATTCATTCATTCATTCATTCATTCATTCATTCATTCATTCATTCATTCATTCATTCATTCATTCATTCATTCATTCATTCATTCATTCATTCATTCATTCATTCATTCATTCATTCATTCATTCATTCATTCATTCATTCATTCATTCATTCATTCATTCATTCATTCATTCATTCATTCATTCATTCATTCATTCATTCATTCATTCATTCATTCATTCATTCATTCATTCATTCATTCATTCATTCATTCATTCATTCATTCATTCATTCATTCATTCATTCATTCATTCATTCATTCATTCATTCATTCATTCATTCATTCATTCATTCATTCATTCATTCATTCATTCATTCATTCATTCATTCATTCATTCATTCATTCATTCATTCATTCATTCATTCATTCATTCATTCATTCATTCATTCATTCATTCATTCATTCATTCATTCATTCATTCATTCATTCATTCATTCATTCATTCATTCATTCATTCATTCATTCATTCATTCATTCATTCATTCATTCATTCATTCATTCATTCATTCATTCATTCATTCATTCATTCATTCATTCATTCATTCATTCATTCATTCATTCATTCATTCATTCATTCATTCATTCATTCATTCATTCATTCATTCATTCATTCATTCATTCATTCATTCATTCATTCATTCATTCATTCATTCATTCATTCATTCATTCATTCATTCATTCATTCATTCATTCATTCATTCATTCATTCATTCATTCATTCATTCATTCATTCATTCATTCATTCATTCATTCATTCATTCATTCATTCATTCATTCATTCATTCATTCATTCATTCATTCATTCATTCATTCATTCATTCATTCATTCATTCATTCATTCATTCATTCATTCATTCATTCATTCATTCATTCATTCATTCATTCATTCATTCATTCATTCATTCATTCATTCATTCATTCATTCATTCATTCATTCATTCATTCATTCATTCATTCATTCATTCATTCATTCATTCATTCATTCATTCATTCATTCATTCATTCATTCATTCATTCATTCATTCATTCATTCATTCATTCATTCATTCATTCATTCATTCATTCATTCATTCATTCATTCATTCATTCATTCATTCATTCATTCATTCATTCATTCATTCATTCATTCATTCATTCATTCATTCATTCATTCATTCATTCATTCATTCATTCATTCATTCATTCATTCATTCATTCATTCATTCATTCATTCATTCATTCATTCATTCATTCATTCATTCATTCATTCATTCATTCATTCATTCATTCATTCATTCATTCATTCATTCATTCATTCATTCATTCATTCATTCATTCATTCATTCATTCATTCATTCATTCATTCATTCATTCATTCATTCATTCATTCATTCATTCATTCATTCATTCATTCATTCATTCATTCATTCATTCATTCATTCATTCATTCATTCATTCATTCATTCATTCATTCATTCATTCATTCATTCATTCATTCATTCATTCATTCATTCATTCATTCATTCATTCATTCATTCATTCATTCATTCATTCATTCATTCATTCATTCATTCATTCATTCATTCATTCATTCATTCATTCATTCATTCATTCATTCATTCATTCATTCATTCATTCATTCATTCATTCATTCATTCATTCATTCATTCATTCATTCATTCATTCATTCATTCATTCATTCATTCATTCATTCATTCATTCATTCATTCATTCATTCATTCATTCATTCATTCATTCATTCATTCATTCATTCATTCATTCATTCATTCATTCATTCATTCATTCATTCATTCATTCATTCATTCATTCATTCATTCATTCATTCATTCATTCATTCATTCATTCATTCATTCATTCATTCATTCATTCATTCATTCATTCATTCATTCATTCATTCATTCATTCATTCATTCATTCATTCATTCATTCATTCATTCATTCATTCATTCATTCATTCATTCATTCATTCATTCATTCATTCATTCATTCATTCATTCATTCATTCATTCATTCATTCATTCATTCATTCATTCATTCATTCATTCATTCATTCATTCATTCATTCATTCATTCATTCATTCATTCATTCATTCATTCATTCATTCATTCATTCATTCATTCATTCATTCATTCATTCATTCATTCATTCATTCATTCATTCATTCATTCATTCATTCATTCATTCATTCATTCATTCATTCATTCATTCATTCATTCATTCATTCATTCATTCATTCATTCATTCATTCATTCATTCATTCATTCATTCATTCATTCATTCATTCATTCATTCATTCATTCATTCATTCATTCATTCATTCATTCATTCATTCATTCATTCATTCATTCATTCATTCATTCATTCATTCATTCATTCATTCATTCATTCATTCATTCATTCATTCATTCATTCATTCATTCATTCATTCATTCATTCATTCATTCATTCATTCATTCATTCATTCATTCATTCATTCATTCATTCATCCATCCGTTTTTGCCGCTTATTCAAGAAATGCAAAAAAGTCCCGCAGTTTAAAACTTTAGCCCCAGAAATTTTTTTCAGATTTTGACATATTTCATAAAGAAAAATTCTCTTAATCAGAAACATTTACCTACAGAAAATGTTTCAGATTTTTTAAAGAAAAATTCCGATATGTTTATGAATTTTTGGCCAATAAAAAATTTACATCCTTCCAGTAAAAAAGTTCTCAGTTTTTGAGACGCTTGTCCTAAAAAGTTCTCAATTGTATTTACATGACATTTTTCATACAGAGAAGTTGGCAGAATTTACAATATTTTTCCCTTTTAAAATGGTATATGAAATAGAAATTCCATTCTGATTCCGATAGAAAAATTTTATTTTTTTCAAAACATTTTTGGAATCACCAATTTAAAATTTAAATTCTTAATTCTGAATAAAAAACACTTTAATTTTGAGTGAAAAATCCGGCCACACATTTGTACCGACTTAAACAACCCTGACACTTAAGCAAAGCATTTTGTTTATTTCATTTATACACACTCATAACGAAAGTGGAAATGCAAAATATGAAATGAGCAAAACATGTCAACAGACATTTTTAACAAATTTGTTTGTTAATTGTGGGTGTTATTTATATCATTCATACTTACAGTAAATAATGTTAATTTAGCCATTTTTTGCTAAATATTTTTAAAACTCAAAATTACTCTATAAAGAGATATTTTTAACGGTCGTTTATTCAAAAAATAATAATGAAATCTCCAAATGCCTCCATAGAGAATCTGTGTGCTTAATATAACAAATATTGAAAAAAAAAACAGATCAGATTTTATAATATGTCTGGTAGAATCGATGATATATATTATTTCGAAGCCAAATTTTCAGGTCTTTATTAGGGAATGAATTTCTTAAGATTCTACAAAGGCGTATGAGTGTTATTTTATATTATAAATTTAATATTAATCATACGCAGCTGCGCGCAGTTTAAATTATACTCTCTGCTTACAGGAAATAATTAAACACGTTGATTGTTCTGCAATTTATAAATGTTATAGAGTAGCGAAATCTAAGATCGTCGTGTTTTTCTTTCAGGTGGCATCTCGGCGGTTTTAACAAGGGATGCAACCTAATGAAAAATTAACATACGTTTCAGTTTAACCTTTAATCTCTCTCCTCAAAACACTTTTTTTAATATTAAAATTTAAAAAGTATAATTTTTTTACTGCATTCATAGACCTTGGAGAATAAAAATGTAAAATTTGGCAACTACACACAAAAAAAAAAATTTGTCAAATTACTACACTCAAAAAAAAAAAGTTTGTAAAATTACAAGTAAAAGGTCTTGTAATTCTATTTTACTAATATTTTTGTCTTTTTACAAAAAAGGGAATTATTTTACAAATTAAAAAAATATTACAAGGTGTTTAGTTTTTTTTACAGAAGAAAACTGTAATTGTACAACAAAATTTTACTTGATATTATTTGGTCTTTCTACCAAAAAAATGTTTTATTACATTTTTTAAGATCGTTTACAAGGTTTTCAGTTTGAAAAGTACAAAATTCTAATGTTATTTTACAAAACTTATTTTATTACTGGAATAAATGTTTATTACTGGAGTTAATGTTGTAATTATTCAATAATAGGACACGCAAAAATTTTCTAAGTTCAGATTTTTTTTGCGTTTTGGAGTAAAAAATTTAGTTAAAAATTATTTTTTTAAATAAAAAATTTCATAAAAAAAATTTTGGAAATTTTTAAAATTCCGGACACAAACATTTTTTAACTAATTGTAAGCATTAGCAAAAAAATTTAATTTTTACACCATTTGTTAGTAATTTGCGTTTAGTAAAATACCACAATTTTTATGTGTTTCTACTATACAATTGTTCTAGTTTTTTTTTTTTTGGTATTTTTACCACTTTTTGGTAATTTTACCATATTTTTTAGGTATTTTTTTTTTTAAAGTTGGCACCCAAAATGTCAATAAAAAGCTGCCAATTATGTAAAATTAAGTTTTTCCTTTTTTAACATTTAATAATTAAACATTCAATCTACTATATTCAAAAAAAAAATCCGATTTTTTAAAAATACTTGTGAAAATAATTAAAAATTCAAAAAAAAAATTGTTATTTTTTGACTAATTTTTTCTGAAAATATAAGAAATTTCTTGTGTAGCCTCCTTCGCAATTCTCATTACTTAAGAAAAACGAAATGCCGAAAAAAATAAAAAAGTGCAGTGTTATACTTTAAAAAGTTTGTTAAAACTGTTAAAGTGAAAAAAAAAAAAATCATTTCAGGTTGTTGAAGTGCTACTCCAGCTGCCGAAGAAGGAAAAATAAGATGCAGTAATGGAAAAAAACCTTTAAATTTACAAAACAAATATGTATGTAAATAAACCAATTTTTTTTGTAAATTTACAAAACAAATATGAAAATTTAAAAAACAAAATTGTATACTTCCAGAAAAAGGTTGTAATTTTACAAAAATGAAGTAGAAAATACAAAAACAATATTATAAATTTACAAATTATTTGGATTAACTACAGTTTTTACGGCAAAAAAATATGAAAAATGGTATATATACAATAAAAACTGTAAATTTACCACTTTAAATTTAAATATACAAGTTTTTTTGCCATAAAAAACAGTAGTTTAACCAAACAATTTGTAAATTTACAATTATGTTGTTTGATTTTCTACTTTATTTTGTAAATTCACAACTTTTTTTGTAAGTTTACAATTTTTTTGTAAATTTAATTTTTTTTGCAAATTTACAATTTTTATTGTAAATATACTTGTTTTTCAATATTTTTTTGCGGTAAAAACAGTAGTTTAACCAAATAATTTGTAAATCTACAATTTATTTTTCTTTCCTTTTTTTTTTTTGAAAATAACAACCTTTTTCTGTAAGTTTACAATTTTGTTTTGTAAATTTACCAATATTTTTGTAAATTTATAAAAAAAAAAAATGATCATCTCGAAGTTAATATTTTACAAAAAAAATTGTAAATTTACATTTTCTTTTGCTAAATCAATTTACAAATTATCCCCGTAACATTACGGGGATTCTACACTAAAAAAAAAAAAATTGTAAAATGACATAAAATCCCCGTGATTTTACGGGGCAGGTTTTGTAAAATATGTACTAGCAAGAATCCCCGTAATGTTACGGGGATAATTTGTAAATTGATTTAACAAAAGAAAATGTAAATTTACAATTTTTGTAAAATATTAACTTCGAGGTGAACATTTTTTTTGTAAATTTACAAAAAATTTGGTAAATTTACAAAACAAAATTGTTAACTTGCAGAAAAAGGTAAAAATAGAAATGAAATAATAAATTGTAGATAATTGTAAATTTACAAATTGTTTGGTTAAACTACTGTTTTTTATGGCAAAAAACTTGTATATTTACAATAAAAAGTGGTAAATTTACAATTTTTATTGTATATATACTATTTTTTCTAATTTTTTTTTGCCGTAAAAACAGTAGTTTATCCAAAAAATTTGTAAATTCACAATATTGTTTTTGTATTTTCTACTTCATTTTTGTAAAAATACAACTTTTTCTGTAAGTATACAATTTTGTTTTCTAAACTTTCATATTTGTTTTGTAAATTTACAAAAAATTTGGTATATTTACATATTGGTTTTGTAAATTTAAAGGTTTTTTCCATTGGTGCATCTTATTTTTCCTTCTTCAGCAGCTGGAGTAGCACTTCAACAACCTGAAATGATTTTTTTTTTCACTTGAACACTTTTAACATACTTTTTATTGTATAAGACTGCACTTTTTTATTTTTTTCGACATTTCGTTTTTCTTAAGTAGAACATATGAGAATTGCGAAGGAGGCTACACAAGAAATTTCTTATATTTTCAGGAAAAATTAGGCAAAAAATAACAATTTTTTTTAACTTTTAGTTATTTTCACAAGTATTTTTAAAATATCGAAAAAAAAAAAAATTTTGGATATTGTAGATTGGATGTTTAAGTACCTGTTAAAATAAGAAAAACTTAATTTTTCATAATTGGTAGCTTTTTATTGACATTTTGGGAGCCAAATTAAAAAAAAAAAAATACCAAAAATATATGGTAAAATTACCAAAAAATGGTAAAAATACAAAAAAAAAAAAAGCAATAATATAGTAGAAACACATAAAAATTGTGGTATTTTATTGAACGCAAATTACCAAAAAATGGTGTAAAAATTAATTTTTTTGCCAAAGCTAACAATTAGTTGAAAAATTTTTGTGTCCGGAACTTAAAAAATTTCCAAAAATATTTTTCATGAAATTTTTTATTTATAAAAAATTATTTTTTACTAAATTTTTTACTTCAAATCGCAAAAAAATCTGAACTTAGAAAATTTTTGCGTGTCCAAATGTTGAATAATAATTTTTTTTTTGTAAAACAACATTAATTCTAGTAATAAAATAAGTTTTGTAAAATTACATTGGAATTTTGTACTTTTCAATACATACATTTGAAACAGAAACCTTGTCAACGATCTTAAAAAAAATGTTTGTAAAAAAACATTTTTTGGTAGAAAGACTAAATAACATCAAATAAAATGTTGTTGTACAATTACAGTTTTCTTGTGTAAAAAAACTAAACACTTTGTAATATTTTTTTAATTTGTAAAATAATTCACTTTTTTGTAAATTTACCTAAAAAATTTGTAAAATAAATTTACCAACATATAATAGTAAAATTACAAAGCAAACTGTAGTTTTCATTTTATTAAATATACAACAATTTTTGTAAAAAGACAAAAATATTAGTAAAATAGAATTACAAGGCCTTTTACTTGTAAATTTACAAACTTTTTTTTTTGAGTGTAGCTAGTACATATTTTGCAAAACCTGCCCCGTAAAATCATGGGGATTTTATGTCATTTTACAATTTTTTTTTGAGTGTAGTAATCCCATTTTACCAATATTTGACAGTTTTCGAAATTTACATTTTTTTTTTGTAATTTTACAATTTTTTTGTAATTTTACAAATTTCCAAGATAATTGTACAAAAAAAAATCTAGTAAATTCACGAGAACTCCTTGTAATTTTAATTGCGCCAAAAAACTGTAAATTTACAATTTTATCGGTAAAAAGTTGTAAAATTACTAAACTATTGGTAAAAAGCTTGTAATATTACTAGAAATTCTTGTAAAATAGGAGGTAGCAAAAAATCTAGTAAAATTACGAAACCTCTTTGTAAATTTTGGTCACTTTTGACCGCCCAGCAAATGTATGTTAATGACGTCCTAGATGGGTAAGATATCATGACAGACTCACAGTTGTCCAGTGGAAGGCCACGAAACACAAAAAACCGTTTATTTTCCCAAAAATGTAATTTATGAGAAATTGTTATTGATAAAACACACTCAAAAATAAACCTCGTAAAATTGCATGAAAAACTTGTAACTTTTTTTTTTGCTTGCTACCTCCAATAAAATTGTAAATTTACAAATTTTTTGACACGATAAAAGTTACAAAGAGGTTTCGCAATTTGACTAGATTTTTTGCTACCTCCTATTTTACGAGAATTCCTAGTAATTTTACAAGCTTTTTACCAATAAAATTGTAAATTTACAGTTTTTTGGCGCAATTAAAATTGCAAGGATTTCTCGTGAATTAACAAGATTTTTTTTTTGTAAAATGATCATGAAAATTTTGTAAAATTACAAAAAATAATTGTAAAAGTACAAAAAAAAATGTAAATTTCGATTTGTTAAAAAACAAGGAAAACCGTCAAATATTGGTAAAATGGAATTAAGAGACTTTTTCTAGTATTTGACAAAGTTTTTTTTGTGAATAATATTCAATGGAAAAAAACAATTAAATATTTGCTCAGCTTAAAATTTGACATTTAATTAAATTTTACTTGAATCAATTAACCATTTGCTCAAATCTGAAAAATTCACAAAAAAATTCATAAAAACAAAAAAACCCATCATAGTAAGCTTTGAGTAACAATGCGATGAACGCTGTTGCGTTTTTTGTTTTAGTTTTAGTTAGTCGTCAAATAGAAAAGTACTTTCACGCACACAAGACGAAAATAAACAAAATAATATAAAGCACAAAAAAAAAAACAATTTAAACAAAAGACTTGAAAAGACTGACAAAAAACACTACAACTGTAAAATAATGATTAACCATTCACTCAGATCAAGCATTGGATTACTCAAAAATAACACAAAATTATTGATTAACCGCTCACTCAAATCAAGCATTGGTTTAATAAAAAATTACAGAAAAATAACAATTAACAAATTACTCAAATCAAGCATTGGTTTAATCAAGGAACAGTCAATGACTGACCTACAATTTTCGTGCTTGATCCAACAATTTTCCTCATTAGATGACTTTTAATTAAAATAATGCTCAACCTGGTGTATTTCGTGCTTGATCTAACAACTCATTTTTATCTGTGAACATTTCCTTAAAATCCAATAATTTCCCCTCGCGATTCCCGAAAAGTGAACAAACGGAGATCTGTCAAGTTTTACAATTTTATTCTTCAAGGTGTTCTTGGTGTTAATAAACACAGAAAAGAAATTAAAACTTTTTAAATTTTTTTAAATAAAATTTTAAAAATTAAAAAAAATTACAATTAAAAAAAATTAAACTCAAAAATATATATTTTTTTGGAGCCATGAAATAACTCCCAATGAAATAAGTCCCAAGAAAAATAATGCAATAAGTCCCAAAAATTTCCATACGATTTGGGAGTTATTTCATAATGAAAAAGTTATTTCATTTTTAAGTTTGGGAGTTATTTCATTATGAAATAACTCCTAAACTATTTTAATGAAATAACTCCCAACAGTTTGAGTGTAAATTATGAAAATAAAAATTTAACTTATTGAATTTTCAAGTTTCTTTAATTTTTATTAAAAATAATAAAAATTATATATTTTCTTAAGTTATTTTCAGGAAAAGCACCTGCGGCGCTTTCTTCTCATTGTACAACAAAAATAATAATTTCTCAGAAATAATTAATATGGACTCAAACCGAAATAAATAAAACTTCAGTTATAAAATATAAAGTCCAACAATAAATAAAACAGAATTAATACTCAACTCATAAGGTACCATGCAATTTAGTAATATTTCTAAGAATTAGAAATATGAACTACACTCAAAGAAAAAAGTTTGTAAAATGACATAAAATCCCCGTGATTTTACGGGACAGGTTTTGTAAAATATGTACTAGCAAGAATCCCCGTAAAGTTACGGGGATAATTTGTAAATTGATTTAACAAAAGAAAATGTAAATTTACAATTTTTTTTGTAAAATATCATCTTCGAGGTGAACATTTTTTTTGTAAATTTGCAAAAAATTTGGTAAATTTACAAAACAAAATTGTAAACTTACAGAAAAAGGTTGTTATTTTACAAGGAAAAATAGAACATGAAAAAAATAAATTGTAGATTAAGAAATTATTTGGTTAAACTACTGTTTTTTATGCAAAAAACTTGTATATTTACAATAAAAAATGGTAAATTTACAATTTTTATTGTATATGTACCATTTTTCCTTATTTTTTGCCGTAAAAACAGTAGTTTAACCATAAAATTTGTAAATTTACAATATTGTTTTTGTATTTTCTATTTTATTTTTGTAAAGTTACAACTTTTTTCGTAAGTATACAATTATGTTTTTTAAATTTTCATATTTGTTTTGTAAATTTACAAAAAAAATGGTTTATTTACATATTGGTTTTGTAAATTTAAAGGTTTTTTCCATTGGTGCATCTTATTTGTCCTTCGGCAGCTGGAGTAGCACTTCAACAACCTGAAAAGATTTTTTTTTCACTTGAGCACTTTTAACAAACTTTTTAATGGATAACACTGCACTTTTTTATTTTTTTTCGACATTTCGTTTTTCTTAAGTAGAACATATGAGAATTGCGAAGGAGGCTACACAAGAAATTTCTTATATTTTCAGGAAAAATTAGTCAAAAAATAACAATTTTTTTTTGAATTTTTAATTATTTTCACAAGTATTTTTAAAAAATCGGAAAAAAAATTTTTGGATATTGTAGATTGGATGTTTAAGTACCAGTTAAAATAAGAAAAATTTGATTTTTCATAATTGGCAGCTTTCTATTGACATTTTAGGTACCAAATTTAAAAAAAAAATTCCAAAAAAATATGGTAAAATCACCAAAAAATGGTAAAAATACAAAAAAACTAGAACAATTATATAGTAGAAACACATAAAAATAGTGGTATTTTACTTAACGCAAATTACCAAAAAAATGGTGTAAAAATTATTTATAAAAAATTATTTTTAACTAAATTTTTTACTCCAAAACGCAAAAAAAAAATCTGAACTTAGAAAATGTTTGCGTGTCCTATTGTTGAATAATTAATTATTTTTTTTTGTAAAACAACATTAATTCTAGTAATAAAATAAATTTTGTAAAATTATATTGGAATTTTGTACTTTTCAATACATACATTTCAAACTGAAAACCTTGTAAACGATCTTAAAAAAAAATGTTTGTAATAAAACATTTTTTTGGTAAAAAGACTAAATAACATCAAGTAAAATTATGTTGTACAATTACAGTTTTCTTGTGTAAAAAACAAACACCTTGTAATATTTTTTTAATTTGTAAAATAATTCACTTTTTTGTAAATTTACCTAAAAAATTTGTAAAATAAATTTACCAACATATAATAGTAAAATTACAAAGCAAACTGTAGTTTTCGTTTTATTAAATATACAACAATTTTTGTAAAAAGACAAAAATATTAGTAAAATAGAATTACAAGACCTTTTACTTGTAAATTTACAAACTTTTTTTTTTGAGTGTATAAATTCAAACCTAACGGACATTTTTCAAGACTTGAAAAGTCCTAGTAGGGGTTGCAACTCTGAGAAAATCTACTACAGTGTAAGAAATTACAACTGTGTTAGAAAAAGTTAAAAATAGATTGATTAAGTTCGTGCTATACGTAACATATGGGTGATGAAATGTGATATAATTTAAATAGCTGATTTTAATCTTACACAACTATAGTGACAGTCGAAGAGTGCTGACGAAGGAAGGGTGGCTTCTTCCGAAAGCTGTCAATATCTCCACTTAGCCTGTGTTGTCAATTAAGTTTTTCAGATTTTCTCATTGTACAACAAAAATAATTATTTCTCAGAAATAATTAATATGGACTCAAATCGAAATAAATAAAACTTCAGTTATAAAATATAAAGTCCAACAATAAATAAAACAGAATTAATAATTTCCAAGTTTTTTTTACAAAAACTTAAGTTAATTCACAAGATTTTCTTGTAAATTTTATTGCGCCAAAAAATTTGTAAATTTACACTTTTATTGACAAAAACTTGTAAAATAGAAGGTAGCAAAAAATCAAGTAAAATCACGAGACCTCTTTGTAAGTTTTATTGCGTCGAAAAATTTGTAAATTTACAATTTTATTGATAAAAGGCTTGTAAAATTACAAGGAATTGTTGTCAAATTTGAGGTAACAAAAAAAAGTTACAAACATTTCTTGTAATTTTACAATTTTTTTTTTTTTTTGACTGTATTAAAAATTACAATTTTATTGGTAGAAAGCTTGTTAAACTACACACAACTTCCAAGCTTTTTACCAATAAAATTGTAAATTTTACAACTTCTTTGACGCGATAAAAATTACTAATACTGGTCGTGACTAGATTTTGTGCAACCCCCTATTTTACGAGAATTTCTAGAAAAAGTTACGAGATTTTTTAAAATTTTTTACAAATAAAATTGTAAATTTACAACTTAATACTTAAAAGAAATTCTCGTGACTTAACTAGATTTTTTGTTTGTAAAATAACAATGGAAATTTGTACATTTACGAAAAAAACTGTAAAATTACAAGGGAAAATAAAAAATTCGATTGAATACTTTTTGTTAAAAAACAAAGAAAACTGTAAAATATTCGTAAAATGGGTTTACGGGACTTTTTCAAGTAATTGACAAGGTTTTTTTTAAATTGTACAGTTGTTGTCTACAAATATCTGAAACTATTTAGCGTTTTTAAAGCATTATATAACAAATAATATACACCACTGTTTATAAAATTCATTCAAATAAAAATATTAATAAAATATATTTCAACAAGTTATTGGGCATACTTTTTGTTTTGAGGAAATGAAAGCTATGTAACTCAAACTGCCACTCAATACATATTCATCACACAGCAATTAAATAAGGAAATAAAGGTACAATTTAATGATAAGATTAGTACTCGGAAAATTCAAACATTATCGTGATTTATTAATAACTGTAAATGAGTGAGTAAACGTCATGAAATATTTTAGAACTTGAGCCACCCAAACCAGTGACCAAGCATAGATGGGACTAATTAATTAAAGGGACCAATTAATTGATGGTTTAATTACCATTTAATTGATGTCAATGGTAATGAAATTTTTTTCATTACCATTGGTTGTATCAATTGTACCAATTAAATTACTTATCAATTTAATTACCCAGCAAAAAAAGAGCTTACCATTCACTACAAAATTCACCACAACTTATGAACCAGATGTACTTCTTCTTCAACTGAAACATTGATGAATTTAATATGGGCGTGACACAGAAAGTATGTTCTTTTTATCGCCACTTTTCAGTGACGAAAGATTGACACTTAAGTATAACATATATCACTAGTGTTTTTATCACAACTTCTGAATTAGTGATCCGGATGTTAATATAACTTGACCTTTTGGAAGCACTTTTTTCATCACTTCTTTAGAAGTACATGTTTCTTG
Source organism: Pegoplata infirma (assembly GCA_963921195.1). Classification (NCBI taxonomy): domain Eukaryota; kingdom Metazoa; phylum Arthropoda; class Insecta; order Diptera; family Anthomyiidae; genus Pegoplata; species Pegoplata infirma. The sequence goes on from OY992536.1 coordinate 96,509,691, forward strand.
GCATTTTGGGTGTGATTATGTCATTTTTATTTGGTGATTTAGAACTTCTAAATTAGAACTTCTTTTTTCACTTATTTTTGTAAGATTGATTGAAAGAGTATTTTTTGTAATATTTACACTAAAAACACTGTTCGACAGCAAAAACCTTCCAGTGAAATTTCTAACTGGTCCTTATAGATTTTGGTCTCCTGCTTCCAAATCTACCGTCCAAATTTTTCTAGCACGTACCGTTTTTGAGATATTCGCTGTTAAAAAGTAAAAAAAAAAACACTTTTAGGGATCCACTGCTACGTATTCTTACGTTGCTTCCACGAAATAGGACTTGATTTCATATAAAATGGACCTCCTGATTCCAAAACTGCAATCCACAATTTTCAAGCATGTTCTGTTTTTGAGATATTCGCGTTTGAAAATTTTAGTGTGATTTATAAAGAATATAAGTGCGTAACAGTAGAGTTTGAGTTTTTCAAACGCCAATATTTCAAAAACAGTACGCGATAGAAAAATTTGGATGCCAGATTTGTAATAAAGATGCCTTATTTTTACTAAATCGAGTTCTATTGTGTTTGAGCAACTTAAGAATATGTTACAGAGGAGACCCAAATATTTCAATATTAAAACGCGAATATCTTAAAAACCTTACGTGATAGAAATATTAATTTCATTGATAATCTAACGTATATACTTCGAATTAAAAAAGAAGTAATTATAGAGATCACAAAACTATAAAAATTCACGGCGAATTGATTCACAAGTTTGTTTTGACCACAATCCCATACCACAATTTTCTAAAAAGCTAAAACAATCTTTAATAATGAGATGCAGCAACATCCGCTTTAGTTCGTAAATGTATTTATTTAATTTAGGACCAACTTTTTTTGATGTAAGATATGAAATTTCAAAAATTTATCCATAATCGATTTTCGTCTTTTCGATTTTTTAAGCTCTAAATAAAGAGAAATGAAATGCCATTACCAAATTTTGTCACCATTTTTGCAAAACCTAAATCTATTTGAAGCTCGACGTAGAAAAAATTGCATACTTCGTGTATCACCCTCATTCTAATTGTTTCAGTTGAAAAAGAAGTTCATATGTTGTGGTGATTTGATTCCGAAGAACAATATGAAAAAGGTACTTTAAAATCATTAAGCAAAGAACTGTTGAAAGATGTTTTCATTGTTATTTTGTAGCATTTTTGGAAGTGATTTTAAAAGTATTTCCTACGGAATATGAAGTTCGGCACCTATCGCTACTTTGTATGTAGTGAAACCACTAATTCTTTTTGAACCACTTCGTTTATTTTTTGCTGGGTACTAATGAAAATTAAAAAAAATAATAATTACCATTGGTATGGCATCACTTAAAAAAAATAATTACCATTAGTAAAAGTCGTCACAATATTGTCAAAATCGTTAATATATCTTGTTTTTATACCCTCCACTCTAGTGATAGAGGGTATATATAAGTTTGTCATTCCGTTTGTAACACATCGAAATATTGGTCTAGGACCCCATAAAGTATATATATTCATGATCCTCGATCGATTTTAAGTCGATCTAGCGATGTCCGTCCGTCTGTCTGTCTGTCTGTCCGTCCGTAGAAAACACGCTAACTTTTGAAAGACTTAACAGAGGCTACTGAAGTTTGGCATATATGTTGGGCATTTACCTGGTCAGGTTGGTATTGCAATCCAGCCAAATCGGTCCAGTGGTTCAAAAGTTATGAGCAAAAGAGTAAATTTCGGCAAGGGGTTTTCGCAAATTTACGAGATAAAAAACACGATAACTTTCGAAAAACATGAGACTGCTGAAACGTGGCATGTATTTTTGCCGTTCCTCAGGCCTGTTCGGTATTGAATTTCAGCTCAATCGGTCAAGTGGTTCAAAAGTTATAAGCAAAACCCCGAATTTCAGATTTTGTTTATCTTAAATGCCACGTGGTAAACAAGTTTTAAAAGCATTGGTGGTAACTAAGCAATGCTTTTCAAACTTGTTTAGTTTTAAAGCAATGCTTTTTAAACTTGTTTAGTTTTAAAAGCATTGGTAACTTAAAAATTAAACTCGAAAAAAATTTTACACTCGAAAAAAATTTTACACTCAAAAAAATTTTACACTCAAAAAAAAAATTTAGTTTTTATTACAAAAATGACAATATTTTGTGTACATACGTACGTGCATTCATTCAGAAATATTTTTACAGTAAAAAAAAACATTACACTCGAAAAAAAAGTTTTACACTCAAAAAAAAATTAGTAATTTTTCTTTTAAATGACAAAAAAAGAGTTTTTTACCCAAAATAAAATATTTCAAAATTTATATTTTTTCACGTTAAATTGTACTATCCTTTAAAAAAAGGCATTGTGGAGGGTATTCATAGATTCGGCAAAGTCGAATTTAACTTTTCTACTTGTTTGTTATATGGTGTTTTAGTTTTCACATTTTGTAAACCAAACACACGTTGATTGCCTTTGTGTAACACAATATTTGAAATTTTTAATTGCGTTTTGTTTTTTGTCTTTAACATTTTCATATTTTTTTTGTAAAAACATACTTTGATGTTTAAATTTTTAACTTTTCAAAAAAACAAAAATGTGCAAACCAATGGTTTTGAAACCAATTATAATTGGTGTTTTTTTAGCAATTGGTGCATTTCATTACCATTAGTAATTGTTTTTTCAAATAAAAAAATTTAATTACCATTAAATGGTAATGAAAATTTTTTCATTACCATTGATATCAACCAATGGTAATTAAATTTCAATGGTAATGAAAAATTCCCATCTATGTGACCAAGAATGACGTACATTTTAAAAATGCCGCAAAAAAATAACAGCGATTTGTATGTTTGTAACAACCTACACTGGGCGCGGAAATTTCTATAAAGTATTAGTTATGAAAAATAATGAGAGCAATTAAAAACAAGTAGAAAAGTTAAATTCGACTTTGCCGAATCTATGAATACCCTCCTCAATGCCTTTTTTTTTAAGGATAGTACATTTTTAAAGTGAAAAAAATTAACAATTTTGAGTAGAAATATTTTATTTTGAGTAAAAAACTTTTTTTTTGTCATTTAAAAAACAAGAAAAATTACTAAAATTTTTTTTAGTGTAAAAATTTTTTCGAGTGCAATGTTTTTTTTTTACTGTAAAAATATTTCTGAGTGAATACACGTACGTATGTACACAAAATAATAACATTTTTGTAAAAAAAAAAAAACATTTTTTGAGTGTAAAATTTTTTTGAGTGTAAAAATTTTTTTAAGCGTAAAATTTTTTTCGAATGTAATTTTTAGATTACCTATGCTTTTAAAACTGAACAAGTTTGAAAAGCATTGCTAAGTTACCACCAATGCTTTTAAAACTTGTTTACCACGTGGCATTTAATATGAACCCAATCTGAAATTCGGGGTTTTGCTTATAACTTTTGAACCACCGGACCAATTGAGCTGAAATTCAATACCAAACAGACCTGGGCAACGCCAAAGACATGTATAATGTTTCAGCAGTCTCATTATTGTCTGATCGTGTTTTTTATCTCGTAATTTCGCGAAAACCCCTTGCCGAAATTTACTCTTTTGCTCATGACTTTTGAACCACTGGACCGATTTGGCTGGAATGCAATACCAATCTGACCAGGTAACTATCCAATATATATGCCAAACTTCAGTAGCCTCTGTAAAGTCTTTCAAAAGTTAGCGTGTTTTCTACGAATAGACAGGCAGACGGACGGACGGACGGGCATCGCTAGATCGATTGCTAAGTTACCACCAATGCTTTTAAAACTTGTTTACCACGTGGCATTTAATATGAACCCAATCTGAAATTCGGGGTTTTGCTTATAACTTTTGAACCACCGGACCAATTGAGCTGAAATTCAATACCAAACAGACCTGGGCAACGCCAAAGACATGTATAATGTTTCAGCAGTCTCATTATTGTCTGATCGTGTTTTTTATCTCGTAATTTCGCGAAAACCCCTTGCCGAAATTTACTCTTTTGCTCATGACTTTTGAACCACTGGACCGATTTGGCTGGAATGCAATACCAATCTGACCAGGTAACTATCCAATATATATGCCAAACTTCAGTAGCCTCTGTAAAGTCTTTCAAAAGTTAGCGTGTTTTCTACGAATAGACAGGCAGACGGACGGACGGACGGGCATCGCTAGATCGACTTAAAATCGATCGAGGATCATGAATATACATACTTTATGGGGTCCTAGACCAATATTTCGATGTGTTACAAACGGAATGACAAACTTATATATACCCTCTATCACTAGAGTGGAGGGTATAAAAAATAAATAATCCATTGTTATTCAGAAAATTACAATTAAAATTCCTTAAAATGATACACCTTTCCCCTCGCGATAAATGTTTACAAATTTGTTGATGATATTAACACTTAAGTAATAACAATTTATCATAATTTGTAGTATTTTTTTATACCCACGCCTTCTAAAGGGGGCGGACCGTAAAATATACATTTTCTGGTCCCGTTGGTTCAAGTGCAGAAAGTTAAATTCGTCTGTGCCGAATCTTTTGTACCCTCCAAAATGTACGAAAATAAAAAAGAAGCCGGTTATATTTTCGGGAAGGGGTGTGGGGATCCTGACCCCTTTTAATTTTCCCCCTTTTCCAAATGTCCTTGGGCTACTTTTTTGACTTGAAAATCGGGAATCTCCGAACAAAAATATTTTTTTTTTTTTCAAATGAAAAAAAAATATTACGTTTTTCAACATGCGAATTTCAGATGAAACCATCTCATATACAGGGGTTTGCTCTTAACAGGACCGATGTTAGCGAATTCGATCTAGGGGAACGGAAAAATAACAAATTTTTGAAGATGCCAACTATCACAAGTCTCCTCTTGCGAAACATATCGTGTTTTTACAGACAGTAGATTATCATAAAATCAATCGATCACTAATATACACTCAAAAAAAAAACTTGTTAAATTACAAGAAAAGTTTGTAAATTTTTTTATTTGATATCTCCTATTTGACAAGAATTTCTTGTAATTTTGCAAGCTTTTTACCAATAAAATTCTTAATTTATAACTTTTCTGGCGCAAACAAAATTACAAGGAGGTCTCGCGATTTTATTAGATTCTTTGCTACCTCCCATTTTACGAGAATTCCTAGTAAAAATTACGCACTTTTTTGTAATTTTACAAGATTTTTACCAATAAAATTGTAAATTTACAATTTTTTTCGCAAAATAAAACTTACAAGGAATTCTCGTGAATTTACTAAAATTTTTTGTGAAAAAAATTGGAAATTTGTAAAATAACAAAAAAAAAAATTGTAAAATTACAAAAAAAAATTGTAAAATTACAAAAAAAAAAATGCAAATTTCGATCGAAAATTTTGTGTTAAAAAAACAAGGAAAACTGTAAAATATTGGTAAAATGGCATTACGAGTCTTTTTCTAGTAATTTGACAATGTTTTTTATTTTTTGTGTGTACTCCTTACTACTAACAATAAGTGAAGGGTATAAAACTATACAAATTTAAAATAAAAATTTAAAAAAATTCCGACAAATTTGAAACACACAAAATCTCAGAAAATTAAAAAAATACAGAAAAGTTTTTAAAAAATTTCTGAAAAGAAAAAAAATTTAAAATTTATTAAGCAGTAATTTCTAAAATTAAATTCAATTAATTGAGAGATTCCGAATTTTAATTGCTTGTTCTCCACCTCAGCTTATACACATATTCTGAGTTATATTTGAAAAAGATTTAAATGACAAATGTCTCTAATTTTTAAATTGTATATCATTAAAAGTTTAAGTTTAAGCTGCGATAAATTATTTAAACAATAGACTAAAACAGAAACTCAATAATCTAGAATACCTTTGCAAATAGGAAACTATTGTATGTTTTGTTATTTCTTTGAAATATCAAATATCTTTTCCTTCATTAACTTATATTTCACCATTATTTATATGAATCTATGTTATAAAATGTATTACGTCTTTCTTTTTCTTAATATCAGAATTGCAGCAGAATTTTATTAGAATTATATCAGAAATTTCAACGAGTTACACAGAAAAAAAAAATTATATTAATATGTAATAAAAAATTTCTTAATTTTAGGTGGTCACCAGGTACAGGGGTTCTGTGTCCCCTTTTGGTTTGGAAAATTTAAAAAATTAAAACACTTTACACTTACAAAAAATACGTTAGTAGATTTACTAATTTTTTTTTTGCTAACGCTAGTTAGCTAACTTTTAGCAAATTTTTAGTTGAGATTAGCATGTTAACAAAAAATTCTTGTAAACTTCATTTAGCACATTAGCAATTTAAAACAAACTTTGAACTAATTTCTTTTGCTAAATTTGAAATTGAGTTGACAACATTTTTACAAGATTTTTTGCTAATATTAGCAAAATAAATGGTAAATTTTTTTTTTATTTTCAGAAAATTTAAAATGGCGCTATCTCGGAAACTAAGCCAGATAGAGCAAAATGGAGGCCATTTTTGGTTCTCGGGCTCTCCATAATATCGCCGGTCCTCTTCACATGTGTGGACCCTAATGGGCCCAAACTTTGGATCCAAAAAAGTTAGCATTCCCGAAAATTTTAAAATGCTCATATCTTGGTAAATATTGCCGACACAACAAAAAGTCCATAAGCATTTTTGTAGCTCTCAACACGTAGAACAAGACCGCAAAATAATCAAAAGCTCTCCGAGTAATATTTTTGAAGTTATCGAGTTTTTTAGTTCTCAAGACCCCAGTGGTCCCCTATAATCAAGTATCTCAAGAACTAAGCAAGGTAGAGCGAAACGGACACAAATTTTGGATCAAAAACTATGACTATTTTAAAGGAACCTAACTAGGTCTAGGCCCATCGGGGTCTGGACCTATCGGGTCCGATGTGTATGAACTAAGTTCCAAAAAAAAAAACAGTTAACTAATTATTGGCAGAACATTTTTGCTAACTTTAGCAAAAAAATTGTGGGTTCAAAATCAGCAAATTTTTTTGTAGGTTTACAAGCTTTTTTTTTGGTAACATTACAGTTTTTTTTTTGAGTGTAAGACACGATACAAGTTACAAAAAAAAGTTTTTTTTTAGTATTGTAAATAATATGATTTTTGAAGAAAAGGTTTTTAAAATATTTTAATTAAACCTCTTCATTTTGAGCAAATTTTTAAATAAGTCTCTTATATCGAAATATGATCAGTTTTTTTCTTTATTTTTCCAATTTTTATTTACAACTCATTTTAAATAATTTTAACCTAACCGAGAACTGGTAACAATGACCGTCGTCTCGTTGTAGCGAAATCGACCAAGGGTTTTGGTGGGAATCGTACCCACGACCCCCTGTTTCATAGGCTAGCACGCTACCAACTTGCCTACAGGGGCCCCCTATTAAATAATTTTAACCTAACCGGGAACTGGTAACAAATATATCGAAATATATGTCAAATATGGATTGAAAACACATTATATTGGGTTTATTTAATGAAATCATCAGGATTAGAGATTTTTCCCCACACTTTTTCGTTTCCCGGAAATGCGGAAAACATTCTTAATTTTCCCGGGAACCCGGGATTTCCGCTTCATATAAATAAAAAACAAATAGATTTTAATTGAGAAAAACTTCTTATTAAAAAACTGTCTTAAAATGTAAGTTTGAGAAATACATAAACATGTACATTTAAATTACATACACACAAAAAAAAACTTGTCAAATTACTAGAAAAAGTCTCTTAATCCCATTGTACCAATATTTGACAGTTTTCCTTGTTTTTTTAACAAAAAATTTTCTATCGAAATTTACATTTTTTTTTATAATTTTACAAATTTTTATTTTTTTTTTACAAAAAAAATATAGTAAATTTACGAGATTTCCTTGTAAGTTTAATGGGGCTAAAAACGATGTAAAATTACAATTTTATTGTAAAATTACGAAAAAGCTTGTCATTTTTACTAGGAATTCTCGTGTAATAGGAGGTACCAAATAATCTAGTAAAAACACAAAACATCCTTGTACGTTTTATCGCGTCAAAAAATTTGTAAATTTACAATTTTATTTTTAAAAATCTTGTAAAATTAAAAAATTATTAGTAAAAAGCTTGCAAAATTTCAAGGAATTGTTGTCAAAAGGAGGTAGCAAATGTTTTTTTTAATGAGGCATAGCCACAGTCCAAATATGAACCGATTGGATCTATATTTGGTTAGGTCTTGAATTATAGAGGAATTAGTCTCAAAGGGTTTTAGTTTTGATCAGACTTAAAAAGATCACCAAAGTACTTACACACAAGGTAGATTTATACAAGGTAAGATCCAATAACCTCACTTTTCATCCATAGTAAGTTTCTTGACAAATTTGAAAACAATAATATTTACGAATTTTCAAAACGAAATAAAAATATTTTGTTTGGTACAGTTAAACTCGGTTATAACGAACTCGGTTATAACGAATTCTCGGTTATAACGAACTAATTCTAAAGATTTAGATTTATACAAGGTAAGATCCAATAACCTCACTTTTCATCCATAGTAAGTTTCTTGACAAATTTGAAAACAATAATATTTACGAATTTTCAAAACGAAATAAAAATATTTTGTTTGGTACAGTTAAACTCGGTTATAACGAACTCGGTTATAACGAATTCTCGGTTATAACGAACTAATTCTAAAGTCCCGATTTTTTAGCATCAATTTTCACACAAAATACTTTCTTTTATAACGAATCCTCGGTTATAACGAATCCTCGGACTAAAACGAACTGCTTATTATGGTCCCACGAACACAATTTCCTGTATATTTACCTTTTTATAACGAACTCCCGTAAATATTTTTTAATGTGTGGCAATCATGTTTAGCAAACTAACAAAAGGTTGGAATTTTTTGGTTTGTATAATAATTTTCATAGAATGTATTTATATTTTTATTGATTTCTTCTCAATAAGTAGATTATTTTCTAAAAAACATCAAATAAAATAAAATTGTATTTATTTTTTTGGAAATAAAACTAGGTTGATAAAAAATATACCCTGCTTATAGCGAACTTCGCTTATAACGAACTATTTTTACTGGTCCCTCGGAGTTCGTTGTAACCGGGTTCGACTGTATAAATGACTTGATTTTACACTAAGCTTTTTATGCTTAAAAATATTTTAATTTTTTGCAATTTTTGTCGTGGACAATAAAAGAATTTCGTTTGAAATTCAATATTTTTTTATAATTTAGTTGTTTTCTAATATTTTAAAGTCTTAAAAAGCGTTTAAATTGGTTAATGTGTGCACTGAACATTTATGTCGTTTTGGCCGAATAAAATGATTTTAAAATAAAATTGTTTTCATTTACGTCACTAAAATATTACCTTACCCAGCAGAAATTTTGCTGAACTGGCAGCAGCTTTTGGAAAGGAAACTCGAGTCAAGGAGCGCATCCATGCATGATTCTCTAAGGCGATGTCACACTTTAGAGCGCTAGTTAGATACACCGAAAAAGAGCTCTTAATTAAGATGCTCTGAAATCACGTCTCTTTGGAGCGCTGAAAAAAGCGCTATAAAAATGCAGTGAATTCATGTACCTTTTTAAAGCTGATTTAAGCAGAATAAGGATGAAGCACATTTGACTATTTCTGAAATAAAAGTATCATAAAGGCATTAGAGGTGTTATGATTGAAGCACTCTTTGCAGCGCTGATTAATGCGCAATAATGATGCAGTCAAATCGCGTGTCTTTGTCTAATACTCATGGTTTTTCATTCAAAAAATATTAAAAAGGAAAGCATGAGTGAAATTTTATCAAAATATAATTTTATATTTAAAGTTTTATATAAAAAATTCTTAACAAAAAATTATAATTTTTCCCCTTACTTTTACTGCATCCTTAAGAGCGCTCTTTGGATGCGCTTCGGTATGCTATAAAAAGATGCAGTGTCGCCAAAATCTCGATTTATTTTTGCTGGGTATATACGTAAATCTACCTTGCTTACACACAAAAAAAAACTTTGGTCAAATTACTAGGAAAAGTCTCGTTATCCCATTTTACCAATATTTGAAAGTTTTCCTTGTTTTTTAACATTTTTTTTTAATTTGACAAAGTTTTTTGTTTTTTTTTTGTGTGTCACATTATTTTTATTGATGCAGACACCTTCTATAAAGTGATTATATCTAAAAATTTAAACTGAGAAAAAAAAATCCAAACGAACTTTAATAAAGAAAGTTATATAAGTTTGTATATTAATTCTGATTTATAATTGAATGAATAGAATTAAAACATACATTAAATTTAAATTGCATTTCAATTGAATTTTTTCTTTAATATTAATTATATGTATTAATTTTAATAAGCAATTACTTAATAAAACAAAATAAATATAATATCTCACTCTATTTTCTAAAGCATTACCTACTATAAAACTACACTCAAAATAAATGACCAGTCCAATCCGCAGAAAAATCTACTGAAAATACACCCATTTTAAATCAAATGAGAAATCTGCTGATTTTAGCAGACGCGATTTGCTAATATCTGTCTTGATTATCTAAGTGAAATCAGAAGAGAAATCTGTCGAGACATCAAAAAAATCTGCTGATCACAGCAGAAAAATTTAAGCAATCTGCTGTTTTCAAAAGAAAAATCTGCTGAAATTACATCGAGCTTGAGTCATATGATAAATCTGCTGATTTAAGCAGACCCAGTTTGCTAAAACTTTGTATTGTGCAATCAAAAAATTTAAGAAAATGTTCTAACAATAACTTTTTTTTTAAGGTGGTAATTGTGGTATACCTACTGTTTTCCAAGAATAAAATTTCCAACTTTTTTTTTAAATTTTGATAAAAAAAATTTTAATTTTTTTTTCAAAACGAGAAAACTAAATACTTCTAAAAAATTAACAAACCAATTTGCTGTTTTTTTTTAATTTTGTTTATTTTTAGTTTAAGTATTTTAAATTTCACAAAATCTAAAAAAAAAAAAAATACAAAAAAAATTTTAAAAAATATTCCAACAGACTATTTTTGTAAAATAACAAAATAATCTGCAAAAAATCTATACAACAGTATTTTTAAATTCAGAAAACAGAATCAGTAAAATTGCAGAAAATTTTTTGTTATTTTCTAAAACTAAATGAAAGACAATTCTAGTAAAAATACCAATTTTAGTAGAAAAATCTGTTAAATGTTTGCAAACTCAAAAAGAAAGACATTCTACAGATATTTGACAGAGTTTTTCTTTTGGGTGTACACATAATTGCTTTAATTGAATTAAAATCATATTAAAATGGTTTCTTTAACCCATTCCCAGTATGCACAGTTTGAAGGTGACTCTTTTTTAAAGGTTTTTTTTCACAGTTTTTCCGCAGAAATAATTCGAAGTTTATATTACGAACACTCAAAATAATCACTCTGCTTAATTACAGATATACTCTGCTGAGCCAACAGAAAATACCATAGATTTTCAACCAGCAAGAGTTTTTTTGTTATTTTACGAATAAAGCTCTTAAAAATGATTTCGATAAAAAAATTGTAAAATTACAGAATTATCTGTAAATTGTTGAATTTTACTTAAAAACAAACTTTGTAAATTAACAACATTTTAGTTAAATGCATTTTACACTCAAAAAAAAACCTTGTAAAAATGCCAAAAAATCTCGCGATTTTACGAGGCTATTCTCGTACCTCCTAGGTAGGTAAAATTCTCGTAAAATTACAAAGATTTCCTCGTAATTTTGAATGCGCCAAAAATTGGTAAAATAACCAATTTTATTGGTAAAAATATTGTTTTAAAACCGGAAAAATAAAAAAAAAATAGTTAACTTACAAGAAACAAGTGAGAGTGTTAAATTCGGCTGTGCCGAATCTATTATACCCTCCAACATATAAAAAAATTAAAAAAAAATTTTGACAGGGGCGTTTTTTTAAGGGGAGGGCAAGGTAGGGAGGGGGGGTCGGTGAGCTGGGGTGACTCCTTGGCCCTCACGGTATATGTTTAAAAGTTAATTTTTGTCTGCTTTGTGCACTTAAGTATTATAGTTTTATAATTATTTAAGTTATTTTTTATCCACGCCCTAAAAGAGGGGCGGGGCAAAAAAGGAGACATTTTTTAATCCCCTGGGTCAAAGCTCAGGACTATAAACTTCTACGAACATAAAAATGTCTCATTTGGTTCACAAAAATACAAAAAAACGTCAAAAAAGATAGCATTTTTAAGAGGTTGGTTTAGTTCTTCAAGGGGGAACTTTTTTCCCCATGGTCCGATTTGGCCCATTTCCGAACTTAACCTGCCTAGGATCATTAGACATATTTATGCCAAATTTGAGGGGTCTAGCTCTTTTATTTTGGGCTGCATTGTGTTAACTACAGACGGACGGACGGACGGACGGACAGACGGACGGACGGACGGACGGACGGACATCGCTAGAATGTCTTACAATCGATCACTGATCAATAATATATATACTTTGTGGGGTCCCCGACCGATATTTCGATGCGTTACACACGGAATGACAAAGTGAGTATACCCCCATACTGTAGTTGGAGGGTATAAAAATGGTAAATATATTTTAAAAAATAATAAATTTACAAACCAAACTGGTAAATTTACAAACCAAACTGGTAAATTTACAAAAAAATTGTTAAACAACATAAATCCTCGTAATAAAATCATTTCTGTAAAATAACTGTTTTTTTTGTAAATTAACTAGAATCCTCACAATAAATTTTTCAAAATTTTATCAACCTTTTTTAAATATTTTTTTAATAAAAAAAAAAAAATTTGTTCGGGACTTGGAAAATTTTTTAATAAAATAGAAAATTTACAAAAAAAATGTTTTTTTTTTTTGTGTTTGTTAAACAACATAAATCCTTGTATTACATAATTTTTGTAAAATAACAGTTTTTGTAATTCAACTAGAATCCTCGTAATAAAAACTTTGTTGTAAAATTACAGTTTTTTTTTTGTAAAATAAACTTTCAAAATGGTAGAATACAATTACGAAAATAAACTTGTAAAATTACTAATAAAACTGTAGTTCTCGTTTGAGCAAAGTACAAGATTTTTTGTTAAAAAACAAGGAAAATTGTCATATATTGATAGAACGGGATCACAAGGCATTTTACCAGGCGTTTTACCAGTTTTTTTTTTTTTTTTGCGTGTAGTTACTTACTTTAACCTTAACGAGAACTGGTAACAAATCTTGGAATCGAACTCACGACCCCACGCCGCATGGCTGGCACGCTACATACTAACCTTGTAAAATTACAAGAAAAACTTGTAACTTTTTTATTTGCTACGTCCTAATTGACAACAATTCCTAGTAATTTTACTAGCTTTTTACAAATAATTTTGTAATTTTACAAGGTTTTTACCAATAAAATTGTAAATTTTCAAATTTTTTGACACGATAAAATTTTCAAGAAGGTTTCGTAACTTTAGTAGATTTTTTGCTACCTCCTATTTTGCGAGAATTCCTAGTAATTTTACAAGCTTTTTACAAATAATTTTGTAATTTTACAAGCTTTTTGCCAATATAATTGTAAATTTACAGTTTTGTTGAAGTAAGTAAATCTACAAGGAATTCTCGTGAATTTAAATTTTATTTTTTTTGTAAAATTATTCTGGAAATTTGTAAAATTACAAAAAAAAATTAAATTTCGATCTAAATTTGTTTGTTAAAAAACAAGGAAAACTGTCAAATATTAGTCAAATAGGATTACGTGACTTTTCCTAGTAATTTGACAAATTTTTTTTGTTGTGTGTACAGTGGCTCCTCAATTTGAAATCAATTTGGCTAAGCCCATACGAATTTAAAAAGTTGCAAGTGCATGTTGAAAATCCATGTTGCAAGTACACGTTAACTCAGAAAATAAATATTGCAGGTTCATGTTGTAGTCAAAAATAAAGTCGGTATTGAAGAGGTTAATAAAAAATTAAATATGTTTTTAATTGGCATACACAAAATCCTTCCAGTCTAGTCAATTTTAATACATCAAAAAACATTGTTACATACCTCTGTTTTGTACATCCATTTAATATTCTTTGTATTAAATTTTGTAAAATAAAGTAAGTTTAAATTAACTTTATTTATAAAATTTATTTATTTCAAAATGTATAAATGCATTTGCATTTAAGAAAATTAAATTTAAAATCAAAACCAGTAGCTTGCTAGCACAGAAAATAATAACGTATACACTCAAAAAAAAAAACATTGTCAAATTACTAGAAAAAACTCTTGTAATCCCATTTTACCAATATTTGACAGATTTTCTTGTTTTTTTAACAAAAAATGTAGTCGAAATTTACATTTTTTTTTTTAATTTTACATTTTTTTTTAATTTTACCATTTTTTTTTGCAAAAAAAAAATCTAGTAAATTCACGAGAATTGATTGTAAGTTTTATAGGGAAAAAAAAGTTGTAAATTTACAATTTTATTGGTAGGTTAGGTTGGATGGATGGGCTTTAGCCATTTGGCGAATTCGCTCGGAGGCCATAAGGCCCATTGTGATTCCCTTAATCATGTTTCCCTACTCCCCCTCTGATACAAAGTTCTGCTTTTTAAAACCATTCCCTAAGGTATTCTGCTAGAGACGTCAATGACACATCGCTTAGGCAATCCAAGTCATCGAAAAATATTTGCCCCAAATGCTTAAGGCGGCTTCTCATTAGACCTGCAATTTTTTTTGGTAAAAAGCTTGTAAAATTACAAAAAATATAGTAAGTTTTACTAGGAATTCTCGTAAAATAACACAAATTCCCATCCACCACCCCATTCCCTAAAGTATGAAAAAAAACATTTCTAGAGTGTAACGAAAAAACTATAAATGTGTAACTGTGTAACTGTAATAACTGAATTATACTTTTATTATTGTTATTTTAAAATCAATATAAGAAACTTTTAATTGGTATACAGAATATCTTCCAGTCTAGTCATTTTTAAAATATACACTCAAAAAAAAAGTGTACGAAAATTTTAAAAATAAGAAAAAATTTATTGTTACTTATCATCTTTGAAAATACTACACGCAAGATAGTGTAATCTCGGCAGTTTTTTTATAACTAAAAAAAATACGTTTTCCTTATTTTAACGCCAGCTTTTCACATTTTCAAGAAAATTTTAAATGCCTAAAAAATCGTGCTTGAGGTAGTGCTGCACTCTTTTACTGATTTATAGCCATTTGTATGAGGAACATTTAAAAATTTTCCATATCCACATAAGACTATTTTAAACTAAAAAAAAAATTAAATTTACCAACACTATTTTTCTTCCAGCTTTAAAGTTTTGTTCAGAAGTTTCGACTTATCTGAAAGACAATATCACCTAGATCTAGATGAGTTTAAACAAGTAAAAGTGTTAAATACCCTCCAACTTGCAAAAAAAAAAATCCAGGGGCGTTTTTTTTGGGAGGGGGTCGGTAGGGATAATTGAGGGGGGGCAAATTTCCTCTCGAATATGTGTTTAAAAATTCATTCTTATACTTTTTGCACTAAAGAAATGCAAGTTTATCTTAATTAAAAAAAAAAAAAAATTATTCCACGCCCATAAAAGGGAGGCGGATCGAAAAAACGACATTTTCTAATTCTTAGGGTCAAAATGCAGGACTTTGAACTTCTTGCAGCATAAAAATGTTGCATTTGTTAAACAAAAAAACAAAAAAAAAACATTAAAAAATTTATATATTTCAGAGGTCGGTTTAGTTCTTCAAGGGGGAACTTTTTTACCCCTTGTCCGATTTTGCCCATTTCCGAAATTAACCTGCCTAGGACCATAAAACATATTCGTGCCAAACTTGAGGAGTCTATCTCTTTTATTTTGGACTGTATCGTGTTAACTACAAACGGACGGACGGACAGACGGACATCGCTAGAATGTCTTAGAATCGATCAGTGATCAACAATATATCTACTTTATGGGGTCCCCGAACGATATTTCGATGCGTTACACACGAAATGACAAAGGGAGTATAACCCCATACTTTAGTTGGAGGGTAAAAAAATCGTAACTTTAACTAAAAATTTAGCTGAAAATTTCGTAACATTTTAATGTACATACTAGGGATGCCAAACGAGTAATCCCGAATCCCGAAATCACGGAATTTTTCGGGATTGACAAATCCCGAATCCCGGGATTTATTTTTTCCAATCCCGGGATTTTTCGGGATTTTCCGGGATTGACAAATACCGAAAAATCCCGGGATTTCGGGATTTTTTTGTTAAATTTCGTAATCAAAATTGACTATTTCTTCAGTATTTTTTTACAATTTAAACAAAATTGATATTGTTTGAAAGGTCTTTGAGATACCTTTCAAATGAGGCATGTTGGGCTTAAATTCACTTGCTCTTTGGGAGGTAAATCACATTTTTAGTGCGGATTACTCAATACACAGTTTTTATGAAAGAGTTAAATTTCGCCGTGAGTTATTCTATAACGGAGCTTTTAGTATTCCAGCTGTAAAGTTTCTGTTCAACAGTTTTTGTTCTTATTTGAGCGTTATAAGTTAGGAATTATAAGTTAGGAAAGTGAATATATCTCTCCGATCTAATTTTTGTTAGAAACAGCAGCGGAAAAAAATTGAACAGGGGTGTATTTTGCGACAGCGTCGGGGTCAGACACTGGGGACAACTTACCCTTGCCAAAAATGCTATTAACTTTATTAATAAAATTTTGTATTTATTTAAAGAAATATTTATAACTATGCTAAACTTTGTTGTAGAATACAATAAATAAGTAATTAAATATTAAATTATATATATTTTTTTTTTTAAATATAACGTTAAAAAGTTTAATTTTAATAAATCCCGAAATCCCGAAAAATCCCGAAAAATCCCGGGATTACGATTTCAAAATCCCGAATCCCGGGATTTGTAAATGTCAATCCCGTTTGGCATCCCTAGTACATACCCAGGTAGAAAAATACAACCGTAAACACGCTTTTAAAGCGCTCTGCATGGTAGTACGAATGCTTTCAGATCATACGGAAAACTATCCTCAGAGCGCTTTCAGATAGTCCTAATGATAACACCATTAAACGGTTTATATAAAACGTTTTTAAAGACATTTATAATGGTGATTTGAGAACGCTTCGTTAAAGCATTATAAAAGAATTAAAAAGCAAAAAATATAGCAATTTTAAAATTTTTGCAAACTTTGTCGTACTAGACGATATAAGTTGTATCTTGGTATAGGCAAGAAATTGCTGCAAAAATTAGTTATAAAAATGTGAAAGTTTTCAAGAAAATGTAATATTGCAACAAAATTTTAATAAAATATCTGATGATATAACTTTATAGTTTCAGAGGAAATCTTTCGTTTTAATGGATATTGAAAATTGGAAAATTAGATATTTTTGTTATATGGTTGAGCAATAATTCTAAAAAATATAGTGGAATTTAAGCAGTACTGACACTTTAAATTCTTTATGCAGTTTGTCGTATTTTTCCATCCAGAAAAATAGATACTTCAAAAGCAATTAATGAGAAGACAATTTAAAGAAAATTATAAGAAACAAACAATGAATTTTCACAAAATTTTTCACATCGCAGATGATGTAGCTAAATATGGAAGCTACAATATCTCAGTTTTCTGACTTCGATTTGGAAACCAGTTTCTTAAAATCAATTGTAAATGCTTCATACAAATTCTCAAAATAAAACGCCATTGGTAGTATACCCACTCTACAAGAATAGAATCCAATGCAACACAGTAAGTGTTTTCTTATGGCTGCCTCTCATCCTGATAACGTCTGCCCAATTTGAAATGCAAAAACTATGATTGTAAATCAAATTTTTATCACAAAGTGATCCAATATCTTAAACGAAATGAAAATATTTTATAACCCAATTTCATCAATAGATACAGGACATAATAGGATATAATGTTGAAAATACTTTGTAATGGGAAAATTATGATAGCAAACCTATTTTTTTTGCTCAAATCAAGCCAAAAAAAATTTTGACAGTTCTTATTTTTTGAATGGCAGTAAAATAAAATCATAGGTTTGGTTAAAAAGTATTCTCAAAACGCTTTTACGAATCGTTCGAAATGCGTTATGAAGTTATGCTTTAAAATTGAGTTATTTGAAAACGCTTTTTTTTATTACCGTCATGAATTTCTACTTAAGAGTGCTTTAAAGACGCTTTATTTTTATAACCGTCATGAATTTCAACTTGGGTATTTACAAAAAAATTAGTTAAATTCAGATAAAATTATTGTTACTTTTCGTAAACTAAAATTAAAAAAATATTTTGTAAATTTTTTTTTTACATTTTTAGGTTGACATTTTTTTTATTTTATCGAACACTTTAAACACCACTTCACTACTTTTTTCTATTTTTTCACAGCATTAAGTTCAGCTTAAGTAGAACTTATGAGATTTGCATAGGAGGCTGCACAAGAAATTTCTTAAATAGTAATCACTCTTTTCACTTAACAAATATGTTACGAAAAATCAGCAAATTAATAAGTAAAAATTCGTTAACTCAGTTTTAAAGTCAAAAAAAAAAATTAATTCAAAATTTGTTCAAAACTAGTATTTTCGTAAATTGAACTTAACTAAAAAAAAATAGTTAAAAGGCTGATTTTAACTAAAAATTTGCTAAAAAGCCAGTTAACTCAACTTAACTACAAAATTTTTTGACTATTTTTGCAAATGGGATGACGATTTTGACGATTTTTTTTATAAAAATCACACATTTTTGACGATATTTACCCAACAGTTCTGGCAACCCTGGTCGTGCCTGATATTTTTATCATAGTAACACTGTGCTAGTCTCAAAAATTAACAAGCTGGGCACCCTGCTGGTAAAGCTAATTCGGATACACTAAATTCAATGGTGCCAGCCGTTTTTCGAAGTTAGCGCTCGTATTCGCGATTTAAATTTGTAAAGCCTAAATACTACAAAAGTTAAATTTTTATGCTTTTGTGGTTGTTTTTAAATATAAATTTAGGAAATGCATTGGTTTTTTTTTCACGAAAAAAGTTTTTTTTGCGAAAAAAAAAATCCGCGATAAAAAATGTTTTTTTTCTACAAATTTTGTGTCTGTAATGTTTCGTATTCCACTCATTTTCATAAATAAATAGAAAATAAAAAAAAAAAAAATAGAAAAAAAATTTTGCGAAAAAAAATTCGCGGAAAAAAAATTCCGCGAATAATTTTTTTTTTGTTAACTCAATAGAGTTTAGACGAAAAAATTCAGAAATTGTCGAAATAATGTAGAAAAATCAAAAAAAAAAAATCGCGAATATCGCTAATACATACGCCAACTTTAAACAAGTAAGAAAGTTATAGTCGGTCAATACCGACCATATAATACCCTACACCAGAGTTTCCCGGAAAATGGATCTCATGGACCGATTAGATCTATATGTTGTAAAATCTTTAATAAGTGTAAGAAACACTCACAAATCAAATTTGAGTGAAATAGGCTTCTATTTGTTGACAATAAACCGCTTTAACTGAATATCGGTTTATCGGAAAATTTTCACAAGGGGCCTGAGTCCAAAACTGGTCCGATGATTATCAGGTTTGATAAGGTTATTTAAGTACGCGTTTAACATACACAAACAAAATTTTAATTAAACATTTTCTATTTTCATGACTTTTGAGACATTTATGCGAAAATCGGGAAGGTGGTTTGTATGGGGGCTACAAGAAGAACTGGTCCGATTTCTTTGAAATTCCGAATGATGATTTGTGAAGACAAAACATGTTTACCTTCCAAATTTCAAAACGATACCTTCTATAATACGGTTATTAGAGTCATTTGAGCCAAAACTAAAGAGGACCTTTGTATGGAGGCTAGGTCTAAATATGGACCGATTTTTTTCCAATTTCAATAGGCTTCGTCCTTGGGCCAAGAGAGACTTAAGTTTCAAATTTCAAGTCAATTGATCAAAAATTGCGACCTATTATCAATAGGCTTCGTCCTTGGGCCAAGGGAGACTTAAGTTTCAAATTTCAAGTCAATTGATCAAAAATTGCGACCTGTATAGTGTTTACACCGTTTACATGGACAGACAGACGGACGGACGGACGGACGGACGGACGGATATCGCTAAATCGACTCAAAAAGTGATTCTGAGTCGATCGGTATACTTAAAGGTGGGTCTAGGACCAATATTTCGGGTAGTTAAAAACATCATCACAAACTCATTTTACCCTGTACCACAGTGTGGTGTAGGGTATAAAAACTGACATTGCAATGGGATTTATTGTACACGAACTAGCTTTACCAGATGGCTGTCGTAAATTTAAATCAAACTAAAAATATTTGCATTGAACCTTTTTTTTTAACGAAAATAAAAATTTTTCGCGAACAAAAAAAGTTTTTCGCGAGAAAAGTTCACGGTATTATGTTTTGTTATGTTAGTTTAACAGTCTTGAATGGTTTTAAATTTAAAAATTATCGCAAAAGTTTAAAAGTATCGTTTTGAGCATAAAATTTTTGAATCGCGAATATCGAGCGAATACGAGCGCTAACTTCGAAAAACGACTACCACCATTGAATTCACTGTACTCGAATTAACTTTACCAGTAGGGTGCCCAGCTTGTTCAAAAAGAAAATGTCAAATTTGAGCACAGTGTAATTAATATCTTTCCTTAAAATTTAATATTTTGAAAAATAATCTGCCACCCAATACCACTATTCGATTCGCAATGAGTGGAAGCATTCATTGAAATTTGTGAATGAATGGAAAATAAGAATGAAAATACAAAAAATGGAATTATTGAATGAAATAAATAAAATTGATTTTTGATTCCCACCCTTTATTTATCCGAGTATAATATAATAATATTGTTTTAAATAGCAAAACAAATAAAATTGTGTGTGGGTTTTTAATTGTTTTGTACTTAAGTTAATACTTAGGTAGGATTTTAAATTAATTTAAATTTAAGAACAATAATAATTTTCAAAGACAAAAAATTAATGATTAGTCCTCTTAAATATTTTATTAGTTGTTTGTCTTGTAAAAGAAATCTATTCATTGACATTTAAAAATGTTTATTTTTCATACCTAAAATGTTAAAGAAAACATAACATTATTCCATTGAAAATTTAGCCTAACAGCAATGAAATTAAAGGTCAAAGTTTAAAATGTGTTAAATGTCAAGTAAAAAGTTTAAAACATACATACAGTAAGTAACAATAATGTCAGGCATTTAGAGCTGTGCCCAAAAACGAAATATTTTGTGCATAATGAAAACTTTAACTTTTTAAATTGTTCTTGATTTTATAAATCCAGCTTTTTTATGGAAGCTTTCGTAATGTTATTTTGGGTTAACTAGCATTTAAGCAAAAACAACTGCTAAAAAACAACTGACATAAACAGTCATTTTGCAGAAAATGGAGTTTATCACACACAAAAATTCAATACAAAATCGTCCCGATTCTACGGATTTTTTTCCTCGAGCTCTGAGATTTCTCTCTTCCTTTTTTTTCTTTATGAGCAAATATGTAAAAAAAAACGCTTGTATTTCTAATCTTAAATCCTAAGATTTTGTGTCCATTTTTCAGGAAAAAGCTCCGCAAATACCGATGGCTTCACCGCATCCTCACATCTAATATCCTAAAAATATAGAAAATCAATCATCATGAACTTTTCCGGGTAAAAACCCACTAAGATTCTATGTGCTTCTTCTTATACAGATTAAATTTCGTTACGAATTTTTTTTTCGGACTCACAAGCTTCAAGCTTCTTAGATTTGTCTCAATAAAAAGTATTTCAGACTAAGTTTTTATAAAACTTCTCTAATGAATTATTTGATGGCAGTAATAGTTTTGGCATAGAATTTTTGAATAAAATAATTTTTTATGTGGAAATGTCAAAAAATCAGTACAAATCAGTACAAGGTATTTTGATCAGTACACGTGACTAAAAATCAGTTCTTGTACTGATCAAATCAGTATGAACGGTCAGTCTATACATGATAATGCATTATCTATATATATAAAGTAGTTGCGTGACTGACTGATGACTGATGACTGACTGACATACTAATCACGCATCATCCCACAGCCCAAACCACTGAAGCTAGAGTCTTGAAATTTGGATTGTAGTTTCACCTCCTGGAATACATATCCACTAAGGCTGGGTTTTTGGAAATGTTGATTTTAAGGGGTAAAAATGAAGGGTTGAAAAAGGGGATAAAGCGAGTACTTTGGTACTTTTTATTTTTTCTGAAAAAAATTCAATTAATTTGAAATTTGAAATTTAGGATCCTCTAACGGAAAATCATTCCCAAAAAAAGAACTTTCTGGAAATTCGGATTCCTAAGGGTTAAAAGGGGTAAAAAATGGCACTTTGGTACTTTTTATATTTTTTGAAATTAAGGTCCTACAAAAATATTAAAATTTACAATGGTGGTTCCAACAACGGAAAAAATTCTGAAAACGTACTTTTTCGAAATTCCAATTCTAAGGGGGTAAAAAACGAGTACTTTGGTACTTTTTATTTTTTCTGAAAAAAAATCCTATTAATTCGAAAATTGGAATGTAGGATCCTCTAACGGAAAAACATTCCCAAAAAAAAGTACTTTCTGGAAATTCGGATTCCTAAGGGTAAAAAGGGGTAAAAAATGGTACTTTGGTACTTTTTATATTTTTTAAAATTAAGGTCCTACAAAAATATTAAAATTTGCAATGGTGGTTCCAACAACGGAAAAAATTCTGAAAACGTACTTTTTCGAAATTCCGATTCTAAGGGGGGTAAAAAAACGAGTACTTTGGTACTTTTTATTTTTTCTGAAAAAAAATCCTATTAATTTGAAAATTGGAATGTAGGATCCTCTAACGGAAAAACATTCCCAAAAAAAGTACTTTCTGGAAATTCGAATTCCTAAGGGTAAAAAGGGGTAAAAAATGGTACTTTGGTACTTTTTACATTTTTAAAAATTAAGGTCCTACAAAAATATTAAAATTTGCAATGGTGGTTCCAACAACGGAAAAAATTCTGAAAACGTACTTTTTCGAAATTCCGATTCTAAGGGGGGTAAAAAAACGAGTACTTTGGTACTTTTTATTTTTTCTGAAAAAAATCCTATTAATTCGAAAATTGGAATGTAGGATCCTCTAACGGAAAAACATTCCCAAAAAAAAGTACTTTCTGGAAATTCGGATTCCTAAGGGTAAAAAGGGGTAAAAAATTGTACTTTGGTACTTTTTATATTTTTTTAAATTAAAGTCCTACAAAAAAACTAAAATTTGCATTGTTGTTTCCAACAATGAAAAAAATTATGAAAAAGTACTTTTTCGAAATACCGATTCTAAGTGGGGTAAAAAGCGAGCACTTTGGTACTTTTTACTTTTTCTGAAAAAAATCGTATTAATTTGAAAATTGGAATGTAGGATACTCTAACGGAAAAACATTCCCCAAAAAAGTACTTTCTGGAAATTCGGACTCCTAAGGGTAAAAAGTGGTAAAAAAATTTACTTATGTACTTTCTAAATTTTTTTAAATTAAGGTCCGATTCTAAGGGGGGTGAAAAAGTGTATTTTGGTGCCTATTATAATTCCTGAAATAATGGTCCTGGAAACTTTAAATTTGGAATGCAGGGTCATTTAGCGAAAAAAGATTTCTAAAGAAGGCAAAGAATTTTTTGTTTTTTAGCGCATGTAAGCGCATATTCGGAACGGAATGAAAGCCACATGGGACTAATCGGAATGGAACAGGGAACGAAATGGGGACTTGAAATTTGGAATGGAGGTGCGCCTCCCGAAGTATAAATCCTTTAAGGCTGAGTTTTTGGAAAGGTTGATTCTAGGGAATAGGGGTAAAAAAGGTATTTTGGTACTTTTTATATTTCCACAAACCACTGAAGCTAGAGACTTGAAATTTGGAATATAGATGCACCTCCCGGAAAATAGGTCCACTAAGGCTTGGGTTTTGGAAATGTTGATTCTTTTTATAGTTCCACAAACCAATGAGGCTAGAGATTTGAAATTTGGAATGAAGCTGCATCTCCCGGAATATAGATCCACCAAGGCTGGGTTTTTTGAAATAGTGATTCTATGGGGGTAAAACGGGTAAAAAAGGTTTTTTGGTACTTTTTATATATACACTCTAATCAAAATTTGTTGAAATTTACCCAATTTATAGTAGGAAACTGGACTCCTACTATAAATTGGGTAATTTTACTCTGAATGTGTAAATTGAATAAATTGACCATTAGTGGTTAATTTAAATAAAAAAGAGGTGAATAAATATAACAAAAAAACAAAAAAAAAAAAACATTCGGCGCCAGCAAGCATCGACTCGATACCTTCCGATTTGAAAGTACACTTCTTAACCACTACGCTACGGAAGCTTATACTTTTATCTGGCGTTTTAGTTATTTAACATGTGTGTATGTATATAGAATGAAACCAAAATAATTATAATAAAAGCTAATGGAAAGTAAAATATGTATAAAAACGTCTATATGTGTTTTTATATAACTTTTTTAATTATTTAACTATAATAATATTAATACAATGTTAAAAAAAGTAATAATTAAAAAAAAAATTGAAAAAAAAAAAAAAAAAGTTGATTGCCAGCGGAGACGAACCAAGGACCCGCTGCACGCAAAGCTGGCACACTTCAGCTAGGCTATAGTACTTGTTGAATTGATTGAAGATATAAATTGTATTGTGTTTATTTTCTTTTTGTAGTTGTTTGACAATTTTGTTTACACATTTGTGTGTAAAATATTTGAATTAACGGATAATATTAATGATTTGCTGTGTTTAATTTGTTTCAAATTATTTTACGCATTTAGTGTTTATATTAACACATAATGAGTGCTATTCAACAAAAATTTACCCAATTTATAATAGTAAGTTTACATGCGTTTTTTAGAGTGTATATATACTTAAATAATGGTTTTATTAGCTTGAAATTTGGAATGTAGCATCCCATGCTTAAATAAAAGTCATAAAAACTTAAAGTTAGGAATGTAGGATCCAACAACAGAAAAAACTATGAAAAATTTACTTTTTGGAAATTCCGATTCCGATCTAAGGGGAAAAAAACGAGTTCTATGATACCTTTTATATTTTCTGAAATAATTATAATGGAAATTTGGAATGTAAGATTGTCTAGCGAAATAAAATATTCCCAAAAGAATAACTTTTGGAAATTCTGATCCCTAAGGAAATTATTTAAAAAAGGGAATTATATATTCTTAAATAATGAGCATATTAACTTGAAATTTGGAATGTACGGGAAAAAGGCCCCCCAAAAATTACTTTTTGGTACTGTTTATATTTTCTTAAATAAAGGTCATAAAAACTTAAAATTAGGAATGTAGGATCCAACAACAGAAAATAATTCTGTAAAAAGTACATTTTTCGAAATTTCGATTCTAAGGGAGTAAAAACGAGCACTTTGGTACTTTTCATATTATTTGAAATAATGGTACTGGAAACTTGAAATTTGGAATGTAGGATCGTCTAGCGAAAAAAGTCGTTCCCAAAAGATTTTTTTTTTTTTAATTCTGATTCCTAAGGAGTTAAGGGGGTACTTTTTAAATTGTCTGAAACAAAATAAGGGGCAAAATGATTCTTTTTAATTTAATGATCTTATCCCTAGAAACTCTTTTGTTCTTTAACGGATACTATTCGAAAAGGAATGAACACCACATTGAACGAAACTGAATGGAACAGGGAACCAAATGGAATAGAACAGGGAACAAAATGGAATGAAACTGGGAACGAATTCAAATGAAAATGTTTTCAATTTACTTTTTTTTTTCATTTTTTTTTAACTAAATTCTTTTTTGTACTAAAATTTGTTTATCAATTAATTTTTCAGTAATTTTTTTGTTTCATTCATACATATTTGTTCATATTTTTACAAAATTTTTTCATTAAATTTTTGACTCAAAGTTTTGTTAACTCAATTTTTTTTTTTTTTTCTCAAATTAATAAATCAATGTTTTTTTTTATAACATAAGACTGTCTTAAACTTGACGTTGTATTTATTATAACAGCTAATGTATTTGGAATTTTATTGTAAGTGTTGTGATTATCATAAGCACAGTTTTTGTAAAGGATTAAGAATTGGTTTGCTCTATCCTATGGAGCAAACCAATTCTCAGGTGACGATATATAAAGATTACATAGCGAAAAGTTCCAAAAATGGGTCTTTTATTATCATTATGTAATTTTTCTGTATTTACGGGCAACGAAATACTCTGCGCACGCTAGTAATAACATAAAAAATAAATATTTTATAGAAAAATGTATTACTTTAAACTAGAGATGGACTCGACAGGAATTTTCGAATCACGCACTCTCACTCACGAGTATATTTTTTTTACTCACACACACAATCACGTGAGTAAATTTAATAAAAAGGTACTTTTCTCAACACTCAAAAAAAATCCTTGTAAATTTACAAGAAAAATTTGTAACTTTTTGTTTGCTACACTCAAAAAAAAGTTTGTAAGATGGCATAAAAGTGATTTTATGGGGCAGGTTTTGTAAAATATGTACTAGCAAGAATCCCCGTAATGTTACGGGGATAATTTGTAAATTGATTTAACAAAAGAAAATGTAAATTTACATTTTTTTTTGTAAAATATTAAATTCGAGTTGAACATTTTTTTTTGGAAATTTACAAACAATTTGGTAAATTTACAAAACAAAATTGTATACTTACAGAAAAGGTTGTTATTTTACAAAGAAAAAATAGAAAATGAAAAAAATTAATTGTAGATTAACAAATTATTTGATTAAACTACTGTTTTTACCGCAAAAAAATATTAAAAATCACGTATATTTACAATAAAAATTGTAAATTTGCAAAAAAAAAATTAAAATTTACAAAACAAATTGTAAACTTACAAAAAAAAGTTGTAAATTTACAAAATAAAGTAGAAAATCAAAATTGTAAATTTAGAAATTGTTTGGTTAAACTACTTTTTTTACGGCAAAAAACTTGTATATTAAAAAATGGTAAATTTACAATTTTTATTGTAAATATACCATTTTTCCTTATTTTTTGCCGTAAAAACTGTAGTTTAACCAAATAATTTGTAAATTTACAATATTATGTTTGTATTTTTATACCCTCCAACCACAGTATGGGGGTATACTCAGTTTGTCATTCCGTTTGTAACGCATCGAAATATCGGTCGGGGACCCTATAAAGTATATGGGGCATTCCATGTCAAACGGTCACTTTTAATTTTTTTTTTTTTAGATTTTTCCAATTTATTTACAGTTTTTAGTATCCTTCGAAAGCTCCATCGTGGTAAATTTTAAAATTTTTTTGATGACCCGTTCAAAAGATATCGAATTTTAAAAAATTGGTAGTTTGTTCCTTTACTCAAACTTCTTTTAATCATACACTTAAAATATTATGTAAGTAAATTCAACAGAAAATACGTTTGAAACAAATGAAACTTTATTTAAAAAACGGACTACTTACATTTCATTTAAAACAAAAACATTTCTCAGTTATTTTTAAATGTTAATTAATAACTGTTGAAATCCGTAAAAATAACTTAAAAATCCGTAAAAAATGACTGACAAAATTTTACGGAAAAAACGGTTAAAATAACGGAAATTTACATTCATTTTTATTTATTTTTTTAGAAATAATTTTAAAAAACTTCGAACCTGAGCAGAATCGAACTCATAATTTCTGGCTGATAGCCCAGCACGCTACCCTCTGTGCCACAAGCTACTTATATTTTCAGCAACTAAATTTCATTTTCAAATTAAAAAAAAAAAATTCTAATTTTAGAAATTTTTAAATAACTGACAAATAACAAACGACAAATAAAAAAATGTGGTTTGTTTTTTAAATAACTGAAAAAAACAAACGTTACGGAAAATTTTATTTAAAAGACAGTTATGTATTTGAATAAACGTTCAAAAAGTTGTTTAGAATATTTGTATGTAAAACAAACTAATTCTCTTTTAATATTAACTAAAACGAAAACTTTTTGTTTGACTGTGAAACCGTAACTGTAAAACTTTTATGAGTGTAACTTCTTCAATAATGCTCCTAATTTCAAATTTTTTTTTTTTTTTCAAAATTTTTGTTTTTTTACGTACTTTAAAAAAAAAAATCCCAAAAAATTCTTAAAAGCGCTCTAGTATGTGATTTTTAAGTTTTAAAATTTAAATCTCATTTTTGAAAATGTTTGTACTCTTCGATTTTTTTGAAATTTTTTGGTGTAAAACATCTATCGATTCTACAAATTTTTTGCCCAGGAGGATCGTGGGATAACGATTATTACTATTTTTTTAAATTTTTTGAAAAAATTTTATTGTAATTTTCCAATCTTAAAATCATTTCTACTGCTCCAATGGTGCGTCAGAGAGGGGTCCTTTATAAGACAGACCCCCATTAATTTTTACGTCTTAACATTTCTTTGGAACAAACTAATACCCTATCTCCAATTTCTAAGGGGGCTCCCACACAAAACGACATTTTTTAAAATCTGCTCCAACCACTCTAACTGCCCTAATACACTCAAAAAAAAAAGTTTGTAAAATGACATAAAATCCCCGTGATTTTACGGGGCAGGCTTTGTAAAATATGTACTAGCAAGAATCCCCGTAATGTTACGGGGATAATTTGTAAATTGATTTAACAAAAGAAAATGTAAATTTACAATTTTTTTGTAAAATATTAACTTCGAGGTGAACATTTTTTTTGTAAATTTACAAAAAATGTGGGAAATTTACAAAACAAAATTGTAAACTTACAGAAAAAGGTTGTTATTTTACAAAGAAAAAATTGAAAATGAAAAAAATAAATTGTAGATTAACAAATTATTTGGTTAAACTACTGTTTTTACCTCAAAAAAATATTGAAAAACACGTATATTTACAATAAAAATTGTAAATTTGCAAAAAAAAATTAAATTTACAAAAAAAATTGTAAACTTACAAAAAAAGTTGTAAATTTACAAAATAAAGTAGAAAATCAAAAACCAAAATTGTAAATTTACAAATTGTTTGGTTAAACTACTGTTTTTTATGTCAAAAAACTTGTATATTTACAATATAAAGTGGTAAATTTACAATTTTTTATTGTATACATATCATTTTTTCTTATTTTTTTGCCGTAAAAACAGTAGTTTAACCAGAAAATTTGTAAATTCACAATATTGTTTTTGTATTTTCTAATTAATTTTTGTAAAATTACAATTTTTTTCGTAAGTATACAATTTTGTTTTTTAAATTTTCATATTTGTTTTGTAAATTTACAAAAAATTTGGTTTATTTACATATTTGTTTTTAAATTTAAAGGTTTTTTTCCATTGGTGCATCTTATATTTCCTTCTTCGGCAGCTGGAGTAGCACTTCAACAACCTGAAATGATTTTTTTTTCACTTGAACACATTTAACAAACTTTTTAAAGTATAACACTGCACTTTTTTATTTTTTTCGACATTTCGTTTTTCTTAAGTAGAACATATGAGAATTGCGAAGGAGGCTACACAAGAAATTTCTTATATTTTCAGGAAAAATTAGGCAAAAAATAACAATTTTTTTTTTAAATTTTTAATTATTTTCACAAGCATTTTAAAAAAATCGGAAAATTTTTTGTTGGATATTGTAGATTGGATGTTTAAGTACCTGTTAAAATAAGAAAAAGTTAATTTTTCATAATTGGCAGCTTTTTATTGACATTTTAGGTGCCAAATTAAAAAAAAATCCAAAAAAATATGGTAAAATTACCAACAAAAATGGTAAAAATACAAAAAAATAAACTTAAACAATTATATAGTAGAAACACATAGAAATTGTGGTATTTTACTTAACGCAAATTACCAAAAAATGGTGTAAAAATTAAATTTTTTTTACAATTAGTTGAAAAATTTTTGTGTCCGGAACTTAAAAAATTTCCAAAAATTTTTTTCATGAAACTTTTTATTTATAAAAAATGATTTTTAACTAAATTTTTTACTCCAAAACGCAAAAAAAAAATCTGAACTTAGAAAATTTTTCGTGTCCTATTGTTGAAAAATATTTTTTTTGTAAAACAACATTAATACACTCAAAAAAATAAACTGGTAAAACGCCTGGTATAATGCCTTGTAATCCCGTTCTACCAATAATTAACAATTTTCCTTGTTTTTTAACAAAAAATCTTGTACTTTGCTCAAACGAGAACTACAGTTTTATTGGTAATTTTACAAGTTTATTTTCGTAATTGTATTCTACCATTTTGAAAGGGTATTTTACAAAAAAAACCGTAATTTTACAACAAAGTTTTTATTACGAGGATTCTAGTTGAATTACAAAAAAAAAAAATGTTATTTTACAAAAATTTTGTTATACAAGGATTTATACTGTTTAACAAAAAAAATTTTTTTTTGTATTTTTTTTTTATTGAAAAATATTTAAAAAAAGTTGACAAAATTTTGAAAAATTTATTACGAGGATTTTAGTTAATTTACAAAAAAAACAGTTATTTTACAAAAAATGATTTTATTACGAGGATTTATGTTGTTTAAGAATTTTTTTTTTGTAAACTTACCATTTTGGTTTGTAAATTAACCATTTTTTAAACATAATTACCATTTTTTCTTGTAAGTTTACCATTTTGTTTTATTTTTCCGATTTTAAACCAATATTTTTACTAATAAAATTGGTTATTTTACCAAATTTTGGCGCATTCAAAATTACCAGAAAATCCTCGTAATTTTACGAGAATTTTACCTACGTCATATTTTACGAGAATAGCCTCGTAAAATCACGAGATTTTTTGGTAACTTTACAAGGTTTTTTTTTTGAGTGTAGTAATAAAATAAGTTTTGAAAAATTACATTGGAATTTTGTACTTTTCAATACATACATTTCAAACTGAAAACCTTGTAAACGATCTTAAAAAATTGTTTGTAATAAAACATTTTTTTGGTAGAAAGACTAAATAACATCAAGTAAAATTTTGTTGTACATTTACAGTTTTGTTGTGTAAAAAAATTAAACACCTTGTAATATTTTTTTAATTTGTAAAATAATTCACTTTTTTGTAAATTTACCTAAAAAATTTGTAAAATAAATTTACCAACATATAATAGTAAAATTACAAAGCAAACTGTAGTTTTCGTTTTATTAAATATACAGTATTTTTTGTAAAAAGACAAAAATATTAGTAAAATAGAATTACAAGACCTTTTACTTGTAATTTTACAAACTTTTTTTTTTGAGTGTAGGCAGGTTAAGTTTGTAAATGGGCAAAATTGGCTCAGGGGGAAAAAAGTTCCCTCTTGAAGAACTGAACCAACCTCTGAAAAAATACACTTTACACAATACACAATACATGTTTTTTTTTGTTAAATAAATGAAACATTTGTTATATTTATCGGGATGTGAAGGTGCCCTCAACATCCTTCACTGAAACACATAAAAATTGTGGTATTTTACTTAACGCAAATTACCAAAAAATGGTGTAAAAATTAATTTTTTTTCTAAAGCTTACAATTAGTTGAAAAATTTTTGTGTCCGGAACTTAAAAAATTTCCAAAAAATTTTTTCATGAAATTTTTTATTCATAAAAAATTATTTTTAACTAAATTTTTTACTCCAAAACGCAAAAAAAACTGAACTCCCGGCTAAAAATGAATTGTATATGAGCATTTATGAACACATCTGACCATACATCATTAATTCGAAAATATATATGATCAGATATGAACATATATTAAAATTGGCGCTTATTCAATATATGACCATATATGGTAAAACATATGATAATATGCGATCATATATTGGCCCACCCTTAACATAAATTATCATATATGATCGTACATGAGCTTGTATACATTATTTTTAGCCGGGCTTAGAAAATTTTTGCGTGTCCTATTGTTGAATAATTAATTTTTTTTGTAAAACATCATTTATTCTAATAATACAATAAGTTTTGTAAAATTACAAAAACAAATGCAAAAAAAAATTGTAAAATTACAAAAAAAATGTAAATTTCGATTTGTTGAAAAACAAGGAAAACTGTCAAATATTGGTAAAATGAGATTACGAGACTTTTCCTTTGTGTGAAAGAACTTCTTACATGAACAAGTGAAATTTGTATGATTTAAAAATTACACAATTTTTAGTAGCTTTATCTTGTTTAAAACAAAAAAATAAACGAAATGTCAAAACACCCACAACAATAACAAACGAAATGTAACTTTAAGTAAAGTAAAAAGAGAAAATAAAATGAATTTTTAATTTTACACTTTTCCAATAATGAGGATGATAAAGATGTTGAATGTTATTTCATTCAGTTTGTTTTATATACGGCTTTGCTATATTTACAACATCTTATTATGACTTTGTCTGAAAAAAAAACTGGGTAATCAGTAGGGTGGAGCAATTTTTCGATTTCGCCAAGGTTGGAACAGTTGCCTGTTAGGGTCAATATTAATATTGGGTTCCTATTTTGAGTTGAAAGTCGGGAAGGTCTTAACAAAGTTAAAAAAATATATATATGAAATTTCGTCGTAAAATCAAGGGATCGTGAAATATTTCATTAATCGCAAATCCCGGGATTATGAAAAAACGGTCATATCGTTCAAAGCCTTAAATGTCACATCGCCTAAATTGCAACATACTGCCCAAAATAAGGTTCGAAAATGTTCTTTAGTCACAATCATTTCATTAAACCCAAAACATCATCAAAATATACACTTGAGCAATACAGTTTTATTATTATCTAAATTATTTTGTATATCCACGCCCACAAAACGGGTCATAGTGATTTTAAACACCCCCAATAATTTAATTTAATTTAAAAGTCCCAATGAAAAGGGGGATACCAAATTGATCTTCAGAAAAGCCTAAAAAACATTCGAAGGAAATGTGATCTCGTTTTTGTTCTCCGCAGCTCTCTGGAGCTCCAGTCCTCTTTATTAGTCCGAAAATATTTTTTCTCGAAATGGGATGAAACCAAAAGCTACTGAAAATTGATACAATCCATATAAAACGATTACGTTTTTTTTTTTAGTTTGGCGCTAGATTTATTTCACACGCATTTGCAGTTAATGGATGAACTTGTATTATAATTATAATAACAATTGCCTGAAAACTGTATAAGACGTATACTTAATTTTGTAGTTGCCTTTTATTAACAATCATACGCAACAGTGCACAGTTGTTTATTTTAAATAATTTGGCTGTTCAGTAAGTACTGTACCGATTGCAGCCAAAATCGTACCTGTTATAGGTGACGTAATTTCGAGCTTAAGTTAGGACGCTGGACCACGCATGTCCAATAAGGTCCCAACCAGGGGCCAATAAAGTAGGACATGTTTAAATGTTTTAAAATCAACAACTTTAAATGCGTGTAAAAAAAAATTTAGTTCTGAGGGTTTTTTATGTAAAATGTCAACTTTCATTTGCTTTTGTGTTATAAGTGTAATCGCAGTTTCTTTAAGTTGCGTCAAATAGATTACCAAACTAGTATTTCATTAAGGTATTATTGCACTTCTTTAGCTAAACACGCAAAATAAAATGTAAACACAGCAGCAAACAAACAATATACTACATACATATAACCCAGCAACAAACATTTCCCACACTCCTTGATGTAAAGCATTCACCTGGAAAACAACACTGATGACTTATACGGAGGTACTTCAATGGCCAACCAGCGATTGCCCTGAAAATGTATTACTTACGTAAAACTAGTAAGAAAATTATAGACGATCAAAACCGGTCATATAATACCCTACACCACTGCTTTTCGAAAAATGGGTCTCCAGTCAAAATATTGACCGATTGTATATTTACTTTGTTAGATCGCTAATTTATAAAAAAAACTAGCTTACCATCCCGGTACTTCGTTACCGGTTGTGTTGAATACTGGATAATAGAAGGATCAGGATTACTCTATCGATTTCCAAAAAATTCCCCTACGTAGTCTTTGTTTTATTTACTTGTGGACGTTTAAGTCTTCCATAAAAAATATTTCAATGAATAATTTAAACAATAAAATTTGAATAACTTCGCTGGTATGATATCATGTTCGTTCCGGGGGAAAAATATATTGACAATTTTCGAGCCCTTATGTCGGGATTTTGGATTTTGAGTAAATAAATAATTCAGTGAAAAAAGAAATTGGAATAAAAAAAATAAGTTTGAGTGAAAAAATATATAGAGGGGAAAAATATGGAGAAAAAAGATAAGCACGAAAAATTTTAGTAAAAAATATCATTCCATATTGTTCCCTGCTCTATTCCATTTTGTTCCCCGTTCCGCTCCATTTCATTTCCAATTCCATCTCCTTCTTCTAAGGTCATTATTATAGGAACAAAAAAAGTACCAAAATATATAATAAAATATATAATAAAGTGTACTATTACCCCCATTAGAAACGGAATTTCCAAAAAGTACCTCTTCCAGAATGTTTTTTCTTCACCGAAGTATCCTATACTCCATATTTCAATTATATCGGACCATTGTTTCAGCAAATATTAAAAGTACTTTTTATCGCCGTTAAGAAACGGAATTTCCAAAAAGTACTTTTCCACATCTTTTTTTTCACCGAAGGATTTTACATTCCAAATTTTAAGTTTCTGTGACCATTATATTTTTTGAACCTTTTCCAATTTCAAGTTTCTATGATTATTATTTCAGGAAATAAAAAAGTACCAAAAAGTGTACTTTCGGTTTTTTTAACACAACGTACTTTTTGCAAAAGGTACTTTTTATAAAAGGTACTTTTTATAAAAGATACTTTTTATAAAAGGTACTTTTTATAAAAGGTACTTTTTATAAAAGGTACTTTTTACAAAAGGTACTTTTTATAAAAGGTACTTTTTATAAAAGGTACTTTTTATAAAAGGTACTTTTTAGAAAAAGGTACTTTTTATAAAAGGTACATTTTATAAAAGGTACTTTTTATAAAAAGTACCTTTTATAAAAAGTACCTTTTATAAAAAGTACCTTTTTATATATATTACTACATTTTTCAAAGGTACTTTTTATAAATAGGTACTTTTTTAAAAGTAACTTTTTATAAAAGGTAGTTTTCAAAAAGGTAGTTTTTATAAAAGGTTATTTTTATAAAAGGTACTTTGTATAAAAGGTACTTTTTATAAACGGTACTTTTTATAAAAGGTACTTTTTATAAACGGTACTTTTTATAAAAGGTACTTTTTATAAAAGGTACTTTTTATAAAAGGTACTTTTTATAAAAGGTACTTTTTATAAAAGGTACTTTTTATAAAAGGTACTTTTTATAAAAGGTACTTTTTATAAAAGGTACTTTTTATAAAAGGTACTTTTTATAAAAGGTACTTTTTATAAAAGGTACTTTTTATAAAAGGTACTTTTTATAAAAGGTACTTTTTATAAAAGGTACTTTTTATAAAAGATACTTTTTATAAAAGGTACTTTTTATAAAAGGTACTTTTTACAAAAGGTACTGTTTATAAAAGGTACTTTTTATAAAAGGTACTTTTTATAAAAGGTACTTTTTATAAAAGGTTATTTTTATAAAAGGTACTTTTTATAAAAGGTACCATTATTTCAGTAAATTAAAAAAAGTACCAAAAGTGCACTATTTTCCATTTTACCCCCGTAGAGTCAACATTGGCAAAAACCCAGCCTTGGTGAATAATTTTTCCATGAGGTGAACCTACATTGCAAATTTTAAGTTTCTAGGACCATTATTTAAGAAAATATAAAAGGTACCAAAAGTACAGTTTTTTACCCTTTTTACCCCTTAGAATCAACATTGGCAAAATCCAGCCTTAGTAGATTTATATTCCGGGAGCTGAACCTACATTCAAAATTTCAAGTGTCTAGGACCATTATTTAAGGAAATATAAAAGGTACTAAAGGTACATTTTTTTACCCTTTTTACCCCCTTAGACTCAACATTGGCAAAAATCCTGCCTTACTGGATCTATATTCCGGGAGGTGAACTTACAGTCCAAATTTCAAGTTTCTGTGACCATTATTTCAGGAGATATAAAAAGTACCAAAAGTACAGTTTTTTACCCTTTTGTCCCCTTAGAATCAACATTGGCAAAAATCCGGCCTTACTGGATCTATATTCCGAGAGGTGAACATACAGTCCAAATTTCAGGTCTCTATGACCATTATTTCAGGAGATATAAAAAGTACCAAAAGTACAGTTTTTTACCCTTTTTACCCCCTTAGAATCAACATTGGCAAAAATCCAGCCTTAGTGGATCTATATTCCGGGAGGTGGACCTACAGTCCAAATTTCAAGTCTCTAGCTTCAGTGGTTTGGGCTGGGCGATGATGAATGAGTATGTCAGTCAGTCAGTCAGTCACATTACTCTTTTATATATATAGACAAGTGAGAGTGTTAAATTCGGCCGTGCTGAATCTTTTATACCCTCCAACACGTTAAAAAAAAAACAGGGGCGTCTTTTTTTTTGGGGAGGGAGGGGGTTTCGGTGGTGGGAGACAACCTTTCTGGATCCAACTACAGGACTTTAAACTTCTCTGACATAAAATATGTTTCGTTTGCTAAACAAAAGTACAAAAAATCTATAAAAAATTTAGTTTTT
Organism: Pegoplata infirma; assembly: GCA_963921195.1. Classification (NCBI taxonomy): domain Eukaryota; kingdom Metazoa; phylum Arthropoda; class Insecta; order Diptera; family Anthomyiidae; genus Pegoplata; species Pegoplata infirma. The sequence goes on from OY992536.1 coordinate 96,546,134, forward strand.
TCAGAGGTTGTTTTAGTACTTAAAACAAGAACTTTTTCCCCCGTGGTCCGATTTTGCCCATCTCCGAACTTAACCAGCCTATGACCATAAGACATATTCGTGCCAAACCTCAGGAGTCTAGCTCTTTTATTTTGGACTGTATCGTGTCCTCCACAGACGGACGGACGGACGGACAGACGGACATCACTAGAATGTCTTAGAATCGATCACTGATCAATAATATATATACATTATATGGTCCCCGACCGATATTTCGATGCGTTACACACGGAATGACAAAGTGAGTATACCCCCATACTGTGGTTGGAGGGTATAAAAAGGATGTAGACAAAATTGCCCAAAAAAAAATTATGAAAAATCGCCCAAAAAATATGAAAACTTACCCAAAAAGAAAAATACGAAATTTGGCCCAAAATTAAGGAAAACAAGTAAATAAGTTAAATGCGGCCTTGCCGAATGTGTTGATACCCTCCACAATTTAAAAAAGATTATTGCAAAAAACTTTAATTAAAGGAAAATTACTTTAAAAAAAAAATTTTTTGGTAAAAAAAAAATCCGCAATTTTTTTTTTTTTTGTCAAAAAATATGTTGGCACCTTTTTAAATACCATTCGGTGTTCAATTCTTATCACATATGTCAACCCGCAGCCGAATTAAAGCATTTTGTATTTTAAGGTTATGTTGAATGTACCAAAATTTTTTAGGTGTCCTTACATTTTCGTTCATAACTTATCAACCGCTGAACCGATATCGCTCAAATGCAATACCAAACTGCTCGGCAGAACTTCCAACAAATGTGTTACGTTTCAGTCATCTCCGTGTAATATTTTGGACGTGATCACCATTTCCACAGACAGACAGACGGACAGACGGACATAGCTAGAATGTCTCAAAATCTATCACTGATCAATTATATATGGGGCAATCCATGTCATATCGGACACTTTGAATTTTTTAGATTTTCTTAATTTGTTTACAGTTTTTAGAACCCTTCGAAAACTCCTTCGTGGTAAATTTTCAGATTTTTTGATAACCCGTTCAAAAGATATCGAATTTTTAAAAATTGGTAGTTTGTTCCTTTACTCAAACTTATTTTACTCATAACTTCTTCAATAATGGTCCAAACTACAATTTTTTTTCAATTTTTTTTGTTTTTTACGTTCTTTAAAAAAAAAAGATCCCAAAAAATTATTAAAAGCGCTCAAGTATGCGATTTTTAAATTTTAAAATTTAAATCTCATTTTTGAAAATGTTTGTACTCTTCGATTTTTTTGAAATTTTTGTGTGTAAAACTTCTATCGATTCTACAAATTGTTTGCCAAGGAGGATCGTGGGATAACAATTATTACTATTTTTTAAAATTTTTTGAAAAAAAAATTATTGTAATTTTCCAATTTTAAAATCATTTCTACTGCGTCATAGAGGGGTCATTTACAAGACCCACCCCATTTAATTTTTTCGTCTTAACATTTCTTTGGAACAAACTAATACTCCAACCGCTCTAACTGCCCTACCACAATATTTTTTTAGTCCAAACATTTTCTTTGAACACCGACCCTTTATCTTTAATTTTTAAGGTATGTTCAGAGAAAATATTTGGACTAAAAAAATATTGTGTTTTGTTCATACATTTTGTTGCTCTAATGGCACTATTAGGACAGTTAGAGCGGTTGGAGCAAATTTTAAAAAATGTCGGTTTGTGTGGGGGCCCCTTTAGAAATTGGAGATAGGGTATTAGTTTGTTCCAAAGAAATGTTAAGACGTAAAAACTAATGGGCGTCGGTCTTAAAAATACCCCTCTATGACGCACCGTTGGAGCAGTAGAAATGATTTTAAGATTGGAAAATTACAATAAAATTTTTTAAAAAAATTTTAATAAATAGTAATAATCGCTATCCCACGATAATCCTGGGCAAAAAATTTGTAGATTCGATAGAAGTTTTACACAAAAAAAAAAAAAATAAAAAAAATTTTCAAAAATGAGACTTAAATTTTAAAACTTAAAAATCGTATACTAAAGCGCTTTTAAGATTTTTTTGGGATTTTTTTTAAAGTACGTAAAAAAAAAATTTGGAACATTGTTGAAGAAGTTATGAGTAAATGAAGTTTGAGTAAAGGAACAAACTACCAATTTTTAAAAATTCGATATCTTTTGAACGGCTTATCAAAAAAATCTGAAAATTTACCACGAAGGAGTTTTTGAAGGATACTAAAAACTGTAAACAAATTGAGAAAATCTAAAAAAAAAAAAAAAAATTCAAATTGTCCGATTTGACATGGAATGCCCCATATATTTCTGTGAAAATAGCAAAATAATCTGCTGATTTTTGTTAAAACTTAATGACAGAAAATTTTGAAAAAATATTAGATTATTCAAACTGAAAGTTATTTTCCAGAGTTTTCGATAGAATTTTTCTTCTAAGTATAAACATTTTTAAGAACTAATGTTTATAACGAGGGACTGGTGTATAAGCATTGACAAACATTTCCTATACAATTTGTATTTTTTTATATTGAAGAATGCCAAGAGAATGATGAAAATGCCAAACATTTTTCAATTGGACAACATTATGACTAATTATAATGTTTGATTACACATTGCGGATGGTAAATAATTACGGTAAAATTGTGTTGTTACGAACAAGGAAAATACAAAATTTTCGGTTACTTATTTAAAACCGAATTCCAGGAAGTGCGAGGGCAAAAGAAAAATTAATCCCCTGAAACTTTAGAATCCAAGATTTTGAATTTCTTCTGACTTGTAAACATGCCCCGTAAAAATGTGTCGTTTGTGGAGAACTTGTTTCCCCCTAGTCTGAGTTTGCCCCTTAATATGACCGTTATTATGCCAAACTTCATGGTATTATCACTTTTATTTTGTACTTCATCATGTGCTCCACAGAAAGGCGACATGAAATAAAAATATTTAAGGATATTTTTGATTCGGCATAGCCGAGTAGCATTCTCATTAGTTTTACTGCATAAACAACATCTTACTGCAAAACTTTTCTAACAAGGAGAGTCTCCCTGGTATCACCCTTAGATTTTCACGAAATTTGGATATGATGTTCAGAACGAAAAAAAAAATCGACACGTATTTTTTTTAGCGGCCCAAACTTATTTTTAAGGGGGGTCGATTTGTATAGGGGGAAATTTAACTTTTTCAGTATTTAACGATTTACGCCTATTTACTCACATTTAATATAGGCTTATTCAAAATCAGATTAAAGGTATTTAAAATACCTATCTTGTGATGCTAACAGCGTGCCAAAAAAGTGAATACTTTTTGACTTATAATAAAAAATGTCCTAGAATTTTGATATTTTACTCATTGTGACGAAAAGTTGTGCATATTTGGACACGTTCTTTGCACAAGAAGATTGGTTTTCCAAAGACATTTCATTTGGTATGCAACATGGGTAGGTTTGTTTGCACAGTATTAGAGATAAACGCAAAAAAACTGAAAAAATACCGTTTCTTCCCCCCTCATTTTCACCACCTAAATATGAATTTGGCCAGCTAAAAAAAATATGTGTCCTTTTATTTTTCCTGCTCTACAAAATAAAACCAATTCCATAAAGATCGGCGGGTGACACCAGGGAGACCTTCCTTGTAAGTGTAAATTATTCCATGGTTACCTTACAAATTCATATTTCATAAGTTTTTTTTTTTTGACAAACATTTGTTTGCGGATGTTGCTGACCTAATTTTAATGTTTGATTACACATTACAGATGAGAACTAATTATAACGAGTGTTTGTCGAAAAGAAAAAAACCCGATGTCAAAAGAAATTCTACATGAGTTTTTCAATGAATATTCGAAATGTTTATGGATAAAAGATAAAAAAAAAACATCGGAAATTTACTGAAGCACACAATGGGCAAACATTTGTTTGTTGCAAAGGGATACAGATTAGCTGTGGTTACTATAGAAACACATAAAGGATGATAGGTATGTAAGTATCTATCCGTTCTTTAGGGTGGGATTTTTATGAAAGATTTTCAACAAGTTTGAAAAATCCTGACACTAGTATAAATCTTTATTAAGACATCATATGTTTAAACTTTTAAATTATTTTTTTGGGTTCAAGTTTAAAAATGTAGAAGAAATTTGAATTTCTAAAAACTACACCGTCCGACAGCCAATATTAAACATGAACTGGATGATATACGTCTGAAAGTAGAGATCAAATGAATTTACAGTTTTTCATTTGGTGATCCTGTTTCCTTTTAAAAGGACTTCAAAGTTTTAAAGGATACATATCAGGATAAAAGCATGTGAATAAAGTCATTTGAAATTTTATCAAAATATTTTGTTAAAAATTTTGAATGATATTGAAGGATATATTTTTGAAAGACGTAACTTAACTCCTTTTTCCTGATATGTAAAACTAATAAAATAGGAAAATTATGGGAAATCCTCCTCTTTCATTTGCTATCACTAGTATCATCCTACACTGATAGAAATTTGTACATGACAATAATGAAAATCTACATTAATGTTATGAAAAATGACGTTAAAAAGGAACCTATGCAGGGTTTCATTGATTTGATGAAATAGGTATCATTAAATGTAGTTCAAGAACAAGTTTCATTAAATTAATGAAAATTGTTCATACAAAATATAAATTGTATTTTACGAAAATTTTTCATTACTTTAATGAAAAAGGTATTTAATTCTTATGAAATACTTTCATTGAATAAATCTTACTGTTTATTTTTGAAATAAAATACTTTCATTGAATAAATGTTACTTTTATTTTTAAAATGAAATATATGTATAAACTTGTAAAGATCTTTTTATAGAATGGATTTCACTTAGTTTTCTTGCACAAAATTTTACTCCAACCTTAAATTGTAATACATAATTAAAACCATAAAACAGCACAAATTTAGTAAATATAAAATTAATATTTGACTTTTTTTCCAATTTCATAAAAAAAGTCTAAAAAAATCACAAAATAACCAAGTTAAAAAAACACTTTCACAATTTTTTTTATTTTATATATAGATTCCACTCAGTTTTCTAACACAAAATTTTACTACACACAAAGAAAAAGCTTCATTAATATAATGAAACTCATCATAAAAGTTCGTCCAATGAAACTGTTTCATTATATTTATGAAATGATTCATAAATATTCATTGTATTTATGAAATATTTCATTATATTTATGAAAATATTCATAATATTTATGAAAACTTCATTAAAAAGTTTCATTGGACGAACTTTTATGACAAATTGTTTTACAGTTCTTTGAGTGTATAACATTTACTTTTAATAATTGTGTAAAACCCCGAAAAAATATTAAAAGCAACGCGAGTTTAATAAATACTTTTAATTAATCAACAACATTTCATTTTTAATTTCGTATGAAAATTCTAAAAAAAAATCACGCTCTGATCAGCTGATTTTTGCGCGCGAAAACTAACAGACTAAACAGACGCGACACGACAGGTGTCAAAAAACTGCAAATTTTGTAAACAAAACTTAATGACATTTTTTAATGAAACTACGAAGTCTAATGAATCAAAATTAATGAAAATGTTGCACAATATGTATGAAATTACATTCGGCAAATGAAATATTTCATTGTTGTAATAAAACAACGTTAATGAATTCCATTCATTAGTGATATGAAGTGTTTTTCTATAAGTGCACTCTGGGCCGAGATGGTAGGCTTTTTGACCAAAAGTCTCTACAGGTCGTAAATGTTAATCGATTTTGTTGAAATTCAGAATATAAGCCTATATTAGGGTAATAAATAAGTGTCTTGAAACTTTTTGGAATCGGACCTACAAGGAAACTGTTTCAGGGTGGGCACTTAATTTTTAATAAAATTTACAGATGTTATAGATGAAACAAATGAAGAGACACTTGTCTTTTGTTTATGTATTTGAATTGGAGATGGTTTCTGGTCCCGTGATTTGCGTGACTCAAAAAACAACGTGATGCACGCGTGAGCGTGAGTGATTTTCATTTAAAATACGTGATTTAAAAGTTTTTAAAAATTGAATTGAAACAAGTAGAAAAGTTAAATTCGACTTTGCAGAATCTATGAATACCCTCCACAACCCAGCAAAACTTTGGTAATGGGTAGTGATTATATAACATATTACCAGGTAATGTATATACCTTATTTGTAGCATTAGTTTAGGATGTCTTACCAAACATTTGTTCCTCAAAGTATTATTTTAAAGTGAAAAATAATGCATTACTAATAATTTGCTATTTTATAAAAAATGCATAAGTTTAAACTAGAGATGAGCTCACGACAGGACATTTCTAACGACACACACTCACGAGCATATTTTATCTACTTACACTCACTTACAATCACGTGAGTAAATTTAATACAAAATTACTTTTTCACTACTCGTAACACCTTATATATTATCTTCTGGCATGCTATATTATTTCATTTCTCGAAACCTATAAAATATCATGTATTTTACACCTTACTCGTATTCTTCGTTATAAATTTATGACTTATTTTATACCTTACTGGTATTCTTTGTGATAATGTGCAGGGCCGGGTTAAGGTATGCCGGGGGCCCTGGGCACACAAATATTTGGGGGCCCCACTGGAAAAAAAAAAATTAAAATCGAATGACAAGAAAAAGTTTTTAAATTTATATTTATTATAGTAATTGGTACAAATTCAATTCATGTTATTAACTGTTTTAAGAAATGGAACCTACACAAAAAATAAACAAGTAAGAAAATTATAGTCGGTCAAGACCGACCATATAATACCCTACACCAGAGTTTCCCGGAAAATGGTCCCAAGTTCAATCATGGACTGATTAGATCTATATTTTGGCAAATGTTTAATAAGTGTAAAAAGCACTCACTAATCAAATTTAAGTGGAATAGGCTTCTTTTTGTTGACAATAAACCGCTTCAACTGAATATCGGGCGAAATTTTCAAATGGGACCTAGGTCCAAAAATGGTCCGATGATAATCAGATTTGATAAGGTTATTAAAGTACGCGTTTAACATACACAAATAGAAAATTAATTAAATATTTTCTATTTTCATGAAATTTGAGGGATTTATGTGAAAATCGGAAAGGTGGTTTGTATGGGGGCTACAAGAAGAACTGGTCCGATTTCTTTAAAATCGGAATGGTGATTTGTGTGTATGAAACATGATTACCTGCCAAATTTCGAAAAGATACATATTAAAATGCGGCTATTAGAGTCATTTGAGCCACAACTAAAGAGGACCTTTGTATGGGGGCTAGGTCTAAGTATGGACCGATTTCTTTTAATTTCATTAGTCTTCGTCCTTGGGCCAAAAGAGGCTTAAGTTTCAAATCAATTGATTAAAAATTGCGACCTGTATCGTGTTTACATCGTTTACATGGACAGACGGACGGACGGACATACGGACGGACGGACATCTCTAAATCGACTCAAAAAGTGATTCTAAGTCGGTCGGTATACTTAAAAGTGGGTCTAGGACCAATATTTCGGGTAGTTACAAACATCAGCACAAACTCATTATACCTGTACCACAGTGTGGTGTAGGGTATAATAAATAAATAAAAAACAAAAAAATAAAATTAAAAATTATACTAGTGTTATTGCATAAATTTGTAAGCGAATATGTTATACTTTCTACTTCTGGGGGCCCCCTTGAGGTCGGGGCCCTGGGCACGTGCCCAGTGTGCCCTAAGGGTTAAAGCGCTACTGATAATGTGGATGCATCACTTTGAGTCTCATCGCCTGTTAAAATCATCAATGCTGCAATGTATAAAATAAGAGATCCTATACCTTATTTTATACCTTTTTTGGTAATCTAAGTTTTGCTGGGAATTCATTTTTTTAAAGTGTAGTGTAAGTGAAAAAATTAACAGTTTTGATTAGAAATATTTTATTTTGAGTAAAAAACTCTTTTTTTGTCATTTTTTTTTTAAAAAGAAAAATTACAATTTTTTTTTTTTTTGAGTGTAAAATTTTTTTCGAGTGTAATGTTTTTTTTACTGTAAAAATATTTCTGAGTGAGTGCACGTACATGTATGTACACAAAATATAGTCATTTTTGTAAAAAAAAAAAAAAAAAATTTTTTGTGTAAATTTTTTTTTTTATTTGTAAAATTTTTTTGAGTGTAAAATTTTTTTTGAGTGTAAAATTTTTTTCGAGTGTAATTTTTAAGTTACCAATGCTTTTAAATCTAAACAAGTTTAAAAAGCATTGCTTTAAAATTTAACAAGTTTGAAAAGCATTGTTTAGTTACCACCAATGCTTTTAAAACTTGTTAATTTAGATAATTGTGCATTTTAGATAAAACTAACCTGAAATTCAGGGTTTTGCTTATAACTTTTGAACCACTGAACCGATTGAGCTGAAATTTAACACCCAATAGACCCGGGGAACGGCAAAGATACATGCCAAGCTTCAGTAGTCTCATTTCTGTCTTTCGAAAGTTATCGTGTTTTTTATCTCGTAAATTCGCGAAACACCCTTGCCGAAATTTACTCTTTTGCTCATAACTTTTGAACCACTGGACCGATTTGGCTGGATTGCAATACCAACCTGACCAGGTAAATGACAAACATATATGCCAAACTTCAGTAGCCTCTTTAAAGTCTTTCAAAAGTTAGCGTGTTTTCTACGGACGGACAGACAGACAGAAGGACGGACGGACGGACGAACGGACATCGCTAGATCGACTTAAAATCGATCGAGGATCATAAATATATATACTTTAAAGGGTCCTAGACCAATATTTCGAGGCGCTACATACGGAATGACAAACTTATATATACCCTCTATCACTAGAGTGGAGGGTATAAAAAAAATAATAAAAAAAAATTTGTGAAACCCCTTTTTTTAACTCATCGATATCAAAAGTTCCACACTCTTTCAAAAAACTGTCTGGACCGCCTAACCGGGTACTTATTTTTTTTTCAATGTATTAAAAACAAATTTTAAATAGGATAAAAAAACAATTTTTCGTGTAACCGGGTTTTTCTCGAAACCGGTTTTTTTGTGTATTCGGGTTTTTGGGTTTCATTTTATCCCGTATTAATATAGAAAAACACTATGTATGTATGTAGGAAAAACTTAAAAATTGTTAATTCATAAAATTTATTTAATTCAATAAAAAATGCTCATTTTAACAACTTTAGATTTGTTCATCTCCCTTTCTATTGATATTTTATACGCAGATGAAAAAACGGGCAAAAGCGGGCAGGTCAGTCTGGAAGCTAGTAAACCAACGAACATTTTGGCATCCTAACTTTTGGATTATGTCACGGAACATTTTGGAAAAACTATATCAAATGGGACAATTTTTAAAAATTTACATAAAAATATCAAAAAATCATCAAAAAAAATAGGGAAAAAGAGCTGTTCATTCCCATTTACATGTTGTACTTCCCTTTGTCAAATAAATTAATCCCCCCAAAAAAAAACAAGGTCCCATTTTTAGTTTTGGCCAAAAAAAAACCATCTCGGCACAGTGTGCAGTGTAGGACAAGTACAAATATTAAAAATGTTTATAAACTATAAATAGTGTTATCTGCAAAAAGGATTTTTTTCTAATATTAGTTTTGGCCAGGCATAAATCGACAATTGTATGCCAGCTTAAATTGTACATACATATAAATGCCACACAAATGTGTTTGAATGTTTGAGACTTTAATTGATTATAATGATATCACATGTTTGAGACATACAAGTACATGTAGTTTCAGGGTTGATTTGAGAATTAATCCAAGTCGACGTATGAATGCTAAGGTGGTTCATGAAAACAGACTGTCCCAATTAGACAACTTTTTATTTTTGTATACCTTCCAACCACAGTACGGGGGTATACTCACTTTGGCATTCCGTGTGTAACGCATCAAAATATCGGTCCACAGAAAAAAATTAAAAAAAATGTTGAGTAAATTTTTAATACTATTGAGTAAAAAATTACTAAATTTTGCACCAGTAAACGATTTAATAGTATTGAGTAAACTTTTAATAAAAAATTACTAAACTCTTAATAAAAAGTTTGAGTAAAATTACACAGCTCAACATGAAAATGCATATTGGATTCTGGTAAGTGATTTAGGTAGTCTTTGTTGAGCTGATTCTAAATCTGCGACCCAAATATGTCTATCACGTCAAGATTTTGAGTTATTCGCGGTTAAAGTGCCGAAAAAGGCCATTTTGTACCTTTTTGAAAGCTTATAATATAAGATCCTGACATGCGATTGACTTGTTATCAAGTTTATTCAAAAGTATGTGATTTTTTCTATACGACAAGATAAAATTTTCTTGGAATCTAATTTTCTAAAATTGTAAGAAAATCATTATCAAAAAACCATCCATTTCTTAAATATGTATTTAGTGTTTTTTAACAAATTTCCATACAAATACACTCGTAAATATTACATTTAAAGCCCTTGTGGCTAACGAGTTTTTCACCATTATAAAAAATTAAATTCCAAGAAAATTTGATTTTTTCTTAAAGAAAAAATTATGCACTTTCGAATGAGCTTAATATCAATACATTCTCATGTCAGGATCTTATTTTATAGGCGCTCAAAAATGGCCAAAATTGTCCTTTTTTGACATTTTAACCACGATTTTCTCAAAATTGTGACGTGATAGAAAAATTTGAGTGACCGTTTTAGAATCGGGAAACCAAAACCTATTAACTTTTTTTGGTTTCACTCAAAACGCAGCGACAAACAGGGTTGCCAGAAATCGTCAAAATCGTCATCTTATTTACAAAAATCGTCAAAATAAAAAAGGTATATTAATCCTTGTTTAAAGATTAATTCTAAGTCATTCAAGCGATGTTCGCCCGTCTGCTGAAGATATGATGCAGTTCAATTCCAAAAGAGCTAAATCCAAGCAGTTTGGCACAAATATATCTTATGGCCATTGGATGATTTAGTTCGAAAATTGGCAAAATCAGACCAAGAAGAACAAAGTTCCCCTTTGTAAAACTAAACCTAACTCTGAATTTTTTTTTTACATTTTTTGTTATATTTTTAAGCATATGAAATATTTTTATGAAAGAAAAAGTTGTCCACCCTTTTTTGAGGGTATAAAAAAATAATAATGATAAAATTTCATAAATATCATAATAAATCAAAGAAAAGAAAGCTCCTCCGCCAAAAAACTCTCTATAATTTTTTAACATTTTGAAAGGAAAAAGAGAATGTAACCCTCTCACTACAAAAATATTGATGGATAGTTTTATCTTTAACTAACAAGCAAAAAATATTGTATTAAAAAAATTTTAAAAAGTAGACAAAATTGTCAGGTTTTTGTTATTTTTAAAAATCGTAATTTTTTGGGCAAAAATCGTCAAATCGTCATTTTGCTATTTTGTGAATAAAAATCGTCAAAATCAGAGATTTGTAGAGCGGTGTTTTTAATTAACACAACAAAAACTTTACTTAAATTTTTTTTTTTATTTTTAGGTAACTTTTTAATTGTATCAAGTAAAAATTTACTCAAAATGTATCAATTTATTTTTTTAAAAAGTTTTTTTTTTTATTGCTTTTTTAAACTTTACCAAATATACTTCAAGACAAAGGAAAATTTTATAAAGATGATTTCAAACTTTCATATACATATACAAAAAACTATAAGCTAAATGAGAATTCAAAACAGCAAGAAAATAAAAAAAATAACAAAAAATATTTAATTTGTATTAAATTATTTAATCAAATTTTATTTTAAATTTTTAAGTAAAGCCTGAATTACTTTAAACGTGCATGAAGCGTTAGGTTAGGTTAGGTTGTAAGTGGCTGCTGACGTTTTACGTCAACACACGTAGACTCTGAGGTCCATTGTGATACCACGGGATCGTAATAGGTTTCCCTACTAGTCCCTGTCGTTAAACCAGTTTGAGCTTCTTATGAAACTCCTTAGATGTTGAATTTTGACATCCGACAAATCAGAAAAATCGTACAGCTCCCTAGATCCCAGTGAAGCAAGTCGCTGACCAGAAAGTGCCGGGCAATGGCAAATAAAGTGTTCGATAGTTTCCAACTCCTCTTCATCCATGCAACTTCGGCAAAAGTCATTCGACGGCACATTTAACCGCTCTGCGTGCTTCCCTATAAGACAGTGTCCGGTAATTATAGAAACCACCGTCGAAATCTCAACGTTTTACGTCAACACACGTAGACTCTGAGGTCCATTGTGATACCACGGGATCGTAATAGGTTTCCCTACTAGTCCCTGTCGTTAAACCAGTTTGAGCTTCTTATGAAACTCCTTAGATGTTGAATTTTGACATCCGACAAATCAGAAAGATCGTACAGCTCCCTAGATCCCAGTGAAGCAAGTCGCTGACCAGAAAGTGCCGGGCAATGGCAAATAAAGTGTTCGATAGTTTCCAACTCCTCTTCATCCATGCAACTTCGGCAAAAGTCATTCGACGGCACATTTAACCGCTCTGCGTGCTTCCCTATAAGACAGTGTCCGGTAATTATAGAAACCACCGTCGAAATCTCTCCTCTTGGAAGCGATATCAGCTCACTTGTGCGCCCCTGATTAAGAGAAGGCCAAATCAGTCGTGTTGTCTCACACGTCCATCCATTTGCCCATCTTTGATTAGTCTCCGTCGCTGAACAAAGCCGTAGGTTTTACTTGCAAGTTTCTAGAGGCATACCAACACATTCCAATTCTGTTGGAACCTGTAAGGTAGTTCCTAGTCTTGCAAGCTCATCGGCTTTGCAATTCCCTGGAATGTCTCTGTGCCCTGGGACCCATATGAGTCGTATGTTAAACTGCTTGGCCATCTCATTTAAAGACGTGCGGCAGTTAAGGGCAGATCTTGTTTTCAGAAACATTGAATCCAGGGACTTGACCGCGGCTTGACTGTCAGTATAGATGTTGACTGCGGTTGTAGACAAGACATTGCAGCTCAACCAGTCAGCCACTTCCTTTATTGCCAGCATCTCTGCCTGGTAAACACTGCAATGATCTGGCAATCTACGAGCCAGGCTCAATCCAAGCTCTTCCGAATAGACCCGAAAGCCCACTTGTTCATGCAGCCTCGATCCATCTGTGTAAAAATTTATGGTAGCTCCACTTCCCGGAGTATCCCCCATCCAAGACTCCCTGGATGGTATCATAGTGGTAAAGTGGCGCTCAAAGAGGCTCAAAGAGGGAGCACAATCCACATTTTGTGGTATTGTTATCATTTTCAAGATCGCGCTATGGCCACAATCGCTGCTCCTCCATTGCAGCGTGCTATTAAGTCGAATTGCCGACGCAGCTGCATACTGCCTACCCAATATGTCCAAGGGTATCAGGTGAAGAGGGATTTCTAATGTAGCCGTAGGTGTAGTACGAAGAGCACCAGTGATGCACATTGACGCCATTCTCTGTACCTTCGTGATAAAGACAAAGTTCGCTTTTGTTTCTAAAGCAGGCCACCAGACAATGATTCCATACAGCAAAATTGGACGCACCACTGCTGTATAGATCCAATGAACGACTTGAGGGCTAAAACCCCATCGTTTTCCAATGGCCCTTATACAGGAATACAAAGCAATCGTTGCTTTTCTCACTCGTTCCTCAATATTACGACTGAAATTCAGCTTCCTACCTAGAAATACTCCAAGATACTTGGCTCCATCTGAGAAGGTGATTTCAGTACCGTCCAGAGAAATAGGATCGAAAGCAGGAATCTTATTTTTCCTTGTAAATAACACAAGCTCTGTTTTACTAGGATTAACTCCTAGACCACAGTCTCTTGCCCATTTAGACAGATCTTTCAGAGAACCCTGAAGAATTTCCCGCAATGTTGGCAGATGCTTCCCCTTTACCGCTATCGCGACATCGTCAGCATATGCTACAACATGACAACCACGTGCTTCTAGAGATAGTAGCATTGAATTCAGTGCCAGGTTCCAAAGAAGCGGCGAAAGAACACCTCCTTGTGGTGTGCCCCTATTGACAAATCGAGATATGACGGACGCTCCCAATTCAGACGTTATACGTCTACTGGCAAGTAGGCCCTCCACCATTAAAACGATTTCACGCTTTACTCCCAGACCAGACAATGCCAATATTATCGATTCTGGGATGACATTATTAAAAGCCCCCTCAATATCAAGAAAGGCCACCATAGTGTACTCCTTTACCGAAAGCGATCTCTCGATGGTACCAACGAGCTCATGAAGAGCTGTTTCCGTTGATCGTCCCTTGCTGTATGCATGTTGCTTTGTCGAAAGCAACCTCGGGTCAATCACTCTACGCAAATATGAGTCTATCATTCGTTCCATTGTCTTTAACAAAAAAGAAGACAGACTAATTGGTCTGAAATCCTTCGGAGCTGTGTGGGAACTTTTCCCAGCCTTCGGGATAAATACGACTCTGGTATCCCTCCATTTTAATGGAATATACGACCAGTTGATGCATGCTGTGTATAGATTATACAGCAACGGGGCTATATAGTCCGACACTTGCTGCAACTCAGCCGGGATTATACCATCAGGTCCCGGGGATTTATAGGGCCTGAAGCTTTTTATCGCCCAGATTAATGTTGGCATATTTATTATTTCAGAAGCAATTTCAGATGCTTGGGCGTCAGAACGTTCCAAAGCTTGAAACGGCGTCATGGAATTGCCCGGAAAGTGCGTGTTTAAAAGGAGATCCAGCGACTCTCCACTGGAGGAAGACCACACTCCATTAGGATCTTTCAGGTATCCCAGGGTGCAAGGAGAAGAAGCCAGAACCTTGCGCAGCCTGGATGCCTCAGAAACGTCTTCTATGTTTCCACAGAAGTTTTTCCAAGAATCACATTTTGCATTTCTGATCATCTTTTTATAACTCTTAAGTTGCAGCCTGTATGCAGACCAGTCCTCGTCCGCTCTTGAAAATTTAGCCTTATTAAAGAGCTTTCTGCAGGAATCTCTGCTCGTCTGCAACTCATTTGACCACCAAGGTGGCTTTTTTTTCCCCTCTAGGCCTTGCAGAAGGGCAAGACGCATCCAGGCACCTATTGCAAACATTTGTTATATGGTCAACCAGACAGTCAATTTCCGTCAAACTATGCGGTTCAGATAAGGGTACTTCATCCAAAAGCAAAGAAAAAGTCTCCCTATATTTCACCCAGTTTGTTCTCCTCAGATTTCTAGAGACTGTCTAAACCGGGGCACGCTCCCTGAGTAAAAATTCAATGTAGCGATGATCTGAGAAAGAATGCTCTTCCAAAACTCTCCAGTCATCAATTCTATCAGACAATGTATCTGATACAAGTGTTACGTCAAGAACCTCTTGCCGCGTACTTGTAACGAAAGTAGGTTCACCACCCTTGTTACAAATATACAGGTTAGTGCTTAACAAAAACTCCAAAAGTGATTCGCCTCTATCATTTGTGTCTGTACTACCCCATATCGAATGATGTGCATTAGCATCACAACACACTACAAACTGGTGTCCCCTAGATTCAGACTCCCGAATTAGACCGACAATCTTCTCCGGGGGTATTGACCCCGGATTAGGAAAATACGCAGAGGCGAGCCAAATAGACTTCCTATGAAGCTCTAAGCTAGCCGCTGTAACATCCATATCACTAAAAGTTGATAAAAAGAATATATTTAAGCCATTTTTTGCCAAGATGCAGGCTCTTGGTGAGCCCTCACCTTTGGCAACCACCAACTTAAACCCAGGGGTCTTCAATCCGCAAACCCTGCCACCCCGCACCCAGGGCTCTTGGATAAAAACCAAGTCAGCTGCTCCTGTCGTCAGGCGCAGCAAGAGTGCAACTGAGGCTGCCTTACAGTGATGGAGGTTTATTTGTAGGAACCGCAACATCTTGTTTTATTTCCACCATCCTTTCCACCACCGTGTTATTGGCTTCATCCTCCGTGTTATCAAAGAGGTCGCATTCGTCCCCAGATTCGGTTTCGAATAAGCCAGATATATATCCCATCTGTTCTGAATCGGAGGCAACAGAACTCTCCGAATTCCTCACTGCATGGGCCTCGTCCTGAATGTCACCCATCGTGGCATCAGCTTTATCCTCCATGCCACCACAGAGGTCGCATTCGTTACCAGATTCGGTTTCAAAAATGCCAGATGCATCTCCCATCAGCCTAGAATCGGCCAGCTGAATATCAACCTTTTCCCGATTCTCCTCCTCAGCCGACTCTGCCACTGGCTTGTCTGCGTCCAAAATAGTCTTCTGGTCGCCCTTGTAGACATTGACTCTTATATGAAAAAATCCAAATCTAATAATGCCGTCAGTCCTGGCTAAAAGCGGAAGCGATTCCTCATTAACCAAGACCACTGCTTGACGACGAGCGCCCTCCATCTCACCCAATCTGGCAATTTGCCAATTCTGAGTTGGAAGGTCAGGATTGCAGACTTTAATCATCTTAAGAATCACCGCAGTGTCATTTGTAGCCATTGGGATCCATGCATGAGCTCTGGGTTGCGAGGGGATATCATGTTTTTCCACAACGTCCAGACTGGCTCCAGGCCATAACTCTCCCACTTGGCTAATGGCAACCTTAAACACGGCTGCGGATCTTTCGTTCCCAAAAGCAACGAGTTTTACTCGCCCCTGATACCAACCTGCGTTGACAGTAGTAGGGAGAAAATCAGGCATACTCTCAAGGAGCCTATAGTAGATTTCATTTAGTTTAGTTTCAACTAAACTCCACTTGTCCCTTGGAATACTACAATCCCCATTTTGCCTGTTTATCACAGCCCTAACGAAGTTACCTTTAACCACTTCACTAAAAGACTGAGTCCAGACGTTGCCGGTCACCTTAGATCTCTTAGATAAAGGTTTCTCGTCGGGCGAGCGCAACCTTTTACCAGACTTCGATGACGAGGCCGAAACAGCGCTCTGTTTGTCAGATGCGCGCATTGCCGAAAGTTTGTCCTGTTCTTCAATGACTCCTTTCGCCCATGATAGCGACGCCCTCTCACGTTCGGAGAGCTTCGTTCCATCAAGTTGGCTTAGTCTGTTAATTATTTTCAAACAAAGATGCCTCTGGTTGTGCCTGACCTTTGATGGTTTAAGTTTCTTTTTCTTTTTACCACCAATATTAGGCTGAGCACCCCTACCAGAATCAAGGTCGGACTTCAAGGTCGCAACCCTAAGACCAGTGCTAGGACCAGCACCAGTCGGTGAGGCAGAGCCTCGAATTAAATCGGTATCATTTGTGTCCATATTTTCATTTTCCTGGATGTGGTCATGAAAATATTACAAAAATACCTATTACGAACAATTTCAAAAATTCAATTAATATAATAGCACGGAGATAAATTAAAACACGTCCACACTTGTCAACAGTTGAACGAAAAAGCGTAGTCTCTTTAACAAAATTCAATAAGTAAAAAAAGTACAGAACATTTTTATTTATATTTTGTTTTTGTCTATCGCATTGTATTTTTTGTCACGTTGAAACGTAGAAAAATACTGTTGAAAATATAATTATAAATAAGAGTCTACGTTTCATGCACGTTTAAAGTAATTCAGGCTTAAATTTTTAATTGAGTTAATTAAAAAATTACTCAAATCTGTTTTAAAAATTTAAGCAAGTGATTACCCAAATTGTTTTTCTAAATATTTTTTTCTGTGTGTAGTTTAAAAGTTTATATATTACACTACACTACAATAATCATTTTTTTTGCACAGACTTCTGGTGTATATTTTCCAAAGTATTTTGGACTCCTAAACACGAATCTGTCATCAGAGTCACCTTCACGAGATATAGGCATTTTTAGTTTTTATAGAACAAGCCCTCAAAACTGAAAAGTTTTTTTATATTGAAAAAGTTATTCATATCTTATTTTATTCAAACTCCCAATTAAAGAACCTACACACAGGGAAAGGATCGGTTGAAAATCGATTATAACAGTTAAAATTCAATTACAATCTAAAAATTTATATAACAACTCCTAAAAATGTGTATTCGTAACATATTTTCTTTTTCAGTAATAATCTGAGACATGTAATTAATATGACGACCATTTTTTCTTGTAAGTTTACCATTTTTTTTTTTTGTATTTTTCCGGTTTTAAAACAATATTTTTACCAATAAAATTGGTTATTTTACCAATTTTTGGCGCTTTCAAAATTACGAGGAAATTCTCGTAATTTTGCGAGAATTTTACCTACCTCCTATTTTACGAGAATAGCCTCGTAAAATTACGAGATTTTTTTGGTAACTTTACAAGGTTTTTTTTTTTGTGTAGCCATTTTTTTCTATTAAAAAAACTCTCAGATTCTGGGAAATTTGTTTCATATTATTACTCTCAGATCTGAGATCTTTATTCGATGGAAAAACTCTGAGATTCTGAGACCTTTTTTCTTTAGAAAACATTAAAAATTCTGAAATTTTTTTTTTATAGAAAAAGTCTCAAATTCAGAGAAATTTTTTGTTTAGAATTATTTTATTATTTCTTATTAATTTTGATGTATTATTGATTTCTTTTATCGATTTTAATAAAAAATTTATGAAAAATAAAAAAAAATTGATTTTTTTTTGGAAACGGTGTAGTATTAATTAAATAAATTTAGTAAGTAACGTATACTAATTAATCCGTAGGGGTAACCAAAGCTTTAATTAACAATTGGTTATTTCAATCGAATTTCTATACCAACAACCGAATTTAAACACAATATTAAAATTGGTTGGTGTGACCGCATGAATTCGATTGGCGACAAATTCGGTTGTCCCAACGGATCTGTTCTCTGTATGTAACGTGTGCAGAAAACCTTCTAGTTAACTAAAAATTCAGCTTTGCAAAAAATCGGACGTTATGTTACCACGCTATTCCCGAAAAACTGAAACAGAATCGGCAAAAAATTAAATTCTTTCCATTCAAATGGCTATAAATCAGAAACTAAAAGAGATAACTACTATTTCACGCATGATTTTTAAGGACACTCAAAAAAAATTGTAAAATTACAAGAAAAACTTTTAACTTTTTTTATGCTACCTCCTATTTGACAAAAAGTAATAGTAATTTTACAAGCTTATTACCAATAATTCTGTAACTTTACAAGGTTTTTACCAATAAAATTGTAAATTTACAAATTTTTTAACACGATAAAATTTACAAGAAGGTTTCGTAACTTTACTAGATTTTTGGTACCTACTATTTTACGAGAATTGCTAGTAATTTTACAAGCTTTTTACCAATAATTTTGTAATTTTACAAGCTTTTTAACAATAAAATTGTAAGTTTACAGTTTTTTAGCGCAGTTAAAATTACAAGGAATTCTCGTCATCTTTTTTTTGGAAAATATCTTGGAAATTTGTAAAATTACAAAAAAAAATTGTTAAATTACAAAAAAAAAATATGTAAATTTCGATCTAAATTTGTATGTTAAAAACTGTCAAATATTGGATATTCTCGTAAAATAGGAGGTAGGTAAAATTCTCGTAAAATTACGAGGATTTCCTCGTAATTTTGAATGCGCAAAAAATTGGAAAAATAACCAATTTTATTGGTAAAAATATTGTTTTAAAACTGGAAAAATACAAAAAAAAAAAATGGTAAACATACATACAAGAAGAAATGGTAAATATGTTTAAAAAAAATGGTAAATTTACAAACCAAAATGTTAAATTTACATACAAAAAAATTTGTTATACAACATAAATCCTCGTAATGAAATCATTTTTGTAAAATATCTGTTTTTTTTTGTACAGTAGAATCCTCGTAATAAATTTTTTAAAATTTTTTCAACTTTTTTTTTAAATATTTTTCAATAAAAAACAAGTAAGAAAATTATAGTCGGTCAAGACCGACCATATAATACCCTACACCAGAGTTTCCCGGAAAATGGGTCCCAAGTTCAAACATGGACTGATTAGATCTATATTTTGTCAAATCTTTAATAAGTGTAAAAAGCATTCACAAATCAAATTTGAGTGGAATAGGCTTCATTTTGTTGACAATAAACCGCTTCAACTGAATATCGGGCGAAATTTTCACATGGGACCTGAGCCCAAAAATGGTCCGATGATAATCAGACAGGGTTGGCAACCGAAACCCACCTAGAATAATGGTATTTGGTTATTGTACCGCAACAAATAAAGATATGGACATTTTCAAAAGCGATCATGAAAGCTGATGAAATTTCTAGTATTTTAAATGTGTCACTTCGTGTTTCTACCGGTTCGTTTTCGAAATATAGGTCAATACCTTTATAATACCGTTTGAAACGGTATTATAACGGTATTGGCCTATATAACTAAAACAAACCGGTAGAAATACGAAGTGACACATTTAAAATACTAAAAATTTCATCAGCATTCATAATCGCTTTTGAAAATGTCCATATCTTTTATTTTCATTTTTTTTCACAATAATGCTAATGGTATTATCTTAGATTCCACAAAAATAAAAATATTTCCAGTCTTTAAATTTGAAAACTTCACAATGTTCACATTTTTTTATTAGAAACATTTTGAAAAAACTACTTCCAAATGTGCCCAATATAATTTCATTCAATTTTTTTTCGAAATGCAAATGCAACAACAAAAAATAAAAAAAAAAAAATAATTAAAAAATTCTTAGATTTAATTAAAAAAATAATTAAATCCGGACCAATCACTAAAATGCGCATATAAATTAAAAATATTTATGCCGTAAAGACAAAGCCACTAATACAATTATTTAAAGTTGATTATAAACCTTTAATATACATAAAACTATAAACAAAATGAGAATTTAAATAAATATACAAAAAACAACAAACTTTTTATACTAATGTATTTGGCTTTGTGAGTCGAACAATGCAAGAGAAAACCACATACTCGCACACACGGAAAACAAAACAAACAAACAAATAAGTAAAGCTAAAAATTTAATTAAACAATTAATTAAAAAAGAATTAAAATGTTAATTAAAACAAAGTTAAAAATTTATTTAAACAATTAATAATATCAATTAAAAATTTAATTGATATTAAATACAAAAACAGTTAAAATGTTAATTAAAAACAAATATATGATATTATTTTCTGTGAAGTAAATTTTGGCCGGAAAATGATTTCTGTCTCTCTGTGCTATGACAAATTTCTAAAAATTGATCGGAAAATGAAAAATGTTTTTAGTTTCCTTGGTTATAAACAGGGAAACCAAAAATATGCAGTATCATGTTTTTTCCTGTGCATTTTATTGATAAATGGGTAGGGTATTTATCCGTTTCAGAAGTTTTTAAGAAATCTAGCATCGATTTGTTAGAGCATATTTTTGCATATTTTAGCCTTAAGAGCATATTTTTGCATATTTTAGGTTTAAGAGCATATTTTAGCATAATAGCATATTTTTAGAGCATATTTTAAATTTTTATCCAACAAGAATGTTTTTTTCAACAATTACGGAATTGTGAAGATTGATTCCCATTTGGTTTGTTTTTGCTTCATATCGGTATATGAAACTATGTTTTCTTTAGATTCAGCAACTTGGCAAAAAACATTAAGGAAAATATTTTTGTAGAACATATTTAACCCTCTTACTATCGCACATAACGGTATTTGGAGGGTCTATTCTCTAACAAATTGTAAAAAACACAACAAAAAAGGGGACATAATTTTTTTTAAGAGCATATTTTTATTGTTTTTAGAGCATATTTTCCGTTTTTAAGGGCATTTTTTAAGCGCATAAAACGTGTTTTTTAGAGCATATTTTTGGTTTCCCTGGTTATAAACAATACAATATGCCTGGGGATTATTTTGTTTGTTGCCTTTGTCCGAAATTATAACTATGTAGTAATCTTGTATTTTTCCGCTACAACAAATGACCCCACTTACAATTATTTGTTTGTTGCTTTGCATCTGTTTTATCAATGTTTTTTTTTGTTTGTATTTTCGATGTTCACTTGGACCGGGTTTGTTAAAACTATGACAATCTTCCATCAAAAGAACTATAAACAGTGGCGAAACAAAATGTAAGTACATCGCAAGCAATTATCCTCTTTAACCTTTCGGTTGTGACAAACGTAATATGGTCGTGACGACTAATATGACAGTTGCGTATAATACAAAAAATAGGTATCAGTATTTGCAGTGTGTTGCCTGCAGTGTAAAGAGTGGCTTTTAAAGTTCTGCAGTACTTTTTATGAAATTAGAAAAACAACAAAATCGCTTAACATTGCCCCCGATCAAAACCATATATGAAAACACCCCTTGCATACATTTCAATATGTTAATAATTTGTTAAAATTTTCATTGCCAACTTTTTGAAAAATAAGAAGAAACTAGAGTGCTTTTATATTAATAATGTAGAGTGTAAATACATTAATGTTAGAATGTCCAAACAAATCAAATGTTACTGATGAGGTTAACAACCGTAATGGCCATTGCCATAATTAGAGTATGACATATTGAAGATTATTTGTTTGTTGCTTTGCCATATCATTCTCCTAAATTATTTGTTTGTTGTTTTACAGCTTCATTCGTAAGAAAAATTTCGTGTTTGAGCAAAATTGCAACTATGGTAACAACCTACATACATTTAAGGGAAGGTATGCCATGCAATTTAAAAACAATTTTGGATAAGTAAACTAAGCATGATTATTTTGGTACTTTTAATATAGAGGCATCGAAAATATTACTAAATTTAATTCTCTGCCTAGAATACGTGTGCCTCAACGTAGTTTATTATTTGCATGAAATGTCAAAAGTTACAGGTGCGTACTGTCACTATCATACCACTGAGTATTAAGACTTGTCAAAAAGTCGGTCGTGTGTAATCTGATTTTGTTGACAGTCCAATAAGACTTTTGATTTTATGATATATTTCAAAAGATGGCTGTGTGTTGTGAGATTTGTATACAAACAGCTGTTTTTTTAATTAATTTAATTATTAATAATAATTTTTTTTTCGGGATTCCCGGGAAATTGAAAAGGCCGGGAATTCCCAAACACTAAAAATATGTGATAATTATTCGAATTATTTTTTCATATTTTTATACCCTCCACTTAGTGATAGAGGGTATATATGAGTTTATCATTCCGTTTGTAACTCATCGAAATATCGATCTGGGACCCCATAAAGTATTTATATTCATGATGCCCGATCGATTTTAAGACATTCTAGCGATGTCCGTCTGTCTGTGGAAAATGCTGTAGCGTATAAAATATTGCACAGAGATTACTGAAACTTAACATATTTATTGGAAATTCTCCCGAGAAGTTTGGTGTTGCATTTGAGCGATATCGGTTTAGCGGTTCAAAAGTTATGAACGAAAATGTAAGCACACCTCAAAAATTTCAGTACATTCAACATAACCTAAAAATACAAAATGCTTTAATTCGGCTCTGGTTGGCATATGTGAACATAATTGAACACCAAATGGTATTTAAACAAGTACGAACATATTTTTTGACAAAAAACTAAAAAAATCGCGGATTTTTTTTTACCAAAATTTTTTTTCGCGGAAATTTTTTTTTCAAAATTTTTTTTTTTTTCAAAAGTAATTTCCTTTTAAATAAAGTTTTTTGCAATAATCTTTTTGAAATTTTGGAGGGTATCACTACATTCGGTAATGCCGAATTTAAATTTTTTACTTGTTTTTTCTAAAACTGCATTTAAATGCAAAAAAGTGTTATCCAACTTTTTTTAAGATATCGATATTTTTTACTCCTCAAAATTAATTGAAAATTTTAATTTCTTTATTTTTTGGAAAAAATTGCCATTTTGCAACATTAATTACTCAACACAATCTCACAGTGTTGTGAGCTTGGCCAAAAATGGTCAAACAAAATGTCTTAAAACTTCAGGTAATATGAGACATTTTTTCTATAGAAAGGTCTCAGAATCTGAGTCTCAGACATATTCCTACAGAAAAAGATACTGATAGAAAAATCTCAGAATTTAAGATATTTTCTTAGATTCTGAAACATTTTTCCTAAAATCTTAGATTCTGAGGCTTTTTTTCAATAGAAAAAGTCTCATATTCTGAGTCATTTTTACTTTAGAAAAAGTCTTGAGTTCTAGTTCATTTTTTTTTATATAAACTCACAAATTCTGAGAATTTTTTTTTTATCAAATCACAGAAAAAAACTAATTGTTATATTGTCCCCCATATTAGTGAATACAATTAACTTTTTCACTGAAAGTGCTCCTATACGGAAATTTTTGATAACAACTAAAACCATGTTTCCATTCAGATCAAAAACACTTGAAAGCAAAACACTTCGAGCTGTTTCCACTCAAGTTGAAGTTATTTGCAACGTCAAACTAATTACGAATTTTCGTAATTAATTTGACTTTTTCTCCACAAAATAGTTAAAACAACAAAATTAGGAAAATAATTACCAAAAACAATTAATTCTGTAGTTTATTTTAATTAAATAAAGATGTTTAACAACTAATTGTAAATTATTTTAATAATAAAAAAAATAAAATGTCTTCTTCTTCTAGCAAACACTCACTACGAATGAGTAGCTTTTATTTTCGAATATAAAATACAGTGTTGCACTGACCAAAACAAGTGGTGAGTTTAAAAAGTCGACATGTTTTGTACCAAAACACCCAATTTGAGATGTTTTGCGCATATGAAATATGTATGGGAAAACATGTAGAAAATGACATGATTTCCTCAAAACATTCTGATTTGCCCAAATCATGCCACTGGAAACATACTATAAGATTCTAAAGAAATTTTTCATAGAAAACATTTTTAGATTATTTTCTTTTTCGCTTTCCGTTTTTCCCTGTCTCTTTCTTTTCTTTTCCTTTACCAATAAAAAAAAAAAATCTTTTTGTAATTAAAATTGTTAGTTTATTTCACATCAGAAAATTGTTCTATCAGTTAAAAAGGGTATTGTGGAGGGTGTTCATGGATTAACTTTTCTACTTGTTTTACTATCGGACGGTAAATGATTCGGCACATCCGAATTTAACTCTCTTACTTCTTGACATTGTTTTTCATAAAAACTGATAATAATTTGGTGTACTTTCTGGAAATAAAATTCCAGCATAGAAAAAAAAGATATGTTTTGTGTTGGGGATACCATCCCTTCCATTGTTTAGGAAAACTATTGCAAAAATATATGTATCAGTACTTAAAATTTCTTTTAATTGAATTTAACGCATTAATAAAGATAAACATCAATTTGTTTGCTGGATTTTTTTTAATGAAATGCTACTGTTTGATTTGACCACACCGTTTCCAAATTCATCAACAATTTTCTTTCAGCACCATTTTTATACCCTACACCAGCGGTTACCAACCTATGGTACGCGTACCACTAGGGGGTACGCGAAACTGTCCACGGGGGTACGCGAAATTTTAGTTATTTTTTTCGCATTATTTCTTTTGTTTAGTAATAACTAGGGCAAGTACTTTCATGCATCTAAAAATCGAAAATATGTGCCTATAATATGCCTCTAAAAATCAAAAATATGCACTTAAAACTCAAAAAATATGCACTTAAAAATTTTAAAAATGTATTAAAAATTAACTGCTTTTACTAAAAAAAGAGCTTTATTAACATAAATTCGATTTTTTTAAATACTTTAATGCCCTCTACAATATTAAACAAATGTTTTTTTTGGGTGGACTCAGCTTTTATTTAGAAAATATTTTTTTATTGACACATTTCGTGATAAAAAATTTTAAATGTACAAATTTTCTTTAGAAGTCGAGAAATATTTCTGATACAAATTTTTTTATTTGATTTTTTGAAGTCAAATACTTCTTTAGTAATTTTTGAAAAAAATATATTTTTTGGGTGTAAAATTATTTTGAGTTTAAAAAATATTTGAGTCGCAAAAATACTTTGTAAAATATTTTTGTGGCTACCAATCTCTATTAAAACGTGTAAAGCGTTTTATCCAACACGTGAATTCGGGATAAAACCAATCTTAGTTTCACGGATTTCTTCATAACTTCTTAACTACTGTGCAAATTTCGCGACAATTCAATACTAATCTGACCTGGAGAATAATAAAAATTTTTGTATACGCTTTTCTTTCCATTTTCCTGTAAGAAATTTTTAAATTTAAAGCTTTTTTTAGGAATCTAAAAAAAAAATTTCAAAAACAAATTTCTATAAAAACTGTCTCAGAATATAATTTCTATAAGAAAATATTTTTTTTGAAATGGTTTTTTGAAAAAATGTTGATGAAAATTAAAAAAATTGCAATTTATATGAAAATATGCAAAAATATGCATTTATACCAAAATATGCAAAAATATGCAACTACAAATCGATGCCATTTTATTGCAAATTTAATGATTCGGATAGATACTTAATTTATGATATGTTTAGAGTGCGGAGTAAAAATATGCATTTTCATGAAAGTACTTGCCCTAGTAATAACCAAGGAGAGGACTTTCATGCAAATGCATGTTTTTTCCCATTGGTCATAGAACAGCGTAAACAAGATATCTTTGCGAATCAAAGAATTTGCTTTAAAATGGCATCGATTCGTTAGTGCATATTTTTGCATATTTTGCTTAAAATGCATATTTTTGCATATTTTGCTATTTTTTCGCTATGAATGCATATTTTTAGGTCATATTTTGTATAAATTTTAGTTTTTTAGCTATTTTTTAGTATTTTTAGCTATTTTTAAGAATTTTTTTTTGATAATTTTTTTTTTTGCATTAAAGCAATTATTAAATTTTTTTAGATAATTTTTATTTTTTTAATAACATTTTATACACACTGTATATATGCATATCTAAGCTTAAAATGCCAGACTGAATTCAAATTTTATGTTTTTTTTTTTTAATAAAAGTAAAAAAACCAGTGGATATTTATGATTTTTAGTGCATATTTTAAGATTTTTAGTGCATATTTCAACACTTTTTTAGGCGCCTAAAACATAGTTTTTTAGTGCATGAAGGTCCTGTCCCTGGTAATAACATTTAATAGTATCAATGTGCTACACCAAAATAAAATGCGAAAGTTCTCATATAATATTTAGAGCTGGTTGAAGTCCATAGAGTACGGAAATACTAATAGTTTTTCTCGATCACTTCTTTCATTACCAACCACAGCGTGGTATGTAACGTATGTAACGCGTCGAAATATAAGTCTAACAAGGGAAGTCTCCCTAGTGTCACCCGCGGATCTTTATGGAATTGGTTTTATTTTGTAGAGCAGAAAAAATAAAGGGACACGTATTTTTTTTTAGCGGCCCAAATTCATATTTAGGGGGTAAAAAGGAGGGGGGAAAACAAGGCAATTTTTCAGTTTTTTTCGTTTATCTCCTATATTATGCAAAGTCATGTTACATACCAAATGTTACATACCAAATGAAAGGTCTTTGGAAAACCTATCTACGTGCGCTAAGAACGTGTCCAAACATGCACAACTTTTCGTCATATTAAGTAAAATACCAAAATTTTAGGACATTTTTGTTAATAAGTCGAAAAATATTAACTTCTTTGGCCCGTTGTTAGCATCACGAGATAGGTATTTTTAATACCTTTAATCTGATACCACGCATGCCTATATTAATTTTGTTTAAATAGGCGTAATTCGTAAAAAACTGAAAAAGGTCAATTTCCCCCCATACAAATCGACACCCCCTAAAAATGTGTTTGGGCCTCTAAGAAAAAATACGTGTCGAATTAATTTTCGTTCTTAACAACATATCCAAATTTCATGAAGATCGGAGGGTGACACCAGGGAGACTTCCCTTGTAAGACAGAAAGTAAATATAATTAATACGGATGAGATTTTCATGCACTAAAAAACCGAAAATATGCGCTAAAAATTTCAAAATATGCACTAAAAAACCTTAAAGCTTGATTTACACGTTAACTACCCTTGACTACCCTTATCTACTATTTCCCAGTATTGGAGGATAGCAATTGTCAAATTCAAATAATTTTTCATACAAAATAATTTAAACCCGGCAAACCGTATCACCAATACTGGGAAATAGTAGATAAGGGTGGTCAAGGGTAGTTAACGTGTAAACTGCCCTTAAAATATGCACTAAAAAATAATATATGTGTAATAAAAATCTTGTTTTCATAGAAAAATCTTCTTTAAAAACAAAAAATAACGCTGGATTTAAATAATAACATTTAAAACTTTATGTAAGCAAGATTTTTTTTAGAAATTAAGAAAATCTATAAAAAAAATTAAAAAAAAAAATTGTTGTTCTTATTTTCCAAATAAATTTTTAAAATTTAAAATAGCATTTGAAAAAAATAAATTTCAATTTGTGTTTTTGCTAATTTATGCCAAAATATGCACTTAAAAGTTGGAAATATGCTCAAAATATGCATTAAAAATCAAAATAAGCAAAAATATGCATTTACACCAAAATATGCAAAAATATGCAAACACACATCAATGCCATTTTAACGCAAATTTCTTGATTCGGAAAGATAATTGGTCAATATCGTTTTTAGACTATCGACAAAAAACATACATTTGCATGGAAATCTCATCCCTAATAATTAATCTGTGATCGATTCTAAGATATTTCTAGAATTTCTGGCGTGATTATTAAAAATTTACTTAAAAAATTATAATATTGTATTACTTAAGTGGAAATAATAATTGAGTTTCGCGGATTTTAAGGAATTTTAATTTTATAGCAATATTTTTTAATGTCCCACGATGAACTTTGAGAAAAATGCAAGTGAACAAAAACTCGGTGCCCCTTTTTAAGCTCCCAGTTGGCAAAATAAAATCACACCTGACATACTGCTGACTCTCCCTTTATGAAATCGCTGACAACTTCATACAATTTTTCAAAATGTCATCAATGACATGTCAGCAGTTGGTCAGCAGTGTCCACCAGTATCGGTGGCCACTAACAATTCGTTTAAACAACCGCTGACCAACTGCTGACATGTCATTGATGACATTTTGAAAAATTGTATGAAGATGTCAGCAATTTTATAAAGGGAGAGTCAGCAGTATGTCAGGTGTGATTTTTTTTGCCGACTGGGCTGATAACGGAAAAAAGAAAAAAAAATTTAGGAGGGTACTTTTAGTCCTCTATAAGGGGTTTTAGTTTTTTTTTAAATTTTACGTATTCTTAAATTGCTGCAACAAAATAGGACTTAAAAAGTGTCAAATTACCGTTTTTCAATATTCCAATGCGAATATCTTAAAAATCTTACGTGATAGAAAAATTTGGAAGGCAGATTTGGAAAGTTTTTTATATAAACTTTAAGTTTGATATAAAAATACTACAATTAATAAAACTTTACAGTATAATTTTTTTTTTAATTTCTAACCATATTTATATGAGAAGTGTTTAATGAAAAACCAAAAAACTCGTTAAGGGGTACGCGGCTGATAAAATTTAAAATTAGTGGTACGCGAGCCAAAAAGGTTGGTAACCGCTGCCCTACACCACTCTGTGGTACAGGGTATAATGAGATTGTGCTGATGTTTGTAACTACCCGAAATATTGGTCCTAGACCTACCTTTAAGTATACCGATCGACTCAGAATTACTTTTTCAGTGGATTTAGACCTAGCCCCCATACAAACGCCCCCTTTTGATTCGGCTTAAGTGACTCTAATAACCGTATTATAATAGATATCGCTTTGATTTTGCAGGTAATCAAGTTTTGTATGCACGAATCATCATTCCAAATTTCAAAGGAATCGGGTCAGTCCTTCTGGTAGTCCCCATAAGTTAGGTTAGGTTAGGGGTGGCGGAGCTCAAAATTTTGAACTCCTCGCATAGACCGGCTGGTCCATAGCAATACCACATGTTCCTTCAGCAACGAGGATAAAACGCGTTAGTCCATGTTGCAAACAATTTAATGCGCATGAGGTCCATGACTGCGATTTCTTCCAGATTCTCGAGTTCTGCTTTGCCTAAAATTTGTTTGCGATGCCTGGCCAATGCGGGGCATTTGCACAGGATATGTTCAACAGTTTCATCCGTATTCGGTTCATCACATCTTCTACAATTGGAATCAGAGATGAGTCCAATTGTTCTTGCGTGGAAAGCAATTAGGCAGTGTCCCGTGACCACTCCCGTGAGTAAACGACATTCTCTTCTGTTAAGAGAAAGTAGGTAACGAGTTCTTTTAAGCTCGTAACGCGGCCAGATTATTCTGGTAATTCTGCTTGTACTTAACTCTCGCCATTTCCTGTTCGCCATAGAAATACACTGACAATCACTTCTCGATCTGTAGTACTGCATTGGGGGATCGATATGAAAAAAATCCCCTACCCCATCTGCGCCCAGTTTTGCAAGCTCATCAGCCTTCTCGTTCCCGTCTACTCCCTTATGTCCTGGAACCCATATTAGAGAGACGAGGTTGTTGCTGGATAGTTTCTGAAGATTCTCGTAGCACTCAAAAACGACTTTTGATTTAATACAAAAGCCTCTTAGAGCTTTTAGTGCAGCTTGGCTGTCGATGTAAAAGTTTATTATTCTCTCCGATTCTCCAAGAAACTGCAAGGCTGCCTTATTAATAGCAACTATTTCAGCCTGGAATATGCTACAGCTCAAAGGTAGATTAAAAGATTTTCGAATATCACAGACGTCCGTAGTAATTCCCGCTCCCACTCCCACTCCCGTCGATTGTTTGGAGCCGTCAGTGAAAATATTTAAAGCGTCATTTGGAACGCAACGCCAGTTCGACCAAAATTCTCGAGTCGGAAATTCAACTTTAAATTTCCGATCGAAAAGTAGTTTGGGCACCCTGTAGTCAGTGACAACGTTATCCAAATTGTCCATGCTACTGTGTCCAAAATTTCGGCGTCTGAGCCAATTTGACTCTTTGAGTCTGAGGCATGCCTTATATGCCTCACCCTTAGCAAAGACGTCAATTGGCAGCAGATGCAATATCGTGTCGATGGATGCAGCTGATGTTGTTCTTAGGGCACCAGTGATACTCAGACCCATAAGCCGTTGGGCTTTTTGGAACTTACTATGAGTCACCTCCCTCTCTAGCGCTCTGTGCCAGACCATAACTCCGTAAAGTAAGATAGGTCTTACGATGGAAGTATAGATCCAGTACGTGATCCTTGGCTCAAGTCCCCATGTCTTGCCGAACATTTTCTTGCATGCATAATATGCATTATTCGCCTTTCTCAATCGTTCATCGGTATTTTG
Source organism: Pegoplata infirma (assembly GCA_963921195.1). NCBI lineage: Eukaryota > Metazoa > Arthropoda > Insecta > Diptera > Anthomyiidae > Pegoplata > Pegoplata infirma. The sequence goes on from OY992536.1 coordinate 96,577,129, forward strand.
CTTCCATGATAATTTACTATCCAGAATAATTCCTAAAAATTTCGCATGATTTGAAAGTGGGATTTCAACCCCGTTGACCTTGACTTTTCTAAAATTTTCGATCTTATACTTTCGTGTAAACAATACCATCTCGGTTTTCCGAGGACCATTTTCATTAGCCCAATTCCATAACTGTTTCAGTGATCGCTCTAGCAACTCGGATAACGTGGTCAAAAATTTTCCAGTTGACATTATTACCACGTCATCAGCATAAGCAACTACTGCCGCTCCTTGCGTCTCCATTTTTTTGAGAATGGGATCCACGACCAAGAGCCAGAGTAATGGCGATAATACTCCTCCCTGTGGTGTTCCCCTGGCTGTATATCTTATGGCTCTTTCAAGCCCCCATTCGGCTGTAACTTCTCTATAATAATTGATAAAAATTGTATTTTTAAGTGTTAAATGTGTACTTAAGTCCTAATTAAATCGGAATATAATTGGAACATTTTTGGACTTAGTCCCCAGATATTCAGTTAAATCGGTCTATTGACAAAAAAACTAAACCAATTCCACAGAGTGTGTTCTCTTCGCTAAATAAAGATCTAACAAAGGACAGATCCAATCAATCGGTCCATGTTTGGACTTGGGGCCCATTTTCCAGAAAACATTAGTGTAGGGTATCATATGGTCGGTCTTGACCGACTATAACTTTCTTACTTGTTTTTTTTTTTAATTTATAGTTTTTGAAGCACATGCTTAATTTACAATAATGTATAATTTTTGAAGCACATGCTAAATTTACAATACAAATTGAAAACTTTTGAATACACACAGAAAAATTAATTTCCAATCGAATTTTTTAGTTGTATCAACTCATAATTCGATTGTCGCTACTATTTTTTGGGTGTGGCAACCAAATTTTTTTATTGTTTTAATTAAATATCTGTTGGATCAACCGAGTTTAGTTGAGACTACCGATATTCAATTCTGACGACCTAAAGTACTGCTCAAAATTATAGCGCACTTTAAATTATTTTTTACAACTTACTGTTTCTATTCAAAATATCAAAAAAAAGTCAAGTTTTTTTGTGTCAATTAAACATTTTTATTCAAAATTATTTAATTAAAGTCACAATTCAGTTTTAAATAACAAAATAAAAATATCAGAGGTGGTTTTATAAAACAAAGTCTTAAATAGACTCTTCATAATTATAGCGCACTAAAAAAAATTAATTCATTAAATGAAAAGTTGATCAAAATTTTAACACAGCCTGATGAAAGACTTGTTCCATTAGCTTTCAAAATACATTTAATACTATTTGAAATAGATTTGACCGATTTGGAGCAGTCATTTATGGTTGATTTAGACCAGATATCCTTCGTAGCGCTGATCAATTCACTTTTATAGTTATTTGGTAGATTTAAGGGGCCCGATCGGTAGTAGAGCAAAGGTTTTCAATTGGGTTAATGTCTGGTGACTGTTTTAATATCTTTTGGCCAATATAATTGGGGAAAATTGTTGTTTCTGAACCAGTCCATTAAGAATTTCGCGTTATGACAGGGGGCATTATCACTTTAAATGCAGGCCTGGGTCGATTTAGACCCAAATATTTGATCAAAATATAAAGAAAATACTTCAGAAATTCAATCGATATATCTTCTAACCGTTGAAAGTCCTTCTTAAAAGAGTAATTAGCTGGTACCATGGGCTGTAAAACATTTGCATTCACTAACAGAACACCACCACGTTGTGCGCTTGGCTGGAACCATTATGGTTGATCCTTATCCTGCATTGTACATCGAACAAATGATGGATTTTAACCATTTATTACTTCATTATAAAAAATTATTCATGACGAATAACTGATTAGTTGATCTTTTTTCATTTTTTCAATGTACAATGCAAGATAAGGATCAATCATAATGGTTCCAGCCAAGCGCACAACGTGGTGGTGGTTCTGTTAGCGTATGCAAATGTTTTACAGCCCATGGTACTGCCTTATTACTCTTTTGAGAAGGACTTTTAAATGCTAGCAGCTATATCAATTCAATTTCCGAAGAATTTCCATCATATTTTGATCAAATATTTGAGTCTCAATCGACCCAGGCCTGCATTCAAAGTGACAATGCCCCCTGTCATAAGGCGAAATTCTCGATGGACTGGTTCGGAAACAACAGTTTTCCCCAAATATGTTGGACAAAAGATATTAAAATAGTCACCAGACATTAACCCAATTGAAAACATTGGGTCTCCTAGCGATCGTGCCCCTTAAATCTACCAAATAACTATAAAAGTGAATTGATCAGCGCTATGAAGGATATCTAATCGAAAGCAACCATAAATGACTGCTCCAAATCGGTCAAATCGATTTCAAATAGGATTAAATGTATTTTTAAAAGCTGAAGGAACAAGTTTTTCATCAGGCTGTGTTTGAAATATGATCAAATTTTCATTTAATGACTTGATTTTTTTTTAGTGCGCTATAATTATGAACAGTCCATTTTAAGACTTTTTTTATAAAACCACCTCTGATATTTTTATTTTGTTATTTAAAACTGAATTGTGACTTTAATTAAATAAATTTGAATAAAAATGTTTAATTGACACAAAAAAACTTGAAATTTTTTTGATTTTTTGAATAGAAACAATAAGTTGTAAAAAATAATTTAAAGTGCGCTATAATTTTGAGCAGTACTTTATATGCAAATGTATCAATCGGCTTTTAGTTGGTTTTACTAAATTTCAGTTGGAAATTTGCAAATTTGTTTTCTGTGTGTACATTTAATTAATCTAAATTAGAATTGATAAATCTGAAAAACAAACATAAATTTATCCGAAGTATAATTGATAGTTTTTGAAACATAATTGCTAATACCTCAAATAGTTTCCCATGACAAATTTTTCATTTTAACAATACATTTTGAAATGGTGTGTCAGTTATGGGACAACATCTTTGAATAAACAAAAGAATTGAACCGAAAATTAGTCCATAGAAACGTTTGTTCCAGATTCCATTTTCAGAAGAATGAACAATTTTTTTTTTGTTGCCAGATACTTGTATTCCTTTGTCAAATTTAATTATTTGTTTGTTGCTGTGTCAAACTTTAGCGGAGGGGGTGGAACATTTCCCATGTGTTAAAGAAAATGTAAACATTTTTTTGTTTGTTGCTTCACATTGATGTCCTTTTGTCATTTCTAATTATTTGTTTGTTGTTTTGATTTTTTTTTTCTACATTTGGCAGTTTTTCAACGAAATCTCTTTAAAACTATGGTGATATGTACACTACGAAGTTATGGTGATAGTTAAGAGTTGTTTGGCGTTAGAAATTTTTTACATTTCAGGCCCATTATGTCCAGTTCGTAATTGGGAGTGAAAAAATATACGATTAATTTATTCGTATGTCAAATTTAATTATATGTTTGCTTCCTTGTCAATTTTTTGCGGTAGGGGTGGAACATTTTCCATGTGTTAGAAAAAAAACGTAAAGCAATTATTTGTTTGTTGCTTTATATTGATGTTCTTTTGTCATTTTGAATTATTTGTTTGTTGTTTTGAAAATTCTTTTTCCTTTTGGTAGTTTTTCCAAGAAATCTTTTCAAAACTATGGTGATATGGTATACATATACATTAAGGGTGTTCTTAATAGTAAGGGAAAAATTTAAAGTGTTTTAATTGCTTGGCACTGGGCAAATTATTGTTCCTTTATACTAAAAACTTAAAAAAATAAAATTTGGAGTTAATCCGATAACTTTAAGTGGACACGGAAACGGCCTGAAGTTTGAAAAACGGATTACAAGGGGAAAAAATTACTTTTTACTCGTTTTCTCAATTTTTTCGATATTTAAAGTTAAGTTTGAATTCAAATGGTTACAGAATTGTGATGTGGAGTACATTACCTTTGTAATAAGGCAATGAAAACCAAAATCGGTTAAAAATCAGCCAAGTTATACCAACTGCCCCAGGCAACTAGTGTGTGGAGGACCACTTGATCAAAGATTTCGAGTTCAATTTTTGAAAATTATTGAAATTATCAACTATAGCAAGATTTTTTTATTCTTTAAGTCCCAATGTACTAAGGTGATAGATATTTTTCATATTGTGTTATGCTAACTTGTTTTAAATTAATGGTAAAAAGTTCTAAATTTTTTAACCCTCTTTTCAAATCTCCAATTTTAAATTTTTATTTTTTTTGACAAAAAAAATTTAAAAAATCGACCATTGGAGTATGGGATTTTGTTAAGCACATATGAGGGAATAAAAACTACAAAAATTGTAGAAATTCCTTTTTTCATTAGGCTAGTTCAGCGATTTTATTTCGGCGGATTTCGAGATAATAGTGATTTTAGTAACTTTTTTAGCTTTTAGTTAATTTTTTTTATTTTTTTTTAGCAAACTTCTTATGTTTTCTACCGAATTATTACAGCATAATATAGAATACTTTTTTCCTTTAATAACGGCAAAATTGAGATATTAAAAATTGACCCAGTTAAAGGTCAAAGGTCAAATTTGCATTTTTAAAGATTAAAAGATTTTTTGAGCAAAAATTGATGAGACTCCTTGATGTTATTTTGATATGACTAAACATAAGAGGTTTAGTATTAAAGTTCAGAAAATTAACCCTTAAGTGCTATTGGGGTCTATATTTTTTTCATTTAATGGAGAAAATATAAGTATATTATTTCAAAGGGTCATGTAGACCCCAATAGCACTTAAGGGTTAATTTTCTGAATTTTAATAATAAACCATTAAAGTTTAGACATATTAAAATAACATCAAGAAGTTTCATTAATATCCGCTCGAAAAATCTGTTAATCTTTTAAAATTCAAATTCTTTTAAAATTTGACCTTTGACCTTTAATTTGGTCAATTTTTCATATCTCAATTTTGCCCTTATTAAAGGAATTGAAGTATTCTATACTATGCTGCAATAATTCGGTAGAAAACATATGAAGTTTGCTAAAAAAAATAAAAAAATTAACTAAAAGCTAAAAAAGTTACCAAAATCACTATTATCTCGAAATCCGCCGAAATAAAATCGATGAACTAGCCTAATGAAAAAAGGAATGTCTACAATTTTTGTAGTTTTTATTGCCTTATATGAGCTTAACAAAATCCCATACTCCAATGGTCGATTTTTTAAATTTTCTTTGCCAAAAAAAATAAAAATTTAAAATTGGAGATTTGAAAACAGGGTTGAAAAATTTAGACCTTTTTAACATTAATTTAAAACCAGTTAACATAATACAATATGAAAAATACCGATCACCTTAGTATATTGGGACTTAAAGAATAAAAAAATGTTGCTATAGTAGATAATTTCAATCAATTTCAAAAATGGAACTCGAAATCTTTGATCAAGTGGTCTGCCACACGCTAGTTGCCTGGGGCAGTTGCAATAAATCGGCGGATTTTTAACCGATTTTAGTTTTCATTGCCTTATTACAAAGGTAATGTACTCCCCATCACAATTGTGTAACCATTTGAATTCAAACTTAACTTTAAATATCCAAAAAATTGAGAAAATGAGTAAAAAGTCATTTTTTTCCCTTGTAATCCGTTTTTCAAACTTCAGGTCGTTTCCGCGTCCACTTAAAGTTATCGGATTAACACCAAATTTTTTATTTTTAAGTTTTTAGTACAAAGGAACAAAATTCTGCCCAGTGAAACACAAAAATCCGAAATAAAAAAATAAGGACACCCCTAATATACATATTCATACTACAAAGTTATGGTTATACTTATGTCAATCATGAAGAATACTATGTGGTACAAATTACAAACATGTCAGTCCCATAATGCACAGTAGAAGAAACGGTAATTTTTTTGGTAATAATTCAGCCATTTAGTAAGTACTGAACCGATAGCCATGAAATTTGAATATATAATTTCCAATGTTTGGAAGTTGGAGCCAAGTGGCAGTGGAACCACCCAAAGTGGGGCACCTATTGCGTACGAACACTTTAAACAAACATTGTTATGTTTGTAATATGTGGACAATATGCTAGTAGAGGGGACACATGAAAATCGTTGAGCTTTTTATAAATGACCCTGTTCTAAAAGTCAGGGACAGAATATTACCAACACGGGAATTCACCAGGAACTTTGAAATTAAAATCCTTGAGCGGAGCGTATGGTCAAACATGACCTAGGACCCGGATCCTGATTCCATGATATGGTATACGGACGGGTCCAAGCAAACCAACAAGGATACAGGCGCAGGTATTTTCGGACCCAACTTTCAACGCGCTTTGCCCATGGGCAAATCTCCATCAATATTTCAGGCGGAACTGTACTCCATTCACATATGCGTGACCGAATGTCTTCGTAGAAGGGCAAAAGGCTCACGCATATATATAATGTCTGACAGTCAGGCTGCACTGAAAGCTCTCAAAGCTTATGATGTGTCATCCGGACTTGTCATGAACTGTGTTGAATCCCTTAACAGACTAGGACGAGATAACGACCTAACCCTGGAATGGATTCCGGGTCACGAGGGTCATACGGGGAACGAACGTGCCGATTGTCTGGCAAACCGTGGTGCCCGTAGACCATTCATCGGTCCGGAACCATTCTTTGGTCTTCCGATGGGACATGTTAGGGAAAACTCAAAATATGGAGTGAATCTAAGTTCATCGAACACTGGAACTTTTGTGCTGGCCAAAGTCAGGCGAAGAGATTCATCACTCCATCCAGTTCGGCAGCAAAGCTGCTACTATCCTTGGACAAAAAGGATCTCCGGATTCTAACGTCTTACCTAACTGGACATTGCAACTTACGCTACCACCTTAGGAAAAGGTATCTATCTTGACACGGACACGTGCAGATTCTGCGAGATAGAGGAAGAGACGGCAGAACATGTTCTTTGTACATGCCCAAGACTGACTGGTAGAAGGCTTCGACATCTGGGGGGACACTTATTATCTCCAACTGACATACGAAACTCTTTGCCAAATAGGATTCTCGGCTTTATTAAAAGCCTGAATATTTAGGGCACCCCCTCTCAGGCTGCACAAAAGATCATTCTGGTGGCAGTGCATAGGGCCTCTTTAATCTAATCTAAAATCTAGTAGAGGCAAAAAAAAAACTTCTAAGTGGGTGTACTTATCTCTTATATTTTCGGAGATAGAGCCATTGTAAAAAGTGAAATTTCGAATTTTGACCAATCCGGCTCTAGTTTTTTGCCAATAGCACGGCCTTATTTATTCTAATTGTTTAAAAATAATTTCATCTTAAACAAGATAGATTTATGATTTTTTCAAATAAAAAAAAATTAACAGTATCTTTTTTGAGTCAAATGTTACACTATTTTCAATTTAAAAACATATTAAAAATTTTAGTTGGTCAAGACCGACAATATAATAACCTTCACCAGGGTTTCCCGGAAAATGGGTCCCAAGTTCCAACAAGGACCGATTGGGTCTATTATATATCACATTTTTAATAAGTGTAGAAAACACTCACATCCTAAATGTAAGTAAAATAGGCTTCTTTTTGTTGTAAATAAATCGCTTTAAGTGAATATTGGGCGGAATTTTCATTTGGAGCCTAAGTCCAAAAATAGTCCCATTATGTTTAGATTTGATTATACTGTAAAAATAATGAACTTAAAAATGGAAAAGTTAACTAAATTCAAGGAAAATTGATACTAATTAAGCTCTATTGCCATGTTTTCCTTCTTTTAAATTCATATTTTTCTTAAAAATAATAAAACAAAATTTTTTTAATAATATGCCAATTTTAACTAAAACAAGTGAGGGTGCTAAGTTCGGCTTTGCCGAATCTTTAATACCCTCCAACATGTTAAAAATATAAAACTAATCCAGGGGCGTCTTTTGCTGAATTTTATTATTTTTTCAAGAAATTTTTTTATATAAAAAGAAGCAGAACAGATTGTCAGCAGATTGCTCTGCTGAAATCAGCAGATTGCTCTGCTGAAATCAGCAGATTATTCTGCTGAAATCAGCAGATTGTTCTGCTAAAATCAGCAGATTTTTCTGCTAAAATCAGCAGATATTTCTGCTAAAATCTGATTTCTCTGCTGTCGAACAACACACATGTTTAATAACTTAAACGCCAGATAAAAGTATAAGCTTCCGTAGCGTAGTGGTTAAGAAGTGTACTTTCAAATCGGAAGGTGGCGAGTTCGATGCTGGCTGGCGGCGTATGTTTTTTTTTTTTCTTGTTATATTAATTCACCTCTTATGACAGATATTTAGCAAACCGTGTCAGCTAAAATCAGCAGATTTCTCAAATGGCGCAAAATGGGTATATTTTCAGCAGATTTTTCTGCTGATTGGACAGAGAATTTATTTTGAGTGTGCCTATGACCATAAGACATATTCGTGCAAACTTCAGGATCCTAGCTCTTTTATTTTGGACTGCATTACGTTATCTACAGATAGACGGACAGACGGACATTCATAGAATGTCTTGGAATCGATCATGGATCAATATGGTGCATTCCATGCCAAATCCGATACTATGACTTTTTTTTTATATTTTACCAATTTTTAGTACCCCAGCAAAAACTTGCATTACCAAGTAATGAAATGTGTAATGGGAAATTCAAAAGTTATAACTACTTCTGATTCGAATTACCTTTCCCATTACATTTACAAGCAAATGTGCCAAATGTAATGATTATCAAACCAGTATTAATAACTAATTACGTATATACTTCTAGGTAATGAAAAAATTATTTTAAAAAAAAATTTAAAAAAATAAAAAAATATTTAATTTAATTTTATTTTTATTTAAAATAATGTACAGTGAGTCAAAAAGTGAAAATCTAGTTCTGAATTTTTTTTATTTTATTATAATGACTTATGTAAGTCATTATTAATAAGTCCTTATTTTACATTTCAAAATAATGCTAAAGGTAATTTTCTGTCATTACTAAGTAATTGGAATGGTAATGATGTGTCATTACCAAGTTTTTGCTGGGACCCTTCGCAAAATCCTTCTTGATAAATTTTCAGATTTTTTTTGGAATTTTTTTTTGTGTAAAACTTCTATTGACTCTACAAATTTTTTCCCAGTCGGATCGTGGGATAACTATATTACTAATTTTAAAATTTTTTGAAAAAAAATTTATTGTAATTTTCCAATCTTAAAATCATTTCCATTCAAAATTACATTTTTATAAAATTTGCTGCAACTGTAATTTGTATGGGAGCCCACTTAGGGAGTGACAAAAGGGCGTAGGTATGTCTTAAAAAATGTTGATGGAAAAAATAAATGGGGGTCGATTTCACTAATGACCCCTTTTGGACGCACCATTGGACCGGTAAAAGCTGATTAAATAAAATAAATTTGCAAAAAATAAGAGTTAAGGATAGAGGGTAGGTGTTATCATAGAAAATGTTTGGACTAAAATACTATTGTGGTTCGGTCATACATTTGATTGCTCTTAGGACACTCTTAGGGCAGTTAGAGCGGTTGGAGCAAAATTAAAAAAAAAAATTAATTTTGTATTGGAGCCACCTTAAAAATTGGAGGGTATTAGTTTGGTGCGAAAAAATGTTTTGGCGTAAAAATTAATGGGGGTCGCTCTTGCGCCATTGGAGCAGTAGAAATGATTTTAAGATTGGAAAATTACAATAACATTTTTTCAAAAATTTTAATAAATAGTAATAATACTGGGAAAAAAATTTGTAGAATCGATATTAGTTTTAAACAAAAAAAAATCAAAAAGTACACACATTTTCAAAAATTTGATTAAATTTTAAAACTTAAAAATCGCATACTAAAGCACTTTTAAGAACTTTTTAAGATTTTTTTTTTTAAAGTTCATAAAATAACAAAAATTTTGAAACCAAAATTTGCAATTTGGACCAACCCAGCAAAACTTTGGTAATGGGTAGTGATTATATAACACATTACCAGGTAATGTATATAACTTATTTGTAGCATTATTTTATGATGTCTTACCAAACATTTGTTCCACAACGTATTATTTTAAAGTGAAAAATAATGCATTACTAATAATTTGCTACGTAATGCATGATTATTGGAAAAAATGTATTTCATATTTATTATTTCTAAACATTAATCATGGATGACTTATATTTGGTTACATTATGTAGTATTTGAAAGTTTGAAATAATGCATTATTTATAATTGGATGCATATTGCATTACAATAACATAAAAAATAATTCTTTTATAAAAAATGCATAAGTTTAAACTAGAGATGGGCTCACGACAGGAAATTTCTAACGACACACACTCACGAGCATATTATATCTACTTACACTCACTTACAATCACGTGAGTAAATTTAATACAAAATTACTATTTCACTACTCGTAACACCTTATATATTATCTTCTGGTATGCTATATTATTTCATTTCTCGTAACCTATAAAATATCATATATTTTACACATTACTCGTATTCTTCGTTATAAATTTATGACTTATTTTATACCTTACTGGTATTCTTTGTGATAATATGGATGCATTACTTTGAGTCTCATCGCCTGTTAAAATCATCAATGCTGCAATGTATAAAATAAGAGATCCTATACCTTATTTTATACCTTACTAGCTATACCCGGGCCGCGTTGCTGGCCCTAAGAAAAAAAACTATTTTTTATTGCATCTTAATTTAAATATAGTGTCGGACAAAATTAAAGCACGCGTCCGGGCCCAGCTAGTAACCTTTGGTTCCACCCTTAGTTAGCACCCCAGTTGGCAACGTCCTCAAGCCATCCTCAGTGACGGAGCGATGACATGTCAGAGTCACACCTGACATCCACAAGACATCTCTATGTACTGGGTTGAGGACAGTTTCATACAAATTTTCAAAATGTCCTCACTCAAAGTCAGCAGTGGTCAGGGCTGACCTTCTGGGGACATGTCACCTAAGACTTCTTTGGGGAAATGTCTGACATAGGTCATGCGAAAATACAAAAAATTTTCGTATTTCCTTTAGTTTTTACTTTTATCCATTTTCCTTTATAAATTATCTTTCTCATATTTAGAAAAAACTTTTTGCCTTTTTTAGTCCCAACTGGATTTGAACCTGGAACCTCCAGTTTATTAGTCCCACACCTAACCACTTGTTCCAAACTTTATTTTTAAAATTGTTTGTCTATTTATTACTTTTATTCTACTTGTTAGATTTTGATTTTATTTTAATTAAGTCGATAATATTGCCATCTTTTTCTTGGAAATTAAAGAGTTGCCCAGATTTAAAATTCTAATTTAATATACTGCTATTCTGACGACATTTCCTTTTAGACGTCTTAGAGGAATTATCCACACTCTTAAAGCAAACATTCAGTGCTGACAATGTTAGGACATGTCATCAAGGACTGCCTATGATTTGTCAGAACCTGAAGACATTTCCTCAAGGAATCACTGTGGAAATTTCCTCAGTGACACATTTTCCAACTGGGACTATCTATAGAGAAATCTCAACAAAATCGGTTCAGCCGTTTTTGCGTGATTTCGAAACAGACAGACATAGCGTTAAGTATAGTACAAAGGGGCATGTAATTTAACGCATATTTTATCGAATCGTGATAGTCTAAAGTTCCATGATACATCCTCGATTAGTACTATCTGTGCTTCAAATTTCATTGACATCAGTTTTGTTGTTTTTGTGTGATTGCGAAGGAGGAGGAAATAACTTTTTATTAATGGAAAACGGGAGTGATATTGTTAACCCTTTTGCCGAATCGCGCTATACATATGACCTTCAGTTCCCGCTCGGTTAGTTCTATAAGTAGTGACAGATTCGGCTTATCCGTTTTTCACAACAGGCAGATATAACGTTCATTATAAAATAAAGGGGCTTGTCAATTTACGCCTCTTTGTTCAATCGTGGTCAGTATAGTACTAAGGGCGTTGCAATTTTGATCCCTTTTTCCAATAACGATCTTATATGGCCTACATATGCACTTGGTTAGCACTGTATGTAGTGAAAATGTCAAGAGAATCGGTTCAGCTGTTTTTGTGTGATTGCGAAACAGGCAGACAATGTCCAGTATAGTATAAAGGGCGTGGCATTTTACGCCCCTTTTTCCAATTTTAGTATAACATGGCCCATAGTTCTGCACTCGGTTAATACTATTAGTGCTGAAAATTTTATTAAAATCAAATCAACAGTTTTTGCGTTATTGCGGAGCACGTAAAAACAAAATTCAATTCAATACAAAGGGGCATGGTATTTTACGCCCATTTGTCCGATCACGCTCTATTTTGGCACACAGTTAGTGCTTGGTTAGTACTATCGTTGGTTTAAATTTCATCAAAATCGGTCTAGCCGTTTTTTATATATAAATGTCATTATTAGTGCAATGTAAAAATTCGATTTTGCCCACCACTCCGCCCACTGGCAAAAAAGCATGGCATTTTACGCCCATTTGTCCGATCACACTCTTATTTGGCATATAGTTAGAACTTGGTTAGAACTATCTTTGGTTTAAATTTTATCAAAATCGGTCCATCCATTTTTTATATATAGATGTCATTAGTGGTGCAATGTAAAAATTCGATTTTGCCAAGCCCCTCCGCCCACACGCAAAAAATTAAAAATCTGACTGAACACTGTTACTCCCTAGGCTATTCTGAATATTCCCTGAAAATTTCATCAAGATCGGTCCAGCCATTTTCGCGTCCATAAGGAACATACATATAGCCGTTTTTTGCATTATTGAAATAACTTTCAATTCAATACAAAGTTGCATGGCATTTTACGCTACTTTGTCCGATAACGCTCAAATTTGGCACATAGTGAGTACTCAGTTAGTACTATCTTTCATATAAATTTCATCAAAATCGGTCCATCCGTTTTTTATATATAGATGTAATTAGTGATGGAATGCAAAAATTGGATTTTGCCACGCCCCTCCGCCCACAGACGGAAAATCAAAAATCCGACTTGACAGTGTTACTCGACAGGCTATTCTGAATATTCCCTGAAAATTTCATCAAGATCGGTCCAGCCGTTTTCGAGTCCATACGGAACATACATACATACATACATACCCACATACATACACACATCCATTTTTATATATGTATATAGATTTGGTAATCAAAGTTTTGCTGGGAATATTGAAGAAGTTATGAGTAAAAGAAGTTTGAGTTAAGGAACAAACTACCAATTTCTAAGAATTCGATATATTTTGAACGTGTGATCAAGAAAATCTGAAAATTTACCTCTAAGGAGTTTTCGAAGGGTACTAAAACAAAGCAAAGTCTCATTAATTTTTCATATTTATGGTAGGAACTTTTTATGATTATATGCAAGAAATATAGGATATTCGTCTAGGGGGGTGGACCCCTCCAGCACAGAATGACAGCATTTGGTTACCCAACAGAAATTTTGCTGAACGTTCAGCAGCTTTTGGAAGGGGAACTTGAGTAAAGGAGCGCATCCAATTGCGCTGAATTCATGCATGATTCCCTAAGGCGATGTCCCACTTTAGAGTGCTAGTTGGATACACAGAAACAGCGCTCTTTAAATGCACTGAAATCACGTGTCTTTAGAGCGCTGATTTAAGCAGAATAAAGATGCTGTAAATTCATGTATCTTTTTAGCGCTGATTTAAGCAGATTAAAGATGCAGTGAATTCATGTATCTTTGTAGAGCTGATTTAAGCAGAATAAAGATGCTGTAAATTCAAAGTTGAAATCAAATAACTAAAATTTAAAAAAATATAACAAAAAAATTCATTCGTTTTACTTTACAAAACTTTATTTATGTGAAACAAAATGAAAAAAAAAAAATCGGAAGTGAACATCAAAAAAATATCGGAAATTTTCATTTTCACATTTTTTATGGGATTTTTTTTGGGAACAGCGGTCAAAGATGCTATGATTGAAGCGCTCTTTGCAGCGCTGATTAATGCGCAATAATGATGCAGTCAAATCATGTGTCTTTGTCTAAAACTCATGTTTTTTATTCAAAAAGTGTTAAAAATATTAAAAAGGAAAGCTAGTGTGAAATTTTATCAAAAAATAATTACACATTATAAGTTTTTTATAAAAAATCTTAAAAAAAAATTAAAATTTTTCCCCCTTCCTTTTACTGCATCCCTAAGAGCGCTCTTTGGATGCGCTACGGTATGCTATAAACAGATGCTGTGTCGCCAAATCTCGATTTATTTCTGCTGGGTAGTATAGTAAATTCCCCAAAGGCTTTGGAGTTGTGTGGATACAATCGATTTTTATGGCCCACTCAAACTTTTATTTTTTTCAAGATATGAATTTGAGCCTCAAATTGAACTCTGATGTTTTCTGCTTAATTTTAGGCTCAAATTAACATAAGGGTCATTATTAGTGAAATCAATCATGAATGTTCTTGACCCCCTCCGATATTGATGAAATTTGGTTAAGTTCTTACACTACGTAAAAAACAAACAAATTCAAATTTTCAGCCCTCTAAGTCAACAGGTGCCGAAAATACGGAGGGTCAAAATTTCCCCGAAAATCTCCCAGTTGCGACACTTTACACCGTAAAAACTTATTATCGTTGGTTCTATTATAGCTAGAAAACCTATTTTTGGTTTGTTTTGAAGCTCATAATATGCTCTATAAGACTTACCATAACCAAAAAATTTTCGAAAAAAATAAGGGTTACCTCCCTTATTTTAAGGTCGTGATAAAGGGAGGAGAAAATGGGGAGGATGGTATCCCCCGATTTTTTTTTTACTTGATAATCTTATAGAGAAAGTCCTAAAGAATATTTTCTAAAATTTTTAAGTTGGGACAACAATGGGATCACTCAAAATCAAAATTTTTAACAATTTCCCCTAAAATCTCCAAATCGCAACACTCTTGAACCTTAAAAATTTAATATAATATGTGCTATTGTAGCTACAGAGTCCATTTTTGTTTGTTTTAAAGCTTATAGTACGCTCTACAATACCTACCTTAACCAAAAAATTTTGGAAAAAAAGGAAGGGTGCTCCCCTTATTTAAAGGTCGTAGCAAATGGGGGAGAAAATGCGGGAAAGTATCCCCCGATTTTTTTTTTTACTTGGTATTCTCAAAGTGCAAGTCAAAATGAACATATCCTAAAATTTTTATGTTGGGACAACAATCAGATCGACCAAAATCAAAATTTTTCACAACTTCCCCCAAAATCTCCAAATCGCGACACTCTTGCCCATTACAAATTTAATATCGTGGACTGTATTGTAGCTAAAGAGTCCATTTTTGGTTTGTTTTAAAGCTTTAAATATGCCCTACAATATTACTGTTACAAAAAAAAAAAAAAAAAAATTAGGAGTGCCTCTTGTATTATAAGATCGTGGCAAGGGGTGGGGGAAATCGGGGGATAGTATCCCCCAATTTTTTTTTCCTTGTTTTTTTTTAAAGAGTAAGTTCTAGAGAGCATATCCTGAAATTTTTATCTTGGGACAACAATGGGAGGCGCAAGAATGTCGCGATTTGATGATTTTGGTGGAAAATTTTGAAAAATTTTGATTATGGTCGATCCCATTGTTGTCCCAACATAAAAATTGTAGAATATGTTCATTAGGACTTGCACTTTGAGAATCCCAAGTAAAAAAAAAATCGGGGGATACTTTACCCTAATTTCCTCCACCCTTTGCCACGACCTTCAAATAAGGGGGGGCCCAATTCCTTTTTTTGGAAAATTTTTTGGTTTTGGTATGTCTTGTAGAGCGTATTATAAGCTTTAAAACAAAAAAAAAAAATTGGCTCTGTAGCTACAAAAGCACTTATGATATTAAATTTTTAAGGTTAAAGAGTGTTGCGATTTGGAGATTTTGGGGAAAATTGTGAAAAATTTTGATTTTGAGCGATCCCATTGTTGTCCCAACTTAAAAATTTTATAACATATTCTTTAGGACTTTCTCTATAAGATTATCAAGTAAAAAAAAAATCGGGGGATACCATCCTCCCCATTTTCTCCTCCGTATATCTTGACTTTAAAATAAGGGAGGTAACCCTTATTTTTTTCGAAAATTTTTTGGTTATGGTAGGTCTTGTAGAGCATATTATGAGCTTCAAAACAAACCAAAAATGGGCTTTCTAGCTATAATAGAACCAACGATATTAAGTCTTTACGGTGCAAAGTGTCGCGACTTGGAGATTTTGGGGGAAACTTTGACCCTCCGTGTTTTCGCCCACTGTTTACTTAGAGGGCTGAAAATAAGTGTGCATTAGTTTATCACTTAGTGTTACAACTAAACCAAATTTCATCAAAATCGGAGGGGGTCACGAAAATTTTTAGCTATTTTTGATTGATTTCACTAAGACTGACCCATAAACATTATTTTTTTTTGGCTTTTTAAAAAATCATTTAAGAAAATAATAAGTCCCACAACAAAAAGTCGTTTTGGACTCAAACCGAACTTACAGCAGCATTTTTTAACAATATGAATTTGCGTTTTGCAGTAAAAAAAAATTTAAAAATTCTTTTAGAAAAAAAAAATTACAAAAGTTTTCAAATTAAAAAAACCTTCGTGATATAAATGAAACGGATTCATTGTTTTGTTTCCATTGATTCAATGAATGAATTCATAAGCTTATTAAAATATTAGGCATATATAGAACAAATTTAAAAAAAATAGCTCCATTAGATTTCGTAGTTTCATCAAAAAAAATTCATAAAGTTGTGTTTATAAAACTTGCTGTTTCATAACTGTCGCATCGCATTTTTTTAGTCTGTTAGTTTATGCGCAAAAAAACAGCTGATCAGAGCAGCATGAAATAATTTGTGATTTTTTAAAGAAATTTTTATACGAAATTTAAAATAAAATGTTATTGATTAATTATAAGCAGGGACCTTCATGCACTAAAAAACTATGTTTTAGACGCCTAAAATATGCACTAAAAAGTCTCGAAATATGCACTAAAAATCTTAAAATATGCACTAAAAATCATAAATATCCATTTGTTTTTTTACTTTTATTAAAAAAAAACAACATATGAATTCCGTTTGGTCTTGTAAGCTTAGATATTCATATATACAGTGTGTATAAAATGTTATAAAAAAAATAAAAATTATCTTAAAAAATTTAATAATTGCTTAAATGCAAAAAAAAATATCATAAAAAAATTTTTAAAATAGCTTAAAATACAAAAAATAGCTAAAAAAAAAAACTAAAATTTGTAAAAAAATATGACCTAAAAATATGCATTTATAGCGAAATAATAGCAAAATATGCAAAAATATGCATTTTAAGTAAAATATTCAAAAATATGCCCTAACGAATCGATGCCATTTTAAAGCAAATTCTTTGATTTGCAAAGATATCTTGTTTATGCTGTTCTATGACCAAAGGGAAAAAACATGCATTTGCATTAAAGTCCTCTCCTTGATTATAAGTATTTATTAAACTCCCGTTGTTTTATATAATTTCGTGGTTTTACTTATGTATTAAAAGTTAAGTTTATATTTTATACAAAAAAGTGGGAAATAAGTCCACATTTCACAGGCTTAATTTAATGAAAGAAAATGTGGCACATTATGAATTATTTCATTTTAAAAAGGAAAAGAACCATTTATTCAATGAAAGAATTTGAATTCAAAAATTAAAAGTAGCATTTATTCAATGAAAGTATTTCATAAGAATAAAATACTTTTTTCATTAAAATAATGAAATTTTTTCCCGTAATACCGGGATGTATTGCCCTCCGGAAACACTATCGCCGGCGATAATTTGCTAATTGCTGCAATAAAATTTATCGTCTCGGCAATATAACCGGCGAATCAATATGGTTTTGTTTTAAGGGTTGTCTTGAGTCTGACATCAGATTTTTGAAGTTTAAGTTTCTGAAGGATTTGCAGAAATGGTAAATGTATAACGAAAATAAAATTTTTCAATAAACTACCTCTGTTTGACCTTTTATTTTGAAAATTCTTATCTAATTGGCCAGTTAATATCCATTATGAGTACAAACATACCATGTGCAGAGTTATATGCAAATTTTAATTAAATGCAGCGATATCCTTGATCTTAAAAATCGAAAAGAAAAGAGTTGTCAACAAGCTTTTAAAACAATGTTAACTAGAAACGCGCGACGATACATTGAAAAGAAAACACAAAAAAACAACTAAGAAAATTATAGTCGGTCAAGACCGACCATATGATACCCTTCATCAGTGTTTTTCAGAAAATGGGTCACAACATGGACCGATTGAATCCACGTTTCGTTAGATCTTTAATTAGTGTAGAAAACAAACACAAATCAAATTTCAATGAAATTAACTTACTTTTGCTGCCAATAGATTTTAATGGAATAGGGCGAAATTTTTTTATGGAGTCTGAGTCCAAAAATGGTCCAAATTACATTCAAGTTTTATAAAGGGTACCATAGTACACACTCAAAAAAAAAAAAACTGTAAAGTTGGCAAAAAATTTAGTTAAATTTAACTAAAAAAACACCTGATTTTGAACCTACTAAATTTCTAGTTAATTTAACAAAAAATATTTAGTTAGCTTTTCGTAGAATGAATGTAGCAAAAAAACAGTAATTTTAACTAAAAATTCAGCTGAAAATTTCGTAACATTTTTTATTAGGTGAATTCAGCTAACCTTTTTTTTTAAATAAAAAAAAAAATATTTTTCACAGCGTTAAGTTCAGCTTAAGTAGGACTAATGAGATTTGCATAGGAGGCTACACAAAAAATGTTTAAAATTTTCGACTTGACAAAAATGTTACAAAAAAATCAGCAAATTAATTAGTAAAAATTCGTAAACTCAGTTTTAAAGTCAACAAAAAAAATTAATTCCAAATTTGTACAAAACTAGTATTTTCGTAAATCGAACTTAGGGCGTGTGTGAAACGGTAGCAAAGTATGCTTGTCGGTAAATTTTTGACACTATTGAGGTGAATAAAATTTCACTAGCCCATTGGGCTAGTAGAAATTTGACATTCAAATAGAAATTTTTGAAATACAAAAAAAATTAACAAAATAAAAATAATAAAAACAAAAATACAAACATTTGCTTTTTCTTTATGGATTTTCAATAGTTTGTGTTGTTTCTCTATGGTTTGTGTTCGTCAAGAAAAAAAAATTGAAAAATAAACAAATATTCAGCTAATAATTTGTGTTCGTGAAGAAAAATTGCAAAAGATGCATATGAAGTGCCAACAATTTAACAAGTCGGGCATGGCTTCCCGTTTAGATTTGGATTGGACCCAATTTATGTAATTTTTCAGCGAATTTTTAAAATTAAGGCCAATAAAAAGAATCATTGATTGAAGCACTAATAGTTTATAAACGATTAGATCCATCTAATATGAAGGTTACATTTGCTTTTATGATTTATCTGTATAGGTTTTTGTAATAAAGGTCAATAAAATCCATTATTTATTGAAAAACCATTCTTTGGTAGGAGATTTTGAATTATTTAATGTAAAAATTTTAAGAAATTTTCATAAATATCATGGTACAATGCATAAATATAAATTTCTTCAACATTTTTTGTTTTTATTTTTTGACAACTATCAAAAATTTACTGTTGTCAAAAAAGATTTCATTTCACACAGCAGAAACACAAAATTTAATCACCATAGAAAAAATATTTTTCACCATAGTACTTTGCTACCGTTTCACACACGCCCTTAACTAAAAAAAGTAGTTAAAACGCTGATTTTAACTAAAAATTTGCTAAAAAGCCAGTAAACTCGAGTTAACAAAAAAAAGTTTGTTAACTTTACAGTTTTATTTTTTTGAGTGCACGTTTAACAACTACAAACAAAATTTTAAACGAATTTTTCATATCTTCGTGAATTTCAAGAGATTTATGTAAACATGGGGACCACAAGAATAACTGAACCAATTCCTTAAAAATTTGGAAGGATGATTTGGGAATAATGCCATGTCCTTTAGGCAAACCTTACCTGCGTTGCTTGAATTAACTACTAAGTAGTTAATGTCCTTGTGCCAAAGGAAGCTTGAATTTTAAATTTTATACAAATCAATTGCGACCTGCATCGTATTCACAAAGTTTACATGAACAGACGGACGGACCTCGCCTAATCATCTCAGAAATTGATTCTAAGTCAATCGGTATTCCTGAAGGTGGTTCTAGGACCAATATTTCGGCTAGTTACAAACATCAGCACAAACTCATTATACCCTGTACCACAGAGTGCTGTAGGTTATAAAAAAGGAACGTAAAGCGTTAAACATAATTAATTACCAAAGAACGCGCACAAAGTCATAGTCACTATTCCTTTTTTTTTTTGTATTTTGTTGCTTCTGGTAGAGATCAACAAATGATCATTATAAGATAAAGTAGTTAGCAGACTGGAGCAATAGCAGAAGATGGGCATATAAAAAGATGATGGTAATGATTACAGGAAAACCACACTAAAAAAAATACTAAAGGATATAACGAAATAATAGTTAAAAGCAACAATTACATGGTGTACTTGTATGCGATTTTCAAAATTGACGGTAGCTAAAGCACGCGCGTTTAGATTGTACGTAATACATAAGGCAGTCCACAACATATGACCCGATATAGAAAAATATGTGTCCAATGAATTTCTATATAGGATTAGCAAGTGAAGTATCTCAACCCTTATAAACCGCTTTGCAAGAAACTTAAAACATACATAAAAGAGACAATTTTAAGGTTGGGTTGTCTCGGTTTATCGGCCATATCGGGGATTTAGGTTTTAGAATGGCGATAACATAATTTTTTGGACTTTTCAGCCATTTCTGTCTAAGAAACTATATGATGTTTGCATATGAGAAGAAAGGTTTTTTAATGCCTATCCATAACCTTATAAAAATTCGTATTATATATTAAATACTTTTTTCATGAAAATTAGTAAATTTTTTGTTTATAATTTTTTGTTTATGAGAAGACATAGACCTACGATATTCATATGAAAACAAAATATTTATTATACCCTCCAACCACAGTATGGGGGTATACTCACTTTGTCATTCCGTGTGTAACGCATCGAAATATCGGTCTAGGACCCCATAAAGTATATATATTATTGATCAGTGATGCATTCTAAGACATTCTAGCGATGTCCGTCTGTCCGTCCGTCCGTCCGTCCGTCCGTCTGTGGAAGACACGATACAGTCCAAAGTAAAAGCGCTAGACTCCTGAAATTTGGCACTAAGATGTCTCATGGTATTGGGCTGGTTAAGTTCGAACATGGGCAAAATCGGTTCAGGGGGAAAAAAGTTCCCCTCTTAAGAACTAAAAAAAACTCTAAAAAAAGCCATTTTTTAAAGGTTTTTTGTAATTTTGCTTAGCAAACGAAACATTGTTATGTCAAAAGAAGTCCATAGTCTTGCAGTTGGATCCAGGGAGGTTGTGTCCAACCAACTTTACCCCCCCTACCCCCCCCAAAAAAAGAGACGCCCCTGTTTTTTTTTTACGTGTTGGAGGGTATAAAAGATTCGGCACAGCCGAATTTAACACTCTCACTTGTTTAATTTAAGTCGACACGTATTTTTGCTCTAGCCGATATTACTGTTAGTTCGGGAGTTATCGAAATTTTCCCGAAAGTCCGCGTTGTTAAATAAGGGAACAACAAAATTTTAAAACACTGATATGGTCGATAACACCGCTTTACAAATCTGAGGTTTGTCGCTGCGTTTTGAATAAAGCCAAAAAAATTTATAGGTTTTGGTCTCCCGATTTCAAAATTGTCACTCAAATTTTTCTATCACGTCACAATTTTGAGATAATCGCGGTTTAAGTGTCAAGAAGGCCCATTTTGACCATTTTTGAGCGCCTATAAGATAAGATCCTGGCATGCGAATGACTTCATATCAAGCTCATTCGAAAGCGTGTAATTTTCTCTTTAAGACAAAATAAAATTTTGTTGGAATTTAATTTTTTATAATGGTGAAAAAATCATTGGCCGCAAGTGCATTAATTTTAATATTTACGTGTGTATTTGTATGGAAATTTGTTAAAAAACACTGTGTAAATAAACTAAATATTTAAAAAATGGAAGGTTTTTTGTTAATGATTTTTTTACCATTTTAGAAAATTAAATTCCAAGAACATTTTATCTTGTCTTGTAGAGAAAATTACATACTTTTGAATGAGCTTGATACCAAGTCAATCGCATGTCAGGGTCTTATATTATAAGCTTTCAAAAAGGGTCTAAAATTGACTTTTTCGGCACTTTAAATGCGAATAATTCAAAATCCTGACATGATAGACATATTTGGGTCACAGATTTGGAATCAGCGCAACAAACACTACCTAAATCAGTTACCAGAATCCAACACGCATTTTCATGTTGAGCTGTGTAAACCGAGACACCCCAACCTTAAAATCTTCTCTTTTATATGAAGCTTTTATTGTAAAAACTCGATAAGCAACATTTCATTTTATGGCGGTTTTTGCCTTAAAACTTTTGAAATAATGAAGAAATAATTATTTTTGCAGAACTTTTATTCTCAAGATACTTGTACGCAGGGCTTAAGCAAGACTTCTGCCAAAAATTTGTAAATGAATCATCAGTAGAAGGCGAAAAACACCAAAAAATAAAATGTTGCTTATCAAGTTTTTACAGTAAGCCCGTCATAAATATTTTAAATTTCAGGCAAATCGGTTCATAAGGGCTCCCTTGTAAGAAAATTTCGTTATTGGTTTTTCAATTTTTCAAAACCTGGGAGGAGAAGTAGTGACTAAGTATTGAAAAAAAAAAAATTGACAAATTTGTGTCAAAGGGAACGGAATTAACCATAATCTATACATTTGAGTTCTTGTACATTTTTGTATGTGTTATCTATAAAAAGATTTTTAATTTGGAAAATTTTCAGAACCCGTTCTGTAATTTTTAATTTGATAAAATAGACAATTTATATAGCTCAGGAGAACGACAAAAAAATGCTAAGCTTCAGCTTCCTCAGAATTGTCATTAGAAAGTTATCGTGTTTTTTATCTAGTAAATTCGCGAAAACCCTAGCCGAAATTCACTCTTTTGCTCATAACTTTTGAACCAATGGACCGATTTCTCTGGATGGCAATACCAACCTGACCAGGTAAATGACAAACATATATGCCAAACTTCAGTAGCCTCTGTAAAGTCTTTCAAAAGTTAGCGTGTTTTCTACGGACAGACAGACGGACGGACGGACGGACATCGCTAGATCGACTTAAAATCGATCGAGGATCATAAATATATATACTTTATGGGGTCCTAGACCAATATTTCGAGGTGTTACAAACGGAATGACAAACTTATATATACCCTCTATCACTAGAGTGGAGGGTATAAAAACGACAAACGCGCTTCTGATTTTTTTTGTGTGGATTTTTGAACTTTCTGAAAATTTTCCACAAAAAAAAAATTTGTATCAATAGCCCAAATGGAAGTTTTGTTTCGAGCAGATGTTAGGATGCACAAAATATTGAGGGTCGGTCATATATTCGACTCCTCCAGAGGCACCATTGTTACAGTTAGAGCGGTAGGAGCAGTTTTATAAAAACGTAATCTCTGTATGGACTTGAAATTTCGACTGTATGTTCACCTTCCGGAAGTTAGATCCACTAACAAGGAATGTTTTTCACAGGCCACCCATCGATTCTCCTGAAACTTGTATACACAGAAAAAAATAAAAAAAATATTTAATTAAAAAATTCGTAGATTTAATTAAAAAATTAATTAAATCCGGACCAATCACTAAAATGCGCAAATAAATTAAAAATATTTGTATATCGTTAATTAAAAATAAATGGATATTTATTTAATTAAAAACTTAATACTATAAATTAAAAAATTTAATTAAAATTTAAAAAAAAAAATAATTAAAATTTTAATTGTATAAATTTAAAAAAATTAATTAAAAATATATTAAAAAAAAAATATAATTTGTAAAAACATTCTTTTTGAATAAAATAGTTTACAAAAAAATATTTCTTCAAACTTTACCAAATTTATTTATGCCGTAAAGACATAGTCAGTGAGATGATTTTATAAAGTTGATTATAAACCTTTCATATACATACACATAAAACTATAAACAAAATGAGAATTCAAAAACCTATGCGAAGAATAAAAAAAAGTTTCAACAAACTTTTTATACTTATGTATTTTTTTGTATGTAATACAATGCAAGAGAAAAACACACACTCGCACACACACGGAAAACAAAACAAAAAAAAATAAGTAAAGCTAGAAATTTAATTAAACATTTAATTATATAAATTAAATACTTAATTAATATTAAATTTGAAAACAATTAAAATATTAATTAAAATAAAGTTAAAAATTTAATTAAACAATTAATTATTTTAATTAAAAGTTTAATTAATATTAAATTAAAAAACAATTAAAATTTTAATTAAAATAAAATATACGATATTATTTGCTGTGTATGAGAAAGAGGAGAGGAAAATAAGAGTTACCTGTTTTTTCTTAGCTGCCCAATCTCACATTTAGCGTGTCAAAAGGGAGGTGGGAAAACGGGATTTTTTTCGTTTTTTGAGGATTTTTCAAATTTTTTCAAAAGAAACTATATGAACATTTTATTCAAATCGAAAGGTTTTTTGAAGGCCTATCCAATGGTGTATATGTCGTGTCCGAATTTGGCTTCGTTGAGTCCTTATCTTTTAAAATGTAAAAATGTTGGGGTAGTTTATATGGAGAGGTATATACGAACGACCGCAAAATCATATACATGTAATAATCTCTAATAAAATTAAGCTGACCGGTATTTTTGCGTTTGGCGAAACTCCTGCTAGTTCGGATTTTATTCGGATTTTCTGAAAAGACCTAATTTTATTAAATTTGAGATTGGGCAGCTAAAAAAACAGGTAAATATTATTTTTCTTCCCACATTCCCATATGCAAGTTTTATGACAATCGGTGGGTGCCCTCTAAAAGGCCTTCCTAGTAAGTCTGGATTTTTGCCAAAATTGATTCTACACAAAAAATAAAATCATCAGATTTAAATCAACAAACAGCAATTGTAAATCAACCAAACATGATATCAACCAAACATTTAGTAAAAACGGCCGCCTGTTGTCTATAATACAAAACTTCGATTTTGTTTTCAACAAACTCAGTCAAGTAATTTTATTTCAAAATTATTTTATCATGTCAACAAATAGTTTTTGTGTTTGTTGAATTTCTTTGTTGCAAACAAAAATACGATTTTTTACGTTTGTCAGATAACAAATTATGTTTGTGTTTGTTGAATTTCTTTGTTGAAAAAAATTAAGATTTTGTAGGTTTGTCAATACAAATAATAATTAAAGAGAACTATTACAATCTCATTTATCAATTCTTTTTTCAACAATCAAAATTTACAAATGTTTGTTGATATTACAAATTTCCATATAGGAGCACTTTCAGTGGAAAAATTAATTGTATTCACAAATATGGGGGTCAATATAACAATTCGTTTTTGTGTAAGGGGGTACAAATAATTGACTATTGGCACCTTTTAAATTTCATTATATAATGGACCTAGAGACTTGAAATTTGGAATGTAGGTTCACCTCCCGAAATGTAGATCCAGCAAAACTGGGTTTTTACCTAGATTGATTCTAAGTGGGTAAAAGGGGTAAAAAAGTGATATTTTTGGTTCTTTTACTTATATCCTAAAATAATGGTCATAGCAACTGGAAATTTGGAATTTCCATCGACGAAAGAAAAAACATTCTCAAAAAAAGCTATTGTTTGAAAATTCCGTTTTTAAGGAGGGTTAAAGGGATAAAAAATGTTTTTTTTTTTTTTAATTTTAATTTTAAGAAATTATGTAAGTGTGCTTTTGGTACATTTTAATATTTCCGAAAAAAATATGATTCTAGATACTTGAAATTTGAAATGTAGGACTCTTCTATGAAAAACCCCATTCTGAAAAATGTTATTTTTGGAAATTCCGTTCCCACTTTTTATGTTTTCTGAAGTAATGGGCTAGAAACTTAACATTTGGAAAGTAGGATTCTGGAAAAGTACTTTTTGGAAATATCGAATAAATATGTGTTTTTTTGGTACTTTTTATATATTTCCTGAAACAATAGTTCTAGAAACTTTGGAATGTAGGATTCTTTGGTGAAAAAACATTCGGGAAATAGTACTTTATGAAAAAAATGTGCTTTGGTACTATTAATATTTCCGGAAATAATGATCCTAAACACTTTAAATTTGATATGTAAGATTCTTCGATGAAAAAAATCATTCTGGAAAATATTGTTTTTTTAAAAATTCCGTTGGTACTTTTTTTGTTTTCTTAAATAATGGTCTAGAAACTTGACATTTGGAAAGTAGGATTCTTGAAAAGTACTTTTTGGAAATTTCGAATAAAAATGCTTTTTTTTGGTACTTTTTACATTTCTTGAAATAATAGTTGTAGTAGCTTGAGAATGTAGGATCCTTTGGTGAAAAACATTTGGAAAATAGTACTTTTTGAAAAAAGTTAGCTTTTGATACTTTTAATAATTCCGGAAATAATGATCCTAGACACGTGAAATTTTGTTAGTAGGAATCTTCGGTGAAAACATTCTGGAAATTGTGCTTTTTGGAAATTCAGTTTCAATTTTTTATGTTTTCTGAAATAATGGTCTAGAAACTTGACATTTTGAAAGTAGATTTCTGGAAAACTACTTTTTGGAAATTCGGAATAAAAATGTGTTTTTTTGGTACTTTTTATATTTCCTGAAATAATAGTTCTAGAAACCTTGGAATGTAGGATTCTTTGGTGAAAAAACATTCGGGAAATAATACTTTTTGAAAAAAAGTGTGCATTTAGTACTTTTAACATATCCGGAAATAATGATACTCGACACGTGAAATTTGGACAGTAGGATTCTTTCGCGAAAAAAATCATTCTTCGGTGAAAAAATTCATTATGGAAAATGTACTTTTTGGAAATTCTGTTCCCACTTTTTATGTTTTCTGAAACATTGGGCTAGAAACTTGACATTTTGAAAGTAGGATTCTGGAAAAGTACTTTTTGGAAATTCCGAATAAAAATGTGTTTTTTTTTTTTGTACTATTTATATATTTCCTGAAATAATAGTTCTAGAAACTTTGGAACGTAGGATCCTTTAATGAAAAATCAGGTTTAGGGGATTTATATGGTCTGATGCTTTAAATCCTGGTTATGACTTAAAAGTTGCGTAATTCAGAGTAGAATTCCAACAAAATTTGTTTTTTTTTAATATCGATATATTTACTTATCAAAATTATTAAAAATTTTAATTTCTTAATTTTTTTAAATCGCAATTTTGAAAAATCGATTACTTAAAACTAATTTGGAATAAATGGGTGCAAATAAATGTGCAAGTTGCATTTGCAAGTAGAAGACTTTAAGGAAATCCTATCTCAAAATGTGTGATTTTACATGGAATGCTCCATATGTATCTTTCAACATGCTACCCCATAACAAAAGCAGAAAAAGACGACTAGATAGATGTACGTTGATGATAATGCAGTGTATACGTGTATTTGTGAATGTGCGACTTGCCACTGTTTACACTGTCAAGCTTAACTTTTCAAAACTTTGATAATAATCGCGCCAAAAAATATAAAAGCCGCCGGTGTTCTAAAATTTTATATAATTTCAATTTACTATTTTATTTTGTAGTTTTTAAAAGATTTAACAATTTTGATTTTAAACACGCACTTAATTGAAGTTTAAACTTGAAATTTATTTATTTTTTTGTTTTGTTTAGGGTTTTGAATTGAATTGTTTTGATAATTATCATTTAGAAATATTGTTTTAAATTTGCATTTTATTGAAATTAAATTATTTTAAAATCTTTCAAACATGCTATTATAGAATATTGCACCTTTTTCCAATTTTAATTATTAGTTTTTTTTTTTAATTTATACTGTTCAGCTCTTTATCCTTTTTGGCTGAAAGAATTCAAAAGTATTTGTAAGAGGAAGTGCTTTCCGATATTATCAAATTCATTTATTAGGATTTTTGCACTCAGGTAATACAATTTTATCATTATTTAAATTAATTTTTAATTTTATATAGAACAGACCTTGTGATTCCAAAAATGTAAACCACAAGTTTTTAGCATGTTACGTTTTCGAGATACTTTCACGCGAATATCTCGAACGCGAATATCAGGTATTCCACACCAAATGTCCTGCTTGAGAAATACATATGTGCCACGAATGTCTGAGTAGGTGGTATGGATAGGCCTTTATAGAACTAAGGTAATTCCGTTTTTTGTTTTTCAATTTGGAAAACTGGTCAAATTTGTGTCGAGTTGACTTGTTTAAATATTTATCAAATTAAAAAATTTACATTCTTGTATAGTTTTGTATGGGCTATCGATTAAATTTTTTTTTTTTTGGAAAATTTTGAGAGCCCGTTCTGAAATTTTCCATTTTTTAAAAAAGTCAATTTATCAAAAATCCGGCCACTTTTTTTTAAATATTTTTTTTTTTAAGTTTAGATGTTTGTCCATCCATAAAAAAATTCAGAAACGCGTTTATCGTTTTATTTTGGGAAAATCGCATTTGAATTTTAAATTTCATAACAATTTAGTAATTTGCATGTATTTTCTTGTTTCAACAGAGCGTATGAGTAATATTTATGCAATTAATAACACTAATTCGCAACGTTAAAACAAGAAAATACAAGCAAATTACAAAATTGTTATGAAATTTAAAATTCAAATGCCATTTTCTCGAAAAAAAACGAAAAACGCGTGTCTGATTTTTTTTTGTGTGGATGGACAAACATCTACACTTTAAAAAAAAAATTAAAAAAAAACAAGTGAGAGCGTTAAATTCGGCCGTGCCGAATCTGTTATACCCTCCAAAATGTAAAACAAAAATAAAAAAAAAAAAAAATTGTCAGGGGCGTTTGTTTTTTCTGGGGGGTGATGGGGTCAGTGGGGGATGTTAAGAGCACCTTCCCATCCCGATAAATATACCAAATGTTTCATTTATTTAACAAAAAAACATATAAAAAAGTGTATTTTTTCAGAGGTTGGTTTAGTTTTTTTAGGGGGAACTTTTTTCCCCCTGGGCCGATTTTGCCCATTTAAGAAATTAACCTGCCTAGGACCATGAGACATATTCATGCCAATTTGCAGGAGGCTAGCTTTTTTATTTTGGACTGCATCGTGCCATCTACAGACAGACGGACGGACGGACATTCACAGAATGACTTAGAATCGATCATGGATCAATAATATATATACTTTATGGGGTCCCCGACCGATATTTCGATTCGTTACAAACGGAATGACAAAGTGAGTATACCCCCATACTGTGGTTGGAGGGTATAAAAAAAGTGGTCGGATTTTTAATAAATTTACTATTTTTAAAAATGGAAAATTTCAGAACGGGGTCTGAAAATTTTCAAAAAAAATTTTAATCGATAGCCCATACAAAACTATATAAGAATGTAAATTTTTGAGATTGTGGTGCATTCCGTTTTAATGTGATAAATATTTTAACAAGGAAACTCGGCACAAATTTTACCATTTTTCCAATATTTGACCACGCCTCCTAAGCTCAGTTTTTGAAAAATTTAAAAACATAAAACGCAATTTGCTTAGTTCCATGTAAGAACCCATTCATAAATGTACGCTACACATGTTGTTTTTTCGCTGGACATTTGGCGTGGAATGCCTCATATAAAAGAGTGAGGTGACTGACTGACTGATTGGCAAAAATCACCGCCCAACCTAAACCCCTAGAGCTAGAGACTTGAAATTTGGAATGTAGGTTCTGCTCCTGACAAAACCTCCCACTAAGAAGGTATTTATAGAAAATTCGATTCTAAAGGGGCAAAAGGGGGAAATAGGTCCCTTTGGGGAATTCGGTATCTTCTGAACTAATAATTCTAGAGACTTGAAATTTAGACTCTAGGATCCTCTCGCCGAAATAATATTCAGAAAATTTTTTTTTATGAAAATGCTTCTTCCAAGGGGGGAAAGTGAGAAATAGGGAAAATCGGTAAATTTTTATCTTCTAAACCAATGGTTCCCAACCTTTTTTGTGCCATGTCCCACTTTTAAGCTAAACAAAACTACAATGTCCCCCTTACACTCAAGAAAAATTTGTAAATTTTTCAAATTCGTTTTAAAATTCAAAATTTACTTGTGGTAAATTGATTTTAACATACTTTTTGTTAAAATCATCGTTTTAACAAAATTTTTAGAAAAATTAACAAAAAAAAACATCTGAAAAATTTGCTCGTTGCCCCCCTAAAGCATTAAAATTGCCCCACAGTGGGGCCAGAATCAAAGGTTGGGAACCATTGTTCTAAACTAATAGTCCCAGAAACTTGAAATTTTGACTCTAGGATCCTCTTGCGGAAATAAAATTCCGGAAAAAATTATTTTGAAAACTCCGCCCCTCCAAGGGGGGAAAAATGAATGTGTAACAAATTCAGGTTAGCAAAAGTCAGGTTGATTCTGAAAGTGTGGGGTGAAAATAGAGGCGTATCGCGGCGTTTTTTTATGTTAGTTCGAATTTTTTTTTTAATCGACCTTCGAACTTTGCAGTCATATGCCGATTTTCAGCATATTGCTTATATCGTTTTTTGGCTATAACTCGTCGACTAATTGATATTTTTTCAATCTGTAAAAGACAAATTATTGCTAGAGACCTGTCCAATAATTAAATTTATTTAAAAAATTGATTTAGAAAATTTTTGGGGTGCTTACGAAAGAAAATATTTTCAAAAAGCATGGAAAAAAATGTTTCCAACATTTTGCTTCATAAGCACCACAAAAATTTTCCAAATCAATTTTTGAAAAAAAAAAATAATTGTTGGACAGGTCTCTAGCAATAATTTGGCTTTTACAGATTGAAAAAAATATCAATTAGTCGACGAGTTATATCCAAAAATACCATATAAAGAATATGCTGAAAATCGGCATTTGACTGCAAAGTTCGAAGGTCGATTAAAAAAAAATTCGAACTAACATAAACAAACGCCGCGATACGGGCCTTCTAATTTAGCCTCTATTTTCACCCCTCACTCTCAGAATCGACCTGGCTGTTGCTAACCTGAATTTGTTCCACAGTGTTATGGTAGTTTCTTAAAATGACCATTCAAAATACAAAATTATACCCTACACCACTCTGTGGTACAGGGTATAATGAGTTTGTGCTGATGTTTGTAACTACCCGAAATATTTGTCCTAGACCTACCTTCAAGTATACCGATCGACTCAGAATTACTTTTTGAGTAGATTTAGCGATGTCCGTCCGTCCGTCTGTACATCTATCGGTTTAAGCACGATACAGGTCGCAATTTTTCATCAATTGACTATTGAAATTGGAGAAAATCGGTCCATGTTAAGACCTAGCCCCTATACAACCGTCCCTTTGGATTCGGCTTAAATGACTCTTATAACCGTATTAAAATAGATATCGCGTTTAAATTCAGCAGGTAAGCAAATTTTATATGCACAAATCACCATTCCAAATTTCAAAGGAATCAGGTCAGTCCTTCTGGTAGTCCCCATACAAACCACCTTCCCGATATTCACATAATTACCTCAAAATTCATAAAAATGGAAAGATTTGATAAAAATTTTATTTTTAGGTGTTTAACGTGTACTTCAGTAACCAAATCAAATCGGAATATAATTGGACCATTTTTGGACTCATTCCCCCATATAAAAATTTCCACCGATATTTAGTTAAATTGGTTTATAAACAAAAAATAAAACAATTCCACTAAAATTTTATCTGTGTGTGTTTTCTACACTAAATAAAGATCTAACAGAAGACAGACCCAAACGGTCCATGTTTGGACTTGGGACCCCTTTTCCGGAAAATACTGGTGTAGGGTATCATATCAGGGATGTTAAATGGGGTTTTCAATTTTGTACCAATTTTCAAAATAAATTGTACTTTTTGGACCCTCACGGTACCATTTTTTTTTTTTTTTAACTTTACCCTTTCAGACATTTTGTCCAATATATTGGACATTTGGTTTGCTCTGTTTGAAGTTTTGTAGATTTGGCACAAATGAACTGATTTTGACATATAGTACCGTTTTCGAAAGACAATTTACTTAACTTTGTATACATGTGATTAACACTGGAAATTTTCCATTAGTTTTTGTTAAATTAAGTGGTATTCAAATTTTTTTAATTATTTCAAAAAATTGTTATGTTTATTTTTGGGTACAACGCAGAAGCAATTGATTTTTTAACTATCACAAAAAATTATTTTTATTATTATATTTGTCTCATTTTATAATATACATAGTCTACTTTAATTACACTAAGTTTCTTAAAATTTAAATGTTCGAAACGTGCCGACCGGGAATTTTGTCCAAAATCTTGGAAGGCACCTTGCGGCCAGATTGAAGAACTTACATGTAATCTGACTTCAGATTCTTAATCAGCATCCTCGAATTAACTAACAATAAAATTTCCAAATGTTTTTCTCAACTAGTTCTAAATAATGTCTGAAAGGGTTAATTAAAAACACATAAAACTGTTAAATTCGGTTTTGCCCAATCTTTTATACTGGGGCGCCAGGGGCGTTTTTGAACAATTTCTTAAAATCTAGTCTGCAGAAAAATGGCTCAGCTTTCTAGAAGAATAACTCTCAAAATCCCAGAATTTTTCGACAGTGATTGTGAGTGTATGAACACGAAAAATGTACCTGAGTGTGTGAACACGAAAAATGCATCGAGATCCAAAATTTCTCTAACGATAAAATGTCTCAGAATCTGCAATTAGTACTATCTTACTTTTTCTGTATGAAAAAGTTATGTTTTTATCAATGGGTAGTTGAGTAAAACTTCTGTAAAAAATTCGGAGACTTTTTCTTTGAAAAAAGTAAGTAAGAATTTCATTAACTGAACAGTTCATACGAATAAGGCGAAAAGACCACTTTTTCGAAAATAAATTTTTCAGCATAAATGGATGTTTTAATAGAGCTCTACAATCCTCTGCAAAAAATGTTGGTAACATTTTGATTTTTTAGCCTAAAAAAAGGCTTTAAAAGTGCAATTCATTTAGGGAAAAAATTGAAGTCTGATTTTAGGCATGTTCTCTTTCAAATACCTTATAAAAATTTTGTATAAAGGTAGAAGTGAGTTAAATCTTAAAGCTAATGCAAACAAGTTGAGAAAAATATTTTTAACCGTTTCCTTCGTTTTTATTGTCCTTTGTAAAATTCTACAAATGGTCTTTTCGGCCTTATTCGCATGAACTGATCAAGTGTCAAATTCTGAAGCAATTTCTATAAAAACAAATTTTTAACATCTGAAAATTTTTATAAAAAAAAGTTTCCCAATTTAGACTTGAAATTTCATTTTGAGCTTTTTTTTAATTAGTGAAAAAAAATTAGGGGTCCCTCAACGATATTTCGATAAAATTGGAAATTCTTAAATTGTACCAAATGAGTCGCGGTAGTACCACGGTACTTTTGGAGGTTAAAATGTACCAAAAAAAGTACAATTGTACCAACTTTAACATCCCTGTATCATATGGTCGGTCTTGACCGACTATAACTTTCTTACTTGTTTTTTTTTTTTTTGAAAAAGTGAAAATTTTTAATTGCCCTATATGATGAATATTTCTATTGCTTACACTTAAAAAAATGGTTTCTTAAGAAAAAAATAGGTTTTCGTTTATTCTATAAACTTAAAAATATAATTAAAAATTTACCTGTTAAATTTTATTTTGTATTCCGTATATTAAGTTTATATTCTGAACAGTTTTGTGGACCAGGTCTTGCTTCTTAAGTATTCTTTTTTATAAAAAAATTGATTTAGAAAGATCAGTTTAAAAACTTTTTTCCAGCAAAAATTTAAAGTAGAATGTTTTTATGTGATTTTTAAACTGTTATATGTGAAATTATTTTTTACAAAGATTTGTTTAAGTAACCGTTATTATTAGTAACCTATAATATATTATATTCACTTTTAAATGCAGTGTTGCCAACTGTATTAAGTGTAGCTTGTTTTAATTAATTACTCTTTGAAAGTAACCGGTTTTTGGTTTGTGTTCACTTCAGTAATGTCATCTAAAAATATTGTTTTACGAAGGTTTTTTCAAGTAACCGATATTCGATTAAAGCTCATATATCATTCACTTTTTTAATTTTCTTTTTTATTTTATACTGATTTTTTATTAATCATATGATTGGCTTAATGCTGTTTATTTTGGTTGATAACTTTAAATTTTAAGTAGCCGGTTACTAATCGGAGATTAAAAATTACGAAATATTTGTTGTTTAATTTTAAATGCATTTTTTAATAACTTTTCATTTTACGATTTTCTTTAAAAAATTTGTTTAATTTGTGTCCAAATTTGTTAAATTTGTTAAATTTGTTTCTAAATTTGTTAAATTTGTATTTTGCTACAATTTTTGCCAGTAACCGGTATTTGGTACGTGATTTAAACTAAAATTTACTTATTTGCTTTTCACTGCAATATTGAGATAGTCGTAATATTGTTTGACGAAGGTTTGTTTAAGTAACCGGTATTTGTTTAAGAGTTGCCAACTCTTTTTTCAATTACTTATTAAAGGTTTTTTTAGATTATAAGCAACCGATTATTAATGTATGGGAGATTTAATAAAAGCTTTTATTATTTGCAGCTCAATTTCTGAAGTTTGAAGCTCCGAATTTTTGTTTAAATTAACCTCTTTTGAAAATTTGTTTAACTTTATTAGTAACCAGTACTTGTTTTTTTTTTTACTTTAACTAATATTTAATTATTTTCTGTTCACTGCACTGTTGTCATCTTCAAAACATTGTTTGATATAAATTTGTTTAAGTAACCGGTATTCGTTAAAAGATTGCAAGCTCCTTCTTCACTATTTAATACAGAGTTGCCACTTCATTTTTATCACTTTTAATATTCATATGAATACAGTAGATTTTAAGTAACCGGTTTTTTTTAGGTTTTTTTTAGTTTTTACAAATATCATAATTTTTATTTTTTTTAATTAACAACTTTTATAACCGGTATTTGCTTTAGAAAAACTCAAAATTTGAATAAAAAATTATTGACTTTTTGGAATCAATTTCATTTATTTATGGTCGGCGGTAACATTTGCTAGTAACCGGTATTTTAACACAATTTTAATCTTTTGTTTTTTATTATACCTTCGCCACCTCCTTTTAAAAGGTTTAATTATATTTAGAGTTGGAGGAAACTGATTATTGCTTAAAATGATTTTAAGTAACCAAATTTCAAGTACAATTATTTTTCTTTAATTTATTTTTAACAATTATTCACTTATGAAAGCAAGTGTGTTTAGTTTTAAGTAACCGGTACCTGTTTTGTGATTTTATCTTTTATTCATTTATCTGCATTAAAGACACTATTGCCATCTCTTTTTGAAAAACATATTAATTGACATTTGTATAGTAACTAGATCTTAAGAAACCGGTTTTAAGTCAAATGATTTTTTGCAAGTAACCGGGTTTTTTTTTGTAATATTAATCAATATTTATTTATTTTCTTTTCCACACTCTATTTTAAACTCTTTTTTAATAATATATTTTTTTAACCGGTTTGCAGTTGTTTGTCCTCCGAATAATAAATGATCAAATAACCGGTATTAGAATTACATCACTTTAATAATCAAGTTATTGCTGTCTCTTTCTTATCACTTTTATTTAGAAGATTTTCAATTAAAGGTGCGGTTTCATTTGAGTGTTATATCATCAAGTAACCGGCATTTGATGTGGCTCTTTTCATGAAATTTTTTAATTTTTTTTGCGGCACTATATCGCCTGCTCTTTCATATCACTGATTTTTTTTCTTTAAGATCTTCTTTAATTTTTTACTGATTTTTTATTTTTTGTTGGTGTAAGTAACCGGTATATGTTAACATTTTAATTAATATTTAAAAAAATTTAGTAGTTAATTACCGGTACTTTTTTTGGTTTTAAATTTTTTGCGGCGCTTTTCTCTTATTTTCGATTTAGTTTTCTATATTTAATTCTGAACGTGGCAAAGTTTCACGAGTTACTCAATGTGTAAGATTCAACAAATGCTTAAACTTCATTCACATTTTTTTTTTTTCATTAGTCGTTGTCGTCTGTCTTTGTAGTATCAAGTATGCGATTTAGTATGATTTTTTCTAAACTGATAGTAGGTAGATCATCGCCTTAGTTTCCACTTTTTTTGTACAATTTTTATTTAGTATTTATCGTATGTGTGTGTGGTTGGTTGTATGGCAGACTGCCGGTTGTCATTTTTGGTCATACCATTAACTGTGGCTCAATTGGCGTTGTGTGTAGGCAAAATTTGTCTTGTGCTGCACAATGGGGCAGATTAAAAATATGTTGAAAATCAGAAGATTATAATAACTGAATTATATGAAACTTGTAAAACCGATTTTTTTTATAAAAATTAAATTTTTCTGACACATTTTCTCAAATCAAACCATATATAAGGCATTCCACATCAAATGTCCCGCTACAGAAAAACATGTGTCCCGTGAATTTCTAAATAGGTTGCATGAATAGCCCTATATAGAACAAAGAAATGTCGTGTTTGGTTTTTCAATTTTTCAAAAACAGACCAAAGCTGGGAAACTTCAACCGCCTCTATAATAAAATCCCGCCGACATACTTATATTTATTTTTTTTGATCTCTGATAGACATAATAAATCGTCGGAACCTTGTAATTTTTTCTAGTGTTGTACTGTGTTATAATTATGTATTTTATTTTTTTTTAATTTGTTATACATATGAGGCATTCCACATTCCGTTTTAATTTGATAAATATTTAAAAAAGGCAACTCGTCACAAATTTGACCCTTTTTTCAATATTTGACCACGCCTTCTAAGCCCAGTTTTTGAACAATTGAAAAACCAAAAAAGCGATTTTCTTAGTTCAATATAATGCTATCCATTCAACCTACTCAGAAATTTTTACTGTACACAGGTTTTTTTTTTCGCTAGACATTAGGTGTGGAATGCCTTATATGTACGACAAATTAAAAAATTAAAATTCATAATTATAACACAGTACAACACTAGAAAAAATTACAGGGTTCCGACCATTGATTATGGCAGAAGAGACCAACAAATATACATGTGTCGGCGTTTTGAAGATCAAATCGGAATTTTATTTTAAAGGCGGTTGAAGTTTTCTAGCTGTGTAATTGCAGAATATTGGTATAAAAAACTATGTTTCCTTTACATTTTTTAACATTTTGTTAGAATAGAGCCACAACAATACCGTTATATGGAGGAGTTGGAGGGTTAATATGCTCGATACATATATTTGCCATAATATTTTCTACAAAGTTGCGCCGACACACATATACTTTTTTGGTCTCCACTACGGTAATCAATACTCGGAACCCTGTAATTTTGGAAAAAGTTTAAAATTGTTGTACAGTGTAATAAGAGCCTGAGCTCAACTGCCTTTGCTCAACTGCCTAAGCTCAACTGTCTGCTAGTATGTGAAATTGAAAAACAAAACACAAAAAAACGCCGAATCTTAATTTTGGGTCGTAGAACACTGTGGCGTGCTCTGTTTTAAAAGATCCGGTCAATATTTAGAGATATTTAATTTTAAATTTTTTTATTTTCAAGCAATTTTTTATTGTTTTTAAGGTAACCCAAAAAATTGAAGAAAAATAAATTATTTTACTCGCCTAAACTGATCGATTACTAGAGTGAAGTTTCGATTAATAAATACTAAATAAAGTAATTTTAAAAAGTTTTTAATGCACTTTCTTAGGAAATATAATAAAAACTCGCAAAACCTTAAAACGAAATATCTCTTGATTTTGCCATGACCTGGCAAAAAGGAGAATGTTACTACACCATTAACAAATGTAATTCGTAAAAGATCAATTGTAATTCGAAGATTCTACTTGTAGTTGGAAGATTTCATTTGTAATTCGAAGATTCCATTTGTAATTCGAAGATTTTACTTGTAATTGAAGATTCTATTTGTAATTCGAAGATCCCATTTGTAATTCGAATATTCCAATTGTAATTCGTAAAAGATAAATTGTAATTCATAAAAGATCAATTGAAATTTGCAAATGATCAATTGTAATTCGAAAAAGATCAATTGTAATTCGTAACAGATCAATTGTAATTCGTAAAAGATCAATTGTAATTCGTAACAGATCAATTGTAATTCGTAAAAGATCAATTGTAATTCGAAAAAGATCAATTGCAATTCGTAAAAGATCAATTGTAATTCGTAAAGATATTGCAATTGATCTTTTGAATTATTTTTAAAAAATTGGGCTCCATATTGGATCCGCCATATTGAAATTCAAAAACCGCCACTCGGCATTCAAAAGTAAATATTTTTTTTTATATTTACTCTATACGATATTCCTTTGGCAAAATTTCGATATCGGGAGTTATCCAAATGGTTTCATAAGGGGACAACGAAATTTTTAAACACTGATATGACCAATAAGACGAGACACCAAACAAAAAAAAAAAATAAAAAATAAATCGGTTCATAGCGGTTGAGATACTTCGCTTGTGAGTGCAATTAGACTTTTTCTAACGGAAAAAACGTTAAGAAATTTTTTTTAACATTATAATGTTTTTAGGCTGATGTCTAATTTTAAAAAAAGTTGCGGACGCCACCTCAGTTTGACTATATAAGCTAACAATTAACGAAAAAGAAAACAAGAATTACTATTTTCATTTTCTTAAAACCAAAAATTTTAATAACTTGGGTTTGTAACTTGGATAATAATTCACCTCGTGGTAAATAAAACCGTTTTTCACCAGCTGGTGAATAAAAAGTAACATAATTATTTTTCACCAAACAAAAATTTTTTTTTCATCAATTTTTTGTCCATTAATTTTTTTTTCGTCATTTTTTTTTCATCAAATTTTTTTTCAATCAAATTTTTTTTTTCATCAATTTTTTTTTTGTTATCAATTTATTTCATCAAACTTTTTTTTATTAATTTTTTTTTTCATAATTTTTTTTTTTCATCAAACATTTTTTTTTCATCATTTGTTTTTATCATTGTATTTTTTTTTATAATTTTTTTTTTTTTTTTTTCATCAATTTTTTTTCATAAAATTCTTTTTTCATCAATTTTTTTTTTCATTTATTTTCTTTTTCATCAAATTTTGTTTTTTTCATCAAAAATTTTTTTTTCATCAAAAATATTTTTTTTATCAAAATTTTTTTTCATCAATTTTTTTTTTCATTAATTTTTTTTCGTACAATTTTTTTTCATCAAATTTTTTTATTAAATTTTTTATTATAAATTTTTTTCTCACCAAACAAATTTTTGTTTTATATTTTTTTTTTTGTTCACCAATTTTTTTTACATCAAAAAATTTTTCTTTTCATCAAAAAAATTCATCACAACTTTTTTCATCAAATTATTTGTTCATTAAAAATTTTGGGTTCATTAAATTTTTTTTAACATAATTTTGTTTTTCGTGAAAAAAAAATCATTTTCATCAAATTTTTTTTTTCGTAAATTTTTTTTTTTCATATTTTTTTTCATAAATTTTTTTTCATCAAATTTTTTTATCAAATTTTTTATTATCAATTTTTTTTTCTCACCAAAAATTTTTTTTTTCATATTGTTTTTCACCATTTTTTTTTTACATCAAAAATTTTTTTTTTTCGTCAAAAAATTCATCAAAAATTTTTTTTCATCAAATTTTTTGTTCACCAAAAATTTTGGGTTCATTAAATTTTTTTTAACATAATTTTGTTTTTCGTGAAAAATAAAATGATTTTTTTTTTACAAAAACTACTTATTCACTAACAAGGGAAGTCTCCCTGGTGTCACCCTCCGATCTTCATGAAATTTGGATATGTTAAGAACGAAAATTAATTCGACACGTAATTTTTTTTAGCGGCCCAAACTCATTTTTAGGGTGGTCGATTTGTATGGGGGGAAATTGACCTTTTTCAGTATTTTACGATTTGCGGTATTAAAAATACCTATCTTGTGGTGCTAACAACGGGCCAAAGAAGGTAATATTTTTCGACTTATTAACAAAAACGTCCTAAAATTTTGGTTTTTTACTCAACATGACGAAAAGTTGTGCATGTTTGGACACGTTCTTAGCACATGTAGATAGGTTATCCAAAGACCTTTCATTTGGTATGTAACATTACTAGGTTTCTCTGCATAATATAGGAGATAAACGAAAAAAACTGAAAAATGTCCTTGTCTTCTCCCCACCTTTTAACCCCCTAAATATGAATTTGGGCCGCTAAAAAAAATACGTGTCCCTTTATTTTTTCTCATCTACAAAATAAAACCAATTCCATAAAGATCCGCGGGTGACACTAGGGAGACTTCCCTTGTAAGTCTAAGCTTTTCGCATAAAAAATTTCCTTTTGTTTATCAAATGTACATAAAACAAGTGAGAGTGGTATATTCTTTGGTGCCGAATCTTTTATACTCTCCAAAATGTAAAAACACTTTTTTGCACTTATTTTTGCACTCACTTACAAAATGTACAGCTCTTTTGGTTTTTTAATGGGGTCCTCGACTGATATTTTAAATTGTTGTGCACGGAATAGCAAAGTAATATAACATTATTTCATCTAAAAAAACTTTGCTTTGGCAAGTACACCCAAATCTTCCGCAAAACATTATCATGATTTAATGTTTTGAGCAAGAGTACAAAATTCTCAGGCATTTTTTTTTTTTAAATGTCACAAAATCTTAGAAATTGCCTCAAAAATATAGAACAGCATTAAGGTAGAAAATTTTGTTAATCTCAGCTAGATCGCTGTAGAAAAATGTTATATATAGATGTGTATGGAAAAATGTTTTGAGGTTGAAAGAACATTTCGGAATCGCAGGCTCTGTAGAAAAAATATCGTAGAATCCGAGTATTTTTCTAACAGAAAAGTTTTTAAGTTGTGCGAATTTTTAAAAATTAAAAAAAAACAAGATCTTGAGAAATACTGGACATTTTTCTATACGGCGAATTTTTTTAAATATTAGAATTTTTAGGTGGGCAAAATGCCTCATTGTCTGAGTATTTTTCTACAAAAAAGTGTATCGGAATTTGAGAATTTTTCTGTAGCAATAATTTCGCAAATGCTAAAAGTTTTTGTATGGGAAAAATACCGGGTTATCCATTTAGTGGTTTAGAAACACAAGGTCTTACAAGGCTGTCAGCTTTTAAATATCTGTCATCTGAAGTTTCATTTATTTAGTGAAGGGTTTTCAAGCGGTTTCGTTTTGCAATCTAAGAACGATAAAAAATAGTTATAACTTACTACAAAAGTGGTGGATCAAACGTGGCCACTTTTCAATCATTACGTGGTGATTATGGTAGTCATAACCGAACGACTTGCAAGGAATCGGCAAGACTATATCCGATATACTATTGCCGATAATATCGCTACTGTTAGTGAAAATGTGGCGGATAATCCGAAGATGTCAATTCCGAGGCGTTTTTAGCAATTGGGCCTAACTTGCGGCTTTTTATAGCCTCCAATTGAAGAGTATGAATTGGACGATACGGGGTCTCGAAAAGATGGTGCCATAAGCCAAACAACAAGACGGTTATTGCATGGGAAGTTTCCATGATTCCAAGATCATGCGATTTGATGTCTTTTGACTTTTTAACACTATAATGTTTTTAGGCTGGTGTCTTATTTTAAAAATGATTCAGGACGCCACCTCAGTTTGACTATATATGTAAGCTAAGTTGAACAAAAAAGAAAATTAGAATTACTATTTGCATTTTCTTATATCCAAAACGATTTGTAACTTGGATAATATCTCACCTGCTGGTGCATAAGAGCGTTATCACCAGATTGTGAATAAAAAGTAACATAACAATTTTTTTTTTTTAATGATTTTTTCGTTAAATTTGTTTTTTCATCTTTTTGTTTTTTTTATGAAATTTTTTTTTTAATTAAAAAATTTTTTTTCCAATTTTTTTTTTTCATCAACTTTTTTTTGTATCAAATTTTATTTTTTTTATGAATTTTTTTCATCAATATT
Source organism: Pegoplata infirma (assembly GCA_963921195.1). Lineage (NCBI taxonomy): Eukaryota > Metazoa > Arthropoda > Insecta > Diptera > Anthomyiidae > Pegoplata > Pegoplata infirma. The sequence continues at coordinate 96,618,918 of OY992536.1, forward strand.
TTTTTCCGCCGAAAAATTTTTTTTTATAAATTTTTTTTTTATCAATATAATTTCATAATTTTTTTTTCCTAAAAGTGTTATTTTTCATGAAAACTTCTGTTTTTTTAACAAAAAGTTTTTTTTGATCAAAAAATATTCTTTTTAACCAAAATTTTTTTTTATTAAAAAATTGTTCTTTTCATTTTTTTCTTCCTACTCTAAAATTTTGAAATAACAATGTTCCATTTGTTTAACAAATGTACAAAAAACAAATGAGAGTGTTATACGTAGCTCACACCTGCTGTTTTGAAGTGTTCGAGAGTGAGATGTTTAAAAAAGTATTTGTTGTGTGTCCATTACGTTTTAATTATGTTACTGGTGTTTTGTTGAACAACTTGTTTAAGGTCGCAAGTGTGAATATGTGCCATATTAAATTCTTCTGTGCCGATTTTTTTTTTTTTGTACTTAAGTAATGCACTCATTTACCAAATTTACAAACATTATCATGTTTTAGGCTAGAGTACAAAATTCGCAGGCATTTTTTCTGGGGCTACGTCAAAGGCCGTATCTACGTGGATAATCCCCTAACGTTCGAGTATTTAAAAACTAATAAAATTCATCAAGTTATCGCCGAGATACTGCAACCACAGCTATTTAAATAAAAGATTAATCGAAATCCTAGCTTTAGGTGTGTTTTATTTAACTTTACTTTTGAAACCGAAATATTCAGAGATTATCCATCTGCATTTTTCTATTGGATAAATGTCACAGAATCTTAAACTTTTTCTTTAAGCTAATTTTTAAGCTAAAAATACAAAAAACCCACTCTGTGTTGTTGACAATCTTTTACCAGAAGCTCCTGTGACATTAACATGCACTTTAATAAAATATTAATAAAATTTTTGTTTAGCCGATAATATTTTGATTCTGCCCCACTGTGTACTGTTATGCATGCAGCACAAAAATCTTTCTAGCTCTCCAAAATTGTAGAATATTTATTTATACAAGTCTTGTTTAAATCTTTTTCACTCTCTAAAATATAAACTTATTTGAAAATAAAAATGATATTCAATCTAAAACGTACCAATACTATCATAAAGCTTTCACGCCAGCCATCATCATTTCTAAACCATTCTTGTTTTCAAAATGTTTTCAGGAATCTACCACTGTTTTATACAATTGTTGTTATTGTATTTTCTAGGGGCGTTTGCTGTTGTGTTTTTCTGTAATCAGCCCCCGTACTATTTTTTTAGTTTCTGAGTTATTACAATTTTTATTGGATAATACCTCGTGCCGTAGGTTTGTGTCATTCGTTTGTGTGGGTTCTTTGAGTTTTCCATCATTGTAACACAGTGTTTTGAAGAGTACAAAAATTTCAATGTTTCAAAGCAAACTCTTTGAAATGATATATCAATTTTGTGCCAAACTTCGTAAATTTAAAATTTTTATTTCTTATGTGCTGAACACAAACATTCAAAAACTTCTAAGATCGGTAGAACGGTTTGCGAGATATCGCAATTCGAAATTTGTCAAAAAAAAATGGATGTAAAAAATATATCTTGCGAATTAATAATTTTTATTAATTTTGGCAATACAATTATCAAAAAATTTCAGAAATCAGTCGATTGTTTCTCGGCATACCACCGTTTGTTAAAAAAAAGAAAATGTTTTTTCCTACTTCAGAAAATTAAAAAAATAATCTCAACATTTTTATTCCTTAAGTGTTTCTTCACAATACAGCAGCAAGCAGCAGATAGCAAAATTTTTACATGTATTTTGTTGTTGGCGCAGCAAAATTGTTGGCGCAATTTTGCTGTCTGCTGCTTGCTGCTGTATTGTGAAGAGACACTTACGATGATATCATGGGGCTTTAGAGAAACTTTCATTAAACTTGGTCAGATCATTTTAAATCGTCAGATCATTGTAAACCCTTCGATCAAAGTTTTGCATTTTTGGTGAAAATTTGCTAAAATTCCAAAATATTTATCAAAAGGAGGTTAAGACGATATGGTTTTGCTCAAACTAACAAGAGAAGTCTACCTAGTGGCAACCACGGATCTTTATGGAATTGGTTTTATTTTGTAGAGCAGAAAAAATAAAGGGACACGTATTTTTTTTTAGCGGCCCAAATTCATATTGAGGGGGTAAAAAGGAGGGGGGAGACAAGGCCATTTTTCAGTTTTTTTCATTTATCTTCTATACTATGCAAAGAAACCTAGTCATGTTACATACCAAATGAAAGCTCTTTCGAAAACCTATCTACGTGTCCAAACATGCACAACTTTTCGTCATATTGAGTAAAATACCAAAATTTTAAGGCCATTTTTGTTAATAAGTCGAAATATATAAACTTCTTTGGCCCGTTGTTTGCACCACAAGATAGCTATTTTAAATACCTTTAATCTGATACCACACATGCCTATATTAAATTTGTTTAAATAAACTGAAAAATGTCAATTTCCTCCCATACAAATCGACCCCCCATAAAAATGAGTTTGGGCCGCTAAAAAAAAAACACGTGTCGAATTAATTTTTGTTCTTAACAACATATCCAAATTTCATGAATATCGGTGGGTGACACCAGGGAGACTTTCCTTGTAAGTTTAAATTAAATTCGCCTCACAATCTGTGGAGGATTCAAGGAAAAAATTTTTTTTTTTATTTAAATTCTTGAATTCGAAAAAAATCAAAAAACGTTCTTTAAATTTTTTTTTATATTCGTGTTCAGCGAAGTATGATTACACTGTGCAACAAATTTCGGTTCATCGCATTGAGCCTCAATGCCTTCAACGCCATATGAAAGTAGACAATCAAATGGACAAAATCACCAAAGGGTTTTGCAAAGTCAGTTCGGATTTCTTTTTTATAGCCCACTGAAGTTTTTATTTTTTTATCAAAGGCGTTTGGAAAACGTCAAAAATATTATAATAAGAACACATCTGAGCTTCAAAATATGATTTGATGTCTACAGTTAAATTTTATGGCGGTTCTTTTCTTAGAATATTTTAACCCTCTAACTGCCATTTTAAGGGGCCATTTTAGTCCTTTTTCAAAAACTAAACACAGAAGTCTAATAAAACGTCCATTTAGAGGGTTAAAATGTTCTACAAATATTTTCCTCATAAAATTTCACTAGGGGTTGTCGAATGTTCAAAGTTTGTGCGACATGCGCAAAGTGCTTAAAAAGGGTCAAGTATAAATAATCAATGTTTGTTATTTATTTTTACCAAAGCAGTGTTAAAAAATATCAACATAAAACAGTGCAAATATACTTTTGAGCTAAAAATTATATTATGATGTGTTTTATAAAATTTTATGATGATTCTTTTCTTTGACCAAATTAACCCTCTAGCTCCCGTTTTAAGGGGTAATTTTTGTCCTTTTTTAAAAGAAATACAAAAAAGTCTATAAAAAATGCAGTTAAAGGGTTAAAATGTTTTACAAATATTTTCTGCATCAAATTTTACTAGGGCACGTCTAAGACAGAAAGTTCGTCCAGCATATAGAAAATGGTTAAAAATTTTAAAGTATTCAAAAATTTTTTTTTTTATATTTTTTTTGGGTCGAAAATAAAAAAAAACAAGTAAACGAGTTAAATTCGACTTTGTCGAATGTATTAATACCCTCCACGATGTAAAAAATTTATTTGCAAAAAAAAAAAAATCCCTCTAACCCAGAGAGTCCTTGACCGATCTCGTTGAAAAATTGTGTCTGCACTACTATCCAATAGGAAAGTAGATCGGGATCAAAAGTTGTGTCAGTTGACACGAAAACCCCCATATAAAATGCTTTAATTCGGCGGCTGGTTGACACATGTGAACAGAATCGATCACCGAATGGTATTTAAACAAGTCCAAACATAAAAAAAAAAACATTTTCGTCGAATTTTTTTTTTACCAAAAATTTTTTTTCGCGGATTTTTTTTTTTTTTAATTTTTTTTTTGTTTTTTGCAAATAAACTTTTTTACATCGTGGAGGGTATTAATACATTCGACAAAGTCGAATTTAACTTGGTTACTTGTTTTTTTTATTTCGGCCAAAAAAAAATATAAAAAAAATTTTTCATTACTTTAAAATTTTTAAGCATTTTCTTTATGGTGGACGAACTTTCTGTCTTAGACGTGCCCTAGTAAAATTTGATGCAGAAAATATTTGTACAACATTTTAACCCTTTAACTGCATTTTTTTATAGACTTTTTTGTATTTCTTTTAAAAAAGGACAAAAATGTCCCCTTAAAACGGGAGCTAGAGGGTTAATTTGGTCAAAGAAAAGAATCATCATAAAATTTTATAAAACACATCAGAACATCATTTTTAGCTCAAAAGTATATTTGCACTGTTTTTTGTCGATATTTTTTAACACTGCTTTGGTAAAAATAAATAACAAACATTGATTATTTATACTTGACCCTTTTTAAGCACTTTGCGCATGTCGCACAAACTTTGAACATTCGACAACCCCTAGTGAAATTTTATGAGGAAAATATTTGTAGAACATTTTAACCCTCTAAATGGACGTTTTATTAGACTTCTCTGTTTAGTTTTGAAAATGGACTAAAATTACCCCTTAAAATGGCAGTCAGAGGGTTAAAATGTTCTAAGAAAAAAACCGCCATAAAATTTCACTGAAGACATCAAATCATATTTTGAAGTTCAGATGTGTTCTTATTATAGTATTTTTGACGTTTTCCAAACGCCTTTGATAAAAAAATAAAAACTTCAGTGGACTATAAAAAAGAAATCCGAACTGACTTTGCAAAACCCTTTGGTGATTTTGTCCATTTGATGGTCTACCTTCATATGGCGTTGAAGCCATTGAGGCTCATTTTTCTTGTTGCACAGTGTTATTTATCGCAAGTAAAATGTTTTTAATTTTATAAAATTTAACCTCTAATTTGTACCACATAAGAAAAAATCCGACATGAGGGAAAATTAAAAGTTGAAGATAAAATGTCACTCTAATAACACTGTGCTACAGTGGAAAAATATTTTGCATGTGACATAGTAAAGGTTGTTGGTTTCGTCGAGTTGATCACAAAAAAGCCTACCCGAGTAAAACTTTTTATATGATGCAATATATAATGATATATAACACAATATATACCCAGTCAGAAAAATACAAACGGGCCAACGTTGGAATGAAGTTGGCGGCGACGCTACCAACGTTGGCGAATCATACCCGTTTCTAAGTGTACGACGTCATTCCGAGGTTGAAATGATAACAGTGGCCAACGATCGCTCGACTTTTGTTTTAACGTTGGGTTAACATTGATTTTACAAATTTACGACATTGGATTTATCTTATTGCTTAGGGATATATTGAAAATCTCGATGTAGTGCTTTTTAGTTACAATTTTGTGCAAATTGGTTAAAAAAGCAACTACTTAAGTGTTCACTTAGATTAAAGAGTTGAGGTCTATGTAAATTAAAAACTTTTTTAAAAAATAAAAATGCTAAAACTTTTCAATTATAATCCATAGTGTAGTGTTTTATGTAAACACAAAGTTGTGACAACACAATATTTTTAGTAAAACTGTTTTACATTATACAATGTTGTGTTTTTGGCTAGCCCGATATTGTGCCAACACTAAATTTTTGGTACGGTTGGCAATTACTGACTGGGTATTTATACGCAATTTAATCCGAATAATGGTGGATGTTTTTGCATTAAAAAAGATCAACTTGTATAAAATATGATTCGATTTCATCCGAGTTTTGACCAGACATTGCCATATTTCAGTGGATCCAATAAGATCTAATTGCATAAAAACATATAAAATCTTGTGTGTTTTGGTTTGGGTGAGTTACACCACAGGTCAACGATACATTCACCAAACATATTATTTTCTAAAACAAAAAAATTGTTTGGGTACGCTTCGAACCAGATAGGTGATATACATAACCCTAACAAGGAAATGTTTAGGAACATTTAAAAGTTTCTTATACTTTGCCTAAAAATCTTAGAAAATTTTTGGTTAATTTGAAACATTTATATAGTTATATATGGAACAGAATAAAATATATCTAATTTTATATTAAATTATACAGAAAAACAAATTTTGTATTGACCCTCATATTATTTCATATATTTATATCAACCGTATACCTCTTAATCCGAATCGTGATTAAATTATATATTACTACATATGACTGCATTTAAAAAATTTAGAAAATATCTCACGGATGTATAATTATATATGATTTATTATGTTTGTATCAAGTTATATATTGTTATATATGATTATTTTTACTCGGGTATTAAACTTGCCAGACACCCTCAAACTTTAGAGTTATTGTCGAAACGTTTTTTGTTTTGGTACTTTTCTCAATAAACCTCGTGTAATTCAGAAACTTTTCAACAGATTTTATATTTTTTAACTGTTTTGGATAGAAAAAGTATAAAACTTTCAATGTTTGTGTAAATTGTCCTATACATATAAGAAAGAAATGTATTGATCTTTCAATATTATTTATCTTTATTGTTATTTTTGAAACTTTTCAGCAACCTTCATATTAATAAAACTATTCTCAAGGAAAACTTAATTCTGATTACGATGAGGTTTATCCAGAAAAAATTTAATAACTATTCACAGAGTAGTGATAATTTTTCTAAAAAAGAAAATTAAGATTTTGCTGGAAGTCGATGTTGGGATTACCCAAGCAAAAACAATAAATTCATCATAAAAGGTCATGTAATAGATTTTTAAAGGTTTTTGGCGCGTTGAATCCGGATCTGGTCTTAAATTTTATCTATCAAGCCAGTTTTTTGAGATATTTAATATATCTTGTTATCTCAAAAAGCAAATGCGATAGAGCTATTTCAAGGCCAAATTCAGATTCAGCGCTCTAAAAATATTTAAAATTATGGTAAGCGCCCTCAAGTTGGTTTTTTATTTTTTTTTTGCCTGGCTTAATTTTTTTTCGAAGTTTGGTTTGTATGGGAAAAAATATTTAACCCTTCATAGGCACGGGTTAATTTAGTCCGATTTGGCTAAAAATTTAAATATAGAGTTTTTAGACGAAAACGAACCATAATTTGCCAGGCGATCGACGAAATTCGAAAAAAGTCATTATTCGTCCCACCTATAGGTGTACAATAGGGTGGCTCGTTTTTGGGCTTTTCTCTCTGATCAAATTCTAATACCCGCCAAAAGTGTCGGTCCCCTAAGGGTAACTCACATGCAAAATATCACTCCGATCGGAGTTTATCTTCTGTATCCACTTTGAGCCTCAAAATTGGGGTTTTTGCAAAAAAGGACTTTAAAAAAAAAAAAAAATATTTTAAGTTTTTTTTTTTATAAAATAATTAAAATAAATATTTTTGTATAATATTTGATCGTAAATACTTAATTATGAAATTTTAAGATTTTACGGTATCATTAACCCGTTCAAACTTGATACCAAAAAAATGGCATGATTTTGGGGGCCTTCTTAAAACACCTTTTTTCAAAATTTGAAAATTTTATTAAAAAAAAAATTTAAATATACCATTTTTTCTTTCTGAATTCATTAAGAACACCTTGGAGAAGAAAAATGTGAAATATGGCGGATATCCGTCTAACCACTTTTCGGGAATCGCGGGGGGATGTTAGCGGATTTCAAGGAAATGTTGGTTTTATCAATAATTTGGAATAATAAAATCTTATAAACTTCATTTTTGTGCAAATTAACGGTTTTTTTGGTGTCGTGGCATTCTATTATATAACTTTAAGTCTGTCATAAAATCTTACTGATCTAGGACGTTTAAAACCCACATTGGCTGGGGGTCAAAAATGACCTTGCGCGGAAAATTTGAAGTTTAGAGCTTAAATTTTGTGCTATAAACAAGTATAAAACGGCTTTTATGTTTTTTACCCCAACTATTATTTCGTATTAATATATTATCTTTAAAAAAATCGTTAACCCAACTTGGTAGGGGGTCAAAAATGACCCATTCAATAAAAAGTATATATTTTTTCATATAAAATTAATTTGTGGCAATATATTGGATAACTTTATATCCGTCCTTAAATCTCTCATATTTAAGGTATCTTTAACCCACATTGGCCAGGGGTCAAAAATGACCCCGACAAAAATTTTAGGCATAGTGCTTGAATTTTTTTATATCAACAAAATATATATTTTTTATTGAATGGGTCATTTTTGACCCCCTACCAAGAAGGGTTAACGATTTTTTTAAAGATAATATAATAATACGAAATAATAGTTGGTAAAAACACAAAAACCGTTTTATACTTGTTTATAGCACAAAAATTTATCTCTAAACTTCAAATTTTCCGCGGTTTAAGACGTCCTAGATCTGTAAGATTTCATGACAGACTTAAAGTTATATAATAGAATGCAACGACACCAAAAAACCGTTAATTTGCACAAAAATGAAATTTATAAGATTTTATTAATCCAAATTATTGATAAAACCAACATTTCCTTGAAATCCGCTAACTTCCCCCCGTGATTCCCGAAAAGTGGCACGACGGATATCCGCCAAATTTCACATTTTTCTTCTCCAAGGTGTTCTAAATGAATTCAGAAAGAAAAAATGGTATATTTAAAATTTTTTTTAAATAAAATTTTCAAATATTGAAAAAAGGTGTTTTGAGAACGCCCCCAAAATCAAATTTTTTTGGTATCAAGTTTGAACGGGTTAATGATACCGTAAAATCTTTAAATTTCATTTTTAAGAATTTACAATCAAATATTATACAAAAATAATTTTTTAATTATTTAAAAAAAAACCTTAAATTTTTTTTTTTTAAAAAGTCCTTTTTTGCGAAAACCCTAATTTTGAGGCTCAAAGTGGAGACAGAAGATAAACTCCGATTGGAGTGATATTTTGCATGTGAGTTACCCTTAGGGGACCGACACTTTTGGCGGGTATTAGAATTTGATCCGAGAGAAAAGCCCAAAAACGAGCCATCCTAGTGTACAATATAGTGTAGACTACACTCAAAGAAAAATGCTTCATCATATTGAAGATACGGCTTCATCACTTGCTGTCATCAATTTTGATGACAAATTTCATCATATTGATGAAGATTTTCTTCAATATGCTGAAACATGTCATCGAAATTGAAAAAACAAGTGATGACACATTTCATCATGTCATCAAAAAGTGTCATCAATATGCATTTCAAATGTTTTTTTTTTTTTTTTGTAAATAATAAAATTAATATTAAAATAAATAAAACTTTTAAAAAAATATATTAAAAAAATATGAAAAATAAAAAAAAAAAAAATAAAAAAAAAAATCCAGCCCCGGCTGGTACTTGAACCCACGGTCCCCAAGTTGCAGTGTTTGTTGTCGAAACCTTAGCTAGTTCAGCCAACTATAGATGCAAATCTCACACCACTACTTAATTAGATAACGTTTTCTAATATGTAAATGTGAAGACTCAAAACTTTTTTTATATACATTGTATCATATACATGTTTTTAAACGTTTGTTTATAGGAATTTGTAAAGCCTCAAACATTTTATGAATGTACAATATGCCTCTCTTTCCCTCTCACAGCTTTTAGCAAAGCATAGTTACACACAAACTTTTATCGTTATTATTACCACCCAACAAACAAAAGGGCTTTTTAGGGCGATCATGTATTGTTATGCTGTAGGTCAGAGGCTAGAGGCTAAGCCCAACGAACAAGAGGTCCGGCGTTCAAACCTTGGTGGATACGAAAAAAAGATGTAAGTTTTTCAAAATAGAAAATAGCAAACAATTGTAAGTAAATAAAAATAAATAAAATAAAATCAAATAACAAAAAAAAAATTGAAATAATTTTTTTTTCTTATTTTTCAAATAAAAAAAATGTTATTGATGACACCGCTTCATCATACTGATGACACGTTACATTGGACGAAAAATGATGTAACATTTCATTTCATCATATTGATGTAACTTTTCATCAATATGAAGAAGCTTTTTCTCTGAGTGTAGAGTGCCCCTTATTTTGGAAATGTTGGAAATGTTGAGACGGCACCCTCTAATTTTTTTCCATTTGACTAAAAAATAACTCAGGAAAAATTTTACGTCCCTACGACCACCCCTTCCATAAGCGACGAGGTCTTAAAGAGCGGGGCCTTAAAAATCAGTTTTCCATACAAACAAAAATTTTTTTTTTCATTTTTAATTTTTTTTGTTATTAGTTTTAATATTACTTGGTTAGCTTATTCACCACAAAAGATTTGATTTTGGTGGGATAAGGCTTTCAGCTCTAAAAAATTCGAAAAAAATTTCAACCATGCGCAGGTACAAGGGAAGGGGGAAAGGAAAGCCCCCCAAACCCCCTCCCCTCACACCTAATTTAAAAAAGAAAGAAAGGAAAAGAAAGAAGAAACAAAGAATAGAAGAACGAAAGAAATTTTCTAAAAAATTTCCAACGGAAAACAAGTTTGAAATCTGACAATTTTTAAACAGAAAAAAATCTGAACATTTTTAAAAGAAAAAATCTAAAAAAAATTATAGGAAAAATCTGAAAATTTTTAAAGAAAAAATGTGACTTAGGGCGGATTACTCAATTTCCAGTTAGCTGCTAACTACCGATTTAACGGAGCCTTATGTCAAAATTTATATGAAAAAGTTAAATTTAACGGAGAGTTATTTTATAATGGAGCACTGAGTAATCCAGCCTTAGAGTCCCCGCACAACAATGTCGGAGCGGTTGACGGTTTCGGTCATGGGAGAGTATAGGCGCAAAGTAAAGGCGGCAGCGGAAAATTCAGTCAAACGTTTATATTCACATTATTTTTTCACTTTTTCTGCACATTTTTATTTAATTTTATTATTTTTTTTAATATCAATATATTTTTTTTCATATTGATTCGTTTTTTTGTGTTTTTTTTAGAATTTTATATATTTTTTTTTTTTAGAGATCACATTTTTTTGTTTACTTTATCGAAAATAATCGAAATATTTATAAAAATGTGGTAACATTTTCATATCAAAAATTAAAAGAGAGAGAGAAACCGGCACAAAAATAAAATAGATTTTATTCAAGCGGTTTTCGGTCGAACGTTTTTTCATGCCAAATTTGTATGAAAAAAACGTCACCGACATTGTTGTGCGGGGACTCTTAATCTGAAAATTGTTTGTGAAAAAATATCTGTCAATTCTTATTATGAAGAGAAATTTTCTTTTTTTGGGTATAAAAAAATTACAGACTTTTGCTATGTATCAGAAGAACCTGAGACTTTTTTATAGAAAAATCAGAGTTTTTTCCATAGAAAATATAACTCAGAAAAATGTTTCAGAATCTGAAAGTTTTTCTATAGGAAAAATGTCTCAGAATCAGAGAGTTTTTCTATAGGAAAAATGTCTCAGTATCTGAGAGTTTTTCTATAGGAAAAATGTCTCAGAATCTGAGACTTTTTCCATAGGATAAATGGAAAAAATATATCAAAATCTGAGAATTTTTCTGTATAAAAAATCTCAGAATTTGATAAATTGGAAAAATGTCGCAAATTGTTAGACTTTTTCGATAGGAAAAAGGCCTAAGAATCTGAAACTTTTTTTTTTGAAAAAGGTCTCAGTATCCTAGACTTTTCCAAAAGAATTAAAGGTCTCAAAATCTGAGCCTTTTCTGTTGAAAACAAGTCTCAGAAGTTGAAACTTATTCTATTGGAAAATGGTCTCAGTTTTCGAATCTTATAGCTTTTTGATAGGAATAAAATGTCAGAAACTTAGAATTTTAGACTTGTTCTGTATGAAAAGAGTCTAAGAATCTAAGATTTTTCTATAGGAAACAGGTCTCAGTATAAAGACGCATTCTTCAAGAAAAAGGTGTCAGAATCTGAAGCTTTCTTTATGAATCATAGACTTTTTCTATATAAAAAACGTCTCGGAACTTAAGACTTTTTTATGGGAAAAACGTCTCAGAAACTCTGATTTTTTCTAAAATATGATTATGAATAACAAAGCTCCTTTTAAGCAGGGTTCGGATTTTTTGGTAAAAAATCGGCTGCAGTTGTTAGGCAAAAACTAAAAAATTTTATGATTTTATAGCTTTCCATCACTTTTTTTTGAAAAAAAAAATATCACTGTACCCGATTTCTGAAGCTATGCGAGAAGTTTCCGATTCGAAAACAAATAAATAAACATTATGGTCATCTTATACTTAACAGTGTGATTCAAAACAAGTAAGAGTGTTAAATTCGGCTGTGCTGAATCTTTTATACCCTCCAACATGCAACATCCAAGGTCGTTTCCAGGGAAGGTCAGCAGTGATCATTAGGGGTACAAATTTTCCCTTTGAAATATATGTTTAAAAATTCATTCTTATGCTTTTCGCACTAAAGAAATACAAGTTTATCATTATTTATTATTTTTTTTAAACCACGCCCACAAAAGGGAACGGGCCGAAGAAAACGATATTTTCTAATCCCCTGGGTCCAAATGCAGAACTTTGAGCTTCTTGAAGCGTAGAAATGTTGCATTTGATAAACAAAAACAAAAAAAAACATGTAAAAATATGGTGTTTTTCAGAGGTTGGTTTAGTTCCTCAAGGTTGGTTTTTTTCCACTGGTCCGATTTTTCCCATCTCCGAACTTAACCAGCCTATGACCATAAGACATATTTGTGCCAATCTTCAGGAGTCTAGCTCTTTTATTTTGGGCTGTATTGATCGGTCAAATCGGACACTTTGAAAAATTTTTTTTTAGATTTTCCCCAATCTGTTTACAGTTTTTAGTACCCTTTGAAAACTCCTTCGTGGTAAATTTTCCGATTTTTTTGATGACCCGTTCAAAAGATATCGAATTTTTAAAAAAATTTAGTTTTTTCCTTTACGCATAACTTCTTCAATAATGGTCCAAATTTCATTTTTTTTTTGTTCAAAATTTTTGATTTTCTACGTACTTTAAAAAAAAAAATCAGATTTTTTTTAATTTTTTTGTGTAAAACTTCTATCGATTCTACAAATTTTTTGCCCTACTACTTTTTAAAATTTTTTGAAAAAAATTTATTGTAATTTTTCAATCTTAAGAGGGTAGGTGTGTTCAGAGAAAATATTTGGACTAAAAAAATATTGTGGGTCGGTAATACATTTTGTTGCTCTAATAGTGCATTTACACTGGTCCTCTAAGTGAGCTTAAAGTAAATTGTGGCTCCAATCTAGTTTCAATCTATTAGATTGCCCATACAAATTTATATTTTTCAATCTAGTAGTTTAGACTCTAATCGGCAAACGCAATCTTGTAAAGTTAAATACAACTCTGTATTTCTATTATTTTCATTTTCCAACACTGAAAAACACCGACACAAAGCCTGCCGTTTTGATGGCGCCGCCAAGTATGTTTATGCCGCTGACATTGTTATTTGTAAACGCCGTCACTGTCCTTGTTAATCATACGACGACGAATTACCGTCGCTGTCTTTTGACGCAGTCACACACATTTATTACCAACTTGTTATTATAAATGCCAATCTTAATCTTCTCAAATGCAAAAAATTCCAATGTAAACGGTACAGATTACAAAGTAGATTAAAATTGCAATTTACTAGATTAGAAATCCAATGTAAACGCACTATAAGGGCACTATTAGGGCAGTTAGAGCGGTTGCAGCAAATTTAAAAAAATTTCGTTTTGTGTGGGAGCCCCCTTAGAAATTGGAGATAGGGTATTAGTTTGTTACAAAGAAATGTTAAGACGTAAAAATTAATGGGGGTCGGTCTTATAAATGACCCCTCTATGACGCACCGTTGGAGCAGTAGAAATGATTTTAAGATTGGAAAATTACAATAAAATTTTTCAAAAAAATTAAAAAAAAAAAAATATAATAATCGTTATCCCACGATCCTCCTGGGCAAAAAATTTGTAGAATTAACAGAAGTTTTACACAAAAAAATTTCACAAAAATCGAAGAGTACAAACATTTTCAAAAATGAGATTTAAATTTTAAAACTAAAAATCGCATACAAGAGCGCTTTTAAGAGTTTTTTTTGATTTGTTTTAAAAAGTTCGCGAAAAAACAAAAATTTTGAAAAAAAATCTGGACCATTATTGAAGAAGTTATGAGTAAAAGAAGTTTGAGTAAAGGAACAAACTACCAATTTTAAAAATTCGATATCTTTTGAACGGGTCATCAAAAAAATTTGAAAATTTACCACGAAGGAGTTTTCGAAGGGTACTAAAAACTATAAACAAATTGAAAGCTTTGAAAGCGCTTTAAAAACAAAAAATATTATACTATTATAGCACTTTTAAAACAAAAAAATGGGACGTATCAAAATTGTATAAGTCCATAAGACACAACTTTTTTGGTGTTTATTTGAATAAAGAAATTTATTAAATAAGAATAAAAAATTTATTGACTAATTTATTAGGATAAAAAAATTTCGGACAAACTTTGAAATAGTCCCGAAAAAAAATTTGCTTGCTGTTTTCTTTGCGTTTTGGAATAAAAAAATTATTAAAAATGCTTCTAGGAAAATTTTTGGAAAAGTCCCAAAAAAAAAAGTGGTGCATTGAACCGAATCGGGTAGTGTTCCAAAGGGATAGGCCCAGTGACATTTCACATGTGATGTATCCGGAGCTTAAGACACTTCCTCACGAAAGAAACAGGTGATTTTATATAAAAGTTGTCAATTTTGTAATATGTAGGTCATTGTGTCTAAGTGACATATCACGAGAACTATCAAGGACCGGCCACTTATCCTGCAGGGAAATAAAAAATATTCCAATTGTTACGAAAATTAATAAATTTTAATAAAAAATATATACTTTGAACGCATTTAAATAGAAAAACATTGGCAAAGCACTTTTTCGAATTCATACTACCTTCTACACAAAAAATAAAGTGCTTTGCCGAGACTTTTTCTTTGGAACGGTTGGCAGTTTCAGCCTGGGTAGCTTTGCTTTTTGTCTAGTCGATGTTTTTCACATTAGCAACATTGTACTCACCTGTAAAAAACTAAATGACTACAATATTGTTTTATTTTTCTAGAAAGCTTTTCGCATAGGTACAGAAACTGGGCACTGGTTTTGTTTGTCCGACAACAGTGAATCGAGGATTTTTTTTATTCGAAGTACTCGTAAAAAATTATTTACCCCCCCCCCCCCCAAACTCAAAAGCTTTACCTACCACTGACTCAGCAGAAGGTTCACCAACGATGACCTGGACATCGTATTTATCCAAGATCCTTGGGTTAACCATGGAGTCGTCAATTGACTGACTACCCAAAAATGTAAGCTAATTTAGAACTCATTACATGATGGGCCTATTACGGTCAATTTACTAGGAACAATCTAACATTTCTTCCCATTTTACAGTTCATTCTAGGAGACTTGGTGTTAATCAGGGCAATTGTTTCCTCTCAAGGGATCAAGAGATGGTACTAGCATTCGCCCGTACAACCACGGAGGAATAAAATTCATGGGTTACTGCCGATCGAAGAATCTTAGCTGGATCCACTGCTGTGATGCGAAAGCTCATCACACCAACTGGGGGAGTACGGATAAAAATAAAAGAGGTGAATCGCTTCTAAAATTTGTATGTAACAATAACATTAACATTGCGAATAAAGAAGATGACCCTAAATTCAGAAATGCTATCAGATCAGAGGTCTTGTACCTCACAATGTCTAGCACCAATTCTCTAACTGGCAGGTTTCTGACGTGCTATCCATGTCGATGTTTAAACTTAGAACCCATTTTCCGGGAAATACTTGTGTGGGGTACATGGTATATGGTCGATTGTAATCGATTATAATTTTCTTACTTGTTCTTATTCTATTTTTGCAGGAATTTCTGTTGTTATTTCCACACAAAATTCTACAATAGACTGGGTCGAAATCCTACAAAGTCTAAGGATCGATTGTCCTTAGTGCGGGAAAGTGGTAATGGGGTAATATAAGCATTTTATGGAAGACAACTTTTTAATCGATCAAAACTCTATTAGCGCATCGGTGGTCAAAATTGAGATTTTGGTCAAAATGGCCAAATTTTCAAAAATATTTTAAAAATATAAATTTAATTTTCTTGCTTAATAAAAAATATTTTTTTTATTGAATTTGATACTAATAACTTATGTATTAAATATTGGAATTTTATGCCATCATTAACATATTTTTATTTAAGATACAAAAAAATCATATTTTTGACGCGGTTCTAAAAACCACTTTTTTTTAATTTAATTTTTGTTTTTTATTAAAATTTGAAAATATATCGATTTTATTACTCAATGTTATTGAAAACATCATAAAAACTAAAGATTTAAATTTTTGTGAAAATCCGTTCGGTAGTTTCTTGTGGGGAGCGGTTTCAATTGAGCGGATTTCAAGGAAATCGTATTTTTTTTGCCATTTTTTGGAGTTTTTATTTTTTATACCCTCCACTCTAGTGATAGAGGGTATATATAAGTTTGTCATTCCGTTTGTAACACCTCGAAATATTGGTCTTGGACCCCATAAAGTATATATATTTATGATCCTCGATCGATTTTAAGTCGATCTAGGGATGTCCGTCCGTCCGTCCGTCCGTCCGTCCGTCCGTCTGTCTGTCTGTCTGTCTGTCTGTCCGTCCGTAGAAAACACGCTAACTTTTGAAAGACTTTACAGAGGCTACTGAAGTTTGGCATATATGTTTGTCATTTACCTGGTCAGGTTGGTATTGCAATCCAGCCAAATCGGTCCAGTGGTTCAAAAGTTATGAGCAAAAGAAAAAATTTCGGCAAGGGTGTTTCTCGAATTTTCGAGGTAAAAAACACGATAACTTTCGAAAAACTGTAATGATACTACTGAAGCTTGGCATATATCTTTGCCGTTTCCCGGGTCTGTTTGGTATTAAATTTCAGCTCAATCGGTCCAGTGGTTCAAAAGTTATAAGCAAAACCCTGAATTTCATATTAGGTTCATCTAAAATGCCACGTGTTTTAACAAGTTTTAAAAGCATTGGTGGTAACTAAACAAGGCTTTTCAAACTGGTTTAATTTTAAAGCAATGGTTTTTAAACTTGTTTAGTTTTAAAAGCATTGGTAACTTAAAAATTGCACTCGAGAAAAAATTTACACTCAATAAAAATTTTACACTCAAAAAAATTTTACACTCAAAAAAAAAATTACACAAAAAAAAAATTATTTTTTTTTTTTACAAAAATGACAATATTTTGTGTACATACGTACATGCATTCACTCAGAAATATTTTTACAGTAAAAAAAAACATTACACTCGAAAAAAATTTTACACTCAAAAAAAAAAATTAGTAATTTTTCTTTTTTTAAAAAAAATTACAAAAAAAAAGAGTTTTTTTCTCAAAATAAAATATTTCTAATCAAAATTGTTAATTTTTTCACGTTAAAAAATGTACTACCCTTTAAGTAAAATGCATTGTGGAGGGTATTCATAGATTCGGCAAAGTCGAATTTAACTTTTCTACTTGTTATAAACTACATTATTGTACAAATTGACCAATATTATGCTCTATCTTGTTCCATTTGATCATGGTAACTTAGTTTTGAAACGATATATTTATAGGACATCTTTAACCCTAATCGGTCAGCTGCCAAAAGTGTCCCGCACTGAGTTTTTTTAGGTTTTAACTACTGTTTAATGAAATTAATGGTTGCAAAATCATGTTTGTGTGGAATATTGTGTTGTATAATCTTTTATTTAATCATATTGACTTAATTTTGAAACATACATATTTTTGGAAATCTTTAACCCTTATGTGCATGCAACCAAAAATGTCCCCTACCAAAATTTTCATGTTTTTCACAAAAAAAAAAAAAAAACACATTTTTGTATTCAAAATAGTCATAAATAATTAATTGAATAATTTTGATATTGCCGAAAGCGTTAAACCTTCTGAAATAAAGGTCAAAAGTGGCCCACTAACAGATTTTTAAGAATTAGGATTATGTGCGGATTAATTTTGTTTTAATAAAACTAAAATTTTTTGATATATCACACGCAATCATTCATTTCATATTTTTCTTAATGTCAAAAAAAGCCATAAAACAAATTATCCTTAAAATTAAAATTTGAAGACTAGACTAAGTGTCCATTTTCACACTTAGATTTACCCCCGATCAACGACGAGGAAGTGGTGAAATAAACGACCCAATTTTGAGTAATTTTATGTTTATTTTTTTTATTTATTTTATGTTTTATTTTTGTTTTATAAACAGAGATGGTTATATAAGATCTACTTTATTGTCTTGCTCTAATTTAACCTCACTTGAGTAAAAATCGCAATTTAAAATTAAAGATTAAGGCATAAGCCTGTACATTAGGGTTATGACTTTTTGCATTTTTTTGCAAATATCAAAATTTACCTGCCCTAGCCAAAAAGGCCATAAAAAAATATTAAGAATTGCATTTTCTGACCCGCAAATACGATTTTTAATATTTATTTTGTATGGTCTATCACGTGGTGATAGGTACAAAAAAAATATATAAAAACACAAAAAAATATAAAAAAACAACAAAAAAACTTTAACACCTCAAAATGGGGTCATTTATAACCACATCCTCGTCGTTGATCGGGGGTAAAGCTAAGTGTGAAAACGAATGGGCATTTAGTCTACAGTAAAAAAAAAAAAACTTGTAAAATTACAAGAAAAACGTGTAACTTTTTTTTGACAAAAATTCCTAGTAATTTTACAAGATTTTTTGTTTCGTAATTTTACTAGATTTTTTGCTACCTCCTATTTTATGAGAATTCCTATTAATTTTACAAGTTTTTACCAATAACTTTGTAAATTAACAGTTTTTTGGCGCAAACAAAATTAGTCCGCACGTAATCCTAATTCAATGTTATCATTTTGGCTTAAAAATCTGTTAGTGGGCCACTTTTGACCTTTATTTCAGAAGGGTTAACGCTTTCGGCAATAAAAATTATTCAATTAATTATTTATGACTATTTTGAATACAAAAATGTGTTTTTTTTTATTTGTGAAAAACATGAAAATTTTGGTAGGGGACATTTTTGGTTGCATGCACATAAGGGTTAAAGATGTCAAAAAATATGTATGTTTCAAAATTAAGTCAATATGATTAAATAAAAGATTATACAACACAATATTCAACACAAACATGATTTTGCAACCATTAATTTCATTAAACAGTAGTTAAAACCTAAAAAAACTCAGTACGGGACACTTTTGGCCGCTGACCGATTAGGGTTAAAGATGTCCTATAAATCTATCGTTTCAAAACTAAGTTACCATGATCAAATGGAACAAGAAAGAGCATAATATTGGTCAATTTGTACAATAATGTAGAATATAAAAAATAAAAACTCAAAAAATGGCAAAAAATACGATTTCCTTGAAATCCGCTCAATTGAAACCGCTCCCACAAAAAACTACCGAACGGATTTTCGCAAAAATTTAAATCTTTAGTCTTTATGATGTTTTCAATAACATTGAGTAATAAAATCGATATATTTTGCAATTTTAATAAAAAATAAAAATTAAATTAAAAAAAAGTGGTTTTTAGAACCGCGTCAAAAATATGATTTTTTTTGTATCTTAAATAAAAATATGTTAATGATGGCATAAAATTCCAATATTTAATACATAAGTTATTAGTATCAAATGTAATAAAAAAAAATTTTTATTAAGCAAGAAAATTAAATTTATATTTTTAAATTTTTTTTGAAAATTTGGCCATTTTGACCAAAATCTCAATTTTGACCACCGATGCGCTAATAGAGTTTTTGATCGATTAAAAAGTTGTCTTCCATAAAATGCTTATATTACCCCATTACCACTTTCCCGCACTAAGGACAATCGATCCATAGACTTTGTAGGATTTCGACCCAGTCTATTCTACAATTCGTTTAGTTAAATGTACAAAATGGAGCTATAATGCTGTTTTGTATTTATTGTCAGTTTTAGTTAGGCAATTCCTGGAAAAAATCTACCAAAATGATTGGTTCTATTGACAATTAAGTAGAAAAAAAATTTGACAATGGCCAAATTTATTTTGTTTTTGTATTCACCATTTTGTTAAGTATGTTGGGCTTCTGATTGGTTGTGTGTATGTGCTTAATAAAGTGTTTAATGCCTAATTTCTAGGGTGGTGCGTATTCCAACGCTCAGATAAACTACACTGTACAACAATTTAAATTTTTTTTTTTAAATATACGTGTGTTGAAGTTTTGGCATATCGATATACTATATAAATGATTTCTTTACATCTAAGGTATAGGCTATGTTTAGCAAATATTTTGCAAATTAAAAAAAATACAAAAACAATTAACCCTTAGTGGGCAATCTTGAATTTGACTGATTTTTGGCGTTTCTGTTAAGTTTTGGGTTTTGGTGTGTTCTAACATGTATATTAAAATTTTATGGCTTTCGTGGTGTTTTTACGATTTCTTAGAATTGACCAAAAAAATACCGTTATGAGAGGGAGTTGGAGGGTTAATATATTCCACACAAATATTTGGCATAATATTTACTAGAAAGTTGCTGAACGCACCATATACCTTAGTTGTAAACAAAACATAGTTTTATATACCGATATGTTGCAAGAACAGACCAAAGCTGGGAAACTTTAACCGTCTCTAAAATAAAATTTCGATGTGATCTTGCAAAACGCCGACACATGTATATAATTTTTGGTCTCCTCTACCAGAATCAATTAGCGTTGTACACACAAAAAAAAAACTTTGTCAAATTACTAGGAAAAGTCTCGTAATCCCATTTTACCAATATTTGAAAGTTTTCCTTGTTTTTTAACAAACAAATTTGGATCGAAATTTACATTTTTTTTGTAATTTTACAATTTTTTTTTGTAATTTTACAAATTTCCAAGATAATTTTACAAAAAAAAATCTAGTAAATTCACGAGAACTCCTTGTAATTTCAATTGCCCAAAAAATTGTAAATTTACAATTTTATTGGTAAAAAGCTTGTAAAATTACAAAATTATTGGTAAAAAGCTTGTAAAATTACTAGGAATTCTCGTAAAATGGGAGGTAGCAAAAAATCTAGTAAAATTACGAAATCTCCTTGCAAATTTTATTGTGTCAAAAAATTTGTAAATTTACAATTTTATTGGTAAAAACCTTGTAAAATTACAAAATTATTGGTAAAAAGCTTTTAAAATTACAAAGAATTTTTGTGAAATAGGAGGTACCAAACAAAAAAAGTTACAAATTTTTCTTGTAATTTTACAAGGTTTTTTTTTAGTGTACTGTGTAGTCTATCTGAGCACTTTATTGGAATACGAACCACCCTACTGATTAACCATTTTAAATTATATCCAAATATATGGTAACAATGTATGTTTTGCAAGCCTTTGATTGGTAGATAGTTAGAAATTATTGGGATGTATACAAAAACTACACATCTAGGAATAAATTGAGGGAAGACTAGGAATTCCTCCCCCCCCCCCCCCCCACCCGGGGAAGAAGGGAAAAGAAAGAGAAGAAAAAAGGATTTTACAGTGTAAAAAAATTGAAATCCGAAAAATTTCCTTGGAAAATTTCTAGAAAAAGTCTCGTGATCCCATTTTACCAATATTTGTTAGCTTTCCTTGTTTTTTAACAAAAAAAAATCGATCGAAATTTGTATATTTTTTGTAATTTAAAATTTGTTTTGTAATTTTAAAAATTTTTACGGTAATTTTACAATAAAATATAGTAAATTCACGAGAATTCCTTGTAAGTTTTAATCCACCAAAAAAGTTGTAAATTAACAATTTTATTTGTAAAAAGCTTGTAAAATTACAAAAAAAAGCTCGTCATTTTTACTACGAATTCTCGTAAAATAGGAGGTAGCAAAAAATCTAGTAAAATTACAAAATTATTTGGTAAAAAGCTTGCAAAATTACTAGGAAAAATAAAAATAACAAACGTTTATTGTCATTTGACAATATTTTTTTTTTTCTATTTTTTTTTTAAGTCTACACCATTTACAGATGTAATTCGAAAAAGATCAATTGTAATTCGAAGATTATACTTGTAATTCGAAGATTCCATTTGTAATTCGAAGATTCCATTTGTAATTCGAAAATTCCATTTGTAATTCGAAGATTATACTTGTAATTCGTAGATTCTATTTGTAATTCGAAGATTCCATTTGTAATTCGAAGATTCCAATTGTAATTCGAAAAATATGAACTGAATTTCCATTGATATTTTTCGAATTACAATTGGAATCTTCGAATTACAAATAGAATCTTCGAATTACAAATAGAATCTTCGAATTACAAGTATAATCTTCGAATTACAAATGGAATTTTCGAATTACAAATGGAATCTTCGAATTTCAAATGGAATCTTCGAATTACAAGTATAATCTTCGAATTACAATTGATCTTTTTCGAATTACATCTGTAAATGGTGTAGATGTTTGCCTATCCACACCCAAAAACATCAGGAGAGCATTTTTCGTATTTTCCGAGAAAACCGATTTTGAATATTGGGTTTCATAAAAATTCCTAAATTCTCTTCACACAGAAAACAAATTTGCTAATTTCCAACTGAAATTCAGTTGTTGCAAAAAAAATCGGTGGATGCATTTTAATTAAGGTTGAAACAACTAAATATCGGTAGTTAGAACAAATTTTTGTTATCACAACTGTCTTTAAATTGAAACAACTATAAAATTCGTTAGCCATATCAAAATGTAGTAGCAGCAACCGAATTTTAAGTTAATACAACTGAAAAATTCAGTTGGAAATTTATTTTTCTCTGTGTTGTATTTTATTGTGTCAACATTTCGTATGAGTAACATATTCGTTGGTTTCGCAAATATTTGTTACTCATACGCCATGTAGACACAATTAAATACAAGAAAATTACAGAATTTTTGTGAAATCCAATATTCAAATGCGATTTTCTTGAAAAGTACGAAAAATGCACTACTGATTTTTTTTTGTGTGGATAGACAAACACCTTAACTTAAAAAAAAATGGAGCATAATTTTTCATAAATTGCCTTTTTTAAAAAATGAAAAATTTAAGTTCTGAAAATTTTCCAAAATAAAATTTTTTTCATCGATAGCCAATAAAAAAATTTACAAAAATATAAATTTTTGAGAGTTCTAAAATGTTTTTATACCCTCCACTCCAGCAACAGAGGGTAAATAAAAGTTTCATTCCGTTTGTAACACATCGAAATCCGTCTGTCCTTCCGCCAGTCTGTCCGTTGAAAACACGCTTAATTTTGAATGACTTTACTAAAGCTGCTGAAGTTTTGCATATATGGTGTTCATTTACCTAGTCAAATTGCAATACAGCGAAATCGGTCAAGTGTTTCAAAAGTTATGAGCAAAAGAGTAAATTTCGGCAAAAAAAATTTTTTTCGCGAACTTATGAGATAAAACAAGTAAAAAAGTTAAATTCGGCCTTGCCGAATGTAGTGATACCCTCCACAATTTCAAAAAGATTATTGCAAAAAACTTTATTTAAAAGGAAATTACTTTAAAAAAAAAAAAATTTTGAAAAAAAATTACCGGGAAAAAAAATTTTGGTAAAAAAAAAAATCCGCGATTTTTTCCTTTTTTTGTCAAAAAATATGTTCGTACTTGTTTAAATACCATTTCGTGTTCAATTAGAGCATTTTGTATTTTTAGGTTATGTTGAATGTACTGAAATTTTTGAGGTCTGCTTACATTTTCGTTCATAACTTTTGAACCGCTGAACCGATATCGCTCAAATGCAATACCAAACTTCTCGGGAGAACTTCCAATATATATTTTAAGTTTCAGTCATCTCTGTGCAATATTTTGTCCGCGAGAGCATTTTCCACAGACAGACAGACAGACGGACAGACGGACAGACGGACAGACGGACAGACGGACAGACGGACATCGCTAGAATGTCTTAAAATCGAT
This sequence comes from Pegoplata infirma, assembly GCA_963921195.1. Taxonomy (NCBI): domain Eukaryota; kingdom Metazoa; phylum Arthropoda; class Insecta; order Diptera; family Anthomyiidae; genus Pegoplata; species Pegoplata infirma. Next base: position 96,642,675 of record OY992536.1, read on the forward strand.
CGGGCATCATGAATATATATACTATATGGGGTCCCAGACCGATATTTCGATGAGTTACAAACGGAATGAAAAACTTATATATACCCTCTATCACTAAGTGGAGGGTATAAAAAACGCTTTAACTTCCGAAAGATATCTTTGTCGTTCCCCAAGTCTGGTTGGTATTAAATATCAGCAAAATCGGTCAACTGGTTAAAAACTTCTAAGCAAAACCCTGAAGTTCAGATTAGTTTCACCTTAAAGTGTTGAAAACTCCTTAAACGAGCTTTAAAACTATTGGAAACTTACCAATCCATTTAATACTTTTTTGGTGAATTACCAGTTCTTGTTGTTGTTTGTTTTCATGTCGTGGCGTGCATGTTAGTTGTTAGACATGTAAATATTTGTTATTGTTTTGTTATTATTTTTACTAGAGCCCCCCATTACCCGGGTTTCGGTCTACCCGGGTAGACCGGTCTACCCGGTTAACCGCGCTGTCGGTCAACCGGTCTACCCGGGTAGACCGGTTTTTAATCTTTAATTTATTGAATTTTTATTAAGAACAACTTTTACAATCAATCAAGGGCGAAAATGAAATATTAAATTAGTTTAGTGTTATTTTCACCAAAACTTAGAAAATGTCTCCACTTTTTTTTCACTAAAAATGAAAAATGCTGATATCTCAAAAACTAAGCAAGATAGAGCAAAACGGAGAAAATTTTCAAAAGAAAGACAAGAAAGAAAAATATGGAACAGCCTTCCTCTATCCATGTGTGGACTCAATAGGTCCGAAATTTTGAATTAAATATTCGCATTCCGGAAAATTTTAAAAAGCCAATATCTCGGTAAGTATTGTCCACACGATAAAAAGTCCAATGGCGTTTTTGTTGCTCTTTACTTGAACAACTTGACCACAGAATATCCGAAAGCACTGAGATCAAAAGTTTTTAGCCGTTCTAAAGACCGAAAAAGACCGTCCCAATTTCATGTAAATACATGGAAAAAACAAGACTTTACGAGTTTAACAGCCGATTTCTCAAAATTTTTGTTCTACGACCGGCACAAAAAGCTGTGGGTAGATCGGTAATTATATCTAGAGTATTCCCATTCAATATGGAGTCATTTGAGGCAACCACAAAAAAGTGCCGTCCAAAAGACCGAAAAAGACCGTCCCAATTTCATGTAAATACATGGAAAACACAAGACTTTACGAGTTTAACAGCCGATTTCTCAAAATTTTTGTTTAACAACCAGCACAAAAAGCTGTGGGTAGATCGGCAATTATGTCTAGAGTATCCCTATTATATATGTAGTAGACTGGGTCGAAATCCTACAAAGTCTAAGGATCGATTGTCCTTAGTGCGGGAAAGTGGTAATGGGGTAATATAAGCATTTTATGGAAGACAACTTTTTAATCGATAAAAAACTCTATTAGCGCATCGGTGGTCAAAATTGAGATTTTGGTCAAAATGGCCAAATTTTCAAAAAAATTTTAAAAATATAAATTTCATTTTCTTGCTTAATAAAAAAATTTTTTTTATTGCATTTGATACTAGTTACTTATGCATTAAATATTGGAATTTTATGCCATCATTAACATATTTTTATTTAAGATACAAAAAAAATCATATTTTTGACGCGGTTCTAAAAACTACTTTTTTTTAATTTAATTTTTATTTTTTATTAAAATTGCAAAATATATCGATTTTATTACTCAATGTTATTGAAAACATCATAAAGACTAAAGATTTAAATTTTTGCGAAAATCCGTTCGGTAGTTTTTTGTGGGGAGCGGTTTCAATTGAGCGGATTTCAAGGAAATCATATTTTTTGCCATTTTTTTGAGTTTTTATTTTTTAAAAACTACATTATTGTACAAATTGACCAATATTATGCTCTATCTTGTTCCATTTGATCATGGTAACTTAGTTTTGAAACGATAGATTTATAGGACATCTTTAACCCTAATCGGTCAGCGGCCAAAAGTGTCCCGTACTGAGTTTTTTTAGGTTTTAACTACTGTTTAATGAAATTAATGGTTGCAAAATCATGTTTGTGTTGAATATTGTGTTGTATAATCTTTTATTTAATCATATTGACTTAATTTTGAAACATACATATTTTTGGACATCTTTAACCCGTATGTGCTTGCAACCAAAAATGTCCCCTACCAAAATTTTAATGTTTTTCACAAATAAAAAAAAAACACATTTTTGTATTCAAAATAGTCATAAATAATTAATTGAATAATTTTGATATTGCCGAAAGCGTTAACCCTTCTGAAATAAAGGTCAAAAGTGGCCCACTAACAGATTTTTAAGAATTAGGATTAAAACTAAAATTTTTTGATATTATATCACACGAAATCAATTATTTCATATATTTCTTAATGTAAAAAAAGTCATAAAACAAATTATCCTTAAAATTAAAATTTGAAGACTAGACTAAGTGTCCATTTTCACACTAAGATTTACCCCCGATCAACGAAATAAATGATCCCATTTTGATTATTTTTATGTTTATTTTTTTATTTATTTTATGTTTTATTTTTGTTTTAAAAACAGACAAAATGGGGTCATTTATAACCACATCCTAGTCTTTGATCGGGGTAAAGCTATGTGTGAAAACGAATGGGCATTTAGTCTACACTAAAAAAAACCTTGTAAAATTACAAGAAAAACGTGTAACTTTTTTTTGACAAAAATTCCTACACACAGAAAAATGTTTAGTTGGAATTCCATTATGAAAACGGAATTTTGATAAATCTTATAAATTTTTAGTTGTTATTGCAAATTTTTTATCACCATATCAAATAAATAACAGCAGTAATAATTAATTATGAATCGTGACCGAATGGATGTATCAACAACTAATAATTTGGTTAATATACCCAAACTAAAAACTAATAAAGTTTTTAAAAAATATTTAGTAAGTACAACCGTTTCTTTTAGTCTTTATTTTCCCTCTCGACCAATAATCATTTGTTTAAATTAATAAATTCCAAAAACATTTGGTAATAGTATCCACAACTGAAAATGTTGGTCAACTTAATCAAATTCTCATTAATTTTTTATTTTTAAAAATTTTTACTAAATTATAAATTTGTATTGGTATTCTTAACTAATAATTGATTGTTGTGATTTCATTTAGATTACAAAACGTTTTTCGTCAAAAAAATTAAAATAGTAATTAGTTAAAGCAAAAATGTTATTGTGTTCAGACGTTTTTTTAAATTTTAAAATAAAATTCATATAAAATTCTGTAAAAAATGTTACAAACTTTGACGGTAAGTTGATACCACTGCTGAAATACAATCAAATTAAATCAATAAATCTTGTTTTAGGTATTTGCACACGGAACTTTAATGCAGATGCTAAAGATGATATTTTACCCAGAAGTCGACAATAAAATCGTTTTTGAGTCACCTACACAGAAAAAAATATGGGGAAAAACAATTTGAGTAATCACTTGTTTAAATTTAAAAAAATTTTTGAGTAATTTTTTAATTGACGCAATTAAAAATTTACTCAGAAAATTTAAAAACCAATTGAGTAAATAATTTAATAAGAATTTAATAGCTTTTTTAATTTTTTTTTGGAATTTTCTTAGTTTTTTTAATTCTCGTTCAGTTTATAGTTTTTTGTATATATACATGAAAGTTTGTAATCATATTTATAAAATTTTTTTATGTCTTTAAGACAAAAATATATTTGGTAAAGTTTAAAAAAACATGTTTTTTTTCTTTGTAAAAAAATATGAAATTTTTTTAAACTTTGTTTTTTTAGAGTAGAAACAGAATAAAGGCTGAGTTAGGCACCCGTAACCGTAAACTAGCGTAGCGTAGAGACCTTTTCGTTATATGAGAACAAATGAGAGCAGTTATTATTCTTTGCAGACGTCTACGTGATTTTCTATTTGATTTTGATCGCTACGCTACGCTAGTTTACGGTTACGGGTGCCTAACTCAGCCTTAAGCCCGGCACGACTTTTTCCATACGGTTTGGCAGATTAAACCGGTGGCCGGCGCCGATGTGAAATAAAACTTGTTCTGTTTTTAAAAGGTGGTGCTTCTTGTTCTGTTCCTGCACTTAATAGTGTCAATTAAAAATTTACTCAAAGTTTTTTGGCAAACATTTAATAAATTTTTATTAAAAATTTACTCAATACTATTAAATCGTTTACTGGTGGAAAATTGAGTAATTTTTTACTCAATAGTATTAAAAATTTACTCAAATTTTTTTTTTATTTCTTTCTGTGTATAAAAAACTTTGGAACAGCTTCCAAGAAATCCTTAGAGTCCAAAGTGTCCAGAGAGTGGTAACAAATTTAAGGTTTGTAAATGCCAGAATATTGAAATTAACAAAGGTTCATCCAAAACTATTCTCAGAATCGGAGGCATTTTTTATAGGAAAAATGCCTTAAAGTCTAAGTTTTTTTCTGTAGGAAAAATGCCTCAAAATCTGAGACTTTTTCTATAGGAAAAATTTCGGAATTTGAGACTTTTCCTTATTATCTTAGACTTTTTCAAAGGAAAAAATTCTCAGATACTTCTACATTTTTTCATTAGAAGATATTCAATTTTATTTTCTGAGATATTATTTTACAGATTCTGAGACATTCTTTCTGTAAAAAAATTCTCAGGTTCTGATTTTTTTTCTATTAAAAAATCCTCAGATTCTGAGATATGTTTCTATAAAAAAAAAATTAGAAGTCTGAGATATTTTTTTCGATTTTTTCATTGACATTTTTTTATTTTTGCTCTAGAAAGTCTCGCAGATTCTGAGACAATTTTTTTAGAAAAATTCTTAGATTTTAAATTTGTTCTATTACAATTAAAAGTTTTTTTTATTTTTTCTATTGTATGTATTTATTTCACTTTTTAAATTATAAAATATTTGCAATCAAATCAGGGGCGTATCCAGGATTTTATTTCGGTGGGGGCCCAACATTATTTTTAATTTTTTTTTTACAAAAAATTTACATAATAGCACATGTTTTAGAATTTTTCCCGATCTCTTCCTTTTTCTTCATTTTTGTGTAAGTTTACCACCGTTTGGGGGGAAATTAAGATTTTTTATATTTTAGAATTTTTTGAGAGACTTAAGCATTTTTTTAAAGTGCGAATTTTATCAGATGCTGAAACATTTTTACAAAGAAGATTATCTGAAATTTTTTCAAAAAAAAGTATAAGATTTTATCACAATTTTCATTTAAGACAGTTTTTGTAATAGAAAAAGTCAAAGACTCCAAATCATATTTCCAATGGAAAACGTTTCTCGGAAAAATTCAGTTTAGAAATTGATTCTATAAACATATTTTAAAATACTTTTCCAAAAGAAAAGACTCCGATTGTAAGACATTTTCCCATAATCTGAGATATTTCTAGTTTAGCACATTTTCTCAGATTCTAAAATATTCCACACAAAAATTTTTAGATTCTGAGAAAATCTTCGCTTTTTCTATAAATAAAATGATTCAGATTCTGAGAACTTTTTTTAAAAGAAAACAGTATAAAAAGTCTTAGATTCTAAAACATTTTTCCTATAGAAAAAGTCTTCGATTCTTCGACATGTTTCTTACTGAAAAAGTCTCAGATTATTCGACCTTTTTCCTATAGAAAATGTCTCAGGTTCTCAGACATTTTTTCTATAGAAAAAGTTTTTAATTCTGAGACATTTTTCCTATAAAAAGTCTCAGATTCTTATAGAAAAAGTCTCAGATTCTTCGACATGTTTCTTACCGGAAAAGTCTCAGATTATTCGACATTTTTTCTATAGAAAATGTCTAAGGTTCTCAAACATTTTTTCTACAGAAAATTTCTTAGATTCTGACACATTTTTCCTATCGAAAAAGTCTAAGATGCTTAATCACTTTTCCTATTGAACAAGTCTCAGATTCTGAAACATTTTGACTATAGGAAATTGTCAGATTCTGAAACATTTTTCATATAGAAAAAGCCTCAGATTCAGAGACAATTTTCCTAAAGAAAAAGTCTCAGATTTGAAATATTTTTCCCATAGCAAAATACTCAAATTCTGATACATTTTTCTTATGGAAAAATATATTTTTACAATAGAAAAAGTTTCAGATTTTGAGCATTTTTTTATACAAAATGTCTCACCTTGTGTCTCTGAGACATATTTCCTTTATTTGATTTTGAGATAATTTTCCTTAAGAAAAATTCGTTGATTCTGAAACATTTTTCGTAAAAAAGTCTTAAATTCTGAGACATATTCCTGATTGTAAGAAAAATTCTCAGATTCAGAGACATTATTCCTATGGAATGTTCTCAGCTTTAAAAACATTTTTCATATAGAAAAGCCACAGATTCTAAGATTTTTTTTATAGAAAAAATTTCAGATTTTGAGACATTTTTCAGATTCAGAGACATTATTCCTATAGAAAGTTCTCAGATTCTAAAACATTTCTCATATAGAAAAGCCTCAGATTCTGAAACTTTTTTTCATTTAGAAAAGCCTCAGATTCTGAGAATTTTTTATAGAAAAAGTACCAGATTCTGAGACATTTTTCCTATAGAAAAGGTCTTATATTCTGAGAAAAGGCTAATATTTTAAGGCATTATGCCTATAGAAAAAGTCTTATTGTTAGTTAGATTCTCAGACGGTTTTTTATAGAAAGTTTTAGATTCTGAGAAAATTTTTTTTAAGAAATAGTCTCGTTTTGAGACATTTTTCTAAATGACAATGTCGGATTTTAAGATTTGACTACATTTTACTTACAATTAGGTCCATTTTTTGTTTTCATAAAACTTCAGGTTATAAGTTATTTTTTCATTAGAATCTTAAGTTTAAAAGTTTCAAATTTTCAGATTTTGAGATTTTTTTAACAGAAAAATTTTCAGTTTCAAAACATTTCTCTTTAAAAAATTTTAGATTCTTAAATGTTTTTAGATTTTTTTACGAAGTTTTTTAACATTGTACTTTTTATTTGATACCAAATCCTGAAATTTGTGAAATCATTTCGGGGGGGGCCCGGGCCCCCGGGCCCCCCCCCCTGTATACGCCACTGAATCAAATAAATAATAAGTAAAATTGCTTGAAAAAAATATTAAAAATTTTTATTTTAAAAGAAACAGTTTAAAAAAATATTGATTGGTACAACTATATAACGCTTTTTAAAATTCGATCACTCTAACCAATGTCAATTTTAACACAAAAATATTTGGTTGTTATGATAGATATTTACCGGTAGAGACAACTGAATTGACAGTAGAGGCAACTGAATATTCTGATAGTTGGTGCAACCGCAAAAATTCAGTTGGCAAACAATTCAGTTGCAACAACTGAATCTGTTTTCTGTGTGTAGTAATTTTACAAGATTTTTTGTTTCGTAATTTTACTAGATTTTTTGCTACCTCCTATTTTACGAGAATTCCTAGTAATTTTGTAAATTAACAGTTTTTTTGACAAGGAATTCTCGTGAATTTAGTAGATTTTTTTGTAAAATTATCTTGGATTTGTAAAATTACAAAAAAAAAATTGTAAAATTACAAAAAAGAATGTTAATTTTGATTTGTTAAATAACAAGGAAAACTGTCAAATATTGGTAAAATGGGATTACGAGAATTTTCCTTGTAATTTGACAAAGTTTTAATTTTGTGTGTAGTCTTAAAAGTTTGATTTAGAGATTATTTGTTTTATGGCTTTTTTGACATTAATAAATATATGAAATGAATGGTTTTGTGTGATATAATATTAAAAATTTTTAGTTTTATTAAAACAAAATTAGTCCGCACGTAATCCTAATTCAATGATATCATTTCGGCTTAAAAATCTGTTAGTAGGCCACTTTTGACCTTTATTTCAGAAGGGTTAACGCTTTCGGCAATATCAAAATTATTCACTTAATTATTAATGACTATTTTCAATACAAAAATGTGTTTTTTTTTTATTTGAGAAAAACATGAAAATTTTGGTAGGGGACATTTTTGGTTGCATGCACATAAGGGTTAAAGATGTCCAAAAATATGTATGTTTCAAAATTAAGTCAATATGATTAAATAAAAAATTATACAACACAATATTCAACACAAACATGATTTTACAACCATTAATTTCATTAAACAGTAGTTAAAACCTAAAAAAACTCAGTACGGGGCACTTTTGGCCGCTGACCGATTAGGGTTAAAGATGTCCTATAAATCTATCGTTTCAAAACTAAGTTACCATGATCAAATGGAACAAGATAGAGCATAATGTTGGTCAATTTGTACAATAATGTAGTTTATAAAAAATAAAAACTCAAAAAAATGGCAAAAAATACGATTTCCTTGAAATCCGCTCAATTGAAACCGCTCCCCACAAAAAACTACCGAACGGATTTTCGCAAAAATTTAAATCTTTAGTCTTTATGATGTTTTCAATAACACTGAGTAATAAAATCGATATATTTTGCAATTTTAATACAAAATAAAAATTAAATTAAAAAAAAGTGGTTTTTAGAACCGCGTCAAAAACATGATTTTTTTTGTTTCTTAAATAAAAATATGTTAATGATGGCATAAAATTCCAATATTTAACACATAAGTAACTAGTATCAAATTCAATAAAAAAATTTTTTTTTATTAAGCAAGAAAATGAAATTCATATTTTTAAAATTTTTTTGAAAATTTGGCCATTTTGACCAAAATCTCAATTTTGACCACCGATGCGCTAATAGAGTTTTTGATCGATTAAAAAGTTGTCTTCCATAAAATGCTTATATTACCCCATTACCACTTTCCCGCACTAAGGACAATCGATCCTTAGACTTTGTAGGATTTCGACCCAGTCTAATATGTAGTGATTTGAAGCAACCACAAAAAAGTGCGTCCTAAAGACCGAAAAAGGCCGTCCCAATTTCATGTAAATACATGGAAAACACAAGACTTTACGAGTTTAACAGCCGATTTCTCGAAATTTTTGTTCTACGACCAGCACAAAAAACTGTGGGTAGACCGCCAATTATGTCTAGAGTATCCCTGTTCCATATGGAGTCATTTGAAGCAACCACAAAAATGTGCCGTCCTAAAGTCCGAAAAAGACCGTCGAAATTTTCATGTAAATGACTCCATATGGAATAGGGATACTCAAGATATAATTGCCGATCACCCACAGCTTTTTGTGCCGGTCGTAGAACAAAAATTTTGAGAAATCGGCTGTTAAACTCGTAAAGTCTAGTGTTTTCCATGTATTTACATAAAATTGGGACGGTCTTTTTCGCTCTTTAGGACGGCACTTTTTTGCGGTTGCTTTAAATGACTCCATATGGAATAGGGATACTCTAGACATAATTGCCGATCTACCTACAGCTTTTTGTGCCGGTCGTAGAACAAAAGTTTTGAGAAATCGGCTTTAAACTCATAAAGTCTTGTGTTTTCCATGTATCTACATGAAATTGAGACGGTCTTTTTTGGTCTTTAGGACGGCACTTTTTTGTGGTTGCCTCAAATGACTCGATACGGAATAGGGATACTCTAGACATAATTGCCGATCTACCCACAGCTTTTTGTGCCGGTCGTAGAACAAAAATTTTGAGAAATTGGCTGTTAAACTCGTAAAGACTTGTTTTTTCCATGTATTTACATGAAATTGGGACGGTCTTTTTCGGTCTTTAGGACGGCACTTTTTTGTGGTTGCTTCAAATGACTCCATATGGAATAGGGATACTCTAGACATAATTTCCGATCTACCTACAGTTTTTTGTGCCGGTCGTAGAACAAAAATTTTGAGAAATGGGCTGTTAAACTCGTCAAGTCTTGTGTTGTCCATATATTTATATGAAATTGGGACAGTCTATTTCGGTCTGTAGGACGGCACTTTTTTGCGGTTCCTTCAAATGACTCCATATGAAACAAGGATACTTTAGACATAATTTTCGATCTATTCACAGATTTTTGTGCCGGTCGTAGAACAAAAATTTTGAGAAAGCAGCATTTGAAATCATAAAAAAATGAGTTTTGGGGTCCTTAAAAAAATTAAAAATCAAATAGCTCAAAAACTTTTGATCTCAGGGCTTTCGGATATTCTGTGGTCAAGTTCTTCAAGTAAAGAGCAACAAAAACGCCATTGCACTTTTTATCGTGTGGACAATACTTACCGAGATATTGGCTTTTTAAAATTTTCCGGAATGCTAATTTTTAATTTAAAATTTCGGACCTATTGAGTCCATACATCGATAGAGGAAGGCTGTTCCATTTTTTCTCTGTCGTCTTTCTTTTGAAATATATCTCCGTTTTGCTCTATCTTGCTTAGTTTTTGAGATATCGGCATTTTTAATTTTTAATGAAAAAAAAACCATGTTGTTTTTAAGTTTTGTAAAAAATTCACTTTCTCTACATAATATTTCAGTTTGACACTTTAGTTGTTCTTAAAAATGGTGGAAGTGGGAAATTTAAAAAAAAAAATATTAAATTGTAATTTATTATATAATTTATCTTTTCTTAACTGAAATTGACAATAAGTTTTTCAAATCTTAAAATTCTAAATTATTCTATGAGGTAACGTGCCAATGCAAAAAAAAAGGTTACATTCAAAAAAAAATGTACACTCAAAAAAATTGATTTTTAATGACAAGACACACCAAAAATTTTTTCACTAAAAAAAATTTGCAACCGAAAAATTTTTTTTTACTTAAAAAAAGATTTATTTAAAATAAAATATTTCTAATAAAAAATTTGTAATGCAAGTTTTGTTACGTTAGAAAATTACTATCAGATAAAACTGTGCAACACGATTTTGTATCTTTAATGGGTCCCAAAAAAAATTAAAGTATACCAACAGTAGAGCAAAGCCCCCGAAGGATTTTGAAAACCTAGCTAGAGTTCTTTTTTTATGATCCACTGAAGTTTTTCAATTTTTTTCAATGGCGTTTTAAATAACTCAAAAAACAAGTATTAAATCTAGTTCTGAGGTAAATAATGTTGAGACATGTCTTCAGTGAAATTTGAAGGCGGCTATTTTTTCAGAGTATATTAGCCCTCTATCTCCCATTTTTGTCCCTTTTTTAAATATCCTCTAAGAACACCAATAAAACGTTAGAACAAAAATAAAAATGGTTAATATGTTCTACAAAAATTTTCTGTATAAAATTTCACTAGGGGTGGTCGAAGACCAAAAGTTCGAGCGAGAAGTAGATTATGCTTAAAAGAGTAAAATTGTAAATTATCACATACTTTAAAGTAGTTTTTACATTTTAAGGCTGGTGTCTAATTTTAAAAAAGTTACCACCTCAGTTTGACTATATAAGCTAACAATTAACGAAAAACCAAAAATTTTATTAACTTGGGTTTGTAACTTGGATCATAATTCACCCCGTGGTGAATAAAACCGTTTTTCACCTGCTGGTGAATAAAAAGTAACATAATTATTTTTCAACAAAAAAAATTTTTTTTCATCAAATTTTTTTTTCATAAATTTTTTTTTCATCAATTTTTTTTTTATCAATTTTTTTTTTCGTCAATTTTTTTTTTCATCAAACTTTTTTTTCATAATTTTTTTTATCAATTTTTTTTTTCATCAATTTTTTTTTCATAAACTTTTTTCACCAATTTTTCTGTTTACCAATTTTTTTTTTTCATTATTTTTTTGTTTCATCAAAAATTTTTTTTTTTCATCAAAATTTTTTTTTTTAGCAATTTCTTTGTTCTTTTACCAAATTTTTTTTTCATTGATTTTTTTTCATTAATTTTTTTTCGTCAATTTTTTTTTTTCATAAAAATTTTTTTCCATAAATTTTTTTTTATCATATTTTTTTAACATATTTTTTTCATGAATTTTTTTTATCAAATTTTTTATTATCAATTTTTTCCTCACCAAAAATTTTTTTTTTTTTCATTTTTTTTTCATCAAAATTTTGTGCACTTATTTTGCACTCACTTACGAAATATACAGCTCTTTTAGTTTTGTAATGGGGTCCTCGACTGATATTTCAATTCGTTTTGCATGGAATATCAAAATAATATAACATTATTTTTTCTAAAAAAACTTTGCTTTGGCAAGTACTCCCAAATCTTCCGCAAAACATTATCATGATTTAATGTTTTGACCAAGAGTACAAAATTCGCAGGCATTTTTTATTTAAGTCGTGTGAAATAAGTCGAAAAACTTTTATAAATCTGCTTCTGCGGTAAAATACTATAATAGATGTTTTCAGTGAAATTTGATGGCGATTCTTTTCTTAGGCCATATTAACCCTATATTCCATTTTTAGGGGTCGTTTTTGTGCTTTTTACAAATACTCTCATAGCACGCCACTAAAACGTGCCTTTAAGGGGTTAAAATGTTCTACAAAAATTTTCTGCATCAAATTTGACTAGGGGTTGTGGAAGGCCAGAAGTTCGTTCGAAAAGTGCAGAATGGTTTAAAAAGTAAAAGTTAAGTATTTTGGTTAAACCAAGGTTGGCAATCGAAACGAATAACGGTATCGATATCGGTATTGGTATCGTTTTCCAATTTATTTCGGTATCGGTATCGGTTACGGTATTTGAGTTGAATCGGTTACGGTATTACCGATACCGAAACGTCGATACCGGTACGTACCGGTATTATCGAAAAAAATGCTAAAAATAAAAAAACGCATAAAAACTTAAAAAATTTTTTTTTTTTTTTCAATTTTAATAATAAAACACGTATTTACGTATTTATTTTTAGCATTTTTGCTAAAATGCCCTCAAAAATGTGAAAATAGCGTTTTCTTAGGGAGTCGACGAGGACGTTGCCGGACCACACTTACAAAAGGGGGCGGGCCGAGATAACTTTAATTTTCTTATCCCCTTGATCAAAGTGCAGGTCTTTGAAGTTATTCTGACATAAAAATGTATCATTTGTTAAAGAAAAGTAAAAAAAAAATATGTAAAAAAAGTAGAAGAGTTAAATTCGACTTACAAGGGAAGTCTCCCTGGTGTCACCCGCCGATCTTTATGGAATTGGTTTTATTTTGTAGAGCAGGAAAAATAAAGGGACACGTTTTTCTATAGCGGGCCAAATTCACATTAACCCATTACTGCCTGCCCATAGATCGGCTCGTACGATTTTGATGAAATTTGGAAGACCACAGAAGTTGATAGAAAAAATAAAAAAAAATTTACCTCAGCTCTGACCTTAGATATGACATGGGTATTAGGCCGTGTAATTTTTTACTTTTATTTTTTGTTTGAGCTGAAAGGGGTCTAAAAAGTTTCTATTGGGTGTCAAAATAACTCCAATAAATTTTCGTGAAAACCAAAATTGTCCTTACCCCCCCGCATCACGTTTTAGGAGCACTTTTCCTGAGTATTTTCGATCAAGAAAAATCTTCGATTTTTGTCAGTGAAAAACAAAAGTTAATCAAAACAAAAAAAAATCTTGTTAAATGTTCAAATTTAGCCCAATCTCTTCTCTTTTTTATGAAAAAAGAATTAGCCCGATATCTTCCATCTAGCCTGCGCTAAATTTTTTTAAGTATCAACACTTTTTTGGGTATTTAAATACCCATTAGGCAGGAATGGGTTAAGGGGGTGCAAATGAGGGGGAAGAAACTGTAATTTTTCAGTTTTTTCCGTTTATCTTCTATATTTTGCATAGAAACCTAGTCATGTTACATACCAAATGAAGGGTCTTTGGAAAAACTATTTACGTGTGTAAAGCACATGTCTCAACATGCACAACTTTTCGCCATATTGAGTAAAATACCAAAATTTTATGACATTTTTGTTCATAAGTCTAAAAATAATAATTTTTTTTTGGCACGTTGTTAGCACCAAGAGATAGGTATTTTAAATACCTTTAATCTGATACCACCAGGCGCGGATCCAGGAATTTCATTTGGGGGGGGGGAGATTTTTTTTTTATAAAAAAAAAATTAATGTTTGTAGGAAGGGGGGGTGCTGGGTGAATTTTTGGTAATATTTTTAATATTGAGTTACAAATTGAAAACAAAAAAAATAAAGTTTTTTCTAAAAGAATTTTTCAATTAAAAAATGCTATAGTATTTAAATTAGGCGTGGATCCAGCTTTTGGATTTATGGGAAAGCTTTTTTGCTCAACATTTTTTTTTAAGATTTACTTCATAAATAAGGCCGTTGATAGTCATGTAAACCAGCGGTTACCAACCTATGGTACGCGTACCACTAGCGGGTACGCGAAACTGCCCGCGGGGGTACGCGGAATTTTAGTTTTTTTTTGTGCATTTTTTTAAATTTGTTTAGTAATGAAGAATTCCAACCTTAGTAGACACAAAAGACACACTTTTTTTACTTCAACACCTTAGATTTTTAAAACATTTGGTACATATATTCTCCAGGCGATTATGAACAAATCCTTTTCATACTTTTTACAAAAATTAAATATTTTAATGACTCACAATCAACTCAGAGTAAAAAGAAAGTGAACATTTTTTGGAAAAAGTCTGTTTCTTTTTACTTAAAGGACCGTATCGCATCCAATTTCAAACCAATTCTCAATATATTTGTTTTGTTTAAGAGGTAAGACTCATATCTTTCAGACAAAATTTGATATAAAACAACAAAGTTATATATTTTTGAAGTTTTTGGACGCTGTTCTTTAAAAGTAATTTACATAAAAAATGTGAAAATAAATATATCCGAAACTTTTTTTGTGTTCTTGATTTCACTTCCGAATAATTTTATTCATTTTGTTTCACATAAAACATTTTTGGTGGAAGTAAAACAAATGTACTTTTTCGTAATAATTTTAAGAATAACTAAAAAATTCGATTTAAACTTCGAATGAATACGTAAAAAAGAGAACGCCGAATTCGATTTCGTGTGATTCGGAAAAATGCATGTGAATTAAAAAGTTGACAAATATAGAACAGTGGCCTTTATTTAAGAATTTTGATTTTTCAAAACATTTGCTAATAAAACAAGGCCTGAACGAAGTGATCGAGAAAAACTATGAGTATTTCCGTACTCTATGGACTTCAATCAACCCGAATTTTTATATAAGATTATCCGCATATTTTTTTGTATTTGAAGCACTTTGTACAGGTTTCATAAAGAAGCAAAAGTAATGCAATTATTTAAACTTTACAACATACTTTATTTTAAATTTCTTAGCATATTTATATGTAAAATATTTTAACAAAATCAAAAAACTTGTTGGGGGTACGCGGCTGATAAAATTTAAAATTAGGGGTACGCGAACAAAAAAGGTTGGTAACCGCTGATGTAAACGGTACTCACAGTTATGACTACGTCTGTGATATTCCAATTTTTATGATTGAACAGTCATAACATCAATATTTTTCTATACAAACCACCAAAAAACATTAAAAATTTTTTAATTTTATTTGCAAATTTTAAGACCTGCTCTCGAGACGATTATAAATTTGACAAACAAAATCTAAAATTTTTGAAATTTGTTGTATGTAGGTTTGTATAGAAAAATATTTATATAATGACTTTTCAGTCACAAAAACTGGTTTATGACAGTCATATCCACTCACAATTGTGAATAGACCCTTACAATTTTACATAAAAAGTCTTATTTTTCAAAAATTTGTTTTCATACTAAGAGTTTAATATTCCGAAAAAACTTCACAAAATTTCTCAGATATTGAAACATATTTAGTACAGAAAAATTCTTAGGTTCTAAAATATTTTTCATTTAGATATATAACCCATTTTTAAGATATAAAAATGTTCAGATTTTTAAACCCTTTGATATAAAAATTCTCAGATCAAAGTTTTCTTATAGAAAATGTTTCAGATTTTTAAACTCTATTTTATAGAAATAATCTGAGATTCTGAGAGATTCTTCCTTTAATTTTTTTTTTTTCGAATTCTGATAAAATTTTCTTTTAAAAAATCTTTGAAATAATTCTCGTTTTAAAGTAATTCTCAGATTCTAAGAAATTTTTCCTAAAATTATCAGATCCTGAAACATATTTCGTAAGAGAAAATTGTCAGATAAAACAAAAGTATCAGTTTCTAAAACATTTTATAAAAAAATGTTGATACACTTTTCTAAAAACAAACTCTTAAATTGAATAGCATTTTTCAATAGAAAAAAATGTTTTCTAAAGCAACTTCTTAGATTTTGAAACATTTTCCATATAGAAAAACTATTATTGGACAAGAGAAAAATTTGCATATTAAAATTCGCAGATTCTAAAAGATTTTTCAAACAGAGAAATTCTCATTTTCTTAAAAAATTGTCGATAAAAAAATTTAAGATTCGGAAATATATTTCTCCATAGAAAACTCAGATTCTGAGAGGGTTTTTTTGTAGAAATGTCCGATTCTGTGTTTTTTTTTACAGAAATTTTTTTGGCAGATTCTGAAACATTTTTCCTAAGGAATATTTCTCAGCTGCTGAGGGATTTTTTCTACAGAAAAGTTATTAGACATTTTTCCTAATATTTAAGCTAATTTCTTAATAAAAAAATTCTTTCATTCAGAGTCAAATAAGTATCAAAAATTTTTCTATATATAAAGTCTAGAATTCTGAGACATTTTTCTACAACAAGTATTTAAGATAATACTTTTTCTTAGGATAGAGGCTATTTGTGCTGACGTAAGTCATATACACACACACATACCTCTCCTGAGGATTTTTTGCATCCTGGTCATTTTCTCTGTTCCTTTCCCTTCCTTTTTTCCTTTCCCTTTCTTTTTTTTCCTTTCCTTTCTTTTTTTTTTTTGAAATCGTTTTGGGGGGGGGAGAAATCCCATTCTCCCCCCTGGATCCGCGCCTGGATACCACATATGCCTATTTTATTTTTGTCAAAAAAGGCGTAAATCGTAAAAAACTGAAAAAGGTCAATTTCCCCCCTTACAAATCGAACCCCCAAAAATGAATTTGGGCAGCTAAAAAAAAACGTGTCGAGTTAATTTTCGTTCTGAACAACATATCCAAATTTCATGAAGATCGGAGGGTGACACCAGGCAGACTCTCCTTGTTACCCAAATCCATGAATATCCACGGTGCCCTTTTAAAGTAATAGTTAGTTTTCTAACTTTAAAAAAAAATAACAATTTTGATTAGAAATATTTTATTTTGAGTAAAAAACTTTTTTAGTCATTTTTGAAAAAAAAAAAATACAACATTTCTTTTTGAGTGTAAAATTTTTTTCGAGTGTAAGTTTTTTTTGCTTAATTGTAAAAATATTTGTGAGTGACAAAAATACTTTGTAAAATAATTTTTTGACGATTTTCAACACGTGAACTAAAGGTGAAACCAATTTAAATTCACGGTTTTGCTAATAATTTTTGAACCACGAAGTCCTATAAATATCAAAAAAATCCTTGGGCACCCAGATCGCGGATTAAATAAAAATTTCCAAAAACTAAACTATACTAAGGGATTCAGAAAGTTTCTATTGAGAGTCTAAATGAATTCAAAAAAATTTCGTAAAAATCAATAATTTTCTTCTGCTCCCGCATAGCGGTTGAAGTATGATTTTTTTTTGGAAATTTTTACTTAATCCACGATGCGGAAGCCCAAAGATTTTTTTGATTTTTATGAGACTTCGGGGAGGCATTTGGAGTACGATTTTTCATTTACAAAAACCAAAAAAATTAAAAATTTTCTATTAATTTTTTTTTTTGTAAAAAAAACATGTTTTTTTAGGAAAAACCGTTTCAATAACGGTACGTACCGGTACCGAAGGAAAAGGTTTTTGGATACCGGTATCCGATACCAAAACTGAGTTTCGGTATTGGTATTGGTACCGGTATTCAATTTAAAGGGTCTTGAAACGGATAACGGTATTGAAAAGGTATCGATTGCCAACATTGGGTTAAACACAATTTAACTAATTATTATAACTTTCAATTTTCCTTTTTTTATACATTTTTCTTATATCGCACGAACTTTTGACTTTTGACAACCCCTAGTAAAATTTGATGCAGAAAATGTTTGTAGAACATTTTAAACCTATAAGAGTACGCCTCAGTCGTGTTCAAAGAGGATATTTGAAAAAAGGGCAAAAATTATGCCTTAAAATGGGAGATAGAGGGTTAATTTGCTCTAAAAAATGAACCGCCATCAAATTTGACTGCGGATATCTAATATCGTAATTCAGGTCAGAACCAGATTTATAAAATTTTTTCGACTTATTTCACATGACTTTGTTGAAAAACAATTTAAGAGTATGGGATAATTAACAATTTTACTTTTTTAAGCATTTTGAACTTTTCGCAAGAAGTTTTGATCTTCGACAACCCCTAGTGAAATTTGATGCAAAAAATTGTTGTAGAACATTTTAAACCTTTAAAAGCTCGTTTTATTGGTGTTCTATGAGGCTATTTGAAAAATGGACCAAAATGTCCCCTAAAAATGGAAGATAGATGGTTAATATATTCTAAGAAAAGAACCCCAATCAAATTTTACTGAAGACATGTCTTAAAATTATTTACCTCAGAATTATATTTAATACTTTGTTTTTGACTTATTCAGAACGCCTTTTAAAAAAATGGAAAAACTTAAGTGGACCATAAAAAATAACTCAAGCTAAGTTTTCAAAACCCTTCGAGGTTTTTGGTCCTCTATTGGTATACTTTCATTTTGTTTTGGTCCCATCCCAGATACACTCGAAGACCCCAAATTTGTTGCACAGTGTAATAGGGCATTGTGAAGGGTATTCAAAGATTCGACCAAGTCGAATTTAATTTCTCTACTTGTTAATTTTTTAGACCGTTTTTATAAGTTTTTCTTTTGAAGTCTCTCATAGTTTTCGAGAAAATTTTTTTCTACCAAAATTTCTATTTGACCAGAATTCCTTGTTTATTTACAAGCTTCTTATGATTTATTTTGTAATTTTACAATTAAATTGTAAATTTACAATTTTTTTACGCGATAAAACTTAAAAGATGGTTTCGTGACTTTTCTAAGTTTTTTGCTACATCATATTTTACGAGAATTCCTAGTAAACATTAAGAGCTTTTTTTTGTAATTATACAAGATTTTTTTCAATAAAATTGTAAATTTGCAACTTTTTTGGCAAATAAAGCAAGAAATTCTCGTGAATTTGTAAATTTGTAAAATTTTGTAAAGAAGAACTGTAAAATTACAAAAAAGTCGTAATTTCGATAGAGAATTTTTGTTAAAAAACAAGGAAAATTGTCAAATATTGGCAAAATTGGATTACGAAACTTTTTCTAGTAAATTGATAAGGTTTTTTTTAGTGTAATTTCAATCATTAGCACAAACTTATTAAACCCTGTACCAAAGAGTTTTATAGGGTATAAATATATGATATGCTAATCCTATTTACTACTTGAGATATTTTTATCTCAAGATGTTTTATTTTTAAAATGCTAATTTGAGTTATTTTTATAATCCACAAAAGAATTTCAAATAACCAAAAAAGGAAATAAAAAACAATTGACAAATATTATACGAAAATATGATAATTTAGCTAAAAATACATAATTAATTTTAATATGAGTGGTTGTTTTTCTTATTAACAAAGTGTTATTTGATATTTCAGTTTGTGACGTGATTTTCTTTTTAACGCTTTTTTTTTAAATGAATGATGTAAAATATACTCAAAACATCCTTAGAAACAATGAGTTTTAAGTTTTGTTTTTTTTTCTAGGGTGTTCAATTAGTCTGGGTTTTCTTATTGTTCGTTTAAACGATTAATCCACATTTTGCATTTTTGACTCATTCAATTAAACGAGTAAAATTTAAAAATTGATTGATAAATCGAATAATTCCAAATGTAGAAATTTTTTAAATAACAAGATTTTTTGATAAATTTTTCAATTGACTTTATTTACATCCTTTTATCCTTATATGGCAAAATAAAAAATCTAAAAATTAGGGGAGATTTTTCCCTTTCATTTACCAAAACCAGTGATATCATAGAACAAGTACAAATATTTCAGAAATGTTTTACAAAATGTATCCTTTAAAACTTTGAGTTCCTCTTAAAAGGAAACAGGATCATGAAATGAAAAACTGTAAATACAGTTTTACTTTATTCGACCTCTACTTTCAGACGTATTTCATTCGGTTCATGTTTAATATTGGCTGACGGTGTTATCTGACTACATTTGAAAGATGGATACAGATGGATCACAGACAGTGTTGCCAGATTAGGGGATTTGTCCCCAAAATGGGGATTTCGAGTTTGGTTTGGGGACAAGATTTCCAGGGGAGGGATTTGGGGATTTCGCTAATTTTTGGGGATTTTTTCTAAAATTTGGGGATTTTTTTTTTCAAAAATTAAAAATTTAATTTTTAATATTGTTAAGACTATTACCAATTGATGAGATTGACATTGGTACAGAATGCAGTCAAAAATTACAACTGCATACATTTGTTAATGTCAAAGTAGTAAAATTGGAATAACAATGCTTTAATTATTTTTTTACGTTTTTTCAAAAACAAAAATATTGTTTTTAAATGCACTAAAATTGCAGTCTTAAGAAGCTGGTAGACAACTGTTTTTTTTTGTTATTTTCCCTGTAAAACTGTCCTTAATCCCATCATTTGGATTGGGCAACATAAAATAATTTAGGTCGGGAGTAATTTTAGTAAACAATAAATGTTTTACTAGGGTCGAACAAAGTTAATCTTTTTCAAACTCGAAATAGTTTATATTCAGTTGTCAAATAGTTTTTCTAACGACACACAAAAATACTAAAAGTTTATTTTTATTTTTTGACATCCAATACTTTTGACCACCAATTTATTTGGAAACAATAAAAAAATATTTTGTTTATTTATTTAGAACACCTACTTAAGTGCAAAGTAATGAGATATCAAAATAAAAAAATAATGCTTCGTTTACAAAAAAAATGGTGATCAAAAGTATTAGAGGCCAAAAAATAGGTGCTGGTGTATTAGAAACTTTTGGAGTATTATCTGCTAGCACGAATCTGTATTAAAATTTCTTATAAAAAATCCTAACATATCCAAGAAATCCGGGCTCGATACGATCAGGGATACCATCAGGTAATGTCAATAAATATCCAAATTTTGCAAGAAATTTCCTGTTCAAACCAGATATGTAAAGTGAACACTCCAATAAAGATAACCTGAGGTTAAAATTTAAAATCCATTGAATATATCCAAAAATATTTGAAAAAAGTCAAAATTATGAACCAAATATGCATATTTTTAAAGATACGCTTTTTGTACCATTTTTGTTTTGTTTTTTGTAATATTGAGAGAAAAAGTTAAAAAGAAATTTTCTTAAGTATTCCTGCCTCCTGAATACAAATCAGTCATCAGAAAAATTGAATTTCTTAAGATTGGAAAAGTGTGTGTTAAAGTTATATTTTTCCCCCTCCCCCCAAATAAAATTACCTATTTTTTGCAAGAAATCCAGTCTCGATACCATCAGGACATGTTAGGAAGTTCAAAATGTATTTTTTTAGTTTCATCCTTAATTATTCGAATTGTGAAAAAAATCCTGTAGATACTCAAATAAAGAGAACGTGGGGTTAAAATCCAAATTTCGTTGAGTATATCCAGAAATATTTGCAAAAGCAAATATCTGATTTGAGCAGTATTTTTTCTTTTTTTCAAAAGAATAGTTATCAAAAGAATAGTTGGATAAAACCAAAAAAAAAATACATTTTAAACTTCTTTACAATGTTCTGATGGTATTCCTAATCTTATCGGGGCCGGGTTTTTTGTTCCAAAGTTATGTAATTTTTAAGGGAAGAGGAATAAAAAGACAACATTTACACTTTTTTAGTATCAACAGAATTCTTGGATTTGGGGGCTTGATTCACAAACAATTCAAATTCCCATATCTCAAGAAGGCGATTTAATACAGCTTTTTTATTTAAAATTTAATATTTAAATATCATAAAAAGGTCCAACCGTGAAATTAATATAAAAATATTGTTTAATAAACACCATTTTTTTAATTAAAAGAGAGTTTATATTTGAATATTCATTAAATTTTTTTTGGGGATTTTATATAATTTGGAGGGTATTTTTGGGGATTTCATTTTTCAAATTGGGGACAAGAGCCAAATATTTTCTGGCAACACTGATCACAGATACAAATAATATTTTTTTATGGATATATATCATTTAAAGCAACATAGCAACTAAAACCGTTGCTTGTCAAAACTAAAAAAAAATATTTTTTAAAAATTTTTTACCGTACACAGAAAAAAATAAAAAAAATATTTAATTAAAAAATTCGTAGATTTAATTAAAAAATTAATTAAATCCGGACCAATCACTAAAATGCGCAAATAAATTAAAAATATTTGTATGTCGTTAATTAAAAATAAATGGATATTTATTTAATTAAAAACTTAATACTATAAATTAAAAAATTAATTAAAATTTAAAAAAAAAATAATTAAAATTTTAATTGTATAAATTAAAAAAATTAATTAAAAATGTTATATAAAAAAAAAATATAATTTGTAAATAACATTTTTTTTGAATAAAATAATTTAAAAAAAAATATTTTTTCAAACTTTACCAAATTTATTTATGCCGTAAAGACATAGTCAGTGAGACGATTTTATAAAGTTGATTATAAACCTTTCATTTACATACACATAAAACTATAAACAAAATGAGAATTCAAAAACCTATGTGAAAAATAAAGAAAACTTTCAACAAACTTTTTTTACTTATGTATTTTTTTTTATGAAATACAATGCAAGAGAAAACACACACTCGCACAAACACACGGAAAACAAAACAAAAAAAAAATAAGTAAAGCTAAAAATTTAATTAAACATTTAATTATATAAATTAAATACTTAATTAATATTAAATTTGAAAACAATTAAAATATTAATTAAAATAAAATTAAAAATTTAATTAAATAATTAATTATATTAATTAAAAGTTTAATTAATATTAAATTAAAAAACAATTAAAATTTTAATTAAAATAAAATATACGATATTATTTTCTGTGTAGAACCCCTGCGGCTCTAAATTTTTTTTCGAAAAATTTTTTAGAGCTGAAAGCCTTATCCTACCAAAATCAAATTTTTTGTCGTAAATAAGCTAACCAATTAATATAATAATTATTACCAAAAAAATTAAAAATATAAAAAAAAATTGGTTTGTATGGAAAAATGATTTTTTAGCGTGGTCGTAGGGGCGTACTGACAGACTTGTCGTCAAATCGGTTGGCAACACAAATAACGCAATTCCACCATTTGGTTGTTGTGTGGTTTTTACAATTTTTAAAAATCTAACAAAAGATAAATCAAATCTGTACACGTTTTGACTTGGAACCCATTTTCCGGAAAACACTGGTGTAGAATATCATATGGCCGGTCTTGACCGACTATAATTATCTTACTTGTTTTTATACCCTCCAATCACAGTATGGGGTATACTCACTTTGTCATTCCGTTTGTAACGCATCGAAATATCGGTCAGGGACCCCAAAAAGTATATATATTAAACATTTGGTATATTTTTCTCGATAGGAAGGTGCTCTCAACGTCCCCCACTGACCCCATTACATTTTGGATGGTATAAAAGATTAGGCACAGCCGAATTTACACTCTCACTTGTTATTAATTCCAACGGCCACATACATTTGATTTGTTTATTTGACTTAAACCTTTAAAAAAATTAAAGATATTTCCAGAACAACTATAAATCAATATTCTATTATTCGGCATAAATTCTCCGATAAATACTTTAATTAGAAATTTTAAGTTAATCGAAAAATTATTCGTCTAAAATTGTTTGATTAATCGAACAATAATTAATCGGCTGAACAAACTTTTAATAAAAGGAAAAAAAATCTTACTGCCAAAGAAATTTTCTCCAAATCTAGTAAACATATCTTTATTTTTAAGACAAATTTATTTTTACTAAAAAAAAACTTAATCGTATTTTTCTTCTTAGAATTGAAGAAGTGTGCTTCTTAGAATTTAGTTAAAAATTCAAAATGGCGATATCTTGAAAACTAATCGATATAAAGCGAAACGGATGAAATTTTCACGAAGCCATTTTCGTCTTTTTCGAAAAAATCGCATTAAAATATTGGATTTCATTAAAATTCTGTAATTGTCTTGTATTTTATTGTGTCAACACCGCGTATGACTAACGCAAAGCCGTTTATTTTGCAAATATTCGTTACTCATACGCAGTGTTGGCACAATAAAATATTTTTTCTCGAAGAATACGAAAAATGCAATCCTGAATTTTTCTGTGGGGATAGACAAATACCTAAACTTTTTAAAAAAATTAATAAAAACAAGTAGATAAGTTAAATTCGACTTGGGCGAATCTATGAATACCCTCCACAAATGACAGAAAATTTTCTAACGTGAAAAAAATTACAGTTTTGATTAGAAATATTTTATTTTCTGTAAAAAACTTGTTTTAAGTAATTTAAAAAAATATTTACTAAATTTTTTTTGAGTGTAAAATTTTTTTGAGTGTATTTTGTTGTTTTTAGTGTAAAAATACTTTTTAGTGACAAAAATACGTTGTAAAATATTTTTGTGACTCACCACATGAATTTAAATTGAAACTTATCTGAAATTCACGGTTTTGCTAATAGCTTTTGATCCACAAGACCGATTTGGCTGAAATTCAACACGAACCAGGCCAGAGGAACAAAAAATACATGTGCTGAGCTTCAGCATTCTCAGAATTGTCTTTCGAAAGTTAGCGTGGTTTATGTCTCATAAATTCACGAAAAACCCTTGCCGAAATTCAGTCTTTTGCTCATAAATTTTGAACGACTGGAATTATTTCGCTGGATTATAATACCGACCTGACTAGGTAAATGGCCAACATATATGCCAAACTTTAGGAGCCTCCGTAAAGTATTTCAAAAGTTAGCGTGTTTTCAACAGACAGACGGACGGACGGACATTGCTAGATCGTCTTAAAATCGATCGAGGATCATGAATATATACAGGAGGTGTTAAAAATGGTATAAAAAACTTATATATACCCTCTATCACTAGAGTGGAGGGTATAAAAATATGACTGGATTTTTGATAAATTGGTTTGTTTAAAAATTGAAAAAATTTCGAACAAGGTCTTAAAAATTTTCCAAAATAAAAATTTTTTAATGGATAGCCCCCAAAAAAAAAATAAACAGGAATGTAAATTTTCCAATTTGTAGTGCATTCCTTTATATTTTAATAAATATTTAATCAAGGGAACTCGACACAAATTTGACAATTTTTCCAGTATTTTACCACGCCTTCTTTGCCTTCTTTTCAAAAATTAAAAAACAAATTTCATATTTCCATATAGGGCTATCCATACCAGCTATTCAGACATTCATGGCACACATATTTTTCTGTAGCGGGACATTTGGTGTTGTATGCCTAATATGGCTAAATTACCATCATAAATAAATTTTAAACAGAAAAATAATATTCTTGAAAGTTATTCTATGAGAATATTATAGTTTTAATTAGTAAAAGAAATGTGACCTCGAGCTAGAATAAACAATGTTTATTAAACATATATATGTAATCCTTGGAATTCCTACACACAGAAAACAAATTTGCTAATTTCCAACTGAAATTCAGTTGTTGCAACAAAAAATCGGTGGATGCATTTGAATTAATGTTAAAACAACTAAATATCGGTAGTTCCAACAAAATTTTGTTATTACAACTGTCTTTTAATTGAAACAACTATAAAATTCGTTAGACACATCAAAATGCAGTTGCAGCAACCGAATTTTGAGTTAATACAACTGAAAAATTCAGTTGGAAATTTATTTTTCTCTGTGTATAAGGAACATAGGGCCTCAATAATTGATCTCCATCGATTTCTATCTTGTGCTTCTCTTTTGGCTTCATTCCAGGTTAAACCAACAGTTTGAAGTTCAGCTTGAACTTGACGCCTCCAGGTGTTTTTAGGGCGACCCCTTCTTCTTGCTCCCTGTGGATTGTAGTCAAGGGATTTTCTATTGATGTCATCGGTTGGCTTTCGTAGAGTATGACCCAACCTACTTGCGTATTTTGATCTCGTGGTCAATTGGAGGTTGTTGCGTTCTAAACCATAGCACTGAGTTTGTAATAGTTAGGGGCCAGACAATTTTAAGGATTCGGCGAAGGCAATTGTTGACGAAGACCTGTAGTTTTTGAATATCTGAATTTGGTAGGTTTCATGTCTCCGAGCCATAAAGCAGTACTGACTTTACATTGCTATTAAAAACTTTAAGTTTAGTAGACACTGCGATGTTAGCTGACCTCCAGAACTTATTCAGTATTCCAAAAGCTTGTTTAGCCTTTGTCAGTCTGTTTTGAATATCATCGTTGCATCCACCGGAAGTAGCAAAAATACTGCCCAAGTAACAAAAGGTTGTGACGTCGTTTGACGTTGTTTCCCCATCAGTGAGAAATGATTATTGCTTGCTACATTGAAACGCATAAATTTTGTTTTCGAAATGTTTATAATTAGACCAGCGCTTGAGGCTTTTGCAGTGATGCTGACAATAAACAAATGTCACCTGCATAATCTAGATCAGTGAGTCTACCAGTCACGCCCATTGTGATCCCACACACAGAAAACAAATTTGACAATTTCCAACTGAAATTCAGTTGTTGCAACAAAAATTCGGTTGATTCACTTGTATTAAGGTTAAAACCACTAAGTATTGGTAGTTACAACTAAATTTTGTTAATACAACTGCCTTTTAATGAAAACAACTAAAAAATTCGTATGCCACAGCGAAATTTAGTAGCAACAACCGAATCTTGAGTTGATACAACTAAAATATTCAGTTGGAAATTTATTTTTCTCTGTGCATTAAGAGGATTCACAGATTGACTCATTATTACATCAAGTACGATGTTGAACAGGGGATAAGACGCATCCTTGTCTCACACCAGTTTTAACGTTTAAGTTATCGCCGACTTGGCCACTGTGGAGGACAGATCAAGTTGCATCAGCATACAGACCTTCTACGAGTTTGATAATTTTATCGTATTCCTTTGCAACGCATCGCTTTCCATATGGCGGAGTGATGAAGTGAATCAAATGCACGTTTATAAAACATACCTAATCAAAATATTTGTTCTAAAATTTTCATCATAGATGTGGGTAGTTTTTTACTCAATATTTTGCCATCAAAAGATATTTTTTGTGAAAATGAGATAGAGGGTTTTGAATATAAACCTTCGATATGCAAATCCGGCCACAATTTTTTTTTTTTTTTTTCTTTAAAGTTAAGATGTTTGTCTATCCCCACAAAAAAATTCAGGAAGTCATTTTTAGTATTTTTCGAGAAAATCGCATTTGAATATTGGATTTGATAAAAATTCTGAAATTTTCTTGTATTTTTTGTGTCAACACGGCGCACAGTGATTCGTTCCCATATATCGAGTGGGCAAAAATAGAATATTGGTCGCAGATTTCTGAAATTTGGTACACAAGCATTAAATTATGTAATCAAGAAAAAAACGAATTTTTTGGAAAAATCGGAGCAAGGACACGCCTACCCCCCATATATCCTGAAATTTAAATATGTGATTAAAACTACAAAAATGGTCACAAAATTCCCAAGCTTTGTCATTGTTACCAATTTTGATATAGTATTTTATGTGTAAATTTGTTTCTAAATTGAAGCAAGGACTCGTGTGGCTGCCATATATCCTTTTTCTTAAAAATATTGTAAATCGCTCAAAAATTACTCGATACCCTTGAAATTTTTTGTAAAAATTTGAATAAGTGATGTCAATGTGTGTGCCAAATTTCGCTGAAATCGGTTTTTTAAAACAAAAGTTATTTACATATCCTTTTTAAAAACTGCAATAAAGTGTTAATATAATTTAATCACAAAAATAAAATAGAAAGAGTTGTCAAAGATTTTCCAAATTTGGTACGCAAGCACAAAATTAATTAGTACAAAAAAAATAAAAATTTTGAGCAAATCGGTCGAAGGACATTTGTACCTGTCGTATGTCCTGAAACTTAAAAGTGGAGTTTTAGCCACAAAACTTGCTATAAAATTACTAAACTTAGTAATTGTCTTAGAAATTTAGATAACTATCGATGTACAACATTTTTATTTTAATCTGAGCAAGGACTCGCGTGGCTGCCATATATCCTTTTTCTTGAAATCGCTGTAACTATTTTAAAAATCTATCAAATTTTAAATATAGATTAGATCAAATGGCGTCAATAAGTGTGCCAAATTTCGTTGAGTTGCTTGCGGTAACAAAAAAGCTGTTAATATATCCTTTTTTTAAATATAGTCAAAAATATAAAAATACATAATAACTGCAAAAACAAAACATTCGCAACACTTATTTCCGAAAAATAAATTTATTCAAAATAAGTTTTAAGTAAACTCTTTTAGTATTTGCTTTATTCCTAAGTATATACCCCTTTAATAACAAAAAACTTGAAAAAAAAATTTTTTTGGGTACTTAAAATTTTTATTTTTTTTTTCGTTTTTTCAAAAACTTAGTTATTTTTATTATTTGATCGTATAGAAAACAGTCCAGGATGTTAAAAAAATCAATAAAAAATAATTTCTAAGTACGAACTTTTTTTATGTATCTCAAAAAAATTTTGGTTTTGATTTGGGATACCAACGAAAATCAAATACTGGTTTTTAAGCAAAATGGCCCACTGTATACTTATTTTATCGAATTATTTACTATAAATTTATGGTATACAATATAATAAATCCCTTTATATATAAAAAAACACTAAAATGTTGATGTATTTTTTAAATTTATTTACAGTAAATAAAATAAATAAAAAAAAAATAATCCAATTTTAGATTTTTTAAAAAATTTTTTTTTTTTCAACTTAAAAAAAAAAACTTAGTTATTTTTATTTTTTGATCTTATAAAACATAGTTAAAGCTACAAAAAAAATAAAAAACAAAAAAATTTTATTCACGAACTTTTTTTATGAAGGCCATTAAAATTTAGTGATTTTGGGGATTTTAGTAAAAGTCAAAGATAACTTTTAAAGCAAAACGGCCCACGTACTGCATATTTTTTTCTGATTTTTTATTATATTTTTACAGAATACTATATAATATATCAATGTGTAAAGAAAAAATACTTAATATTGGATTTTTTTCTAATATTTTTTCCATTAATAATATAGCTTTTGAAAAAAATTAAAAAAAGACACAAAAATAACCTAACTTTTTTCCAACTTCAGACAAAAACTTAGTTATTTTTATTGTTTTGCCTTATAAACCATAGTCCAAACTATCGAAAAAGCGAAAAAAAATAATTTTTTGACTCACGAACTTTTTTTATGCATTCCATCAAAATTTGTAAATTTTTGGGAATTCGGTAGAAAAAATATAGATTTCAGAGCAATACAAAAATGTATTTTAAGATTAATTCTAAAAAAATGCAACATTTAGCTAATATATTAAAGTAACTTTTGCAAAAAAAAGTTCGTTGATTTCTTTAAAATTCGATTTTTAATAATTATTTTAGTAAACCTATAAAAATCAATTTTTAGGTTTTAACACAATAGCGTTGAATTTCCATACTTTAGCGCCCTCTTGTGGCAACATATGACTTCTTAAAAATCAGGAAAGTACATATTTCTTTTAGTTTAGTATTAAACTGTAAAAATACAAAAAATCATCAACATTGAAGACATACTTTTTTTTTTGATTTTTGCCAATGAAACGAATCACTGTGCGGCGTATGAGTAACGAAGATTCGTTGGTTTTTCAAATATTCGTTACTCATACGCGGTGTTGACACAAGGAAAATTGGCCGGATTTTTGATAATGTGACTTTTTTAAAAAAAGAATATTTTCTGAAATTTTTCAAAAATAAAATTTTTTAATCCATAGCTTATAAAAAATATACAAGAATGAAAATTTTTGAATTTGTAGTCCATTCCGTTATAATTTGATAAATATTTAATCAAAGAAACTCGATACAAATTTGATCATTTTTCAAATATTTAACCACGCCTCCTTTGCCCATTTTTTTTTTTAAACAAAAAAACACAAGTTTCTTAGTTCCATATGGGGCTATCCATACCAGCTATTCAGACATTCATGGCACACATGTTTTTCTGTAACGCGACATTTGGTGTGGAATGCCTCATATGGGAAAATTACCAACATAAATAAATTTAGAACAGAAAAATAATTTTCTTGAAAGTTATTGTTTTGGCATATTTTAGTTTTAATTAGAAAAATAAATATGACCTCGAGCTAGAATATATCTTATCAAAATATTTGTTCTAAATTTCTCATCATAGATGAGGGCTGTTTTACTCAATATTTTGCCATCAAAAGATATTTTTTGTGGAAATGAAATAGAGGGTTTTGAATATAAACCTTCGATATGCAAATCCAGCCACAATTTTTTTTTTTATTTTCCTTTAAAGTTTAGATGTTTGTCTATCCCCACAAAAAAAAATTCAGGAAGGCATTTTTCGAGAAAATCGCATTTGCATATTGGATTTCATAAAAATTCTGTAATTTTCTTGAATTTTTTGTGTCAACACGGCGTATGAGTAACGAAGATTCGTTGGTTTTTCAAATATTCGTTACTCATACGCGGTGTTGACACAAGGGAAATTGGCCGGATTTTTGATAGTGTGACTTTTTTAAAAAAAGAATATTTTCTGAAATTTTTCAAAAATAAAATTTTTTAATCCATAGCTTATAAAAAATATACAAGAATGAAAATTTTTGAATTTGTAGTGCATTCCGTTATAATTTGATAAATATTTAATCAAAGAAACTCGATACAAATTTGATCATTTTTCAAATATTTAACCACGCCTCCTTTGCCCATTTTTTTTTTAAACAAAAAAACACAATTTTCTTAGTTCCATATAGGGCTATCCATACCAGCTATTCAGACATTCATGTCACACATGTTTTTCTGTAGCGCGACATTTGGTGTGGAATGCCTCATGTGGGAAAATTACCAACATAAATATATTTAGAACAAAAAAATAATTTTCTTGAAAATTATTCGATTAGAATATTCTAGTTTTAATTAGTAAAATAAATATGACCTCGAGCTAGAATATATCTTATCAAAATATTTGTTCTAAATTTCTCATCATAGATGAGGGCTGTTTTACTCAATATTTATGAAAATCAAAGATAGAGGGTTTTGAATATAAGCCTCTGATATGCAAACTCGGGGGACACCCTTTGGAATACCTTTTAAGTTAAATTTGTTAGTGTTTTCTGTTTTTTTTTACAGCTTTTTTACTAAACCAGGCGCGGATCCAGGGGGGGGGAGAATGGGATTTCTCCCCCCCCAAAACGATTTCAAAAAAGAAAAAAAAGGAAAGGAAAGGAAAAAAAAGAAAAAAAGGAAAGGAAAGAAAAAAAAGAAAGGGAAAGGTAAAAAAGGAAGGGAAAGGAACAGAAAAAATGATCAGGATGCAAAAAATCCTCAGGAGAGGTACACTCAAAAAAAAAATATTGTAAAACTAGCAAAAAAATGGTTAAAATTAGCAAAAAAAAACTGTAGTTTTGGACGTTGCAAAAATTTTGGTAATATTAGCAAAACCATTTTGCTAATCAAAAAATTAGGAAAAAAATAGTAAAATTACAAGAATACCATTTTTTTTTTTTGTAAAAAATCAACCTTGTAAAATTATCAAAAAATATGGTAAAATTACCAAAAAAAAATGGTAAAATTGAAATAGATAAAAAAATTTTTAATTTGGTAAAAAAAACTGTTTTATTTAGTAATTTTTTTTCTCTGATTAGTAGTTGATTTTAAATTTGGTGAATATACTAAAAAAAATTTAGCCTGTTTTTGAGCACCACGTTCTTTAAATGTAGTAATAGCAGCATCAACTATTACTTCAGTTGTTGGATGGTTTCTTCGGCTTGATGGTGGCAGCATCTTCTTTTGCCTTCTTCTCAGCAGCTGTAGTTGCAGTAACTGGACTTCCAACAACATCAAAATCCAAAAAGATTTTTTTTTTCACTTAAACACTTTAAACAAAAAACTTAAACAACAACACTTCACTTTTTTTATTTTTTTGCGTCATTTTTTTAGCTTAAGTAGAACAAATGAGAATTGCGTAGTAGTCTACACAAGAAATTTCATACATTTTCAGGTAAAATTTGTAAAAAATTAACAATTTTTTTTGAATTTTTAATTTTTTTCACATGTATTTAAAAAAAAAATAAAAAAAAAACTTTTGGATATTAAAGATTTGATATCTAACTATGTGTTAACATTTTAAAAAAATAATTTTTCAAAATTATCAACTTTTTATTAACAATTTAGGTGGCAAATTTTAAAAAAATTTTCATATAAAATTAGCAAAAAATATGGTAAAATTAGCAAAAAAATATGGTAAAAAATACTAAAAATTGTGTAGCCTATTTTTGAGCGCACATTCAGTTGATGGATGGCTACTTTGCTATGCTGTTGGCAGCATCATCAATCTGCAATGAGTTCTTTTTTCACACTAGAACACTTTAAACAATTTTTTTTCTTGAAAGAAAAAATAAAAAGTATTACCATTTCTTTAAGGAAAATACTAATATTTTTGCTAAAATTATAGTAAAATAAAAAAAAAACTAGCAAGAAAATATAGTAAAAGTACCACAAAATTTTTGTATTTTACCAATAGTAAATTGCCAAAAAAAACTGTAAAAGTTAAATTTTTACAAATTTTTTTGCTAAAGTTTGGTTGAAGTAAATTACAACACCTTTTACTAATATTTTGACTAAGTTATTTTTTTGAGTGTATGTGTGTGTGTATATGATTTACGTCAGCACAAATAGCCCCTATACTAACAATAAGAAAAAGTATCTTAAATATTTGTTGTACTAATATATAGAATAATTTTTGATACTTATTTGACTGTGAATGAAAGAATTTTTTTATTAAGAAATTACCTCAAATATTAGGAAAAATATCTAATAACTATAGAAAAAATCCCTCAGCAGCTGAGAATTTTTCCTTAGGAAAAATGTTTCAGAATCTGCCAAAAAAAATTTCTGTAAAAAAAAATCACAGAATCGGACATTTCTACAAAAAAATCCTCTCAGAATCTGAGTTTTTCTATGGAGAAATATATTTCCGAATCTAAAATTTTTTATGGACAATTTTTTAAGAATATGAGAATTTCTCTGTTTAAAAAATCTTTTAGAATCTGCGAATTTTAATATGCAAATTTTTCTTTTGTCTAATAATAGTTTTTCTATATGAAAAATGTTTCAAAATCTAAGAAGTTGCTTTAGAAAACATTAGGTGGCATAAAAAAGTAAAATTTTTTCTATTGAAAAATGCTATACAATTTAAGAGTTTGTTTTTAGAAAAGTGTATCAACATTTTTTATAAAATGTTTTAGAAACTGATACTTTTGTAGTATCTGACAATTTTCTCTTACGAAATATGTTTTAGGATCTGAGAATTTTAGGAAAAATTTCTTAGAATCTGAGAATTATTTTAAAACGAGAATTATTTCAGAGATTTTTTATAAGAAAATTTTATCAGAATTTGAAAAAAAAAATTATAGGAAGAATCTCTCAGAATCTCAGATTATTTCTATAAAATAAAGTTTAAAAATCTGAGACATTTTCTATAAAAAAACTTTTATCTGAGAATTTTTATATCAAAGGGTTTAAAAATCTGAACATTTTTATATCTTCAAAATAGGGCATATTTCTAAATGAAAAATATTTTAGAATTAGGAATTTTTCTGTACTAAATATGTTTCAACATCTGAGAAATTCTGTGAAGGAAACATGCATAAAAATGTTATTCTTACTAAAAAGTTTTTTCGGAAAATTTTTGAAAAATAAGACTTTTTATGTTAAATTGTATGGGTCTATTCACAATCGTGAATGGATATGACTGTCATAAGCCAGTTTTTGTGACTGAAAAGTCATTATATCAATATTTTTCTATACAAACCTAAATACAACAAATTTCAAGAATTTTAGATTTTATTTGTCAATTTTATAATCGTCTCGAGAGTAGGTCTTTAAATTTGCAAATAAAATTTAAAATTTTTTAATGTTTTTTGGTGGTTTGTATAGAAAAATATTGATGTTATGACTGTTCAATCATAATAATTGGAATATGACAGACATAGTCATAACTGTGAATACCGTTTACATGACTATCAACGGCCTTATTTATGAAGTAAATCGTAAAAAAAATGTTGAGCAAAAAAGCTTCCCCCAAATCCAAAAGCTGAATCCACGCCTGTTTTTAAATACTATAGCATTTTTTAATTGAAAAATTCTTTTAGAAAAAAACTTTATTTTTTGGTTTTCAATTTGTAACTCAATAATAAAAATATTACCAAAAATTCACACAACACCCCCCCCCCCTTCTCCCCCTTTCCTTACAAACATTTAATTTTTTTTTATAAAAAAAAAATCTCCCCCCCCAAACGAAATTCCTGGATCCGCGCCTGTACTAAACAGCATACAGAAGTAATTGCAGCGCCCACATACAAATGTAAAACGGCAAAATGTGCAATGTACTGCTAACAAAAACTACGTAAGTATATGACGTTATAAATACATTCATAAATTCTATGTATACTATGTGTATACACAATTTTTAAAATGTGTGGGTTTTTTCATTGATAAATTCATTTGTCGTTTATAGTAAATGTATGTAAGTATGTGTAAAACTATATGTGTATTCTATAAAATTTAAACAAAAACTACAGTTCTTTTTTTTATTTTTTTGACCCAAGAGACATGATGTTTTTTTATCCAATGTTTATTATTGCTATTGTTATTTTAAGTTTTTTTTATATATATTTTTCAAACTGAGATTAACTGCAAATTGAATTGCAAAATTGTGCAGCTGTGCGTTGAATTGAATCAAATTGAGTTTGAGTTTTTTACAGTTTTAAATCTCAAAGTGAGTTTTTTTTTAATACGTTTAGCTGAGTATTTTTATCTGTTGTTTTTGTAAAGTGCATTTATTATGAGGAGGGCAAAATTTATTTATTGTGGTACTTATAATGCCAGGTGGCATTTTAATCTGAAAAGGGAAGTATCTCAACCCTTATGAACCGATTTGCATGAAACTTGAAATATATGGGGCATTCCATGTGAAATCGGACACTTTGAAAAACTTTTTTTTTAGATTTTCCCAATTTGTTTACAGTTTTTAGTACCCTTCAAAAACTCCTTCGTGGTAAATTTTCAGATTTTTTTGATGACCCGTTCAAAAGATATCGAATTTTTAAAAATTGGTAGTTTGTTCCTTTACTCAAACTTCTTTTAATCATAACTTCTTCAATAATGGTCCAAATTTCAAATTTTTTTTTTTGTCAAAATTTTTGTTTTTTTACGTACTTTTTAAAAAAAAAATCTCAAAAAATTCTTAAAAGCGCTCTAGTATGCGATTTTTAAGTTTTAAAATTTAAATCTCATTTTTGAAAATGTTTGTACTCTTCGATTTTTTTGAAATTTTTTTGTGTAAAACTTCTATAAATTCTACAAATTTTTTGCCCAGGAGCATCGTGGGATAACGATTATTACTATTTTTTAAAATTTTTTGAAAAAATTTTATTGTAATTTTCCAATTTTAAAATCATTTCTACTGCTCTAATGGTGCGTCATAGAGGGGTCCTTTATAAGACCGACCCACATTAATTTTTACGTCTTAGCATTTCTTTGGAACAAACTTATACCCTATCTCCAATTTCTAAGGGGGCTCCCACACAAAACGACATTTTTTAAAATTTGTTCCAACCGCTATAACTGCCCTAATAGTGCCCTTAGAGCAACAAAATTTATGACCGACCCATAATATTTTTTTAGTCTAAACATTTTTTCGGAACACCCCTACCCTCTATCTTTAACTGTTAAGGTGGTCCCCATACAATTTTTTTCATTTTTTGTAAATTTGTTTTATTTCATCAGCTTCTACCGGCCCAATGGTGCGTCCGAGAGGGGTCATTAGTGAGACCGACCCCCATTTATTTTTATCCTTCAACATTTTTTCAAAATATACCTACGCCCTATCTCAACTTCCTAAGCAGGCTCCCATACAAAATTACATTTTTATAAAATTTGCTCCAACTGTTATTTGTATGGGAGCCTACTTAGGGAGTGGAGATAGGGCGTAGGTATGTTTTGAAAAAATATTGTAGGGTAAAAATAAATGGGGGTCGGTCTCACTAATGACCCCTCTCGGACGCACCATTGGGCCGGTAGAAGCTGATAAAATAAAACAAATTTACAAAAAATAAAAAAAATTGTATGGGGACCACCTTAACAGTTAAAGATAGAGGGTAGGGGTGTTCAGAAAAAATGTTTGGACTAAAAAAATATTGTGGGTCGGTCATACATTTTGTTGCTCTAAGGGCACTATTAGGGCAGTTAGAGCGGTTGGAACAAATTTTAAAAAATGTCCTTTTGTGTGGGAGCCCCCTTAGAAATTGGAGATAGGGTATAAGTTTGTTCCAAAGAAATGTTAAGACGTAAAAATTAATGGGGGTCGGTCTTATAAAGGACCCCTCTATGACGCACCATTAGAGCAGTAGAAATGATTTTAAGATTGGAAAATTACAATAAAATTTTTTCAAAAAATTTTAAAAAATAGTAATAATCGTTATCCCACGATGCTTCTAGGCAAAAAATTTGTAGAATTGATAGAAGTTTTACACAAAAAAAATTCAAAAAAATCGAAGAGTACAAACATTTTCAAAAATGAGATTTAAATTTTAAAACTTAAAAATCGCATACTAGAGCGCTTTTAAGAATTTTTTAGGATTTTTTTTTTAAAAGTACGTAAAAAAACAAAAATTTTGAAAAAAAAAAATTTGAAATTTGGACCATTATTGAAGAAGTTATGATTAAAAGAAGTTTGAGTAAAGGAACAAACTACCAATTTTTAAAAATTCGATATCTTTTGAACGGGTCATCAAAAAAATCTGAAAATTTACCACGAAGGAGTTTTCGAAGGGTACTAAAAACTGTAAACAAATTGGGAAAATCTAAAAAAAAGTTTTTCAAAGTGTCCGATTTCACATGGAATGCCCCATATATAAAAAAATTGTATGAAGATGTCAGCGATTTCATAAAGGGAGAGTCAGCAGTATGTCAGGTGTGTTTTTATTTTGCCAACTGGGAAGTTAGCTGAAATTTCATTCAATAGGAGCGATTTCGACGCACATTGGGAACTTTGTATGGAAAAGGCGCGCATCGACGTTTTTTTATTATAACTTTTGAACGGATAGGAATTTCACGACATTGTTTGCCATTATAAAAACTGGAGACCTTAAGGAACTCACTCATGTGGATTGGACATTTTTCGCATTAGTACCCTACTTGTAAATTTAAGGCAAAGTAGGCTAATTTACTCATATAAAAAAATAAAATGAAGGTCAATTATTTAAAACGGTTACGGATCTTAAGTGACAATATAACAGCTTACTATTCAATACAACGTGTTTTCTTTCATATTTTGATAAAGTTTACACCCTACACTAAAATAACCTGCAAAAATAACTGTTTTCTATCTATTATCATTTTCGATTTTTTAAACAAAAATAATGCGGAAAAATATCAAACAAAGAAGCAACACACGGTAAATAAGCATTATTTGCAATAATTGTTAAGTTTTTTGGAAAAAAAAAATATTAAAAAAACATTACTCTATAATCAGTACTTCCAACTTTTCTATCTGTCTTATTAGGAATATTTTTGGATCGGACTCAATCATAAACATACTAAAAACACCTTGCAGGTTGTTTGTTTTTGAGTTTTCTCTGTTAAAGTTTCTTTTATACACCCATACTGAAATTGGTAACCAATACTAAAATTTTTAACTACTATTATTCAAAACCAGTAAAAATACTAATTTTAGTACTTTGAAGATACTAAAATTAGTAACTTATTAGTAGATTTTGGTACAATATCAGTTACTAAACCTTTTACTGTAGAATTATTTTGAGTGTAGTTTTTAAAATGCCTATGTGATCTTTTCAGAGCCTTCTCCGATAATTGTCATATCTTCTTCTATTCTAGTTATTTTGGCCGCAACTGCAACCAAGAAAGCCTTTTAATTACAAGCATTAGGTGAAACCCCTTTTGCATTAATAAAGTGAGGTAGGGTATCAAAATCAATAATTATTGGAAACCGCGGTTATCTGTTGACAAAAAAGATAATTGAAGTAACATTGTGTAATAAAACGATTAACAGTAAATTACTTTAAAAAAAATCACTTCAAAAATATTTATTTTTTGTTAATAGACCCCACTTTAAACCACATTTCAGGGCGCAGCTGCAACTGGCTGCACAAGTTTCTACCCCAGAAGTATTAAGTAATACTTCTAGTTTATTGTACGAAAAGAATCGCCATTCCCTTTCGTTCCCCACAAAAGTTGCAATCCAAAATATAAACTGTTTTTATCTAATTTTTTAAAAATGAACACTTTTTGATGGCCTGTATTTCCTACTTAAAAAGAGTAATATAAAAAACCATAAAATTAGAAACAAAGGTACTAGTTATAGCTACAATCTCCACTTAATTTGATGAAAATCGCATAATTAGAAGTAGTTTTAAAAAATAAAATAAAAAAAGTCTTCAAAAAAAAATATTTTTTTCAAATTTATGCAAAAAGTCCTTACTTTGAATTTAGGTCCTGACTAAACTAAGCGATGGATTTTCTTTCTATGAACGGTTTTCTTTCTCCTAGGGTGTCTACTTAGCAAATACGAGCATTTACTGTAAATAACTAAACATTTGTTTGGCTCTCAAATGCGCATCTAGGATCCAATGTGCGACGGTGGTTGCTGTAATTACTGGACACTGCCTTACAGGAAAGCTCGCAGAGCCGTCAAAATACTTTTGCCTGATCTGCTTGTATGAGGAAGAGTTGAAAATTATAGAACAATTTATCTGCCACTGCACGGCACTTTTTGGTCGGAGACTTGCTTCACTGGAATTAAGGGAGCTAGCTTAACTGGTTGATTTGTCGGATATCAAAATTTAATATCTTAGAATTTTATAAATAGCTCAAATTGACTAAACGGCA
Organism: Pegoplata infirma; assembly: GCA_963921195.1. Lineage (NCBI taxonomy): Eukaryota > Metazoa > Arthropoda > Insecta > Diptera > Anthomyiidae > Pegoplata > Pegoplata infirma. The sequence goes on from OY992536.1 coordinate 96,681,510, forward strand.
GGAACTATTAGGTGAACAAAATTACGTCCCGTGGTATCACAAAAGACCTCAGACTCCAGGTGTGCTGACGTAAAGCGTAAGCAGTCACTTGCAACCCAACAACTTATTCCTATTAAAAATAAGCGGTTGATTTAATGCCATGAATCATATAGGTTTCCCCAATGTGCATTATTACCTTTGGTCCCGATATAATATTTTTGTTCTCTTTTCAATCTATGCTCCTTTGTTTTAGCATAAAGAAACAAACACAATTTTATACCAGCATGTGGGTGGATCATCAAAAAAATATTGTACAAGTTGTTGTATTTACCATGCATTAGAAATCTGAAGTGTTTACCTTAGTTTTCTCTCGTGCGCGTGCAAAAACAATAGACGGTAATCTGTTACACTCACAGAAAAATCGTAGTTTAGTTAATAGTTAAAAGTTATTCGAGTTTGTATTAGTGCCTACGGTCAGTACCGTAGTACCGGGAATACTGTTATTCCCGGTTTTCGGTATTATCGGGAAATGGGTCCGGTTTCCCGGTTCTTGAATTATTCCCGGTATTACCGGGAATACCGGTATTCCCGGTTCTGAAGGTATTACCGGCATTCCTGGTTCCGTTTCTAACGGTATTACCGGTATTCCCGGTTCCGTTTCTGACGGTATTACCGGTATTCCCGGGACTACCGGTATGTATATTTTTTAAAATTTTGTACAATACAAATTTTTTCGTCGCTTTTACCAAAAAATAATATACAAAACATATGAAAACACCATTTCCATTTTTTTTATGAATTTAAGAAAAAACAGTTACATGATTTTTAAATAATTTTACAAACACAACCAAATATTTCTGAAATACTGCTCAAATAGTGATTTTTAATTATTTTATAGGTAGGAGTTCACATAATTGCGAAAAAAAATTGTTTTTTTTTCGATTTTTTACCATTTCATTCTAAGAAACTACATGATCTTTCCATATTAGAAAAAGGTTTTTTTAATAACTATCCAACGGTGTCATGACCTTGTAAAAATTCGGCCTCAAAAATATTTTTTTTATGAACATTTTTAAATTTGGGGTGTATTTTTGTGAAGACATAGACCTATGATATCCATATGAATACGAAATAATCTTTATTAAGTTTAAGTCGACACGTTTGCTCTAGACGATATTCCTGTTAGTTCGGGAGTTATAGAAATTTTCCCGAAGGTTCACATTGTTTCATAAGTGGATAACGAAATTTTGAAACACTGATATGGCCGATAAGTCGAGACACCCCAACCTTAAAGTCGACTCTTTTATATATGTTTTAAGTTTCAGGAAAATCGGTTTAGATATTTCCCTTGCTAGACAGTTTTTTTAATAAGTGTATATATTGAACATTTCCCCTGAATAAAATATATGTTGAAGCTTAACACAAATCGGAAGTTTCCTCCTGGGATATCTACAATGTAGATTCTACATACCTTGGTAGTAAATATATATAGCTGATACCACCCACCACAGTTTCTTTTATCACTTTTTAGTCTCTTCTAGTGTCTTTATTCAAACAAAGTGTTTTTACTTGTAGCTTAGTATGAGTATTAAAAATTAACTAAATATGGTTACTTTGTAATTTTTCTACAGATGTTTAGACACTTTTGTACCCTACATCACTCTGTGATAAGGGGTATAATAAGTTTGTGCTGATGTTTGTAATTACCCGAAATATAAGTCCTAGACCCACCTTCCAGCATAAAAATCTACTTTTGATCTCTTTTTGAGTCAATGCAGCGACGTCCGTTTGTCGGTTAATTTTTAAAAATTAAAATTTAAGTTCCCCTTAGAAAACTTAACCAACCTCTAAAAAAACACATTATTTTACAAGGTTTTTTATACTTGTTAAAGAAATGAAACATTTTTATGCTTGAAGAAGATCAAAGTCGTCCACTTGAACCCAAGGGATTGAAAAATTTCGTTTTTTTCGGTCCGCCCCCTTTTGTGGCGTTAATATTTGAAAATAATTTAAAAAACGATACAAAACAGTGAAAAACGTTTAAAAAATGAATTTCAAAACATTTTTGACGATAGAGAAGTTGACGATAAAAAAATTTGTCTCTGACCACCAAATTACTTTGGTTTCCCTGACCACTTTTCTCGGCCAAAATTACGAAAAAAAAACTGTTTTGAAATACGATTTTTTTGAAAATTGCTATCATTTTAAACATTACACTGTGGAACAAATTCAGGTTAACAAAAGTTTGGTCGATTCTGAGAGTGAGTGGTGAAAATAGAGGCTAAATAAGAAGACCCGTATCGCGGCGTTTGTTTATGTCAGTTCGAATTTTTTTTTAATCGACCTTCGAACTTTGCAGTCAAATGCCGATTTTTAGCATATTGTTTATATGGTTTTTTGGCTATAACTCGTCGACTAATTGATATTTTTTCAAAATGTAAAAGCCAAATTACACTGTGCAACAAGAAAAATGAGCCTCAATGGCTTCAAAGCCTTATGAAAGTAGACTATCAAATGGACAAAATCACCAAACGGTTTTGCAAAGTCAGTTCGGATTTATTTTTTATAGCCCACTGAAGTTTTTATTTTTTTATCAAAGGCGTTTAGAAAACGTCAAAATACTATAATAAGAACACATCTGAGCTTTAAAATATGATCTGATGTCTTCAGGGAAATTTTATGGCGGTTCTTTTCTTAAAACATTTTAACCCTCTAACTGCCATTTTAAGGGTCATTTTAGTCCTTTTTTAAAAACTAAACTCAGAAGTCTAATAAAATGTCCAAATATTTTCCTCATAAAATTTTACTAGGGGTTGTCAAATGTTCAAAGTTTGTGCGACATGCGCAAAGTGCTCAAAAAGGGTAAAGTATAAATAATCAATGTTTGTTATTTTCTACCAAAGCAGTGTTAAAAAATATCGACAAAAAACAGTGCAAATATACTTTTGAGCTAAAAATGATATTCTGATGAGTTTTATAAAATTTTATGATGATTCTTTACTTTGACCAAATTTTACTAGGGAACGTCTAAGACTGAAAGTTCGTCGGGCATATAGAAAATGCTTAAAAATTTTAAAGTATTCAAATTTTTTTTTTAACATGATAATGTTAATTTTAAAAAAGTTGCAGGACGCCACCTCAGTTTGACTATATAAACTAACAATTCACGAAAAAGAAAAAAAGAATTACTATTTTCATTTTCTTAAAAAAAATATTAATAACTTGGGTTTGTAACTTGGATAATAATTCACCGCGTGGTGAATAAACCCGTTTTTTACCAGCTGGTGAATAAAAAGTAACATAATTATTTTTCAACAAAAATTTTTTTTTTTGTCATAAATTTTTTTTTTTTTTTATCAAAAATTTTTTTTTTCATCAATTTTTTTTTCCATCAATTTTTTTCATCAAACTTTTTTTTTTCATCAAAATTTTTTTTTTTCATAAAATTTTTTTTTTTATCAAACTTTTTTTCATAATTTTTTCTATCAAATTTTTTTTTTATCATTTTTTTTTTTATCAATTTTTTTTTTTATTAAATTTTTTTTTTTCATCAATTTTTTTTTTTTTTAACCATTTTTTTTTTTCGTATATATTTATATTTTTTTTTTTGTTTTTTCATCAAATTTTTTTTGTATCATATTTTTTTTCATAAATTTTTTTTCACCAAATTTTTTTTATCAATTTTTTTACTATCAATTTTTTTCTCACTCAAAATTTTTTTTTTCACTAAAAATTTTGGGTTCATTCAATTTTTTTTTAACATAATTTTGTTTTTTGTGAAAAAAAATAGTTTTTTTTACTAAAACTACTTTTTCACCAAGTCTAAGCTTTTCACATAAAAATTTTCCATTTGTTTATCAAATGTACATAAAACAAATGAGAGTGGTATATTCTTTGGTGCCGAATCTTTTATACTCTCCAAAATGTAAAAACACTTTTTTGCACTTATTTTTGCACTTACTTACGAAATGCACATCTCTTTTGGTTTTTTAATGACTTTAACTGATATTTCAATTCGTTTTGCATGGAATAGCAAAGTAATATAACATTATTTTTTCTAAAAAAAACTTTGCTTTGGCAAGTACACCCAAATCTTTCGCAAAACATTATCATGTTTTAATGTTTTGGGCAATAGTACAAAATTCGCTGGCATTTGTATAGGACAGATTTTCCGGCAAACGCTAGGGTAGGGTATTTATATTTTTTTTGGGCCGAAATATAATGTTTTAAGAAAAGAACCGCCATAAAATTTCACTGCAGACATCATATTTTGAAGCTCTGATGTGTTTTTATTATAGTATTTTTGACGTTTTCCAAACGCCTTTGACAAAAATTTCAAAACTTCTGTGGGCTATAAAGAGAAATCCAAACTGACTTTGCAAAACCCTTTGGTGATTTTGTCCACTTGATGATCTACTTTCATATGGCGTTGAAGGCATTGGGGCTCAATGCGATTACCCAAAATTTGTTGCACAGTGTTATTGCTAAAGACCTGTCCAACAATTGAAAATTTTTTAAAAATTGATTTAGAAAATGTTTGTGGTGCTTATGAAGCAAAATGTTGGAAAAATTATTTTTTTTCATGCTTTTTGAAAGTATTTTGCCTTAAAAGCACCACAAAAATCTTCTAAATCAATTTTTGAAAAAAAATTTAATTGTTGGACAGGTCTCTAGCAATAATTTAGCTTTTACATATTAAAAAAATATCAATTAGTCGACCAGTTATAGCCAAAAAACCATATAAACAATTTGCTGAAAATCGGCATTTGACTGCAAAGTTCGAAGGTCGATTAAAAAAAATTCAAACTAACCTCACTCTCAGAATCGACCTAACTTTTGCTAACCTGAATTTGTTCTATTTAATGCACTCATTTACCAAATTTACAGTTCTTTTGGTTTAGACTGCATCTTGCTTTCCACAGACGGTTACATATAGCTTAATTTTCTTAGAAATGGATCAATAGTATATAATGTACTATATCTGTCGAGAACCAGTTATTCGGTTCCTCGACCGATATTTCAATTCGTTTTGCATAGAATGGCAAATAAAAATATTTGCTTTGGCAAGTACACCCAAATCTTCAGAAAAACATACAGGTCGTTTATGAAACCAATGCGGATTGGTTTGACAACACTTTTTCACGGAAATCAGCTGTGTGTGTTTATGAATCCAATCCAATTCCAATCAAAGAAAAAATGAGAAAATTTCCGTTCGAAAACGAAAATGTGCGTTCATGAATTCCATTCAGTTGGTTTGACAGTTGGAAAATTTTCGTTAACGTTTTGCTTCGGGGATTTGTAAGAAAAGTTGGAAATAATTTATTAAAAAAAATTCAAAAACAACAGTTAAATGAAAAAATGTGAGTAACACGTTTTTTTTTGTTTTAGAATTTTTTTAAAAATATTTTTTTTTTTAGGGGAAGGCACAAAATTAATGAGCAAAATGCAGTTAGTTCTTCATGAGTTTGTGGAAATAAATCCCGATATATCGTATGGATTTGTGTTTTAAGCGCCTAAAATATAAACTAAAAACTGTAAAAATATGCGCTAATAAAAGTGCATTTATACTTTTTTGGAAAAAAAAAATCCATACATTCCAACGAATGCACTTTGTTCTCTATAATTTTAAAATTTCAGTTATTCGATTTTACGTAACGTAAACAACAGAACACCAATTTGGATTTCATGTGATTCGCAAAATGTGAATTGAAAAGTTGTAAAAGACAGAACAGAGGTCTTTGTTAAGTGTGTATGATACTTGATTTTTTCATAAACTTTTTCAAAGGGTTTTCTACAAAAAATTTGATAACTTCAAACAATAATGTTGAATTTTCAATTTTCTTGCAAAAAACCTTTGATAAAATTCTTGAAAAAAGTATCATACACACTTAAGCTTATAAGCTTAATATAATATATTAACGAAAAAAATCTTCAGTCGGACAAGTATTTCAATTTTGAAATTGGGCGCAAAAAATAAAAAGAGCCCAGTTGGGCAGCAAGTTACCGATGTTTTAAAAATAGTTCATAAAAAAAGAACAAATAAGCTAAAACTTTATACAAATTATGAACCAAAAATATTCATTTAGCAGAATGTGCAAAATATGCATTTTCACCAAAATACACTGAAAGAATTTTGTTCATTACGGCTATGAAAACGTACATTGATTCTATGAAAAAATTCATTAGAAGTGAGCCAATGATGCGCTTCATAGAATCTATGAATCAAATTCATAGAAACCAGATACCTATGAAAAAGTTCATAGGCTATGAAAAAAAAAAAAAATATTGTTCAATTTTATTTTTATTTATTTTATTATTTCATTTCTATTTACCTTATTATTTTATTTTTATTTATTTACAATATTCTATTTTTAAAAATTTATTTATTTTTACTTATCCCCACCGAGATTCGAACACAAAACCACTTGTTCGTGAAGGTTAGTCTCTAACCACTGAGCTAAAGTAAATAAACAAGTTATAACACTTAAAATCCATTTTCTGCTTTGACATATTGAGTTTGTTTCTATGCTCTGCCACAATGCTCTACAAAAATCTGTGTGTGTGTTTGTATATTTCTACAAACAAAATCTTTCAAACAAAATCTTTGTGTATTTGCAAAAAAAAAAAATAACGAACATTACAAAACTAAGTGTTAGTTGGCGAGGTTTTCCTCCTTTGGTGGCGCTGATAGCTAAGGCGTCGATTATAAATTTCCCAGCCGGTAGGTTTTGGGTTCGAACCCCGCCAGGGCAGCAATTTTTTTTTTTTATGTTTTTTTTTATTTTTTATATTTTTTTAATATATTTATTCAAATTATATAATTATTGTAACATTATTTTAATTATTAAAAAACTATTGATGAAATTTTTTTCTATGAATTTTTTCTATGAATCTTACAAAATCTATGAATAAAATTCTATGAAATACTTCACAATACTAATGAATATTCATTCAGCCAATGAATTGTTTCATAGATTCTATGAATTTGGTTTTATGAAAAATGTTCATAGATATTATGAACAATAATTCTTTCAGTGTATGCAAAAATGTGCATTATTGAATCGATTGCTTTTAAAAAGCAAATTCTTTGATGTGCAAAGATATTTATCCTGAGCCAATGAAATACGTAGAAGAAACTGGTATTTTTTCATATAAAAGTAATGCCAGAGCCTAAGTATGGGTTATGCTTTGTATAAAACTCCTTACTGTAATGAATCAATAACTAAAAAAATTTAATTCAAAAGAAATGCATGCAGTTTGTTATTTGTTAAACATTTTTTTTGCGAACTGCCTTATTATAACAACTCTAACTTTGACTTTATAACAGAGTTGATACAAAATACGACTCAGTATTTGCAAAAATAGAGTCGTATTTTGTAAAAAATACGACTCTGTATTTGCAAAACCAGAGTCGTATTTTGTAAATACAATTATTTACAACAACAAAAATGTGTCTCCGCTAAGTTCGAATGAAATAGATATTTTTTTCGAACAAAGCATTTTCTTCACGGTTTCATGAACGCTTCGAAAATTGGAAACGGAATTAAATTTCGTTTCCAATCCAATTTCGTTGTGGATTCATGAACGGCCTGATAATCATGTTTTAATGTTTTGGGCTAGAGTACAAAATTCGCAGGCATTTTTTTGTTACAAATCGAATGACAAACTTTTATATAGCAACTACTAAGTGAAGGGTACAAATATAAATAATAAATGGGAATTAGAGCGATCATTGATTACGTTTGGTTTTTGTTAAGATGACATTAATTTGACAGCTGATCGTTAAAAATTAATGATTGTTTTTGAAAATGTAAATAGAGATTTAAACAGAAAAAAAAGCATACACAATTTAGAAATAGCAGTTTGTAAAAATTTTAAACAAAATGCCAAAAAACATGAAATAAAAATTTGTGTCTCCAAATTGTAATAAGAACCTATACAGAAAGAATTGAAAACGAATTTCAATTAACAAAAACGCGGATTCAATTAATATTTTAATTGAAACTCCTCCGATGAAGAAAATTGTTATATCAATCATCAAATTGCAGGTGATTATTTGATTGTTTTTCAATCAATCACTTTTTCCATTTTGATCAAAAATTTTTATCAATTTTTTATCTAAAGTCAATTAAAATAATGATTGATTTAACAAATGAATTTTAAGCTTATAACAAAATTATGAAGAAGTTCATATTTTCTGTTTTCCAAAAAGTTGCCGACAGAACAAAAAGAACAACCCGAGTATAAAGTATATTTTTTAATTAATGTATAGGTTAAAAATTTGTAATTTGATAATTAAAGAAAATTACAAAAATGTTCATCAAAATAATAATTGTTTCATTTAAATTTTGTTGATCAATAGATTTAATTGAAATTTTTTAGCCAATTATTTTATGTGTGTACATTAGACTGGCATTTTTCTGTATATCAAAATTTTTTCTTCTCCGATTTTCAAAGTCCGGGCATTTTTTTATTCTACTAGGCCTAAACCTCATGTGGTACCAATTTGAGGCCAATCGGATTAAATTAACCCGTGGAGTCCGGCGGTCAAAGTTTTGGATTTTTGAAAAATTAAAAAATAAATAAATAAAAAATAAATATATCTTTTGACACATCATATTTGTGAATTTTGATGTGCTGATCACGAATATCAAAAAAAAAAAAAAAATAAAATCGGTCAAACAGTTTTCGAGATATCGCTATTTGAAATTTGCAAAAAATGGTGGTTTTTTCCTACGTTCAAGAAATTTTTGAAAAAAAAAAAATTCAAAATTTCATTCCGCCTACTTGAGCTTGAGACAATCTTTCACTTAAAACTAATTTGAGCAAAATTCGATCATTTTAAGCCGTGGCGCCCTTCGATCAAAGTTTTGGACTTTTGGAAAATTTCCACCAAAATTTTGGATTTTTGAAAATGAAAAAATAAAAAAAAAATATCTTGCTACATTATTAATTTATTTTGCTGAATACGAATATCAAAAAGTTTATAAAATCGGTCGAACGGTTTTCGAGATATCGCCATTTAAAATTTGTCAAAAAATTGCATAATGCGCGGTTTTTTCCTACTTTTAAGATTTTTTTTAAAACACTCTTAAAATTTCTTTATTTTAACCCTTTCATAGAGCTTGATACAATCTTTCATTTAAGCTTAATTTGAGCCAAATCCGATCATTTTAACCCGTGGCACCCTTCGATCAAAGTTTAGGGTTTTTGGTAAAAAGTTTCTAAAAAGCCAAAACTTTTATCGATGGGCGCCACGGCTTAAAATGATCGGATTTGGCTCAAATTAGTTTTGAATGAAAGATCGTCTCAAGCTCTACAAAAGGGTCGGCGGAATGAAATTTTGAGACTTTTTTTAAAAAAATTTTTGAACGTAGGAAAAAACCGCCATTTTTTACAAATTTGAAATGGCGACATATCGAAAACCGATCGAGCGATTTTAATTTTTTTTTTGATATTCGTGCTCAGCGCATCGAAATTAACAAATATGATGTGTTGAAAGATAAATATGTTTTTAATTTTATTTTTAAAATTTTTTCAAAAATCCAAAACTTTGACCGCCGGGCGCCACGGGTTAATTTAATCCGATTGACCTCAAATTTGTACCACATAAGTTTTAGACCTAGGACAATAAAAATTTGCCCGGACACTTGGGAAAATCAAAAGTTGACAAAAAAATTTCAATCTAGTGTACATTCTTGCTTAAATTTTAAAAATTGAATGTCATAAATAAAATTGTTAATATCTTATTAACATAATAAGTTTTAACTTATAAAAAAAACAGTAAATTTTTTCTACCTTTGTTTATATTATTGGTTTAAGTTTCATTTAACAAAAAAAAAAAAATTGAAAACTTTAACACCAATACAGGTGGTCTAACTAAAATGACCACCCGTATTATACAATCAATACCGCCAAATAATAAAAAAAAACTAAAAAAATACTTAATTCAACTCAATCCTATTGAAAGTATTGTAATATTTTCTAAAATTTCTTCATAAAAGATGACATATCAATTGGTAACAATGTGTGTGTTCCGTATTGTGACATTTTCATTTTTGACATTTTCATTTTTTATAGACTTTTGGGAATAAAAAACAGATAACTAACGATAACGATAAACAATAAAACTGTATAGAAAAATTATAAAAAAATAAAACATCGATAAAAATCTAACGATATTGTAAAATTTTATAACCCAAAAATTTGAATATCATCTTGTTTGTTTTGAGTAATTTGAAGAAGATTTTATTTGGATTTTTTTTTCTTTTTAATCTATCTTTTTAAAATACGATAAGATTTATGATCAGGGTAAGCTAATAAATTTTTAAAAAATATTGAGAAATTGTCTGGAGTATTGGAATATATTTAAAGACAATTTGTGAAAAAAACGTTTGAGATGAAACTTTATGAATATACAGCTGCTGTCAAAAAAATAGCACCAGGATAAAACAAAATTTCTTCGTTGGGTTTTTTTTAACTATTTAAACTTATGATACTGAAAACGTGTCAAATAATACTTACAAGAGTGTAAAACAATATTACATAAGAAAAGGCTTATATGTTTTTTTATTTCAGGGTTTTTAAAAAATCTTTAAAAAGACTCAGTTAAAAAAATAACACCACAGTACTTTTTGTATTAAAATTAAATACTTAAAGTTAAAAAACGAATGGATTATGAATTCAGTATTGTGTGATATCTTTAAATATTAAAAAAATAGTTTGTCGAGTGCTCATTGTTGATAATTTCCCCTGTACAACGTTATTGTACCGAATTCACGAGATTTTGGGATCTTTAATTCGAAATCGAGTTCCAGATTTGCTGAACAGCCACACAAAGGGCTTCATTACAAGTTGGTGTATTCGAGACACTCCCTTCTCTATATCTGTCCATTAACTATCGATTTGATCAATATCTGGGGACTGATCAGGCCATTCCACCACGTTTACTTTATTGTTCAGAACCAATTTTTTGCCAATTTCCCGACATGCTTTGGGTAATTGAAGTGCTAAAAGACCTTAATTGGTGACATTTGCTGTAAAACTTATGGTAACATTACTTTCTGGAGGATATAAACGTTAAGTGTATATCCTCGATTGTCCTAGTCCAATATGTGAGTAATGGTCCAATATATGAACCCCACTCCACAGTAGGAAGGTATCCCCCACACCATAAGCACCATTTTAAGATATTTTTATTTCGCATTTTGGATTGAATTCCGCGTTATTGGGTCTTCTGACGTAGGTATGTGATCCCATGTCTCCAAATAAAACAACAATGGATTCATTTGTCCATAGAACATTGATCAACTTTTAATCTGGTCATTCTGAATTACTGTTAGCAAACTTCAAACGACTTGCAGCATGCTTAAGTGAGAGTAGGCGCACTTTTTCGAATCTACAAACGTTAATGTTGTTTTTTTGTAATCTTTGACGAACATTCTCGGCATCTGCAGTCCTATTTTAGCTCTGGAGCTGCCGTAAATGGGGCCTTCTTCCGTTGTCTTTACAAACACCTAACCACTAATGGAGACAAATGTCGCTTGAGACTAACAAGGGAAGTCTCCCTGGTGTCACCCTCCGATCTTCATGAAATTTGGATATGTTGTTAAGAACGAAAATTAATTCGACACGTATTTTTTTTTAGCGGCCTAAACTCATTTTTAGGGGGGGTCGATTTGTATGGGAAGAAATTGACCTTTTTCAGTTTTTTACGATTTACGCCTATTTAAACAAAATTAATATAGGCATGTGTGGTATCAGATTAAAGGTATTAAATATACCTATCTCGTGGTGCTAACAACGGGTCAAAGAAGTTAATATTTTTCGACTTATTAAGAAAAATGTCCTAAAATTTTGGTATTTACTCAATATGGCGAAAAGTTTTGCATGTGCGTTCTTAGCACACGTAGATGGGTTTTCAAAAGACCTTTCATTTGGTATGTAACATGACTAGGTTTCTTTGCATAATATAGGAGATAAACGAAAAAAACTGCAAAATGGCCTTGTCTTCCCCCTTCCATTTTACCCCCTAAATATGAATTTGGCCGCTAAAAAAAAATACGTGTCCCTTCATTTTTTCTGATCTACAAAATAAAACCAATTCCATAAAGATCCGCGGGTGACACTAGGGAGACTTCCCTTGTAAGTTATTCAAGCTCTAAGGTTAATTTAGTTGAATTTCCAATCATTTTATAAGCGCATCTAACCAACTTTCCTATGTCAGAATATGGATTATGTTAAGAAATCATATTTTTTACAAAAGCACGGTTTTGAGGAGTGTAATGCTTTCCACGTCCTATTTGTATGAAAATAAATATTAAATTTTGTAATGAATTAAATTTTTTTATGGCTTCGTTAAATACTTTTTTCATGAAAATGTGTAAATTTTGGGGGGTATTTATATGAAGAAATATATCAACGATGTCCATGTGAATACGAAATAATCTTTATTAAATTTAAGTCGACTCGTATTTTTGCTGATATTGCTGTTAGTTCGGGAGTTATCGAATTTTTCCCGGAGGTCCACCTTGTTTCATAAGGGGACAACGAAATTTTGAAACACTGATATGGCCGATAAGCCGAGACACCCCAATCTTAAAATCGTTTCTTTTATATATATTTTAAGTTTTAGGCAAATCGGTTCATAAGGGTTGAGATACTTCCCTTGTTAGTATAAGAGTATTGCATATTTACTTTAAACGAATACACGCATAATATTTTGTTTTAATTGAATGAAAGGAGACTTTGTCATTGGTGCTATTTATTTGACCGGCACTGTATATTAAATCAATGATACAAAATAGCCAACATTATATGAGATATAAAATCAATGAAAATATCTTAATATCCCCAAAACTCAAATGGCTCTTAAAAAAATTGAGAAGGATGGCACCTAAAATTTTTTATATAGAGCGTCCCTTATTTTGGAAATGTTAAGACGGTACCCGATTATTTTTTTCTTTTGACTTAAAAATAACTGAGGAAAAATTTTACGCCCCTACGACCACGCCTTCCCTACGGGTCCTAGAAAATCATTTTTCCATACACACCAAAATTTTTTTTTTTTGTTTTTAATTTTTTTGTTATTAATTACACTGTGTCACAAATTTTCAACAAAGTCGTGACCAAATGAATCTGACACATAATCTTTATGTAAATCCAAACGCTGAATCCGAATATGAAGTCAGAATGGTCAAAAGTAGAACAGTTTTCGAGATATTTACGAGAAAATCGAGAAAATTACAGTAATTTGCTCTTTTCAACTTATTTTTTTTGGACCAAACAATAATTTTTTTTAAAGTTTTATCACTTAGAACGTTAGTTTATTTCAATACTAACATATTGTGCCCAATAGGATCCAGATCGGTGCAAAAATGACAAAGTTACAGTAGATTAATTGAATTATCCCACGATTCGATTTTTTTTTTAAACACAAGTAGATATGAGGCATTCCACACCAAATGTCCCGCTACCAGATTAACATGTGTCCCGTAAATTTCTGAATAGGTTGTTTAGATAGCCCTATATGGAACTAAGAAAATTGCGTTTTTGGTTTTTCTAATTTTTAAAAACTGAGCTTAGAAGGCGTGGTCAAATATTGGAAAAATGGGCAAATTAGTGGCGAGTTGCCTTGATTAAATATTTATCACATTAAAACGGAATGCACCACAATCTCAAAAATTTACATTCTTAAATAATTTTGTATGGGCTATCGATTACATTTTTTTTTTGGAAAATTTTCAGAACCCGTTTTGAAATTTTCCATTTTATAAAAAAAAACCCAATAGGCCGAAACACCCAATCTAGCGGCACTTAATTCGCAAATGTAAAACAATAAAGACCAATGCATATTTGTGATTATAAAACTTAAAAAGAATTTAATTTTTAACCATATTTATTTATTTCTGTGTTTTTATGTGTTTTGGGAAATTTATGTGAATATCGGGAGGGTGGTCTGTATGAGGACTAGAAGTTAAAATGTTCCGATTCCGTTAAAATTTAAAGTGATTATTTATGGCTACAAAAACATTTAACAGTCGAATTTCAAGAGGATATTTGTTATAATACCATTGTTAGGGCTTTTTAAGTAAAACTGGAAGGGGAAATTAACATGGGGGCTATCATGGACCGATTTTGTCAAAAATTTAATAGGTTTTGTTCTTTCGAAAAAAAATCTTAAATTTATAATTTTAGCCAAGTCGATTGAAAATTGTGGTCTGTATCGCGTTTATACTGATTATTTGGACAGGCAGATGGACCCTAAAAAACCGAACAACTTGCGCGAACTAGCACGCCATACTGAAACGTCACAACAAAAATAACCCAAAATAATAAACAAAACAGTAATTGGACCGAATACGATCGAATTTCAAAAGTTGCAGTCCATGAAACTATAGTTTATATCACAAATGTCAATTTCTATAATGCACTAATAATAAACTAGATACACACAGGCCACAAACATTTATTTTTTAGTTAAAACATACCTTTTACTTTTAATTAAAACTTTTTGGCTCAAAATGAATAAACAATTGACTTTAAAGTGTCAAGAAAAACTCACTGAGTAATTGGGCCCCAAATTCCTCTAATACACTTGCTGCAGAAAATGTATATTTGACAGCCTACAGCTGTGCGAATATTGAAAGCAAAACAAAAGTAAAAACGTAAATTTTTTCTGTAAACTATAGGTAAACGATGCAGTGCAAAAACATTTATCAATCTTAATTTTTTAATTTTGATTTAAGCGCCGCTAGATCAGTGATTTCGGCCACAGTGCAACGGCTCTAAATTTTCGAAAAATTTTTTAGAGCTGAAAGCCTTATCCCACCAAAATAAAATTGTTTGTCGTGAATAAGCTAACCAAGTAATATAATAATTAATAACAAAAAAATTAAAAATCAAAACCAAATTTTTTTGTTTGTATGGAAAAATGATTTTTAATGCCCCGTTGCGTAGGGAAGGCGTGGTCGTAGGGGCGTAAAATTTTTTTTGAGTTATTTTTAAGTCAAATGGAAAAAATAGCGGGTACCGTTTCAGCATTTCCAAGATAAGGGACACTCTACTGTCCATATATAATTAAATATTGCGTCATATAACTTTTTTTTACTCGGGAACACAAAATTTCATTTTGGTGGGATGAGGCTTTTAGCTTTAAAGTTAACTCGAATAAAAATTTGAGGGCCTTTGGGGTCTTACTCTAAAAGTTTTTACAACTTTTTTTTTTTACTTTTGACAAGCAACGGTATTATTTGATCTAAAAAAAATAATATTTCGATCTGTGGCATCTATAACCCTCAGTGGCACGAGTAAATTGACAACATGAGTGTCCGATTTGGCTACAAATTTAAACATAGAAATTTTAGACCAAAAGGAACCATATTTTGCCTGGCAATCGACGAAAAATCGTGGGTTCGATTCCCACCAGAGGCCTTGGTCTAATTCGCTACAACGAGACGAAGGTCATTGTTACCAGTTCTCGGTTAGGTAAAATTAGTATATAATTTGTAATTATATGGTAATTCTTAATAAAATAAAATAAAATAAAATAAAATAAAATAAAATAAAATAAAATAAAATAAAAAGGTCATTATTCGTGCCGATTTGAGTAGATTTGCCCAAGACTTGAAATAACATATCTGGCGATTTATAAAGAAAATCTTCTTTGCTTTTACTAAAGAAATGTCTTTTTCTTTAAACAGATAAGTTGCCCAAGCCCTCGATGAATCATATGTACTATGTTGTAAATGAATTTTAAATTTCTAAAATTATCATGTTGTTTTCCAAAGATGTTTTTAATTCCTTTAAAAATGTCATGTTGACACCACATGGATTTTTATTCGTGTAAATTTTCATTTCATATTTTAAAATGTTTACCACAATTTAAATAAATAAATTGAGTTACCACCTTTAATATAAAGTATGCAAATATAGGGTGTTGACATAAAAAAAATTATGCAGTTAAATTAATATTTAAAAAAATCTGCTTGAGTGTTGTACCTTTACATTTTAAAATTTCAAGAATTTGATGCAGATTTAAAGGCAACAAACTCTTAGCAGCTACCTTTCCTATGAGAAGGTTTTTTTTAGAAAAAAATGGTCAGCAAATTTAAAAACATTTAAACTCCTCGAAATTAAAGTCTTTGAACTAGATAGAATTTAGCCGAATGGGGACTTGAAAGAGTCACAAGATATACGTAGAGGGGAACGTCACAGGGAGGAGTTTTATCACCATTACTCTGGCTCTTAGTTGTGGATCCTATTCTCAAAAAAACAGGATACGCAAGGAGTATCAGTTGTTGCATATGCAGATGACGTGACAATCATGTCAACTGGTAAATTTTTGGCCGCGTTATCCGAGCTGCTGGAGCGATCGCTGAAACCGTTATATATATATATATGTTCCCGAAGCTCCTATAAGGAGCATAGAGCCCCAACAAAATCTCTCCATTTTGATCTGTCCATCGCAATATTTTTCACTTCGCTCCAACTGGTGTTCAGAGTTGTTGCTTCAGCTATGACTTGTCGTCTCCATGTATGGGCTGGACGTACTCTTCTACGACTACCTTGTGGATTCCACTCTATGGTACTTTTAGCAATGTCCCGATGGGTTTTTCTTATTGTATGACCTATCCAGTTCCACTTTCGCTGAAACAGTTATGGAGTTGGGCAAAAGAAAATGGTCTTAACGTTAATCCGCGGAAAACTGAAATGGTACTGTTTACGCGAAAGTATAAGATCGAAAATTTTAGAAAAGTCAGGGTCAATGGCGTTGAAATCCCACTTTCAAATCATTCGAAATTTTTAGGAATCATCCTGGACAATAAGTTATCATGGAACCAGAATACAGAGGAACGATTAAAGAAGGCAAATAATGCATACTATGCATGCAAGAAAATGTTCGACAAAACATGGGTACTTGAGCCAAGGATCACGTACTGGATTGAAATCCCACTTTCAAATCATTCGAAATTTTTAGGAATCATCCTGGACAATAAGTTATCATGGAACCAGAATACAGAGGAACGATTAAAGAAGGCAAATAATGCATACTATGCATGCAAGAAAATGTTCGGCAAAACATGGGGACTTGAGCCAAGGATCACGTACTGGATATACACTTCTATAGTAAGACCTATCAATTTGGAAAATGTTGTCACTGACTACAAAGTGCCCAAATTACTTTTTGACCGGAAATTTAAAGTTGCATTTCCGACATGAGAATTATGGTCGGACTGGCATTGCTCTCCAAATGAGGCTATAAATATTTTCACAGACGGCTCCAAACAATCGATGGGAGTTGGAGCCGGTTTTACTTCAGACGTTTGTGATAAAGAGAAGTCTTTCAAATTACCTTTACACTGTAGTATTTTCCAGGCTGAAATAGTTGCTATAGATAAGGCAGCCTCACAGTTTCTTGGGGAGACGGGTAAGATGATAAACTTTTACGTCGACAGTCAAGATGCACTAAAGGCTCTAAGGAGCTTTTGTATTAAATCAAAAGTCGTTTTAAATGTTACGAGAACCTTCAAAAACTATCCGGGAATAAAACCGTATCTTTTGTATGGGTACCTGGACATTGGGGAGTAGATGGGAACGAGAAAGCTGATGAGCTCGCTAAGCTTGGAGCAGATGGCGTAGGAACTTTTGTTTATATTGATCCCCCGATTCAGTACTATAGAACGAGAAGTGACTGTCATTGCATTTCTATTGCAAACAGGAAATGGAGAGAGCTAAGCACGAGCAGTATCACCAGAACAATCTGGCCGCATTACAACCTCGGGAAAACTCGCTACCTACTCTCTCTTAACAAAGAGGATTGTCGTTTACACACGGGAGTGGTCATAGGACACTGCCTAATTGCTTTTCACGCGAAAACTATGGGACTTATCTCGGATGCCAATTGTAGAAGATGTGATGAACCTAATACAGATGAAACAGTTGAACATATTCTCTGCAAATGCCCGCATTGGCCAGACACCGCGAGCGAATACTAGGCAAAGCAGAAATCGATAGAAATCTAGATAGAATTTGAATCCTAATGAAAAATCTGCCTTTCATTTTCTTAACACTCACAATTTTTATTAAATTTTCGTTTGAAAATGCATAATAACCGCTAATTTCGTTTTTAACGGGACCCCACCGTTTTACTCGTATGTCACCTTATGAAAAAAGTGGTCTTTCGGGAAAGTCCCAATAAAAGTCAAACTATAGTGGAAATTTTAGGAACATTTTATTAAACTCAAAATTCCTTTTCATCGTTCTTATTTAAAAAATCAATTCAAAATATAAAAAAAAATTATTTCCACTCTTTGTGGTGGGTTCTTGGAACGTTTTTTTAAAGTTGAAAAAATTTTCGTTATGTTCATGTTTACTATAGAATCGATTGGTGAAATTCGATTTGCAATTTGTTTAGCCATTTTTGCTCAGGATAAAAATCCGCTAAAAATTCACGTTGTCAGATGCGTTTAGCCAAGCCACTGTGGGCCAGGAATTCCATTTTTTGGCCAATAAGGTCTGTAAGGCAACTAATATTTAAAAATATTTTTTCAGAATGTCGACATCTTGAATTTCGTCCACCTTTAATATCTCTTTATTATAGCTTAGAGTTTTTTTGCATGAGGTTAAATTCAAAGGTTGTGATTTTTTTTTTTTATATTTTTAGTTAATAAAACAAAATATTTTTTTTTTGTATTTCAACACAATATTTTTTAAAACTTTCCACAAAGTTCTCCTAAAGACATACCTGGTTGTCCAAAACATGAGACAAACTGCTAAAAAGTAAGCTATAAGTATATATTTTTTTTTAATAAATTATGGAAATGCATACTTTTGAAGAGATCCATTGTACATTTTCTTAAAATCAGATTTGACATCCGTGAAACCATCAAACTCAAAGTTTTTGTCCAAAACAGAAAACCGAGAAAAAATGTAATATTTTATTTGTCGTATTGGATCCGCCATTTTGAATTATCATATTCGAACATATTCGTAATTACCGACCGCAAATACACCGACAATAATTAATTAAAGTACAATTAGCTAAGATAAAACAAGCGTACCCGCCATTTTGGATTTATTTTTAACATCTGAAAAACCATCAAAATCGAAGTTTTTAGCCAAAATAGACAACATGGTATAAAAAATCTTAAATTTAAATTTGTCGCCATATCGGATCTTCCATTTTGAATTCTAATAGTCTGAGCTCATATTCATTATAAACGACTCCAAATACATCGACAATGACTACCATAAATACAATAAACAAATAATTAAAAAATCATGTCAGCCATTTTGGATCCGCAATTTTGAATTTTGAAATTTTTTTTCCAGAACCGTGATCTGCGATCTTTCAACACCCATATGTGATACTTTTCTGACAAATAGGGTCAGCGCTCTATTATGGACAAAGTTCATGGCCAGCAGTGCACCCCAAGGATTGAAAATTTTTCAAAAAACAAATACCGGCATTTTTTTATCTCCCATAAATCCCGCAGGAAAAATTTTCAAAATTAACTATAATACAAATAAAAAAAAATATCTTGAAAAATTACCAAAAAAAAACCTAGTTAAATAATTTTTTGCTACCTCCTATTTAACGAGAGTTTCTAGTAAATATTACAGTTTAATTTATAAAAAGCTTGTAAAATTACAACAAATTAACAAGATTCTTACCAAAAAAATTTTAAATTTACAACTTTTTTGACGCAATAAAAATTACAAGGACTTCTCGTGACTTTACTAGGCTTTGTGCAACCTCCTATTTTACGAGAATTTCTAGTAAAAATTACGAGCTTTTTTGTAATTTTACAAACTCTTTACCAATAAGACAACTTTTTTGATGAGATGATACTTACAAGGAATTCTAGTGACTAGATTTTTTTTTGTAAAATTACATTGGAAATTTGAACATTTACGAAAAAAAAATTGTAAAATTGCAAAGACAAATTTTAGTTTCGATCGAAAATTTTTTGTTAAAAAACAAGGAAAACTGTCAAATATTAGTAAAATAGGATTACGGGACTTTTTCTTGTAATTTGACAAGGTTTTTTTTTTTGAGTGTATAACATTTCTTTCCGCGGCATTAAATCAAATATCCACCTCTTGGTAAAAGCATAGAAAATTTTACTTAAAAATCTTCCAGCTGATCTTCTTCTGTGCGTGTAAATACTTAAAGATTTTTTTCTTACTTTTATTTTTCATAAATCCTGCGTGTTTTTTTTTCCATTTTTGCCTCAATAGTATTTGTTATCTTAAAAACGTTGTTGTCGTCTTAATTATTGCGTTAATGAGTTTTCTGTTCAATCTGGATGCTGGTGATGCAGCAGCATTCAGCCGCATGGCTATCATTAATTCACATCATCATATCTGCAATAACCACCAAGTAACGATGGATCGATCGATCGTTCGATGGATTTGATCAATTCAATCAATTGACGATTCAAGATGCTTCATTCATTCACAGCTGCAAATGCGGTAAGTGCAATAATTCATACATCGAAACATTTTACTACGAGTTGAATACAACTGTCCCTCGATTGCTACGGTGGAATTGAAAGAAACAGCTTGTTTTGTTATTCGATTCCGTCATCAGAATTGAAATATATCATCAATTGGGTAATAAACTATTTTTGTATAAAACTGAATTGGTGCAGTTTTGTTTAAATGCATGTAACTTCTACAATTTTTGACGAATTTTATTAAAATTAAAAATATTTTCTTCGTAATTTATCAGTCTTGAACCTAAGGTGCAGAAAAAAAATTTAAAAATTTTTTAGCTTATGATAGTCAAAGAACTTACAAAGAAATCAAGACGGTTCAACTTGACTTTCCATGTGAATTACAGAAAAACCCAACCCTAGATTTAAACTCTGATGAAGGACTCGAATTCAGAAGGTCAAAATACTTAAGGAATACACTCAAAAAAAAAGTTTGTAAAATTACAAGTAAAAGGTCTTGTAATTCTATTTTACTAATATTTTTGTCTTTTAACAAAAATTGTTGTATATTTAATAAAACGACAACTACAGTTTGCTTTGTAATTTAACTATTATATGTTGGTAAATTTATTTTACAAATTTTTTAGGTAAATTTACAAAATTGTGAATTATTTTACAAATTAAAAAAATATTACAAGGTGTTTAGTTTTTTTACACAAGAAACCTGTAATTGTACAACAAAATTTTAATTGATGTTATTCAGTCTTTCTACCAAAAAAAATGTTTTATTACAAACATTTCTTTTTTAAGATCGTTTAAAAGGTTTTCAGTTTTTTTTTACAAAAAAATGTAATTAAACAAAAAAATTTCTAAGTTCAGTTTTTTTTTGCGTTTTGGAGTAAAAAATTTATTTAAAAATCATTTTTTATTAATAAAAAATTTCATGAAAAAAAATTTGGAAATTTTTTTAGTTCCGGACACAAACATTTTTCAACTAATTGTAAACTTAAGAAAAAAATTAAATTTTTTCACCATTTTTTGGTAATTTGCGTTAAGTAATTTTTTTTATGGGTTTCTACTATATAATTGTTCTAGTTTTTTTTTTGTATTTTTGCCATTTTTTTTTTGGTAATTTTACCATATTTTTTTGGTATTTTTTTTAATTTGACACCTAAAATGTCAATAAAAAGCTGCCAATTATGAAAAATTAAGTTTTTCTTATTTTAACAGGTACTTAAACATCCAATCTACAATATCCCAAAAAAAATTTTCCGATTTTAAAAAAATACTTGTGAAAATAATTAAAAATTAAAAAAAAAATTGTTATTTTTTGACTAATTTTTACTGAAAATATAAGAAATTTCATGTGTAGCCTCCTTAGAGTTGTCAAAATCGGTTTCCGAATTATTCGAAAAACCGGTTTTTTCGTTTTTTTCCGGTTTTTTCAACCCGGTTTTCTAAAACCGGTTTTTTTTAGTTATTCGAAAAACCGGTTTTTTGTGTCGAATTATTCGACATTTTCGAATATATAATATGTACTTAACTTTTTGTCATCATTTGTTAAAAATTTTGTAAAATGCAACTCTGTTAATTAAATTTTGTTTCTTATTTCATAGTGAATGACAAAAACTTAAAAAGGTTAGTCCAAGGCCTTCAAGTATACCGATCGACTCAGAATCACTTTCTGAGACGATTTTCTGATGTCCGTCTGTCTATCTAAACATTGTGAGCACTATACAGGTCGCAATTATCAATCGATTTCTATGAAATTTGAAACTTAAGCTTCCTTTGGACCAAGGACGAATCCTATTGAAATTGGAAAAACAACGGTCCATGTTTAGACCTAGCCCCCATACAAACGTCCCTTTATAATTTGGCTCAAATGACTCTAATAACCGTATTATAATAGGTACCGTTTCGAAACTTGGCTGGTAAACATATTTTGTATTCACAAATCATCGGTCCAAATTTTAAGGAATCGGACCTGTTCTCCTTGTAGTCTCCATAGGAAATATTTGATTAAAATTTTGTTTGTAGGTGTTAGACATGCACTTTGTGAATATAATTGGACCATTTTGGACTTACAAGGGAAGTATCTCAACCCTTATGAACAGATTTGCCTGAAACTTAAAATATATATAAATGAGACGATTTTAAGGTTGGGGTGTCTCGGCTTTTCGGCCATATCAGTGTTTCAAAATTTCGTTGTCCCCTTATGAAACCATATGGACCTCCGGGAAAATTTTGATAACTCACGAACTAACAGGAATATCCTCTAGAGCAAAAATACTTGTCGACTTAAATTTAATAGAGATTATTTCGTATTCATATGGACATCGTAGCTCTATGTCTTCATATAAATACCCCCCAAATTTTTCACATTTTCATGAAAAAAGTATTTAACGAAGCCAAACTTTTACAAGGTTATGGCACCGTTGGATAGGCATTAAAAAAACCTTTCTTCTCATATGTAAACATCATATAGTTTCTTAGAAAGAAATGGCTGAAAAATCCAAAAAACGATTTTTTCGCCATTTTTTGACCCATGTTTTGAACCCTTAAATCCCCGATATGGCCGATAAGCCGAGACACCCCAAACTTAGAATTTTCTCTTTTACATATATTTTACGTTTCATGCAAATCGGTTCATAAGGGTTGAGATACTTCCCTTGTTAGACCTCATATAAAAATTTCGCCCGATGTTTAGTAAAATCGGTTAATTGCCAACAAAAGAAGTCAATTTCAACCAAATTTTGTTTGTGTATGTTATCTACACAAATTAAAGATCTAACGAAAGATAAATCCAATAGGTCAATGTTTGGACTTGGGAACTATTTTCCGGAAAACACTGGTGTAGGGTATCATATGATCGGTCATTACCGACTATAATATTTACGTGTTTTTGTTTGCTTTTTTGAAAACAGCAAACTGCTGAATTGTGAAGAAACACTACCAAGAAAAAAAGTTGTGTTTTAAATGTTTTTTTTAAGTGTATTAAAGTCCTTATTGTACTGATTTAAAGTACATAGTTCCATTTTATAGTGACTGACTAATAGAGAAAAGATAATGTAAGAGTATTTAAAAGGCCCCAATAGCAAACTGTCATCTATATATATAAAAGAGTTGGGTGAGTGAGTGAGTGAATGACTGACTGACTGACTGATTCATCATCGCCCAGCCCAAACCGCTGAAGCTAGAGACTTGAAATTTAGACTGTAGATTCACCTCCCGGAATATAGATCCACTAAGGCTGGATTTTTGCCAGTGTTGATTCTAAGGGGGTAAAAAGGGTAAAAAACTGTACTTTTGGTACTTTTTATATCTCCCGAAATAATGGTCATAGAGACTTGAAATTTGGACTGTATGTTCACCTCCCGGAACATATATCCACTAAGGCTGGACTTTTGCCAATGTTGATTCTAAGGGGGTAAAAAGGGTAAAAAACTGTACTTTTGGTACTTTTTATATCTTCTGAAATAATGGTCATAGATACTTGAAATTTGGAATGTAGGTTAACCTCCAGGAATATGGATCCACTAAGGCTGGAATTTTACCAATGTTGATTCTAAGGGGGTAAAAAGGGTAAAAAATTGTACTTTTGGTACCTTTTATATTTTCTTAAGTAATGGTCCTAGAAACTTGAAATTTGGAAAGTAGATTCACCTCCCAGAAAATAGGTTCACTAGGGCTGGGTTTTTTGCCAATGTTGATTCTAAGGGGGCAAATGGGTAAAAAAGTGTACTTTGGGTACCTTTTATATTTCCTTGAATAATGGTCTTAGAGACTTGAAATTTGGACTGTATGTTCACCTAACGGAATATAGATCCCCTAATGGTCCTAGAAATTTGAAATGTAGGTTAACCTCCAGGAATATAGATCCACTAAGGCTGCAATTTTACCAATGTTGATTCTAAGGGGGCAAAAAGGTAAAAAATTGTATTCTTGGTACCTTTTATATTTCCTTAAGTAATGGTCCTAGAAACTTGAAATTTGGAATGTGGATTCACCTCCTACAAAATAGGTTCACTAGGGCAACGTTTTTGCCAATGTTGATTCTAAGGGGGCAAAATGGGTAAAAAATTTTACTTTTGGTACCTTTTATATTTTCTTAAGTAATGGTCCTAGAAACTTGAAATTTGGAATGTAGATTCACCTCCTAGAAAAAAGGTTCACTAGGTCTGGATTTTTGCCAATGTTGATTCTAAGGGGGTTAAAAACTGTACCTTTGGTACCATTTATATTTCCTTAAATAATAGTCCTTGAAACTTGAAATTTGCAATGTAGGTTCACCTTCCGATCCACAAAGGCTGGGTTTTTGGCCAATGTTGATTCTACGGGGGTAAAATGGGTAAAAAAGTTTACTCTTGGTACTTTTTTTTTATTTACTGAAATAATGGTCAAACAAACTTGAAATTTGGAATGTAGGATCCTTTGCTAAAAAACAATATGGAAAGGTACTTTTTGAAAATGTTGATTTTATGGGGCATAAAAGAGGTAAAAAGTGTACTTTTGGTACTTTTTTTTATTTCTTAAAATAATGGTCATTGAAACTTGAAATTTGGAATTAAGGATCCTTCGGTGAAAAAAACATTCTGGAAAAAGTACTTTTTGGAAAATGCGAACCTTTTATAAAAAGTACCTTTTGAAAAAAGTACCTTTTATAAAAAGTACCTTTTGTAAAAAGTACCTTTTATAAAAAGTACCTTTTATAAAAAGTACCTTTTATAAAAAGTACCTTTTATTAAAAGTACCTTTTATAAAAAGTACCTTTTATAAAAAGTACCTTTTATAAAAAGTACCTTTTATAAAAAGTACCTTTTATAAAAAGTACCTTTTATAAAAAGTACCTTTTATAAAAAGTACCTTTTATAAAAAGTACCTTTTATAAAAAGTACCTTTTATAAAAAGTACCTTTTATAAAAAGTACCTTTTATAAAAAGTACCTTTTATAAAAAGTACCTTTTATAAAAAGTACCTTTTATAAAAAGTACCTTTTATAAAAAGTACCTTTTATAAAAAGTACCTTTTATAAAAAGTACCTTTTTTAAAAAGTACCTTTTATATAAAGTACCTTTTATAAAAAGTACCTTTTATAAAAATTACCTTTTATAAAAAGTACCTTTCATAAAAAGTACCTTTTATAAAAAGTACCTTTTATAAAATGTACCTTTTATAAAAAGTACCTTTTATAAAAAGTACCTTTTTTAAAAAGTTCCTTTTATAAAAAGTACCTTTTATAAAAAGTACCTTTTATAAAAAGTACCTTTTAAAAAATGTACCTTTTATAAAAAGTACCTTTTATAAAAAGTACCTTTTATAAAAAGTACCTTTTATAAAAAGTACCTTTTATAAAAAGTACCTTTTATAAAAAGTACCTTTTATAAAAAGTACCTTTTATAAAAAGTACCTTTTATAAAAAGTACCTTTTATAAAAAGTACCCTTTAGAAAAAGTACCTTTTATAAAAAGTACCTTTTATAAAAAGTACCTTTTATAAAAAGTACCTTTTATAAAAAGTACTTTTTATAAAAAGGACCTTTTATATAAAGTTCCATTTTTAAAAAGTACCTTGTATAAAAAGTATCTTTTAATAAAAGTACCTTTAATAAAAAGTACCTTTTATAAAAATTACCTTCTGTAAAAATTACCTTTTGCAAAAAAAAAACATTCTAGGAAAGTACTTTTTGAAAATTCCTTTTCGTAAGGGTATGGTACTTTTTATATATCCTGAAATAATGATCATAGAAACTTGATATTTGGAATGTAGGATCCTTAAGTGAAAACAAATTCTGAAAAAACTAATTTTTGAAATTTCCTTTTCTTAGGGGATGGAACGAGTAAAAATTTAAACTTTAGGTATGTTCTAATTTCCGGTAGTAATGACCCTAGAATCTTGAAATTTGTTGGATCATTCGGTAAAAAATCATCCTTGAAAAAATCCTTTTTGGAAATTCCGCTGTTTAGTAGGGTAAAATGGCTAAAAAAGTGTACTTCCGTAATTTTGATATTTTCTGACATAATGGTTCTAGAATCTTAAAATTTTGGATGTAAAATTCTTCGGTGAAAACCAAAATTTTGGGAAAAGTACTTTTTGGAAATTCAGTTTCTTTACGGGGTTAAAAAGTATACTTTTTGTACTTTAAATATTTGCTGAAATAATATTCCTAGATAATTGCAATTTGTAATGTAGGATCCTTCGGTGAAGAAAAAACATACTGGAAAAGTACTTTTTGGAAACCTTCCGATCCACAAAGGCTGGGTTTTTGGCCAATGTTGATTCTACGGGGGTAAAATGGGTAAAAAAGTTTACTCTTGGTACTTTTTTTTTATTTACTGAAATAATGGTCAAACAAACTTGAAATTTGGAATGTAGGATCCTTTGCTAAAAAACAATATGGAAAGGTACTTTTTGAAAATGTTGATTTTATGGGGCATAAAAGAGGTAAAAAGTGTACTTTTGGTACTTTTTTTTATTTCTTAAAATAATGGTCATTGAAACTTGAAATTTGGAATTAAGGATCCTTCGGTGAAAAAAACATTCTGGAAAAAGTACTTTTTGGAAAATGCGAACCTTTTATAAAAAGTACCTTTTGTAAAAAGTACCTTTTATAAAAAGTACCTTTTATAAAAAGTACCTTTTATAAAAAGTACCTTTTATAAAAAGTACCTTTTATAAAAAGTACCTTTTATAAAAAGTACCTTTTATAAAAAGTACCTTTTATAAAAAGTACCTTTTATAAAAAGTACCTTTTATAAAAAGTACCTTTTATATAAAGTACCTTTTATAAAAAGTACCTTTTATAAAAATTACCTTTTATAAAAAGTACCTTTTATAAAAAGTACCTTTCATAAAAAGTACCTTTTATAAAAAGTACCTTTTATAAAATGTACCTTTTATAAAAAAGTACCTTTTATAAAAAGTACCTTTTTTAAAAAGTTCCTTTTATAAAAAGTACCTTTTATGAAAAGTACCTTTTATAAAAAGTACCTTTTAAAAAATGTACCTTTTATAAAAAGTACCTTTTATAAAAAGTACCTTTTATAAAAAGTACCTTTTATAAAAAGTACCTTTTATAAAAAGTACCTTTTATAAAAAGTACCTTTTATAAAAAGTACCTTTTATAAAATGTACCTTTTATAAAAAAGTACCTTTTATAAAAAGTACCTTTTTTAAAAAGTTCCTTTTATAAAAAGTACCTTTTATGAAAAGTACCTTTTATAAAAAGTACCTTTTAAAAAATGTACCTTTTATAAAAAGTACCTTTTATAAAAAGTACCTTTTATAAAAAGTACCTTTTATAAAAAGTACCTTTTATAAAAAGTACCTTTTATAAAAAGTACCTTTTATAAAAAGTACCTTTTATAAAAAGTACTTTTTATGAAAAGGACCTTTTATATAAAGTTCCATTTTTAAAAAGTACCTTGTATAAAAAGTATCTTTTAATAAAAGTACCTTTAATAAAAAGTACCTTTTATAAAAATTACCTTTTGTAAAAATTACCTTTTGCAAAAAAAAAACATTCTAGGAAAAGTACTTTTTGAAAATTCCTTTTCGTAAGGGTATGGTACTTTTTATATATCCTGAAATAATGATCATAGAAACTTGATATTTGGAATGTAGGATCCTTAAGTGAAAAAAAATTCTGAAAAAACTAATTTTTGAAATTTCCTTTTCTTAGGGGATGGAACGAGTAAAAATTTAAACTTTAGGTATGTTCTAATTTCCGGTAGTAATGACCCTAGAATCTTGAAATTTGTAATGTTGGATCATTCGGTAAAAAATCATCCTTGAAAAAATCCTTTTTGGAAATTCCGCTGTTTAGTAGGGTAAAATGGCTAAAAAAGTGTACTTCCGTAATTTTGATATTTTCTGACATAATGGTTCTAGAATCTTAAAATTTTGGATGTAAAATTCTTCGGTGAAAACCAAAATTTTGGGAAAAGTACTTTTTGGAAATTCAGTTTCTTTACGGGGTTAAAAAGTATACTTTTTGTACTTTTAATATTTGCTGAAATAATATTCCTAGATAATTGCAATTTGTAATGTAGGATCCTTCGGTGAAGAAAAAACATACTGGAAAAAGTACTTTTTGGAAATTCCGTTTCTAAAGGGGGTAATAAAGTGTAATTTTGGTACTAATTTTTTTTTGTTCCTATAATTGTCTTAGAAGCTTGAATTTTGGAATGTGGGGTCCTTTGGTGAAAAAAAAACAATCTGCTATGCTAAAGTATTTTTAAAAGATTCCCTTTCTAGAGGTGTAGAAAATTGTTTTTTATACTTCTTGAAATAATGATCCTAGGCAATGAAAATGCTGTATTCTTTAGTGAAAAAATATTTTGGAAAAAGTACTTTTTGGAAATTCTGTTTCTAAGAGTCGTAAAGGGCATAAAAAATGTAATTTTTGTACTTCTTATATTTCTTTAAACGGTTCAGAAAAAAAAACTAGAAAATTTAATTTTAAGTGGAAAAGGTGGCAAATTATTATTTTACCTATCTATTTATTAAAGCCTAGAAACTCAAAATTTGACGTACAATATCCTCCAGCCGAAATAACACCCAAGAGATGGACAGGGTAAAAAGGTGTACCTAAATTGGTACAAGTGTTGTAAAATAGTATTTTTATATCTATAAGATAAATACAATAGCACTTTTTATTTCTGTAACGCATATTATATGGAGAGGAATGAAACTTGCATGGAGATTGAATTGGAAATGAAATGGAGTAGAACGGGGAATGAAATGGAATAGAGCGGGGAACAATATAGAATGATACTTTTTATTAAAATTTTTCTTATTAAACTTTTAAAATCCATATTTTCTCTCTCTATATGTTTTTTTACCCAATTTTTTTTTTATTCCAATTTCATTTTTCACTGAAATATTTATTCACTCAAGATCCAAAATCCCGATATAAGGGCTCGAAAATTGTCAAAATCTTTTTCACCGGTACGAACATGACAACGTACCACCGAAATTATTCAAATTTTATTGTTTTAGTTATTCAATGAAATATTATTTTATGACAGACTTAAACGTCCACAATTAAATAAAACAAAGACTACATATGAGTCATTTTTTGAAATCTGTAGGGTAATCCTGATCCTTCTATTATCCGGTATTTAACATAACCGGTAACGAAGTTCCGGCGGGCGAGCTAGTCTATATATATAAAAGAGTGTGGTGACTGACTGACTGACTGACTGACTGACTGATTGGCAATAATCATCGCCCAGCCCAAACCGCTGAAGCTAGAGACTTGAAATTTGGAATGTAGGTTCGGCTCCCGACAAAACCACCCACTAAGAAGGGATTTTTGGAAATTCCGATTTTAAGGGGGGGCAAAAGGGGGAAAATAGGGCCCTTTGGGGGATTTTGTATCTTTTGAACTAATAGTCCTAGAAACTTCAAATTTGAACTCTAGGATCCTCTCGCGGAAATAAAATTTTGAAAAAAATATTTTTGGAAAATTCCACCTCCAAGGGGCGGGAAAAAGGGGAAAATAGGGCAAATTGGTACATTTTTTATATTCTAAACAAATGGTCCCAGAAACTTGAAATTTTAAGTCTAGGACCCTCTCGCGGAAATAACATTTTGGAAAAAGTAATATTTTGAAAATTCCGTTTCTAAGGTGGGGGGGGAGGGGGAAAATAGGGCAAGTTGGTACATTTTGTATCTTCTGAACTAATGGTCCTACAATCTTGAAATTTTGAATATAGGATACTCTCGCGGAAATAACATTTTGAAAAAAGTACTTTTTTGAAAATTCCGGTTTTAAGGGGGAAAAAAGGGGGGAAATAGGGCAATTTGGTGAATTTTGAACAAATGGTCCTAGAAACTAGATATTTGAACTATAGTATCCTCTCGGGGAAAAAACATTTTTTTACTAAAATTTTTTCGCTCAAAATTTTTTTTCACTCAAAATTTTTTTTTGACTAAAAATTTTTTTTTTACAAATTTTTTTTTGTTTTTACAAATTTAATTTTTTTAAAAATTTTTTTTTTTACTCAAAATTTTTTTTCACTCAAAATTTTTTTTACTCAAAATTTTTTTTTCACTCGAAAATTTTTTTTTACTCCAAATTTTTTTTCACTCAAAGATTTTTTTTCACTCAAATTTTTTTTTCACTCAAAATTTTTTTTCACTCAAAAATTTTTTTTTTTACAAATTTTTTTTTCATTTTGTATCTTCTGAACTAATGGTCCTACAATCTTGAAATTTTGAATATAGGATACTCTCGCGGAAATAACATTTTGAAAAAAGTACTATTTTGAAAATTCCGGTTTGGGGACAAAAAGGGGGAAAATATGGCAATTTGGTGAATTTTGTACTAATGGTCCTAGAAACTAGATATTTGAACTATAGTATCCTCTCGGGGAAAAAACAATTTTTTACTAAAATTTTTTCACTCAAAATTTTTTTTCACTCAAAATTTTTTTTTTGACTCAAAAAAATTTTTTTTTACAAATTTTTTTTTTTTACAAATTTTTTTTGGTCCTAGAAACTAGATATTTGAACTATAGTATCCTCTCGGGGAAAAAACAATTTTTTACTAAAATTTTTTCACTCAAAATTTTTTTTTACTCAAAATTTTTTTTCAATCAAAATTTTTTTTTTACTCAAAATTTTTTTTCACTCAAAAACTTTTTTTTACTCAAAATTTTTTTTCACGCAAATTTTTTTTTTACAAATTTTTTTTCACTCAAATTTTTTTTCACTCAAAATTTTTTTTCACTCAAAAATTTTTTTTTTGGTGGGGAATAGGATGATTTTGAACATTTTCTATATTGTGAACTAATGGTCCCAGAAACCTGAAATTTGGACTATAGGATCCTCTCGCGGAAATAATATTCTGAAGAAAGTACTTTTTTAAAAAGGCACTTCTAAGAAGGGGAAAAGGGGGAAAATTGGGAAATTTGGTACATTTTCATTTCTCTGACCTAATGGTCCTAGAAACTTTAAGTTTGGACTATAAGATCCTCTCGCGGAAAAAACATTCCGAAACAAAGTTTTTTTCAATCCCGCTTCTAGGGTGGTAAAAAGGGGGATAATAGGACAATTTGGTACACTTTGTATGTTCTAAACTAATTTTCCCAGAAACTTAAAAATTTTGACTATGGGATCCTTCGCGGAAATAACATTGTGAAGAAAGTTCTATTTTGAAAATTTCGCTTCTAAGGGGGAAAAAGGGGAAAGTAGGGTAATTTTGTGTCTGCTGAACTAATGGTGGTAGATCCTTGAAATTTGGGCTGTACGATCCTCTCGCGGAAATAACTTTCTGAAAGAAGTACTTTTTGAAAATTCCGGTTTGTATCTGCTAAACAAATAGGACTGCACGATCCTCTCGCGTATGTTCTGAACTAATTTTCCCAGAAACTTAAAAATTTTGACTATGGGATCCTTCGCGGAAATAACATTGTGAAGAAAGTTCTATTTTGAAAATTTCGCTTCTAAGGGGAAAAAAGGGGAAAGTAGGGTAATTTTGTGTCTGCTGAACTAATGGTCGTAGATCCTTGAAATTTGGGCTTAAAAATACTTAAAAATTGGACTGCACTGTTTTTTTTGGAGGACTTTTTGGAAAATTCCGCCTCTAAGAGGGAAAAGGGGGAAAGTAGGCAATTTTGTATCTGCTGAACTAATGGTCCGGGAGACTTGAAATTTGGACTGTACGATCTTTTCGCGAAAATAACATTCTGAAAGAAGTACTTTTTTAAATATTCCGATTTTGAGTGGGAAAAAGGGGGAAAGTAGGGCAATTTTGTATCTGCTGAAATAATGGTCCTATATCTTGAAATTTGGACTGTACCATCCTCTCGCGGAAATAACATTCTGAAAAAAGTACTTTTTTGAAAATTCCGCTTCAAAGGGGGAAAAAGAGGAAGGTAGGGCAATTTTGTATCTGCTGAAAATATGGTCCTAGATACTTGAAATTTGGAGTGAACGAACCTCTCGCGGAAATAACATTCTAAAGGAAGTACTTTTTTCAAAATTCTGGGGGGAAATCGGTAAAGTAGGGCAATTTTGAATCTGGTTCTTAATACTTGAAATTTAAACTGTACGATCCTTTCGCGAAAATAACATTCTTAAAGTAGAACTTTTCAAAAAATCCGCTTCTACGGGGAAAAAGGGGGAAAGTGGGGCAATTTTGTATCTGCTGAACTAATGGTCCTAGATACAATCCTCTCGCGGAAATAATATTCTAAAGGAAGTACTTTTTGAAAATTCCGGGGGAAAAAGGGGGTGAATGGGGTAATTTTGAATCTGCTGAACTCATGGTCCTAGATACTTGAAATTTCAACCGTACGATCCTCTCGCGGAAATAACATTGTTAAAGAAAAACTTTTTTAAAAATTACGCTTCCGTGGAAAAAGGGGGAAAGTAGGGCAATTTTGTATCTGCTGAACTAATGGTCCTAGATACTTAAAATTTTAACTGAACAATCCTATCCCGAAAATAACATTCTAAAAGAAGTACATTTTTGAATATTCGTTTTTAAAGGGGGAAAATGGGGAAAGAAGGGCAATTTCGTATCTGCTAAACGAATGGTCCCAAAAACTTGAAATTTAAACTCTACTCTCGCGGAAAAAACATTTTGTAAAAAGTAATATTTTGAAAAATCCTTTTATAAGGGTGGGGGTGGTGGGGTTTTAATAATGCAATTTTGTATCTTCTGAACAAACTTGAAATTTTGAATCTGGATGCTCTTGCGGCAATTATTTTTTGAAAAATATATTTTTTTTTATAATTTTGGTTTTAAGGAGGCCCAAAAGGGGGAAAATAGAGCAATTTGCTAAACTTTAAATTAATGGTCTTAGAAACATGACATTGGGAATATAGGATCATCTCGCGGCAATAACATTCTAAAAGAAGTACTTTTTTGAAAATTTCGCATTTAAGGGAAAGAAAGGGGGAAAGTAGTGCAATTTTGTATATGCTAAAGTAATGGTCCTACATACTTGAAAATTGGACTGTACGATTCTTCCGCGGAAATAACATTCGGAAAGGAATACTTTTTTAAAAATTCCTCTTTTAAGGAGAAAAACAGGGGAAAATAGAGCAATTTTGAATCTGCTGAACTAAGGGTCCTAGATACTTGAAAATTGGACTGTACGATCCTCCCGCGGAAATAACATTCGGAAAGAAATACTTTTTTAAAAATTCTTCTTTAAGGGGGAAAAAGGGAGAAAGTATTCAAATTTTGTATCTGCTGAAAAAATAGTCCTAAATACTTAAAAATTGGACTGCACAATCCTCTCGCGGAAATAAAATTCGAATGGAGGACTTTTTGGAAAATTCCGCCTCTAAGAGGGAAAAGGGGGAAAGTAGGCAATTTTGTATCTGCTGAACTAATGGTCCGGGAGACTTGAAATTTGGACTGTACGATCTTTTCGCGAAAATAACATTCTGAAAGAAGTACTTTTTTAAATATTCCGATTTTGAGTGGGAAAAAGGGGAAAGTAGGGCAATGGTCCTATATCTTGAAATTTGGACTGTACGATCCTCTCGCGGAAATAACATTCTCAAGGAAGTACTTTTTTGAAAACTCTACTTTTAAGGGAGGAAAAAGGGGAAGGTAGGGCAATTTTGTATCTGCTGAACTAATGGTCCTCGATACTTAAAATTTAACTGTGCGATCCTCTCGCAGATATAACATTCTAAAAGAAGTATTTTTTTTAAATTCTGCTTCCACGGGGGGAAAGGGAGAAAGTAGGGCAATTTTGAATCTGCTTAACTAATAGTCCTACATACTTGAAGTTTGGACTGTACGATCCTCTCGCGGAAAGAACATTCTAGAAGAAGTACTTTTTTGAAAGTTCTCCTTCTAAAGGGGGAAAAGGTGGAAAGTAGGAAAATTCTGTATCTGCTGAACTAATGATCCTAGATACTTAAAATTTGAACTCTACGATCCTCTTGCGGAAAAAGTACTTATTGTGGAAAGTTCCTCTTCTAAGGGCGAAAAGGCGGAAAGTAGGGCAATTTTGTATCTGCTGAACTAATAGTCCTAGATACTTGAAATTTAGACTGCACGATCATCTCTCTTGGAATTAACATTCTGAAAGAAGTACTTTTTTGAAAAATTCCGATTTCAAGGGGGAAAACGGGAAAGGTAGGGCAATTTTGTATCTGCTGAACTAATGGTTCTAGATACTTGAAATTTGGCTGAACGATCCTCTCGCGGAAATAACATTCTTAAGAAAGTACTTTTCAAAATTCTGGGGGAAAAAGGGGGAAAGAAGGGCAATTTTGAATCTGCTGAACTAATGGTCCTAGATTCTTGAAATTTGAACTGAACGATCCTTTCGCAAAAATAACATACTTAAAGAACTTTTTTAAAAATTCCACTTCTAAGGGGGAAAAAGGGGAAAGTAGGGCCCTTTGGGGGATTTTGTATCTTTTGAACTAATAGTTTTAGAAACTTGAATTTGGACTCTATAATCCTCTCGCGAAAAAAAGAAAATAAAAAAATATTTTTTTGAAAATTCCGCCTCCAAGGTGGGGAAAATGGAGCAAATTGGTACATTTTTTATCTTCAAGTTTCTGGGACAAATGGTCCCAGAAACTTGAAATATGGACTCTAGGATCCTCTCGCAGAATTAACATGCGGAAAACAAAATTTTTTGAAAATTCCGCCTCCAAGGGTGGGAAAATTGGGAAAATCGGTGAATTTTTTATCATCTGAACAAATGGTCCCAGAAATGTGAAGTTTAGTCTTTAGGATCCTCTCGCGGAAACAACATTCCGAAAAAAATATTGTTTGAAAAATTCCTCCTCCAAGGTGGGAAAGGGGGGGAAATAGGGAAAATCGGTACATTATTTATCTTTTAAACAAATGGTTCCAGAAACTTCAAATTTGAACTCTAGGATCATCTCGCAAAAAAACATCTTGAAAAAAGTAGAAGGGGGAAAATAGGGCAATTTTGTATCTTCTGAACTAAAACTTTAAGTTTTGATCCTCTCGCGGAAATAATTTTTTGAAAAATACACTTTTTGAAAATTTTGGTTTTAAGGAGGGCCAAGAGGGGCAAAATAGGGCAATTTGGTAAATTTTAAACTAATGGTCTTAAAAACATGACATTTGCAATATAGGATCATCTCGCGGAATAACATATTGAAAGAAGTACTTTTTTGAAAATTACTTTTTAAAGGGGGAAAGAAGGGCAATTTTGTATCTGCTGAACTAATGGTCCTAGATATTGAAGTTTGGACTGTACGATCCTCTCGCGGAAATAACATTCTGGAAGAAGTA
The DNA here is from genome assembly GCA_963921195.1 of Pegoplata infirma. Taxonomy (NCBI): domain Eukaryota; kingdom Metazoa; phylum Arthropoda; class Insecta; order Diptera; family Anthomyiidae; genus Pegoplata; species Pegoplata infirma. The sequence continues at coordinate 96,717,171 of OY992536.1, forward strand.
CTTTTTTGGAAAAATCTGCTTCTATAGGGGGAAAAAGAGGGAAAGTAGGGCACATTTGAAATTTGAATCCTCTTGCGGAAACAACATTCTAATGGAAGTACTTTTTTGAAAATTTCGCTTCTACGGGGAAAAAGGGGGAAATTAGGGCAATTTTGTATCTGCTGAACTAAAGGTCCTAGATACTTGAAATTTGGAGTGTACGATCCTCTCGCGGAAAAAACATTCTGAAAGAAGTACTTTTTTGAAAATTTTGTTTTATAGGTGGAAATGGGGGAAAAGTAGGGCAATTTTGTATCTGCTGAACTAATGGTCCTAGATACTTGAATTTTGAACTGTTTTGTATCTGCTGAACTAATGGTTCAAGATACTTGAAGTTTGGACTGTACGATCCTCTAGCGGAAATAACATTCTGGAAGAAGCACTTTATTAGTAAATTCTGCTTCTAAGGGGGAAAATGGGGAAAGTAGGGCAATTTTGTAACTGCTGAATTAATGGTCCTAAATACTTGAAATTTGGACTGTACGATCCTTTCGCGGAAATAACATTCCAAAATAAGTACTTTTATGAAAATTCTGCTTCTAATGGGGAAAAATTGAGAATGTAGAGATACTTAAAATTGGTACTTTACGATCCACTCACGGAAATTACATTCTGGGAAAATAAATTTTTGAATTTTCGCTTCAATTTGGTACATATTGTTCCTTATGCACTAATGTTCCTTGAAACTTAAAGTTTGAACTATGTGATCGTTCCGCCAAAATAAAATTTTTTGCAACTTTAAATCTACTCAAAATATAATATTTTAAAGGTCGAAAATAACAATTTTTATGTTTAATTAAAAATTAATAAGAATTTGAAGTAATAAAGTTGTTTTTTTACAGCTAACCGGTAACGAAGTACCGGGCGAGTTAGCTAGTTTTCTATAAAATGGTAAACTTAGTGTATTTCTCTTTTCATATATGATTTTACATATACTTGCCTCATTACACTAAATCTCGAGAGAGGAAATATCATGGTAGCCAACTAACCTGATACCCACTGGACTGACCCTATAATTTTAATTATTTACATCAAAAATATGTATATTTTGTTGTTTTAAGCTTTGAATTTGATTTATTTAATAAGACTGAATTGTGTACAATTATTTTTTCCTCTTTTTTTTTGTTAAAAACAAATAAAAACCTTTTTTTAAATGTTTTTATTAAAAAACCGAAAAAACCGGTTATTCGAGCCGGTTTTCAAATAAAAAAACCGAAAACCGATTTTTAAAAAACGGCGGTTTTTCTAACTATTCGAAAACCGGTTATTGCAATATGCCGAATAGTTGACAACTCTAAGCCTCCTTCGCAATTCTCATATGTTCTACTTAAAAAAAAACGAAATGTCTAAAAAAAAATAAAAAAGGTGCAGTGTTATACTTTAAAAAGTTTGTTACGTGTTCAAGTGAAAAAAAAATCATTTCAGGTTGTTGAAGTGCTACTCCAGCTGCAGGAAGAAGGAAAAATAAGATGCATCAATGCATCTTACAAAAAAAAATTTGCTAATAAACCAAATTTTTTTGTAAATTTACAAAACAAATATGAAAATTTAAAAAACAATATTGTATACTTGTAATTTTACAAAAATTAAGTAGAAAATACAAAAACAATATTGTAAATTAACAAATTGTTTGGTTAAACTACTTTTTTTGCGGCAAAAAAATAAGAAGAAATGGTATATTTACAATAAAAGTTGTAAATTTACCACTTTTTATTGTAGATATACAAGTTTTTTGCCATAAAAAACAGTAGTTTAACAAAACAATGTGTAAATTAACAATTTTGTTTTTTGATTTTCTACAAAAAATTTGTAAATTTACATTTTCTTTTGTTAAATCAATTTACAAATTATCCCCGTAACATTACGGGGATTCTTGCTAGTACATATTTTACAAAACCTGCCCCGTAAAATCACGGGGATTTTATGTCATTTTACAAACTTTTTTTTTTGAGTGTAGCGGGTCTTGTTTATGGCTGTGTTATTAACAAAATATTTGCTATATTTTTGATTAAATCGCCAATTACGTATATTTTTTTAAAAAGTAATCATTTAACTTAAGGGACGGGTGTATAAAGTAGTTAAAAAGCACATAATTGTTATTTGTTTTTTTTTTCAATTTCTTACCATTTTTAAATAAGATTTATTTCTTTGATAAGAAATTTATGATAAAACGTTGTTTATAAGAGGAAGGAAAAGAGCAAAGAAAACAATTCTTAATATTTAAAACGATCCAAACTGACCAGTTGATGCACTACCTTCACACTTGTCAACAATGGAGATATTTAGATAAAATGCAGAAATATAAACTTCTTTAGTGAGTTTGTCGTATCAATTGTAATACCGCAGCCAGAAATTGCCAGAGGTACAAAAAATTTAATGCTGGTAAAGTAGCTTTTTCGGAAAAAAGATCTTTTCCAGTCTTTGAAATAATAATGTTATATGTCGTCGTACTATATTCAATGTGAGCTATCCGCTTGTTTAACGAAAATGAGTTTTTGATGGCAAAATATTTCCTGTAATAGGTGAGAGAACATTTCTGGAAGCTTTTTCTAAGCAAAATGCTTACACTAAAAAAAAACACCTTCTACCTCCTATTTGACAACAATTCCGTGTAATTTTACAAGCTTGTTACCAATAATTTTGTAATTTTACAAGGTTTTTACCAATAAAATTGTAAATTTACAAATTTTTTGACACGATTAAATTTACAAGGAGGTTTCGTAAAAATTACAAAAAAAAAATTTGTAAAATTACAAAAAAAAAACTGTAAAATTACAAAAAAAATGTAAATTTCGATTTGTTAAAAAACAATGAAAACTGTCAAATATTGGTAAAATGGGATTACTTTTCCTAGTAATTTAACATTGTTTTTTTTTTGTGTGAGAACTTTTCCCTAAGAAAAATCTGAGAACATTTCTATAGGAAAAATATAATAGTCATCTTCAAGAAAAATTTGGGAATTTCTATATACAAAAATGTAGCAAAATCTAATATATATTAAATGGGGCATTCCAAGCCAAATCACTCACTTTTAGATCCGAAACCTTTCGATTTATTTTATTTTTGGATAGGTTTTAGTACTTATTAAATGCAACTTGGACACCAATTTTCAGCCTTTTATTTCAAGATGGTGTTGAGTAATCAATTTTTCAAAATGGCGATTTTCTCCAAAAAATTTAAGTTTTTTATTAATTTTGACCATTAAAAAATATAGATATCCTAAAAAAAGTTGGACAAGGTTTTGTTGGTATTTAAATGTATTTTTAGAAAAAAAATATTTAAAAATAATAAAAAAGTAATTATCACTTATTTTTTAACGTTAAAAAATTAAAATCGACTTTTTGAAATAGTCCGAAACCTTCGATTTTTTTGTTAAAAACTTTAAAAATTCTACTCTAAATTACGCAACTTTTAAGCCACAATTCGAGATGTGACCGCAATTTGTTCTATTGTTTTTAAAATTTTGAAAATTGCACCATTTATTTTTTGACTTTGATTTATTTTATATGGTGCTCCAAAAAAATCTTAAATTGGTAGATACTGACCCTAACTTACCCTAGATATATTCATTTGGAGGTAAAAATACGTCTTACAAAAATTAAGAACGGTCGGACATGGGTAAAGCGTTCCGAGGTAAATTATTATCCAAGTTACAAACCCAAGTTACTAAAATTTTTGGGTTTAAGAAAATGAAAATAGTAATTCTTATTTTTTTTTCGTTTATTGTTAGCAAACTGAGGTGACGTTCTGCAATTTTTTTTAAAAATAGACACCATCCTAAAAACATTATCATGTTACAAATTTTTTCGCAATTTTTTTTACCCACTTTTTAAACCCCTAAATCCCCGATATGACCTATAAGACGAGACAACCCAACCTTAAAGTCGTATCTTTTATATATTTTTTAAGTACTTTCCTTGTCAGAACCTAAGGGATTTTCTGCAGAGAGAAAAAAAATCGTTGTCGCATTCGTATTTGGTTGCAGAAACAGAAATTTATTTGTGACATAAAAAAATTGGTTATAACAATTGAATCTTCTTTGATCAGCTTATCCAAAGAAATCACAAGGAAAAATGTTGGTTGTAGCAAAAATTGTTCTGCAGTCCTCTTATGTACATAGAAATAAGTTAGTTGTTCTAAAAAGTGTAGGGTATTTAATGTAGAGCTTTTGTATTACCGCATTGATTTTCAAAAGATAAATTCTATAACTTTTTTTGTTCGTATACAAACGGCAGCCAGCAACATTTAAACTTATTTTTTGCATCATCATGCTTTATTATCTGGTGATATTAAATATTGCTGTTAATTTTTTTTGCTGCTGCTGTTGTTGTTATTGGAATTGAATATAAATTATTGTAATGAAATACTTCTAGTATTTTTTATATCTTATCTTTTTTGCAGATTTTTTCCTCTTATATTTAAGTGAAAAAAAAATTTAAACAACTTAATGTCTGCCAAACAAAAAAAAAATAAAAAATATGAGTAAAAAATTGTGTTATAAACGTTCTTTTAATTCCTGAAGCCGCCTTTTTCAAATCCCTGTTCTTTATTGAAGTTAATTGAAAAGTAATGGAATGTTTAGCACCTGTTTCAAGTTGTTAAGTTAAAAAGAATAGAAATTTTATACTCAATTTAAGAATTATTGATTGATAACACAAGTTTACAGAGATTTTGATCCACGATATTTGGCAACTACTCCCCATGAAGTACAAAAGAACAGTTTTCGAGATATTGATCAATTTTTAAATTTTTAAAAAAGTGGTTTTACTTAAATAAAAATATCTCCGGACCAAATCGGTGGAAAAAGTTTTTTTTTGTTTTTAGTTAAAGGTAATTTTTTAAGGAAAATTTTGCCAACTTAAACTTAGTTTTAAAACATTCGCTAATTTTTTGTTTGTGAATACACAAACATTTTGTTTACTTCAAACACACACACAGACTCATTATGTTAAAGCAGAATATTAAATAAAATGGATTTTAAGTGTTATTATTTGTTTATATACTTTAGCTAATTGTAAGTGGCTAGAGACTAAGCTTCACGAACAACTGGTTCTGTATTCGAATCTCGAATCATAAAAAAAGAAAATTGTAAATAATTAAAAAATAAATAAAATTGAAACAATAAAATAAATAAAAAAAATAAATAATAATAATTTTTTTTTCATAGCTTATTAACTTTTTAATAGGTTTCTGGTTTCTATGAATTTGTTTCATAGATTCTATGAAGTGCATCATTTTCTGGCATTCTTTCAGTGCAATTTCAAGAACTTAAAAAAATGCTAAAATTTTAAAATTTTCTCTCCAAAACAACCCCTTTGATTCTGAGCTAAAATTTTAAGTTAACAAAAAAAAAATCATATAGGGAGTCCGTTTTCTTATAAAGAAACCTCCGGGTTCTAAATATTTTCTTTACCCAGAAAAAACTTGGTAATGGGTACTCCTTCCCGCCTCGCGAATATGGTATTAAATCAGCTTAAAATGTTTAAGAACCAAAAACGAATGGCAAAAATCAAAAATTTTTAAATCATGTATGTTAAAATCTTTGTTGGCTTGTAAACTTTAATGGGGGTTTGTCTTACATTGCACCCCTCTAGGAGCGACTCCTAGGCAATTGTTAAGGCAAAAAGGTGGTGGGAAAGGGTTAAAAAGCACCCAACGATTACCTCGGGGTCGCTTCTATAGAAGTTCAATGGAAGATTGACCCCCATTCATTTTTAGAACCCAACATTTTTTCCTAACAGTTCTACTTCTTATCGTTACTAATGAAGGGGGCTTCCGTACAAAATTAAATTTTTATAAAATTAACTCTCATCTCTCTAACTGTCTTAAGGATGCTCCTACACTGAACAAAAAAAAACATGAATTTTCATAAAATTTTGTTAAAGAATTTTGTTTTGGCGGCAGCCAAAATTAAGCCAATTTTGAATGGTGTTGGCGAGCGCAATATTTACACCTCGGATTTTATTTTTGATTTAAACTCATCTACATGAGCTTTCAAGGCGTACGGGCATAGCGCCCAAGGTCTTATCGCCCAAAACCGTAAATGACATATCGCCCACGCTGCGACATATAGCCCAAAATGATAGGTCTAAAAATGTTATTTCTCCCAAAACAAAATTGTCAAAAAATCCAAAATATTTTTTTTGGGCGAAATGTCGAAATTACGACTTCTATGATTTGTTTTATTGTAATAAAGGTTTTCTGCGTAGCCGGCCTTCGGCCGGGCTTAGGGATAACATACTCCATGCATTAAACCCACCCTCTCTGCAAACCAAAGCTATTTTGGTTATCAGGCCTTTTTGAGGCATAACAAATTTGGTAGCGTAAAGGACTGCTACCCTAGAAAACTTTACTTTGCGGAGAGGGTGGGTTTAATGCATGGAATTTGTAATCCCTAAGCCCGGCCGAAGGCCGGCTACGCATAAAAACTTTAAAATATTGTGTTAAAAAAAAAAAACAATTTTGGTGAGTTTTATGATTATTTTTTTGGGTGCTATGACATTTTATAAATATAACATTTTGGTATTTGGGTAATATGACATTTTTGATAATTTATATAAATTTAAAGAAAATTGTTAAAATACCCAAAAATAATGGCCATACCGTCCAAAAAATTTTGCAACAACAACTAACACACATTTTCTTTGGGTGGAATGACTTTTTTAAATTGGGCGATATGCACTTGGGCGCTATGTCCGTACGCCAGCTTTCAAACTAGTTAAAATAATCAACATGTTCTGCACGAAACTTTATATCTAGAGTAAAGAAAAAAGAGTGTTGGTACATTTTGCAAAAAAAAATCGTATTCTTTTTAATTTTTAACATTAAAATAATGTATTTTCTGACTAAAAAAATACCGCTTTATGTTTTTTTTTTTTTTTTAATCAGAAATCTATCTACACAGAAAAAAAAAATAAATTTTAGTAAATTTTTAATACTATTGAGTAAAAAACTACTTAAATTTGCACCAGTAGACGATTTATTAGTATTGAGTAAACTTTTAATAAAAATTTATTAAATGTATGGCAAAAAATTTGAGTAAAATTTTAATTGACACAATTTAAACTTTCCCAGCAAAAAAAGAGCTTACCATTCACTACAAAATTCACCACAACTTATGAACCAGATGCATATAATATGGGCGTGACACACAAAGTATGTTCTTTTTATCGCCACTTTTCAGTGGCGAAAGATTGACACTTAAGTATAACATATATCACTAGTGTTTTTATCACAACTTCTGAAGTAGTGATCCGGATGTTAATATAACTTGACCTTTTGGAAGCACTTTTTTCATCACTTCTTTAGAAGTATATATTTCTTGGCATTTTGGGTGTGATTATGTCATTTTTATTTGGTGATTTAGAACTTCTAAATTAGAAGTTCTTTTTCACTTATTTTTGTAAGATTAATTGAAAGAGTATTTTTTTGTAATATTTACACTAAAAACACTGTTCGACAGCAAAAACCTCCCAGTGAAATTTCTATCTGGTCCTTATAGATTTTGGTCTCCTGCTTCCAAATCTACCGTCCAAATTTTTCTAGCACGTACCGTTTTTGAGATATTCGCTGTTAAAAAGTAAAAAAGCACTTTTAGGGGTCCACTGTCACGTATTCTTACGTTGCTTCCACGAAATAGGACTTGATTTCATATAAAATGGACCACCTGATTCCAAAACTGCAATCCACAATTTTCAAGCATGTTCTGTTTTTGAGATATTCGCGTTTGAAAATTTTAGTGTTATTTATAAAGAATATAAGTGCGTAACAGTAGAATTTGAATTTTTACAACGCCAATATTTCAAAAACAGTACGCGATAGAAAAATTTGGATGCCAGATTTGGAATAAAGATGCCTTATTTTTACTAAATCGAGTTCTACTGTGTTTGAGCAACTTAAGAATACGTTACAGAGGAGACCGAAATATTTCAACATTAAAACGCGAATATCTTAAAAACCTTACGTAATAAAAAAATTAATTTCATTGATAACACAGGCACACAAAAAAAGTGTCCAGACCCAGAGGGTAGACCCAGTTATTTCTAGGTTTTTGGGGTCGCTGAATCCGAATATGCCCATAAAAATTCATTTCAATTGCCAGTTTTTCCCCTACCGCCCCCCTATAACCCTCCGGAGGATTGACTTTTAATTCTCATACGAACTTTAAATTAATGTGTACTTTTATGTTTTTTTGGCAGCTAAACCCTAAAATGACAAAAAAATTATGTGACCCTTCCCTCAACCCCTAGCACGCTCTTACAACCACCTGAAAAGGGATGAATTTTGAGTGTTCATAAAAAATCATGATGTATATGGAGTATATGGATTTCTATGTTTTTTGGACCGCTAAAACTGAATATGACTACAAAACATGTATAATAACCGTCCCTCACTCCCTAGCACCCATTACTACGCCCTATAGGGGATTTAATTTTGAAATTTACCTTCATAATTATTTTAGTCTACATCCTAAGTTTTATTGAAAATTTCAAAATAAAATCAATAAATGTGTGCTAGGTAGTGAGGGAGGGGTATTACAAATTTTTTGAAGATATATTTTGTTTTAGTGACCCAAAAAACGTAGAAATCCATATACATCTTGATTTTCTTAAGAACACTCAAAATTCATCCCCTTTCAGGGGGTTGTAAGGGCGTGCTAGGGGTTGAGGGAAGGGTCACATAATTTTTTTGTTATCATTTTAGGGTTTAACTGCCAAAAGAACATAAAAGTACACATTAATTTTAAGTTTGTATGACAGTTAAAAGTCAATCCTCCGTATAAAAACGGCGAATTGATTCACAAGTTTGTTTTGACCACAAGCCTATACCTCAATTTCCTAAAAAGCTTAAACAATCTTTAATAATGTGATGCAGCCACATCCGCTTTATTTCGTAAATGTATTTATTTGATTTAGGACCAACTTTTTTTGATATGACCCAGCAAAACTTAGATTACCAAAAAAGGTATAAAATAAGGTATAGGATCTCTTATTTTATGCATTGCAGCATTGATGATTTTAACAGGCGATGAGACTCAAAGTAATGCATCCACATTATCACAAAGAATACCAGTAAGGTATAAAATAAGTCATAAATTTATAACGAAGAATACGAGTAAGGTGTAAAATATATGATATTTTATAGGTTACGAGAAAGGAAATAATATAGCATACCAGAAGATAATATATAAGGTGTTACGAGTAGTGAAAAAGTAATTTTGTATTAAATTTACTCACGTGATTGTAAGTGAGTGTAAGTAGATAAAATATGCTCGTGAGTGTGTGTCGTTAGAAATTTCCTGTCGTGAGCTCATCTCTAGTTTAAACTTATGCATTTTTTTATAAAATAATTATTTTTTATGTTATTGTAATGCATTATGCATCCAATTATAAATAATGCATTATTTCAAACTTTCAAATAATACATAATGTAACCAAATATAAGTCATCCATGATTTAATGTTTAGAAATAATAAATATGAAATACATTTTTTCCAATAATCATGCATTACGTAGCAAATTATTAGTAATGCATTATTTTTCACTTTAAAATAATACGTTGAGGAACAAATATTTGGTAAGACATCCTAAAATAATGCTACAAATAAGGTATATACAATACCTGGTAATGTGTTATATAATCACTACCCATTACCAAAGTTTTGCTGGGGAGAAATGAAATTTGAAAAATTTATCAATAATCGATTTTCGTCTTTTCGATTTTTTAAGCTCTAAATAAAGAGAAATGAAATGCCATTACCAAATTTTGTCACCATTTTTGCAAAACCTAAATCTATTTGAAGCTGGACGTAGAAAAAAATGCATACTTCGTGTATCACCCTTATTCTAATTGTTTCAGTTGAAAAAGAAGTTCATATGTTGTTCTGATTTGATTCCTAAGAACATATGAAACAGGTACTTCAAAATCATTAAGCAAAGAACTGGTGAAAGATGTTTTTATTCTTATTTTGTAGCATTTTTGGAAGTGATTTTAAAAGTACTTCCTACGGAATATGAAGTTCGGCACCTATCGCTACTCTGTATGTAGTGAAACTACTAATTCTTTTTGAACCACTTCGTTTATTTTTTGCTGGGTTACTCAATGTTTTTCGTTTTTTTAAATTAAATTTTTAATTGTGACAAGTAAAAATTTACTCTACATTTATCAATTTATTTTTTTTTTTAATTTCTCATTAAAAAAAAAACACAAGTTTTTTTAACTTTTACCAAATATATTTATGTCTTAAGGACATAGAAAATTTTCATAAAGATGATTTCAAACTTTCATATATCTATATAAATAAAAATCAATTGATGTTCGTTGGTAACCGCATCAGTTGAGAACGGCTGGACCAATTTGGACATTTTTTTTTTTTTTCAAATGTTCGTCATAGTCCAATTTAGGTTTTTACGTAAAGAAAAATTGACCACACCCACCTTTACGCCCACTTTTTCGATTTATCGAAAATCGGAAAACGGCTGCACCGATTTCGCTAATTTTTTACTTAAACGTTTGTAGCAACACAATTTAAGTTTTTACTGAAAGAAAAATCGACCACGCCACATTTACGCCCACTTTTTCGATTTATCTAAAATCTGAGAAGGTCTGGACCGATTTGACATAATTTTTTAATAAATTTTTATCATAGTCGTGACCGGCAACGTCTGGACTCAGTCTTTTAGTGAAGTGGTTAAAGGTAACTTCGTTAGGGCTGTGATAAACAGGCAAAATGGGGATTGCAGTATTCCAAGGGACAAGTGGAGTTTAGTTGAAACTAAACTAAATGAAATCTACTATAGGCTCCTTGAGAGTATGCCTGATTTTCTCCCTACTACTGTCAACGCAGGTTGGTATCAGGGGCGAGTAAAACTCGTTGCTTTTGGGAACGAAAGATCCGCAGCCGTGTTTAAGGTTGCCATTAGCCAAGTGGGAGAGTTATGGCCTGGAGCCAGACTGGACGTTGTGGAAAAACATGATATCCCCTCGCAACCCAGAGCTCATGCATGGATCCCAATGGCTACAAATGACACTGCGGTGATTCTTAAGATGATAAAAGTCTGCAATCCTGACCTTCCAACTCAGAATTGGCAAATTGCCAGATTGGGTGAGATGGAGGGCGCTCGTCGTCAAGCTGTGGTCTTGGTTAATGAGGAATCGCTTCCGCTTTTAGCCAGGACTGACGGCATTATTAGAGTTGGATTTTTTCATATAAGAGTCAATGTCTACAAGGGCGACCAGAAGACTATTTTGGACGCAGACAAGCCAGTGGCAGAGTCGGCTGGGGAGGAGAATCTGGAAAAGGTTGATATTCAGCTGGCCGATTCTGGGCTGATGGGAGATGCATCTGGCATTTTTGAAACCGAATCTGGTAACGAATGCGACCTCTGTGATGGCATGGAGGATAAAGCTGATGCCACGATGGGTGACATTCAGGACGAGGCCCATGCAGTGAGGAATTCGGAGAGTTCTGTTGCCTCCGATTCAGAACAGATGGGATATATATCTGGCTTATTCGAAACCGAATCTGGGGACGAATGCGACCTCTTTGATAACACGGAGGATGAAGCCAATAACACGGTGGTGGAAAGGATGGTGGAAATAAAACAAGATGTTGCGGTTCCTACAAATAAACCTCCATCACTGTAAGGCAGCCTCAGTTGCACTCTTGCTGCGCCTGACGACAGGAGCAGTTGACTTGGTTTTTATCCAAGAGCCCTGGGTGCGGGGTGGCAGGGTTTGCGGATTGAAGACCCCTGGGTTTAAGTTGGTGGTTGCCAAAGGTGAGGGCTCACCAAGAGCCTGCATCTTGGCAAAAAATGGCTTAAATATATTCTTTTTATCAACTTTTAGTGATATGGATGTTACAGCGGCTAGCTTAGAGCTTCATGGGAAGTCTATTTGGCTCGCCTCTGCGTATTTTCCTAATCCGGGGTCAATACCCCCGGAGAGGGTTGTCGGTCTAATTCGGGAGTCTGAATCTAGGGGACACCAGTTAGTAGTGTGTTGTGATGCTAATGCACATCATTCGATATGGGGAAGTACAGACACAAATGATAGAGGCGAATTACTTTTGGAGTTTTTGTTAAGCACTAACCTGTATATTTGTAACAAGGGTGGTGAACCAACTTTCGTTACAAGTTCGCGGCAAGAGGTTCTTGACGTAACACTTGTATCAGAGACATTGTCTGATAGAATTGATGACTGGAGAGTTTTGGAAGAGCATTCTTTCTCAGATCATCGCTACATTGAGTTTTTACTCAGGGAGCGTGCCCCGGTTGAGACAGTCTCTAGAAATCTGAGGAGAACAAACTGGGTGAAATATAGGGAGACTTTTTCTTTGCTTTTGGATGAAGTACCCTTATCTGAACCGCATAGTTTGGCGGAAATTGACTGTCTGGTTGACCATATAACAAATGTTTGTAATAGGTGCCTGGATGCGTCTTGCCCTTCTGCAAAGCCTAGAGGGAAAAAAAAACCACCTTGGTGGTCAAATGAGTTGCAGACGAGCAGAGATTCCTGCAGAAAGCTCTTTAATAAGGCTAAATTTTCAAGAGCGGACGAGGACTGGTCTGCATACAGGCTGCAACTTAAGAGTTATAAAAAGATGATCAGAAATGCAAAATGTGATTCTTGGAAAAACTTCTGTGGAAACATAGAAGACGTTTCTGAGGCATCCAGACTGCGCAAGGTTCTGGCTTCTTCTCCTTGCACCCTGGGATACCTGAAGGATCCTAATGGGGTGTGGTCTTCCTCCAGTGGAGAGTCGCTGGATCTCCTTTTAAACACGCATTTTCCGGGCAATTCCATGACGCCGTTTCAAGCTTTGGAACGTTCTGACGCCCAAGCATCTGAAATTGCTTCGGAAATAATAAATATGCCAACATTAATCTGGGCGATAAAAAGCTTCAGGCCCTATAAATCCCCGGGACCTGATGGTATAATCCCGGCTGAGTTGCAGCAAGTGTCGGACTATATAGCCCCGTTGCTGTATAATCTATACACAGCATGCATCAACTGGTCGTACATTCCTTTAAAATGGAGGGATACCAGAGTCGTATTTATCCCGAAGGCTGGGAAAAGTTCCCACACAGCTCCGAAGGATTTCAGACCAATTAGTCTGTCTTCTTTTTTGTTAAAGACAATGGAACGAATGATAGACTCATATTTGCGTAGAGTGATTGACCCGAGGTTGCTTTCGACAAAGCAACATGCATACAGCAAGGGACGATCAACGGAAACAGCTCTTCATGAGCTCGTTGGTACCATCGAGAGATCGCTTTCGGTAAAGGAGTACACTATGGTGGCCTTTCTTGATATTGAGGGGGCTTTTAATAATGTCATCCCAGAATCGATAATATTGGCATTGTCTGGTCTGGGAGTAAAGCGTGAAATCGTTTTAATGGTGGAAAGCCTACTTGCCAGTAGACGTATAACGTCTGAATTGGGAGCGTCCGTCATATCTCGATTTGTCAATAGGGGCACACCACAAGGAGGTGTTCTTTCGCCGCTTCTTTGGAACCTGGCACTGAATTCAATGCTACTATCTCTAGAAGCACGTGGTTGTCATGTTGTCGCATATGCTGACGATGTCGCGATAGCGGTAAAGGGGAAGCATCTGCCAACATTGCGGGACATTCTTCAGGGTTCTCTGAAAGATCTGTCTAAATGGGCAAGAGACTGTGGTCTAGGAGTTAATCCTAGTAAAACAGAGCTTGTTTTATTTACAAGGAAAAATAAGATTCCTGCTTTTGATCCTGTTTCTCTGGACGGTACTGAAATCACCTTCTCAGATGGAGCCAAGTATCTTGGAGTATTTCTAGATAGGAAGCTGAATTTCAGGCGTAATATTGAGGAACGGGTGAGAAAAGCAACGATTGCTTTGTATTCCTGTAAAAGGGCCATTGGAAAACGATGGGGTTTTAGCCCTCAAGTCGTTCATTGGATCTATACAGCAGTGGTGCGTCCAATTTTGCTGTATGGAATCATTGTCTGGTGGCCTGCTTTAGAAACAAAATCCAACTGTGTCTTTATCACGAAGGTACAGAGAATGGCGTCAATGTGCATCACTGGTGCTCTTCGTACTACACCTACGGCTGCATTAGAAATCCTCCTTCACCTGATACCCTTGGACATATTGGGTAGGCAGTATGCAGCTGCGTCGGCAATTCGACTTAATAGCACGCTGCAATGGAGGAGCAGCGATTGTGGCCATAGCGCGATCTTGAAAAAGATAACAATACCACAAAATGTGGATTGTGCTCCCTCTTTGAGCCTCTTTGAGCGCCACTTTACCACTATGATACCATCCAGGGAGTCTTGGATGGGGGATACTCCGGGAAGTGGAGCTACCATAAATTTTTACACAGATGGATCGAGGCTGCACGAACAAGTGGGCTTTGGGGTCTATTCGGAAGAGCTTGGATTGAGCCTGGCTCGTAGATTGCCAGATCATTGCAGTGTCTACCAGGCAGAGATGCTGGCAATAAAGGAAGTGGCTGACTGGTTGAGCTGCAATGTCTTGTCTACAACCGCAGTCAACATCTATACTGACAGTCAAGCCGCGGTCAAGTCCCTGGATTCAATGTTTCTGAAAACAAGATCTGCCCTTAACTGCCGCACGTCTTTAAATGAGATGGCCAAGCAGTTTGACATACGACTCATATGGGTCCCAGGGCACAGAGACATTCCAGGGAATTGCAAAGCCGATGAGCTTGCAAGACTAGGAACTACCTTACAGGTTCCAACAGAATTGGAATGTGTTGGTATGCCTCTAGAAACTTGCAAGCAAAACCTACGGCTTTGTTCTGCGACGGAGACTAATCAAAGATGGGCAAATGGATGGACGTGTGAGACAACACGACTGATTTGGCCTTCTCTTAATCAGGGGCGCACAAGTGAGCTGATATCGCTTCCAAGAGGAGAGATTTCAACGGTGGTTTCTATAATTACCGGACACTGTCTTATAGGGAAGCACGCAGAGCGGTTAAATGTGCCGTCGAATGACTTTTGCCGAAGTTGCATGGATGAAGAGGAGTTGGAAACTATCGAACACTTTATTTGCCATTGCCCGGCACTTTCTGGTCAGCGACTTGCTTCACTGGGATCTAGGGAGCTGTACGATCTTTCAGATTTGTCGGATGTCAAAATTCAACATCTAAGGAGTTTCATAAGAAGCTCAAACTGGTTTAACGACAGGGACTAGTAGGGAAACCTATTACGATCCCGTGGTATCACAATGGACCTCAGAGTCTACGTGTGTTGACGTAAAACGTCAGCAGCCACTTACAACCTAACCTAACCTAACCTATCATAGTCGAACTTTGATTTTTACGAAAAAAGAAAACGACCACGCCCACTTTTACGCACACTTTGTCTAATTGTTGTTGAAAATATTCGTCATAATTCAACTAAGGTTTTTACGGAAAATAAATTGCCACGCCCACTTTTTTCTATGTATCAAAAAACTAGAACGGCTAGACCGATTTGATTATAGTCCGCAAAAGATTTTAAAGGAAAGAAAAATTGGCCACGCCTAATTTTGCGCCCACTTTTTTTGATATATCTTAAATCGGAGAACGCCTGCATCGATTTCGCTAAACTTTTTTTTAAATGTTCGTCATAGTTCATCTTAGGTTTAAAAGGAAATAAACATTTTTTACTCCTACTTTTTTTTTTCGATATTTAAAAAAGAAGAAGTTATAGTTATAAGTTTGTTATAAGTTAATTTTAAGAATAATTATTTTTATGAGATTATCTCTCCAGTTATGCGAAATGCCGGGAGCAAGCATGTAATTTACTAATAATTGTTATTTATTTAAATGAACTCTAGTATGACAAAGTTTGTTACTGTCCACTTCTTTTACGTAATCGTTTTTAAAATAATACATTATAGTTTTAAATTTTACAACATAATGACATATTTAATTATTATAATGTTTATGAAAAAAAAGGAAAAAAGCAAGTCTCAATAAATAAAAAAAAAAAAAAAAAAAAAAAAAAGAAGAACGGCAAGACCGATTTGGCAATTTTTTGTAACCGTTCGTCATAGTCCAACTAAGGTTTTTACAGAAAAAAAATTGTCCATTTTTTTTAATATATCTAAAATCGGAGAACGACTGGCCTTTGGCAATTTTTTTCTTTAATGATCATAGTCCAAGTAAGGTTTTTACGGAAATAATTATTGTCCTCGACCACTTCACCGCCCACATTTTTCAATATCTTTAAAATGTTCAACACTTGAGAATGCTTGGACCGATTTGGCTATTTTTTTGTTTTAGATGTTCGTAATAGTCCATATGGTAGTTTTTTTTTTTTTTTTATATACACTTTATTTTGGCTATTATTGAATCGCCTTTCTTAGGCCTAACAATAAGTATTTAAATCTTAAAACTCTAACTTAAAATAATAGACACTCCAAAGGAGCCATTTTGTTATATGGGCCTCATAGTTACAATGGCGGCAAGTCTGCACGACGCAGTCTTGAATGTCCCTGGGTTCGTGTCAACACTCTAGCTAAGGGGTTTGGGTGATTTTCCAGTTTATCAGCATATCTTGTCCTTATTGTGATAAACTCGTCCTTCACAAATGGTATGCTAAGATCCCTGTGTATATTCTCGTTGCGAATAAACCATGGCGCGCCGGTCATAGTTCTAAGAATTTTTAATTGTGCCCTCTGTATAAGTTCTATACTGGATGCGCTTGCAGTACCATAAAGTTGAATACCGTAGGTCCAAATTGGTTTTAATATACAGTTATACAGGTTTGAGTCAAGGATAAGTTTGGAATATTTGTTAATTAACCAGTGTAAATTGCTGGATTTCAGCTTCATTTGAAGCCTCTTGGCTTCTATGTGCTTTCGCCATGTTAATCGCCTGTCCAAATGAATGCCAAGGTATGTTACATTCTCAGATTGTGGGATATGTTCTCCATTTAGGGAGACAGGAGTACAAGTTCCTGTTCTTAGTGTAAAAGTAACGTGCTTGCTTTTCAAAGCATTGACTTTTATTCGCCAATTTTTAAACCACGTCTCCACAATTCTAAGATGGTTATTAAGTTTAATTGATGCAACGGATGGATTTGTGTGTGTACTAATAATTGCTGTATCGTCTGCAAAAGTTGACGTTAGCAGACGGTCGTTAGTTGGCAAATCTGATGTAAAAATCAAATATAAAATAGGCCCAAGTACACTTCCCTGCGGAACTCCAGCTTTCATTTCAAAATCTCCAGATGTAGTATCCTTATATTTTACCCTGAATTTTCGGTTAAGAAGATAGGATTCAAGTAGCTTATGAGTACAGGTGGGTAAAAGACCTTTTACCTTAATTAATAGACCCTCGTGCCAGACTTTGTCGAAAGCCTGTGCGACGTCAAGAAAAATCGCTGAACAATATTTCTTTTCCTCGTAGGCCTTTCTTATCTCGCTTGTAATGCGGTTTACTTGTTCTATTGTTCCATGCTTTTCGCGGAAACCAAACTGGTGAGCAGGAATAACGTTACAGTTTTCAAGGGAAGGCATAATTTTTTTAAGAAAAACTTTCTCAAATAATTTCGACAGACACGGAAGCAAGCTAATATGTTTATATGATGAAGGTAAAGTTCAATCATTTCCTGGCTTGGATATCATTTTAATTTCAGAAATTTTCCACATATCTGGAAAATATCCTTGAAGCAAGATCGCGTTAAACAGTTTTGTGAGGGTTATAACTGCTATGAATGGTACACTCAAAAAAATACGTTAGTAAAATTGTTTGTATCCCAACTTTACAACTTTTTTACTAAATTGTACTAAAAAAATATTTTTTTGTAATTCGTTTTAGTAAACTCGCGTTACAAACTATTAATTTTTTACTGATTTTTTAATAATTTTTTCAGTTGATTTTTTAAAAATTTCGTATTAACTTTTCGGTTTTCTTTTCTAGAAAAGTAATGCACTAGAAAAGTAATGCACTAATGAAATACAAAAAGAAAATGTTATTAATATATTTGGATATTAAAAAGAGCATTTAAAAAAAATATACAGTTAGTTATTTTTTTATTTTAATGGTAAAACTGCGCTTTGATGAGTATGAATATGTTTATTATTTTCAATATTGAATTACACTTATTTGTCTGCTTCATTGTAACTACTTTGTTTTCTTTCAAATAAAAAAGTATATTAAAAAGGGAACAAAATGCAGTAAAGAGAAGATATGCAAAATTCAAAAAAACACCAACCTTTTTCAATTCTTTTTTCTTTCTTCTCCACTTGCGGTCAGGGAACCAAGCCGATCGGCTCAAAATCGGCGGCGCGCCGCCGCCGACCTATTTTTGACATCTTACGCCGCCGCCGATTTTGTCGGCTCTCATCGGCTTAAACCAAGCCGCCGAATCAATCGACTCCGTCAAATAAATCGGCGCGGTGACATTTTTTTTTTACATTTTAAGGTGCATATTCTGTTCGTGTTCACATGAAAAAAAATGTCAACCTCCATATAAAAAAAAATATTTTTGCAACGCAGCTATTTCACCTTAAGCTGCCCATTCACTTGCAATATTATTGTTCAACTTTTCAAATTGTACAATAATATCGCTTGTGTGTATGTAATATTTACGGTTGTGCAATATATTGTATCTTGTACAATATATTGGGTTTAAGTATTGAGCAATTTTATTTGCTGTGTAGGGTAAAACGACAATAATATTGTAAAATATTTTTTTTTTAAGTTGAGCAATTTTATTGCAAGTGAATGGGCAGCTTTAGGTGTGAAATGGGTATAAGTTCTTGTTGTGAGAACGTAGCCTTATACCTAACCTGACCAACCATCCCGCTTTTGGCGGGATTATCCCGCTTTTTGATGTCTTATCCCGCCTTGAATTCCGATCCCGCTTTTTAAACAAAAGTCCCGCTTCATCCCGCTTTATCCCGCTTTTTGACTTTTGGAATAGCAAAGTATGTACAATTTTTAGGTTATTTTAATAATATTTTGAGAAATATATTTTTGAGCATATTAACTATTTCTTACCGTATAAAGAAAATTTTAAGAAAAATTTTGTTTACTCAAAAAAACTGTTCACAAGAGAACCCTACTGGACTGATTTAAATCAAAAATAAATTAAAATTAAATTTTTATATACAATTTTTTCATTGTGATACTTCGAATATTCCGAAAAAAGCTTTCAATAAAAAAGTATTAAACTTAAATACATGTTTCCTAATTCTCAGATTCTTAGAATTTTTTTGTATACAAAAATCCTCAGATGCTGAAACATTTTTCTTAAAAGAAAAGTCTCAGATTCTAAAAAATTATTGGTTTCTAAAAAATTCTTCCTTGAAAATAATTTGAATACCCTTTTCTAAAAACAAATTCTTAAATTTTATAGCCCCGTGAAAAAATTGATTAGATCTGGTCTGATTTGTAAAAATCTAATGATGGCATTTTTTTCTGATAAGATCTAGCAGATACGAAATTTGTCTCCAATTTCGAACTCTGATCCGTAATTGAATCTGATCAGATACTGAAATTGTGGAAAAACGTCGGATCAAAAAGACCTGATCAGATAAAATTATATTTTTTAGATCCAAACAGATTAAATCAGATCCAACCGATTTTTTCAAGGGGCATTTTTCGATAGAAAATATTTGAGAAGGGGGAAAAAAAAATTTCATATAGAAAAATTATTAGGTTCTAAGGCATTTTTCTAAAGAAAAATTTAAGACGCAACTTCAGAAGAAAAATTTACAGACACACTTTCTTTATAAAATTTCTCAATAGAAATATTTTCAGATTCTGGGAGATTTTTCATACAAAAAAAAAATAATTTTCTATAGAAAAATTCCAAAACATTTTTCGTGTTGTAAAAAATCATAAATTTTGAAAAACTTTTCCTGTACATGTAGAAAAATTCTCTGATTCTAAAGTATTATTTAAACAGGAAAAATCTCTTTTTCCATATAATAAATTGTAAGATTCTGAAATATATTTCTCATAAAAAAACTATCAGATTCTGAAACTTTTTTCCTGTAGAAAAATTATCCGATTTTAGATTTTTTTTTCCAGAAAAATTCTTGTCAGACTCTAAAATATTTTATTCTAAGGAAATTAACAGTTGCCAATGGATTTTTTCTATAGAAAATTTATAAGATTCCTAAACATTTTTCCTACAGGAGAATTGTTAAAATTTTAGATAATTTTTCTTTTAAAATATTCTTAAATTCTGAGTCAAATAAGTATCTAAATATTTTATAACGACAGTCTCGAGTTCTAAAACATTTTTCTATAAAAAAATATATGAGATTTACGTTCTCTTATTCTCTTAAAAAATGATAAGAAAAGTTATCAGATTCAGTCTACGACTCTAATTTAATTTTAGTTTTTCATATGCAATTTTTGATTCTTAAATATTTTATCCCAAGGTTGGTAAAAAATTCCTTAGACTAGAGATTATGTTTGCTGACGCAAACAAAATACAAATTTTCTAGTCAAAGTTCTTATGCATTTTTTTACATAAAAAAAAAATACAATCCCATAAAAGTATTTCCAGAATTTTGTGCATTTTGGAGGGTATTCGTGGGTTCGCTCAAGGCAAATTTCACTTATTAAAAAAAATCCCGCTTTTTAGATCAAAATCCCGCTTTTTCAACCTTTCGATCCCGCTTTTCAGTCTAAAGCAGTTGGTCAGGTTACTTATACCCTGCTCTCGCTTACATCTAAAAAAGGTTTTTAAGAAAATACTTTTAGGAATTTCTTTATGCTATTGTAGTATATCGTGGAACTATATTCAATTTGAGCTATCTGCTCGGTTGACGAAAATGAGTTTTTGATGGAAAAATGTTCGCGGGCATAAGTGTCATCTATGGTATTAATTTTAGAAGAAAAAAAATATTTTAAGACTATTTTACTGCAAAAATAGCATGAGCTATGTGAAACCTTGTTTTTTTATAAATAAAAATTTGAGCTATCTACAGTATAGTTTACTAGAGTAAACTTTTAAATTTAAATTTTTTGATGTTATCACTTTTTAGACGGGTTTTCCATAAATAAAAATAATGGCATAGCTTTTTTTGGAAAATTTCAACTCCTTTCCGCGGTTAAAAACGCGGTTTTTGACCCTTATTTCGATGCGGAGCAAAAACGGATAAACTTTTTGCATATTTTATTTACCCATTCGATTGTCCAGCAAACACAAGTGCTATGACATTTTTCGCAAACTTCATGAAGGTTCCAAATAATGGCGATAAAGAGTGAAAAAATCGATGATTTAAAAAAAAAACTCAAAAGTATTTTTTTTTAACTCCTGTAATGGAAGGGGTTAAAAAACTGAGATATATGGTACCAAAATCATATTTTTATCATAATCCGTTAAAAATTTATAAAGCTTTAAAGTCTATATTTAATGAGCTATTTGCTTAGGTTATATATATATATATATGTTCCCGAAGCTCCTATAAGGAGCATAGGGCCCCCTTAGGTTGATAAATTTCAAATAAAAAAGTTTGAGCTATCTGCTGTAAATCAGCGAATAATACGAATTTTTACAAACAAAGCACATGTAAAATTTAGTAGTTATTATTAATTAACTAGCTGGCCCGGTCCGCGTTGCTGGCCCAAATATAAGATCAGTGTTATATTTCGTCTCGATTCACACATTTAGCCCTGCAAAAAAGTCATGAATTTCTTGCCTTAGAAAAATTGGTGGGCATGGTTTTAAAGACCCGATTATGTAGATAATCATCCTTAAATTATATTTTATGATCTAAAAAAATTACCATGTCTTCGACTTTGCAAACTGTACAAATTTAAAACTTCTTTAGTATCATTACGAAAACCACAAAAATAATTAGCTATTGTCTTGAGTTTAAGCAACCATTAATAGTTTTCCCGAATTTTCCATTTTTCTGGGACACTTTTCTCATTTATAATTCATTAAAAACCTACTAATTAGAACTATAATTAACATAAAAAAATCTTTCCGGTCATTTAGTAGTCGACATATTTATACAAAAGTGGGCGTTAAAATTTGTGTGGTATATTAAACTTGTACATATGGTAACAATACCCAAGGATTTAAAATCACGTGTACCAAGTTTAAGCGGAATCTATTAAGAAATATTTTTTTTAATATATCGAATTAGAGTAAAGAATATATTTTAGATAAATCGAAAAAAGTTGGCGAGGACAATGTTTCTTTCCGAACAATTATATTACGAACATTTAAAACCAAAAAATAGCCAAATTGGTCCAGGCGTTCTCTAGTGTTATAAATTTTAAGGATATTGAAAAATATGGACTTTGAAGTGGGGGAGGACAATAAATATTTCCGTAAAATCCTTATTTGGACTATAATGATCTTTAAGCAAAAATTAAGTCGTTCTCCGATTTTAGATGTATTGAAAAATGTGGGTGTGAAAAATTTTTATTTTCGTTAAAACCTAAGTTGGACTATGACGAACTAAATGTTAAAAAAGTTTAGTCAAATCGATCCAGCCGTTCTCCGATTTCAAATATATCGAAAAAAAGAGGCATTAAAGTGGGCGTGATTAATTTGTTTTCCGAAAAAACCGAAGAAAAACATTAAAAAAATAAGACGAACATTTAAAGAAAAATATTATCCAAATCGGTCAGTTTTCAAGTGATGCGATTACCAACGAACTACATTTGATTTTTTTTATATTTTATTTTTTTATGAAGCAAATTTTATATATATCGAAAAAAAGGAGTGGTGGACAACTTTTCTTACCATAAAAACCTTATTTGAATTTAACCAACTCGGTCCATCCATTCAAAAGTGGGCATAGAAGTGGAAAATTGTTCTTTCCAAAAAGCTTTGCTGGACTATGACGAACATTAAAAAAAATTAGACAAATTGATCCACCCATTCCATGATATATATTTATTAAAGCACGGCTGCTGTTTTTCTTTCCTTTAAAATCTTTTGCGGACTATAACCAAATCGGTCTAGCCGCCTTAGTTCTTTCGATACATAGAAAAAAGTGGGCGTGGGAAATCCTAATACCCATAAAAACCTTAGTTCAATTATAACGAACATTTTCAACAAAAATTAGCCAAAGTGGGAGTGGTAATTTTTTTTTTTTTTTCGTAAAAACCAAAGATGATGAAAATGCATTTAAAAAAAATTTAAATCGGTGCAGCCATTCTCAGATTTTATATAAATTGAAAAAGTGGGCGTAAAAGTGGGCATGGTCGATTTTGCTTTCAGTAAAAACTTAAATTTGATTATTACGAACATTTAAATAAAAAAATACCCAAATTTGTACAGCCGTTTTCCGATTTTAGATAAATCGAAAAAAGTGGGCGTAAAATGGGCGTGGTTAATTTTTCTTTACGTAAAAACCTAAGTTAGACTATGACGAACATTTCAAAAAAACAATTGTCCAAATCGGTCCAGCCGTTCTCAACTGATGCGGTTACGAACGACAATTGATTTTAATTTATATAGAGATATTGTAAAAGATCAAATGACAAAACATTTAAAAATACGCGAACGCGACGGGTTTTTTGCTCTTCTGAAAAGTTATGTTTTTTTAGTTAGCTCAAATTGAATATAGTTTAACGATATTGAAAGATCGTCATTAGCTCAATATTCCATTACCATATAGTGTAGTATGGTAATAGAATAATGAATTAACGATACGATTTGACGACTATCAAGTTACATAATTACTAGAGTATTCAAAACCGAAACCGAAAACCGGTTAACCGGTTTTTTCATTTTTAGAAACTCGACCGGTTTCGAATAGTTTTGATTTTCGAATATTCGAGAA
Source organism: Pegoplata infirma (assembly GCA_963921195.1). Taxonomy (NCBI): domain Eukaryota; kingdom Metazoa; phylum Arthropoda; class Insecta; order Diptera; family Anthomyiidae; genus Pegoplata; species Pegoplata infirma. Next base: position 96,740,971 of record OY992536.1, read on the forward strand.
ACCGGTTTTTTTGTGTCGGTTAACCGGTTTTTATAAAAAGTTATAATATAATGATTTAAAATATGAATTGACATTACACAGTTTTTAGAAACACTCACAAAACTTAGCGGTGCTTCCATAATCAGCTTGTGGATATGTTGGTATGTAAATATCAATATATCAACGAGTTCCGGAAGTCCGTCTCTTCGTTTAATATTGAAATCAATATATATTTTTTATATTTGGCACCTTGGAGTTCTATGGCAAACCATTTTTTTAAATTCTCCTTTTGAAATTGTTGAAATCTGAATTTCAAATTCCGATGTCTGAATTTATTATTAATTGTGCTCTTTAAACAATTCAATAAACGGATTTCCGCTCGCAATTGCAAAGAACTAAAATTTAGTTGTTACTTTCTGTCGAAGTTTCCAGCGAAATTGTGCGACGTAAACAGTGTCATACAGATGATACTATTTTCGCTATGACTTATACAAAACCTATGACCGGTACAAAATTTAATGAAAATTGTAATCAAATTACAAGCGAAAACATAATTTTCTTTATTTTAATTCTTTTCTTTATTTTAATTCTGATGCACATTAAAACTGGCAAAAAAATGCAAATTTTGATTGTATCATTACAAAAACCAAACACAAACTCGGAAAAATACAACCCTACAACGAAAAAAAAATGAAAAGGGAAATGAGCCGATGAATGAGCCGCCGCCGACCGAAAAGTACAAAAGCCGCCGCCGGCAAGCAAAATTGGTCGCGCCGCCGCCGCCGAAAATTTCGTGTCGGCTTGGTTGCCTGCTTGCGGTCCTTTTTTGTTTTACGCTATCTGCGAATTTTTTTTCTTGTGTACAGTGTACACAAAGGGTTGATTTCTTAATACTCAGAATAGTATTGGTAATTTTGTGTACTTTTCTTCATGCCTTTCTTTCTATTATTCAGTTGAAAAATAGCATTTGAATTGACAACGTCGCGGAGCGGATGAAATAAAAAAAATGTACGAACAACAAAATATTACAACACAAAATACAGGTAACCAAATGTTAAAGTATTTTTTGTTTAAAATTAACTCTTTTTTAGAACAATAAATAAAACAAAATAGAAAATGATGGAAGCAGGTAACAACTGTATATTTATGTGTTCCATTTAAATAATATCAATATATTGTATTTTTTATTCTAGAACACCAATTTATTCAACATGTCAATTTATTCAACACAATTTTCAAAGCATTAATTTTATGTGGTATGTAATTTATATTTTGTATTAAAAAAAATGTATTCAGTATTTTCTCTTACATATTTCAGATCAACAATTCAAACAAAATCTGACTTGCATTGAAAAAGTAATGGCGACAACAAGCGCAATACGCAGTTTACATATAGTAAAAAAATACCAAAAATTTAAAATACACAATTTACAATTTTTTTACAAAAAAATTTAGTAATACTAACTTTTTTAGTTTTTTTTAAGATTACTAATTTTTGAAAATCAAAGTTTGTAATGGTAACTGAAAAAGTTATCGGGCACAAATTGAAAACGTTTTTAGTAATGGTAACAGACTTTTTTGTAAGGAATACTAACAAATTTTTATGAGTGTAGGTTTCTTATCATTCTCGGCGTGACGAGGTCACATCCAGGAGCTTTTTTAGGATTTAAATTATCCTTAATTATAGTCTCAACCTCGTAAGGGTTGATTATAAAATTAGTCATATCAGCTCTGTTAGGCGGTTCAGGGAGCGTAAAGTCATGATCCGGTGGATTTGGTTCAAAGACTGAACATAAATGTTCGGCGAAGGTGCACGCTTTGTCTTCATCACTCCGTGCCCAATTTCCATTTTTATTTCTAACAAGGGAAGTATCTCAACCCTTATGAACCGATTTGCCTGAAACTTCAAATATATATAAAAGAGACAATTCTAAGGTTGGGGTGTCTCGGCTTATCGGCCATATCGGGGATTTAAGGGTTCAAAACATGGGTCAAAAAATGGCGAAAAAATCGTTTTTTGGATTTTTCAGCCATTTCTTTTTAAGAAACTATATGATGTATGCATATGGGAAGAAAGGTTTTTTTAATGCCTATCCAATGGTGGCATAATCTTTTAAAAATTCGGCTTCTTTAAATATTTTTTTCAGGAAAATGTGTAAATTTTGGGGGTACTTATATGAAGACATAGACCTACGATATCCATATGGATAAGAAATAATCTTTATTAAATTTAAGTCGACCCGTATTTTTGCCCTAGACGATATTCCTGTTAGTTCGGAAGTTATCAAAATTTTCCCGAAGATCCACATGGTTTCATAAGGGGACAACGAAATTTTTAAACACCGATATGGCCGATAAGCCAAGACACCCCAACCTTAAAATCGTCTCCTTAATATATATTTTAAGTTTCAGGCAAATCGGTTCATAAGGGTTGAGATACTTCCCTTGTAAGTGGTGGCTCGCCCTCTACCGGGGTTTTCATATTTTTGCAGCCTTCCACAACGAATAATTGGTGGAGCTTGAATTTTCCAGTCCCTCTATATAAGACATATTTCTACGATCCTCTTCTAAATGAAGGGCATCTCTCAGTTTTCTTGTAGCCTCTGACAGCCTCTGATTTGCAGCAGGTGATCTACAATTTTGCCATGCTCTTCTCAGTTTTCTTTTTTGCGTTATAAGTTTTTCAATCTCAGAATTTGATAGATATGATTCACGGTTTGAAGTTATTTCACTCTGAAGAGTCGAGTGTTCAGCTGCTGACCTCATAATGAACGTTATGTCCTGTACGCATTCTTCAATATCCCCCTCACACTCTAATGTTGGATCAGTGTGGATGTGACTTCTTATATATTTCTTATATTTTAACCAATTGGTTCCATAAGACGGTAATACACAGGGTTTTCTCAGCTCCTTAGGATCATTATAATAATTTACTATGACAGGAGAATGGTCGGAAGAGAGGCCGAATGATGTTTGAACTGATGCTTTATTTCTATCAATATTCTTAGAGACTCCAAAATCTATAAAATCTGGGATTTTCCTCGGATCAGAAGGCCAATAGGTTGGTTTACCAGGTGATATAATATCGAACCTGTTTTTTCGATCAACTAGCAAGTAGTAAAGCTGTCTTCCCTAGGGTTTATAAGACGTGATCCCCAATAGGTGTGCTTAGCATTATAATCCCCGCAAGCCAGGAAACGATTTCCAAGTGTTTTAAAGAACTCGTCGAATTGGTTTTGTGTAACCGAAAAACGTGGTGGGCAGTATATTGCCGATAGAGTAAGGCCACCATGTCCACAATAAATGAGGAGTTCCATAACAAAACGCAACAATTCCACTTTAACAGTTTTTGAGATAAACGCACAAATGTAAACAAAGTCAGTAGTGAGTTTGAGTGTAATTACTAAGCTTTGGGATGTTTCATAATTAAAGTCAACAGTGAATTGCAGTGTAAATATGGAGCTTTGGGATGATTTTTAGTAATGGTTACATAGATTTTAATGTGTAGAATAGGATTCAGTCAAAAAAACAAAAACTCAAAAAGTGGAATTGTTGCGTTTTGTTATGGAAATGTGAATTGATGTAGCCTGAAGGTAGTTCTTGGAAAAGTCTTCTAAAGATGATGTTTAATTCTATTCCTAATAAGAATACCAGAGCCACCATGTGCCTTACCGTCAGGGTGATTTGTTTTATGGAATGTATATCCGGGAATGTTAAAGCAATACCTATTTGTCAGATGTGTTTCTGAAAGTAGCAACACATCTATATTTTCACGCGATAGAAAACTAGATATCTCAGCCTTATGCTGGGTTACGCCGTTAGCATTCCAAAAACATATTTTCAAGAAAGTCATTTTTGTGCCAGTAGGGTGAGCAAATTATTATTTTGTTCTTTTAGTTCTTGCATTGTAGTTTGTGTTGAGTTAAATGATCTTTATTGCAATTTAAATGTTCTTAAATACTTTGTAATATTTTACTTTGTTATTTTAAATCAATTTGCTTTTGTTAAATATTTTACTTTTGTCAAATGAAAATATTGAAATTTAATTTTTGTTACTCTTTATCGAAACTTTGCTGAATAAACACGTTTTGTTATTTTTATATAAAATACCCGATTTTACCTTTAATAGTTTGCATAGATACAATGAAGGCATTCATCGAATTTTGTATGGATGATACAATTGTATTCATGGTCTGCATTAGGGCGTAGAACATCGGAACATCGATTCCAACCCTCCCGCATTCGGGGGACTACTGGGCTGCTGAGAACCCGATCTTAGTGTATTTGCATACGAAGAACCTGAAGTAGGTTGTGCTTGCTGTACCGTTGGCGGTACTGAGGATGTTTCAGTTAATGGTACTGATAGAGGGCGCAAGGTGGGTTGCACAGCTGGCGCAGAAATGTCAACATTCTGCTTAGCCAAGGCTGGTCCGGAACCCGTAGATGAAACTGATGACGTTTCTGAAGATGGTACTGATCGAGAACCCCTAGGTTGTTGCACCACTGGTGCTGATAAGTTAACATTCTGGTTATCTAAGGTTGGCCTGTATTCTACTATATTGCCCTGGCCTGTTGCCGTTTTAAGCTGAAGTTCCTTGTATATGGGGCAGCCCCGATATTTAGATGAGTGGTTATTACCACAATTTCCACACTTTTTATTGCAATCGCCATTTTTAGTGATGGGGCATTGTATGGCTGGATGCAGATCCTCACATACTGGGCAAACCGTACTGTGGGTACAGTAGGTTCTAGTGTGCCCAAACTCCTGGCACGTAAGAACTTTTCTATTACTCTATAGTTCTTCTCAGTGTAGACCTGAATTTTCGTCTCGTATATTTTACCTTTATGGATCGGAATAATATTCTTACCAATAAGTCCGGTAAAATCCGACACCAATTTATTGGAGCTACGCTCACGAAGGAAGATTGGCGGAGGTCTATAATTGACCTCTTTACGGGCACTACTCGGATTCTCTGGATCTATATCCTGTTCTCCAAGAAGTGCAAAACGATTATTTATCAAGGGATCTTTATTTTCATTGTTGTTAGCTACTTTCTGTTTTTTTTCATTATGGTTTCCTTTTTGTGGACTTCTAACTCTTTTGATATTAAAATAGCGGTCTAAGCCAGTCTGTATTGCTGGTTGCTTACTTGATTCTGCTTTTTTCAATGATGGGTACCAATACCTTTTCGATACCAATACCCGTTAATACCAATTCAAATTGAAAACCAATACCAATTAAAAACCAATACCTTTATTTGTGCGATACCAATACCGATAAAAAACCAATACCGATTCCCCACTACCAATACCAATTAAAAACCAATACTTTTATTCTTCAAAACCAATACCAATAAAAAACCAATACCAATTCATTTTTTTCTACTTTCGTATCGGTTTTGTTTCGGTTTTTTGTATTCTTATTTTCGTTTGTTTTAATTATGAATTTAAACATTTTCTTTCCATCACACTATTGGGTTTTACCTGACTAAAGATGTACACAAAAGATGTTACATCGATCAGTAATAGTTTGCATGCAATGTCACATAATAAAAAGGAGTTAGCTATTTGAATTTTAAAAGCCATAAAAACATAAAACAATTTTTTTTTGGCACGTACCATATCCTTATTTTTAACCCAATTTGACTGTTATGACCCCTAATAAAAGTAGATCTTAAAAAATTTAGACCTTTTCTGTGATAAATTTTTGATATTGATAATTGATATTAGGTTTTACCTGACTAACGAATTGCTAAAGATGTTCAGAACAGATGTTACATCGATCAGTAATCGTTTGCATGCAATGTCATATCGTTGGCTTAGTCGGCAAACCTGTCAAGTCCGTTTTTTTAAATTTTTCAGGAGAGTCAAAAAACTGTCTAACTTTTTTTTGGGTTAACTTTTTTTAAGTCTGTAAACGCAGTTTTTTTCTTAAGTTCATCTTGTTTAACCCCAAAAAATCATAGAACTCTAAAATAAAAGAAAGGAACACTTATGGGCTCTTTTTGGACTTAGCACATTTGCTCTTTATAATTTTCTATTTTAAATGTGGACTTAGCAGACTTTCTTTCCATTTTGTGGACTTAACAGATTTTCTTGTATTTTTTTTTTTATTTTTATTGATTTTTTTTGTGTTTTTTATAATAAAAAATACTACTACTACATACTTTTTCATTGTTGTTGACAAAAAAAAGAAATTATTTATAACCTAAATCGTAGGGTGGGTTGATGATATGGATATTTGCGAATCTCGTGAACTAATAGCAAAAAATTATTAAAAAGAAAATTTGCAGGTTACTTTTAGTCCTCTACAAGCGGTTTAAGTTCGCGGTTTTTGGAAAAAAAAATTTTTTTTTTAAAAATATTTTAAAAATTTTGTGTTGACAAAAGCTTTCAGCTGAACAACAGCTCCAGAAAGTGAATTTTTTTATTTTTTTTAGTTTTTTTTTAGTTTTTTTTTATTAAATTTTTAAATATCCCTCTGAAGATGGTCAGCAATGTTGACTGAAATGCTCGGACAATAAAAAAAAAATATGTTTATATTTTTTATTTAATTAATTTATTAACTCATGACCTAATGCCGAACAAAATCATCGAACTACTAAGCTAAAGGTCAACTATTCACAACTTTAAACAATTTTGTGAAATAAAAAATTCCAAAAAAATGCTGATAAATTTTGGTCCATGGAAGCACATAAAAAGCCAAATTTTCTTTTCTTAATGCGCTTTATTTTACTAAATTTTACCATTTGAATGAAATTTTGAAAAAAAAAGTTTTTTTATATAAGAAGTCTAACTTTTCTGGCTTTGGAAATGCCATTATGTACCAAAATTTATCAGTTAATTTTTTTTTTGGAATTTTTGCCTTTATAAGTTATATTTTGAAAAAAAAAAACAAAAAACAAGCATGTATTTCCATACGAGCTCTCTTTTTGCGTCCTTTTAATAAAATAAACAAACCTCGAATTTAAATCTATTGAAGAAATTTGTTGATACAAAATGTGTGTTGTTTTCAGCTGGACTTAGCACGTGGCTTTCGATGTTTTATTTTTTTTTTTGGACTTGACACAATTTCTTACCACTGCATAACAAGAAGAAAAAACAACATAACGGCATTTTGTTTTTTGTAAATGATGTGTTTTGAGTTATACTAGCATACTACATCAAAAACTCAATTTGCATAAAAATTGGACTTGACAGGTTTGCCGACTAAGCCAACGATATAACAAAAAGGAGTTAGCTACTTGAATTTAAAAAGCCATGAAAACATAAAAAAAAATATTTTTTTTTTACTTCTTTTTAACCAAATTTGATTTTTATGACCCCTAATAAAAGTAGATCTTAAAAAATTTAGACCTTTTCTGTGATGAAATTTTTTCTTTTCAAACATTGTTTATATTTGATATACATTAAGTGTCACTGCACTGTTCTTTAGGTTGTAAAAAAAATACTAATGTCCTTTTTTGGAAATTCCAATCAAGCAGTCGTTACAAAATTTTATGTCACAACACCAGAATCCAAAAAAAAAAATTTTTTGTTTTATTAGAGGCACACTGTGCCGGGCACAGTCATATTATATAAGAATTTATTTTATTTTAGTGTGCGGTTCACACTTGCTATTTTTGAGAGTTTAAGAGTTACGTGTTTAAAAAAATCTTTGTTCTGTATCCATTACGTTTTTATTCTTCAAAACGATGTTCGCACTCATTTTTAACTACCCAAGCAGAAACTGCCAACCGTTCCACAAAAAAGTCTCGGCAAAGCACTTTATTTTTTGTGTATAAGGTAGTACGAAAAAAAGTGCTTTGCAAGCGCTCTGCCAATGTTTTCTATTTAAATCCGTTCAAAGTAAAATTGTAATTAAAATTTATTAATTTTCATAACAATTGGAATATTTTTCATTTCCCTGCAGTATTAGTTATTGGTCCTTAAAAGCTCTCGTGATATGCCACTTAGACAGAATTCCTATCGAAAACTTGACACCTTTTATATAAAAACACGTTTCTTTTGTGAGGAAGTGTCTTAAACTCCGGATACATCACATGTGAAATGCCACTGAGTCTATCCTTTTGGAAAACAACACGTTTCGGTTCAATACATCACTTTTTTTTCGGTACTTTTGCTAAAAGGTTAATCTAGGACTATTATTTCGGGTAGTTTCAAACATGAGCATAAACTCGTTATACCCTGTACCACAAGGCGCTTTAAAATAGCAACGGCATACCGTTTACCGTGTTTATCATTTTGGACGCTGGGAGAGTACTAAACTGTGATGCTTTCCCAGCACACAAGCGACCATAAAAGGTACTTTGCCAGCGCTCTCCCGTTCGTATTTTTCTGCCTGGGTAGTTTAATTATTGTTTTTCCCCATACAATTTAAACGTCAAAATAAACCACCGTTTTATTTTGACAGATAAAGTGCTTTAAATTGTATGGGGAAGACACATAATTAAACGAGTTTAAATGAATGCGAATATGGTATTACTGGTGTTTTGATAAACAACTTGTTTAAGATCGTAAGTTTGAACCCAATATAAGAAAACAATTACCCGTGTAATCGCAATTACCAAAAGATCTAAAATGGAAAAAGAGGCCTCCACGATAACCTATTTCGATCACCTTTTCAAAAAATATTTATGTATGAAAAGGATGAATTTCAGGTATATTTTGTAAAGAATGTTAAGTCTCAACTTTCTGCAATTAAAAAATATCTCTCCTTGGCCACCGCAATTTATACATATGTGCATTAAATGCAATGTTCATCAGCACAGAAATTGTTTAAAGAAAAAACGAAAACTTTGCAAATTCCCTCCAGCGACTTAAAATTTTAAATATAAAGTCGACTATTAAAAATATATTTTAAAAGTCGATTTTATCGATTTTTTGAGGACTTGTGGTGAGGCTGTTTGAATTTTAATTTGGTTATAAAAACTAAAATTATATAACAAATGCTATTTACATCATTAATAAGGGGTTCAAATACCCTTGTCTATTAATTTTTTTAAAGAAAAAATACTAAAAAATGTCTAATATTAGAGATGGGCGCGTGAGTGATTTTTGACTCACTCACGCTAACGACAGGAATTTTTGAATCATGCACACTCACTCACGAGCATATTTTTTCTACTCACACTCACTCACTCACAATCAAGTGAGTAAATTTAACACAACTCACACTCACGTGCACTCACGCAAGCTTCGCTCACACTCACGTTGACTCACACTCACAAAACTCTTATTTATACAAAAAAAAATTCAAAAACTAAAATTTTGAAAAATCTTTCAAAATTTTAAACAAAATTTAAAGTTCAGAAAAATTTTACAATTTTTTTTTTGCTTTTTTCGGGATGAAATCTAAAGTTAAGCCAAATTTTACAATTTTTTGGTACATTTTTTTTGTACGAAAGGAAATATGAAGAGAAAATAAATCACGCAAACTCACGCAAAAAAATCGACTCACGCACACTCACTCACGCAAAAATCTTACTCACGCACACTCACTCACGAAATTTTTTTCTCCACTCACACTCACTCACAATCACGTGAATAAAATTGAATTCAGTCACACTCACGCGTGAATCACGTGAATCACGCTCTAATCTGCTCATGAGCCCATCTCTACTTAATATAAGAAAAATAAAAAATAAATCATTATTCAAAAATCCACCATGTCCGATCGATGGCTTAAAATCAAAACTAAACTCGGTTAAAAATTGCACATAAACGTATAATTTTCTCCACTGTGGGGCGGACAGAAGGACTACGTACGTTAAATTAATTAATATTAACGACAAAACCTTTTGGATACAAATTCCAAAACCGATATAAGATAAATACCAATACTTATTAAAAACCGATACCGATTCGAGGCTAAAACCAATACCAATACCCAATACCTAAATAATTCAAAACCAATACCGAAACCTATACCAATTCAACAAAAAATGAAAACCAATACCTATACCAATACTAATATAATTTTAAAAACCAATACCAATACCAATACTTTTATCGAATTGGTACCCATCCTTGGCTTTTTTATTTGTAGTAATTGGAATTTGTTGTGTACTTACTTGTGTGTGTACCATACTTACAGAAATCTCTTCGGTTTTATTGTTTGTAGGATAAAGAGAGGAAGAGCTAGTATTGACTATTTTGTTAATCTCTAAATTTGTATGTTTATTTATATTTTTTGGCGGGATATTATTCTCATTTAAGGGCAAGGCTGGTGAACAAGATTACAAGAACATATGGTAGTTCGAAAAGAAAAGTTGTCCTCATCCACTTTTTTCGATATATCTAAAACTTATAGATTCCGCTTAAACTTGGTACAAATGATTTCAAATCCTTAGGCATTGTTATGTACAATTTTAACTTACCACACAAATTTAAATTACTACACTGAAAAAAAATTTTACAATTTTTAAAGCATGTTGAACTTAATTTAAAAAAAGAAGGGTATGCGAGGGCTCCAAAGATATTAATTCTTCTTCCAAGTATATTTTTTCCTAAAACATAGTAATGCATTTACTTAAATATATCTTAAAAGTAAGTAAAATTGTACTTATTATAAGTTTAATTGTTTTTATCCAGAGGAAAAATATTTTTTTAAATAAGTAAAAATTTCCTTAAACTTACGGATTCTGTGGACCCTATGGAGTCCCAATGTGAGGACCCTACGGGCCCCCAATATATGGGGTCCGCCCATGAGTATGTGCGTACACTATTATAGGGTCACTATTGATTTTGATCCAAAATTTTGGTCAGAATCGCTCTATCTGGCTTAGTTTTCGAGATCTGGGAATGGGGTCTTGAGAAATTTGATCATGAAATAACTCGAAAACTATAACTCGGAGAGCTTTCGGGTCTTCGGCGGTCATATTCTACAAGTTACGGACTACAAAAATGCCTTTAGAGTTTTTTTCGTAGCTGCAGTATTTGCAGAGTTATACGCATTTGAAAATTCCGCGAAAATCGAAATTTGGATTTAAAGTTAGGGTCTCATGGGGCCTTTAGATGGGGCCCCCAGATGGGGTCCCCAAAATATCAATTTAAAAGTATTTGCAGAGTTATACGCAGAGTTATACGTATTTGCAGAGTTATACGCATTTGAAAATTCCGCGAAAATCGAAATTTGGATTTAAAGTTAGGGTCTCATGGGGCCTTTAGATGGGGCCCCCAGATGGGGTCCCCAAAATACCTCAAGTATTTTTTTCTTAAGTTAAGTCAATTCTTTCTTAAACTGATGAAGATATGGATTCAAATAAAGTCAATGAAATCAATAAAATAAAGGTTACTTTTTTCTTAACTTAAAACAAAAGTTGATTAAATTAAAGAAAATGCGTTTTGGAATTAAAGATTAGTACTTATTTGATTCAATGTCTTGAAAATGTCTATACTATTTTTAAGTAAGTTACGTACTTATTTATTTTTTTTGCACACAATTTAAATTTTTTTCTTTTAAGTAAAACAAAATTTTTTAATAAACCCTTTTTTTCTTAAATGCAATCAATTCGCCATTAATGTAAAGAATATTTAACTTAATTTAAAAAAACAAATTAAGGAAAACTTTTGTGCTTTTTTAAGTATTTGCATGTACTATCTTCAAGTTTATTTTCTTTGTTTTAAGTAAAACCACCTTATATTAAGTTAAGTTGACGTAAATTATAAAAAAAATTGTGTACTTAAATTAATAACAGTGTTTATTTAATTTCAGTATAGTTATTTTTTTCAGTGTACTTTGGTTTAAATATGTGACATCGCTTTAAGTCGAATGCTAATGACCGGGCCGATTTGTTTATGTTAGTAATAGTTCTAATTAAGTTTTTAAGGAAAGATAAATGGGAAAAGTGTCCCAGAAAAATTGCAAATTCGGGAAAACTATAAAGGTTTGTTTGTGGTTTTTTGTATGAACTCAAGAATATAGCTTTTGATAAGAACGTTCGTAATGATACTAAAAAAATTTTAAATTTGTACAGTTCGCAAAGTCGAAGACATGGTAATTGTTTTTTTTTAATTCCTGAAATATAATTTGAAGATGATTGATCTGCCTTTAAAAATATCGGGTTTTTAAAACCACTCACACAAATTTTTCTAAGCCAAGAAATTCATTATGAAACTAAATATAAAACTGATCTTATATTTGGGCCAGCGACGCGGACCGGGCCAGCTAGTATAAAATACTACTAAAATAACAAAAAAGTATTAAATTTTTATTAAATTATTTACTGAAATTTTTTTAACAGCTTTTGAGTAAATTTTTAATTGTGTCAATTTAAAAATTACTCAAATTTGGTTTTGAAATTTAAACAAGTGATTACTCAAAAATTGTTTGCTCTTATTTTTTTCTGTGTAGTTTTCAAATGAAATTAGTTTAAAATAAATTGGAATAAATGCGGCTTTACTATTAGAAAAAAACTGGAGCTGGATCGGTAAAAATTTTAAATTATACATTTTAAAATGGTTGTCTCGGTAAGTATAAGAGATAACCACACATACTAAACAGATTTTTAAGGTCTCTACTAGCACATTATAGGCATATTTTTTTTTTTAAGAAATATGATAACAAACAAAAAAACATGGCAATTGTTTTAAGTGTTCTTATTCAAAAGGTGCCATACTTTGGGGGTTCTGCTGCCTCCCCTGTTCAACCGCTGGACTCGAACTTCCAAGCTTAAGCTCGAAAATACGTTAGATATAACCATTACAAATTTCATGACTCTCGGTCCAGTACTTACTGAATGGCTGAATTATTTCCAAAAAATTAGCAATTTATTCAAATTTGTGATGTTACGTCGTTTTGTTTCAGAAAACACGGTTCCACGAAAAACGTAACCCACATATCTCACAAAATATTCACAAAAACGACTTTTTTCAGAAATGGATTTATCGCTGTATTTTAAGCTAACACTTAACAAAAGTTTTTTATATTGCAAATATTTTTCATTTAATAATGTTTTTTGCTTCTTCTGCAAAATTTTAAAAAGTGTTATTACGTTGTTTTGCATTTTAGGCGACGATGTGTAACTCAGAGACTTTCCAACTGATTTTCAATTGTTACTGTTTCGCATTGAAGAAGGATAGGGCTTTCCATGCGTTTGAATTGGTCTATACACATTAGGGTGGTTTTTTATTTTATTTTTTTTGGAATTTCGAGGAGCGCGCAGCGGATTTTTGTGCCATTTGATGTTAAAATAATTGTGTAAAAATTTGAGCTAAATCGGATAAAATTAACCCGAGGCGCAAGGAGGTCAAAGTTTCGAGAAAAAGCCAAAATGGCCAAATTTTGAAAAAACTTAAAAAAATGTAAATTTTGTAGAAATAAAAATAATAAAATATTTTTTATTTAACTTTCTTGCAATTATACTCAGAAAAAATTATCTTTACTTTTTATGACAGCAGTAACACTTTCAAACATGAAATACAAAAATTACAATGCATTTTGGGGGGTACCTGAAATGAGTGTTTTCGATTTTTTGAAATTTTATTAAACAAAAAAATTAAATCTTACTATTCTATAGCAATGGATTATTAAATACATCCTAATGCTTAAATATTTAAAAAATTGGGGATATCCATCGACTCAATTTTTGTTTGGAGTCATTTGACTCCTTGAAATCCGAAAAACTCAAATGACTCAAAAAAAAAATTGAGTCAATGGATATCCCCAATTTTTTAAATATTTAAGCCTTAGGATGTATTTAATAATCCATTGCTATCAGTGGCGGGTACAGCTTTTGGCTTTGGGGGGGGAAATTTTTTTTACTTCAAAGAAAAAAAATCATAATGCTTTGTCGGACGAGCAAAAACAGGGATACGTTTCAATTGCAAAAAAAAATATGGTAAAGCTATATCATAAAATTTATTAGTTTTTGCCGAAGGGGGTTTGTTTTTCATAATCATATGTATTTTGTTTAGATAATTTTTTTTTTGCTATAACTAAATCTGAGAATTTTTCAATAGAAGAAGTTCTTCCTACAGATGATGAAAAAATTATTTTTTTTTATAGGGCAAATGTCTCAGAATCTAAGACTTCTTCTTTCTAAGAACTTTTTTCCACTGAAAAGGTCTCAGATTCTGAGAAATTTTACTATAGAGAAAGTGTCATATTTTAAAGCATTTTTGAGATATTTTTCCTATAGAAAAGGTCTAAGATTATTAGATTTTTTCGTAATAAAAAAATTTCAGATTCTTTTTTCTATAGAGAAAGTCTGAGACCTTTTTCATATAGAAAAAAATCTCAGATTCTCAGACTTTTTTTGTGAAGAAAAAGTCTCAGATTCTGAGACCTTATTCCTAAAGAAAAAGTCTCAGACTTTCAGACCTTTTTGCCATAGAAAATGTCTCAGATTCTAAGAGCTTTTTCTTAAATAAAAAAATCTAAAATTCTGGCACTTTTTCCCCTAAAGAAAAAGATTCTGAAAAACTGTTCCTTATTAAAAGTCTCAGATTGTAAGAACTTTTTCCTTCAGAAAAAGTTTAACATTCTGATTCAAAGACCTATATCATGAAATCCAGCAAACATTTTATAAAATCTGACCGAGGGTCTTCAAATTTATGTAATTTTTTGTACACATGTGCTCTATAGAGCCAATTAAACATATCCATTTTCAGTTTTTTATATTTAAAAAAAATCGCGATTTTTTTGCGAATTTAATTTTCTTCAAAAATTTAAAAAATCAAAAAAGTATGCTACTTTGAATAGCCATATCTTCGGAAGTATCTATCGGATTTCTTCAATTCAAAAAGCATTCGATTCAGACGATAGTCTTACTTTTTATTAATGTAATAAAAAAAAAATTTTTTTAAAAAAAGTGCATTTTTGATGCAAATGCATTTTTTGGATGCATTTTTTAAAACTTTCTCCCCCTTCAATTTTTTTTAAACCTACATAAATCGAAAATATGGCATTTTTTACACAAAATTGCGTACCGCTTTTTTTGTGACGGAGTTTCGTAAAAATTTTGTAATTTTTTTAAAAATACCTTATTGGTTTTTCCATACAATTTTTTCATAAAATTCATAAAATAACAAAAAAAAATTTTAGTCTAAGGAAAAACTACATAAGCATTTTTTTAAAAAATCACGAAAATTTTGTGAAACGCCGTCACAAAAAAAATGTACACAATTTTATGTAAAAAATGTTATATTTTCGATTTATGCAGGTTTCAAACAAATTGAAGGGGGAGAAAGTTTTAAAAAATGCATCCAAAAATTGCATTTGCATCAAAAATGCATTTTTTTAAAAAAATATTTTTTGTTAGTGCATTGGTATAAAAACGGATAATCAGTTGAATCGAATGCATTTTGAGTCGTAGAAATCCGATAAATACTTTCGAAGAAATGGCTTTTTAAAGTTACATACTTTTTTGATAAAATTGCAAAATAAACATTAAATTGATTTTTTGTATGGAAAAAATCAAATAAGTAGTTTTAAAAAATTCACGAAAATTTTTTGAAAAGCTGTCACAAAAAAAACGGTACTCAATTTTGTGTAAAAAATGCCATATTTTCGAATTATGCAGGTTTCAAAAAAATTAAAGGGGGAGAAAGTTTAGAAAAATGCATCAAAAAATTGCATTTGCATCAAAAATGCACTTTGTTTTGAAAAACTTTTTTTTATTGCATTGGTATAAAAAAGGACGAACTTTTGAATCAAATGGTTTTTGAATCGTAGAAATCCGATAGATACTTCAGAAGATATGGCTCTTCAAATTAACATACTTTTTTGATTTTTTAAATTTTTGAAGAAAATTAAATTCGCGGAAAAACCGCGATTTTTTAAAAATTTAAAAAACTGAAAATGGATATGTTTTATTAGCTTTATGAAGAACCTAACCTAAGAATGCATACCGTTAATATAAAGAAAATCGAAAGACCTAAGGTCAGAAAATAGCATTTTTTATGTGTTTTCTGGTGGATTTTGTGATATAGAAAAAGTCTAAGATTTTGAGACTCTTTCCAAAAGAAAAAGTCACAGATTCTGAGACGTTTTCCCTATAGAAAAAGTCTTAGATTCTAAAACCTTCTTCTAATATAAAAAAGATACTTTTTTCTAAAGAAAACGTCTCAAATTTTGAGACTTTTATCCTATCGAAAAATTCATAGATTCTGAGACCTGCTTCCCAAAGAAAAAGTGTTAGATTCTGAGATATTTTTCCTATAGAATAAGTCTAAAATTTTGAAATTCTGAGACCTTATTCCTATAGAAAAAGTATTAGATTCTAACACCTTTTTCCTATAGAAAAAGTCACAGATTCTGCGACCTTCTTTCAATTGAGTAAGTTTCAACTTCTGAGACTTTTTTTCAACAATAAGAAGTCTCAGACATTGAGACCTTTTTCATTTTAAAAAAGATTCAGATTTTGAGACCTTTTCCCCTCAAATAAGTCTCAAATTCAGAGATTCTTCCTATAGAAAAGTCTCAGATTTTCAAACCTTTTTCCTTTCGAAAAAGTCTCAGATTCTGCGACCTTTTTTCCTATAAATAAGTCTCAAGTTTTGATACCTTTCTTCCGTAGAAAAAGTCTCAGATTCTGAGACTTTTAGAATTCGGGAATTCTTCTGCAAAAATCCTAAAAAGAAAATGTCTCAGATTTTGTGACCGATTCTAAGACATTCTAAAAAAGTTTTCCAAAATAGTTTTTCAAACGTAAGACTACCAATATTTTTAAGATTTTAAGATATTTTTCCTATTTCTATGCAGTAGACAAACATTTTTTATGTAAACTAAATCCTGTTACATTTTTCTAGACAAAAAAAAAAACATATTCTATGTAATTTTTTATACTAAAATTCATAATAAGATTGAAAGATATTTTTTCACAGAAAATTTTCAGATTAAGTCACATTTTTCCTTTACAAATTTTTGGATTTCGAGATTTTTTTCCTCCGGAAATTTTTTTTAGAAAACTTCCTTCTTTATTTTTTCTTCCTTTTCTTTCTTTTCTTTTCTTTTCTTTTCTTTTTTTTTTTTTCTTCTTTTTTTTTCTTTTTGAAATTTGGTCTGGGGGGGGAAATTTCCCCTTTTTCCCCCCCCTTGTACCCGCGCATGATTGCTATAGAATAGTAAGATTTAATTTTTTTGTTTAATAAAATTTTCAAAAAATCGAAAACACTCATTTCAGGTACCCCCCAAAATGCATGGTAATTTTTGTATTTCATGTTTGAAAGTGTTACTGCCGTCATAAAAAGTAAAGATATTTTTTTCTGAGTATTATTGCAAGAAAGTTAAATAAAAAATATTTTATTTTTTTTATTTCTACAAAATTTACATTTTTTTAAGTTTTTTCAAAATTTGGCCATTTTGGCTTTTTCTCGAAACTTTGATCTTCTTGCGCCTCGGGTTAATTTTATCCGATTTAGCTCAAATTTTTACACAATTATTTTAACATCAAATGGCACAAAAATCCGCTGCGCGCTCCTCGAAATTCCAAAAAAAAATAAAATGAAAAACCACCCTAATACACATAAGAAAGATACGTTTTGATTTTTTCAATAATATCTATTTTTATTCATTAAAGTTGTTATTATTCGACCTTTCCAATTTTAAATAAAAATTATTCGCGCTCGAGGCTAGTTTTTTCTTGTAAATTAATATTCTTTTATTCCATTCCAATATCACTGTGCAACAAATTCAGGTTAGCAAAAGTTAGGTCGATTCTGAGAGTGATGGGTGAAAATAGAGGCTAAATTAGAAGACCTGTATCGCGGCGTTTGTTTATGTTAGTTCGAATTTTTTTTTTTTAATCGACCTTCGAACTTTGCAGTCAAATGCCGATTTTCAGCACATTGTTTTTTGGCTATAACTCGTCGACTAATTGATATTTTTTCAGTCTGTAAAAGCCAAATTATTACTAGAGACTTGTTCAACAATTAAAATTTTTTTAAAAAAAATTTGTGGTGCTTATGAAGCAAAATGTTGGAAAAATTATTTTTTTTATGCTTTTTGAAAATATTTTGCTTCATAAGCACCACAAAAATTTTATAAATAAATTTTTTTAATAAATTTTAGTTATTGGACAGGTTTTTAGCAATAATTTGGCTTTTACTGACTGAAAAAATATCAATTAGTCGACGAGTTATAGCCAAAAAACCATATCAACAATATGCTGAAAATCGGCATTTGACTGCAAAGTTCGAAGGTCAATTAAAAAAAAAAAATCGAACTAACATAAACAATCGCCGCGATACGAGTCTTCTAATTTAGCCTCTATTTTCATCCCTTACTCTAAAAATCGACCTTACTTTTGCTAACCTGAATTTGTTCCACAGTGTATTTAGTTAGATCCTCTTTGAGATTCATCATCAGGGGATTTAGTAAATTTTTATACACACAAAAACTTAAGTTCAATTTTAGATTTCAATGCGTTCACAACATATTTTATAGTTATTGTGTGTTTTAAAATTCAATAAATTCCCTGATGACGATTCTCAAAGAGGATCGTAATATTGGAATGACCTTGAGCTCGAAGAATTTTTATTTATCTATTTTTATTGTTATATTTTAAAACTTTTTCGAGTTGATCGATTTTTTTCTGCTTTAGTTCGTTCAACAACCTTCATATTTATAAAATTGTCCTACATGTCCAATATTTTTGTGTGACAATATCGATCCTAAAAAGCAACTATCCCGACCTCAACGTTTTCGAAATTCGAAAAGAAGCTAAATTTGCTTCACCTTACCCCTCAACCCTTAAAGTAAATGACAGAGAATTTAGTTAAAACATCCATTACAGCAAAAAAATTGTTAAAAGCTTTCTTAATGCAAATTCAAAGTCGTTTTACAAAAATGTTTGATAGAGGTTTTCTTTTAAGTGTATGTAAACGAACACTCCCAATTGAACAAAAAAAAAAAAAAACAAAAAACTTATTAATAAAGATGAAATAAAATGTGTCACATAAGATGTTATAAAGGGTTATAAAGTTCAAATTGAGGTGTGTTTAACATGGATGTTGTTCCTGTAGTTCAAGCAACAACAACGACAACCACAAAAATATTTCGTCCAGCAAAAGATGTTGTACTTACAAGCACTTACATGAGGATAAAACATGAAACCTAATAATGCCATTATGTAGACATTTTAGAGTGGTCCGAAATATTTAAATACTACAGACTCTACACACTTTTAAAATCAAAACTTTAAATTTTTCAGTCCACCTCATATACAAAAAAAATGGATTGGGCATATAAAACAAGAATGGAACGACTGTACAACACGATATTCATAGATATTAATAAATAACCAATGATATTGAAGAAGTTGATCCTTGACATAAACAGCTAGAAACAAAAAAAAAATAATATAAATACAAAAACAAAACAGACAGAACCATATTCAAAGGTGGTCCATTAGAAGTCATGTACATTAGACTGATTTTAAACGTACGGGAAAACTTTTCTAGGCCTTAAATTTATGTGAGTGAGGCCAATCGGATTGAGTTAACCCATGGTGCCCCACGATCAATGTTTGGAATTTTTAAAAATTAAAAAAAAAAAAAACAAGTAGAAAAGTTAAATTTGACTTGGCCAAATCTATGAATGCCCTCCACAAAGACCTTTTTAAGTGATGGAAAAATTTTTCTACATGAAAAAAATTAATAATTTTGATTAGAAATATTTAATTTTGAGTAAAATTTTATTTTAATCATTTTTGTAAAAAAAAAATACAATTTTTTTTGGGTGTAAAATTTTTGCCAGTGTATTTTTTTTAGTGTAAAAATATTTTTGAGTGACTAAAATACGTTTTAAAACGGGGTGCTGTGGCTTAGTGGTTAGCGCGTTGGACTACTAGCCAGCAAGCCTGGGTTCGATTCCCGGCTCAGGCAGAACAACATTTTTTCAGATATTTATTAGTTTCTATTTATAACTAATATTTATCGCAGCACCCTCCTTCGTTGATAAATAGCACTAATACGTCAACGAAGTAAAATAATAAAATAATGGCTACTAAACACAGCTTCGAAAAAATTCGACAGATCAATAACAGATGGCGATGCAACAACTGTACTCAAAATTATCAACACGCGCAATTACAGTGTTGACATACTGAAGCCCTTCTATCTTTCAAATCTTTCATCTTTCTTCTATCTCCTTTCCGAAAGAAACATCACGGTTACATTAGTAATTGATAGGCAGCATTGCCTGGGTGTTGTTTCTTTAAAAAAAAAAAAAAAACACGTGAATTTAATGTGACATTCATCTGAAATTCGGTGTTTTGCTTATAACTTTTGAACCACAAGACCGATTTTGCTGAAATTTAAAAACAAACTGGCTCAGGCTTGTTTTTCAAAAGTTAGCGTGTTTTTTATATTGTAAATGCCAGAAAAACCTTTGCCGGAATTCACCATTTTTTGAACCACTGCACATTGGGTTCAAATGGTACCAAAGTGGCGATTAATTGAAATTTATAAATGAAATTTTTGTTATAAAATTTGGTATGGGGTAAAAGTAGATAAAATTCTGCAACACTAGTTATCAAAATCAATCAACTAAGTTGTTTACTTTTTTTTCGGTGAGCTGTCAAAGTTAGCAAATTATTGCAGACTTTGAAAAAAGTAAAAAAATTGAAATTATTTACAATACAAGCGATTATTAGTAGTATTAAGTCTTTTAAAAGAAAATCTTTTATAATGGAACCTTAAACACCAGGTATTAAACTAAATTGTAAATTTTTTTTGTTTATAAAAATAGTGTCTTAACGTTTTTAATAATTTTTTTAAAAAGGGTCCAAAATTGGGATATTTTCCATATTTAATGGGCCACACATATTAAGTTAGTAATAGTTGGATTTAGTTTTGTGGATTTCAAAAAATTATAGGATATCAGCTTTTATTTAAAAGAAAAAAAAGTACGGACAATGCCCGGCCCTTTTTTTTTATTCCCATTTTTGTGTAAAAAGTCTGGGTATCATTTATTAAACAAGACCATTATATGTGTGTTTATACCCTTCAACTACAGTATGGGCTTACACTCACGCATCGAAATATGGCTCTAACGCATCGAAATTTGGGTCTAGGACCCCTTAAAGTGTATATTATTGATCACTGATCGATTCTAAGACATTCTGTGACTAACCGTGTGTCCGTCCGTCCGTCTGTTGTTGAGCACACCATAAAGTACATAAAACAAGAGCAAGAATCCTGAAGTTTGTCACAAATATGTATAATGATCATAGGCTGGTAAAGTTCTTGAACGAGCAAAATCGGACCAGGGGGGAAAAAGTTCCCCCTTGAAGAACTAAAAATACCCCAGAAATATACTTTTTTTACAAGTTTTATTTGTATATTTGTTCAACAAATGAAACATTTTAATGCCATATGAAGTTCATCGACCTGAATTTGAACCAAGGGGGATCAGGAATGCCAATTTTTCGGTCCGCCCCTTTTTGGGGGCGTGTATAGAAAAAATAATTTAAATAATGATAAATTTTTATTAATTTGGTGCAAAAACTGACATCTGTTTTTTGGCAACGTTTATCGCGAGGGGAAGTTGTCCCCCATAGTCTCCCGGTAAACCCTCCCCCATACGCCAATAAAACGTCCCCTTCAGGTGCTTTTTGTAGCTTTATTACATGTTCGAGGGTTCCGTGTTTTTTTCCAAAAACATAAAAAACGACTAAAAGATAAAAAAAACTTTTTTTTAAATTTTTTTTTTTCTAAAATGCTGTGTTTTTATGTATTTATGATAATTTGTTAATAAAAAACTTTAATATTCTCATAAATCACTTTTTTCAGATAAATTTGTACATTTGTGAGATTTTGTGAAAAACAAAAATTGGATTTAAAAAAAAAAAATATAATAATATAAATACATATTATGCGTTCTTTCTTTAATTAATTTGATAGCACATTATGTACACTTTAATTTCCATTTTTTTTTGTTAATTTATTTCTTTTCATTCCAAAGTTACAGCAAAAATTGTGAACTATAACCCTTTTTTTCGAAAAACAAAAAAAACGCTTAACAGGTTAAAATTTTTTTTTTTTTCCAAAATGTGTATTTTTACGTGTTTATATTAGGTCATCAATAACATAATATAATATTCTAAAACTACTGCTTATCTGAATTGTGATGCAATTTTATTTTCCAGCTGGGGTAAACTTAGTTTGTCCAGGATCGGCAAAGGTTTGCTTCCTTTGAATCAGTAAGAGGGCTATGAAGAGCGATCTTACGTAGTACACACTAGAGATGGGCGCGTGAGTGAATTTTGACTCACGCACGCTCACGCTCACGAAATAAAAATATTGCTCACGCACGATCACGCACGAAATTATTTTTTCAGCTCACGTTCACGCACGCTCACGTGAGTAACTAAAATTTTTCTCATGCTCACGAAATAATCACGCTCACGCAGACTCACGAAATTGTAATTAATAAAATTTTTATTTTACTTTTGTCGATTTCTTGCACAAAAAGTATTGATTTTCCTTAAAACAATAATAAAAATTTATTTAAATAACAAATTTGGTTTAATTACCCTCTTAATTTAATATAAGGACGATTTTTTTAACTTTTTTTCTGTTTCAAACAGTACAAAATAATCACGCAAACTCACGAAAAAAAATTACTCACGCACGCTCACGCACGTAACATTTTTTTCTGATCACGCGCACTCACGATCACGTGAGTAAAAATAAATTTCACTCACGATCACGCGTGATTCACGCGTGAATCACGTGAATCACGAACAATTCGTGTCACGCGCGCATCTCTAGTACACACAATGTATTTAGGAGGACATTTAACAAGAGGAAAAGGTTTGGACGTAAGAAAATATTAACGAGGTAATTAAAACACTTCGTAAATAAACTACGAACGAAATAAGCAAAAGATTTCGTTATAAACTACAAACGAAATAAACAAAGGATTTCGCATAATAAATATAAACGAAAAAGACTTCGTGAATAAACTACGAACGAAATAAGCAAAAGATTTCGTTATAAACTACAAACGAAATAAACAAAGGATTTCGTATTTAAAATATTAACCAAGTAATCAAAAGACTTCGTAATAATCAGTAATCAAAAGACTTCGTAATAAGCAAAAGATTTCAAATATAAAATAGTAGCGAAGTAATCAAAAGACTTCTTGAATAAACTACGAACGAAATAAAACAAACGATTTCGTTATAAACTACAAACGAAATAAACAAAGGATTTCGTACATAAACTATTAACGAAGTAATCAAAAGACTTCGTAAATAAACTACGAACGAAATAAGCAAAAGATTTCGTATATAAAATAGTAACGAAGTAATCAAAAGACTTCGGGAATAAACTACGAACGAAATAAGCAAAAGATTTCGTTATAAACTACAAACGAAATAAACAAAGGATTTCGTATACAAACTATTAACGAAGTAATCAAAAGACTTCGTAAATAAACTACGAACGAAATAAGCAAAAGATTTCGTTATAAACTACAAACGAAATAAACAAAGGATTTCGTATCCAAACTATTAACGAAGTAATCAAAAGACTTCGTAAATAAACTACGAACGAAATAAGCAAAAGATTTCGTGTCTAAACTACAAACGAAATAAACAAAGGATTTCGTAAATAAAATATTAACGAAGTAATCAAAAGACTTCGTAAATAAACTACGAACGAAATAAGCAAAAGATTTCGTATATAAAATAGTAACGAAGTAATCAAAAGACTTCGTGAATAAACTACGAACGAAATAAGCAAAAGATTTCGTTATAAACTACAAACGAAATAAACAAAGGATTTCGTATACAAACTATTAACGAAGTAATCAAAAGACTTAGTAAATAAAATACGAACGAAATAAGCAAAAGATTTCGTTATAAACTACAAATGAAATAAACAAAGGATTTCGTATACAAACTATTAACGAAGTAATCAAAAGACTTCGTAAATAAACTACGAACGAAATAAGCGAAAGATTTCGTGTCTAAACTACAAACGAAATAAACAAAGGATTTCGTATATAACTGTTAACGAAGTAATCAAAAGACTACGAACGAAATAAGCAAAAGATTTCGTTATAAACTACAAACGAAATAAACAAAGGATTTCGTATATAAACTATTAACGAAGTAATCAAAAGACTTCGTAAATAAACTACGAACGAAATAAGCAAAAGATTTCGTGTCTAAACTACAAACGAAATAAACAAAGGATTTCGTATAAAACTATTAACGAAGTAATCAAAAGACTTCGTAAATAAACTACGAACGAAATAAGCAAAAGATTTCATTATAAACTACAAACGAAATGAACGAAGAATTTCGTATACAAACTATTAACGAAGTAATCAAAAGACTTCGTAAATAAACTACGAACGAAATAAGCAAAACGAAGTAATCAAAAGACTTCGTATATAAACTAAATAACGAAGTAATCAAAAGACTTCGTATATAAACTAAATAACGAAGTAATCAAAAGACTTCGTATGTAAACTAAATAACGAAGTAATCAAAAGACTTCGTATATAAACTAAATACGAAATAAACGAGAGATTTCGTATATAAACGGGTTTGATACGGTTCGGGTGCTACTAACAGGGAATACTGGATAATTCAGGTTCGGAAAAATATTAACTGGAAATACGGGTTCGGGAAATATTAACAGAACATACTGGATAAACCAGGTTCGGGAAGCAGGAAATACTGGATAAATCAGGTTCGGGAAATATTAACAAAAAAATACGGTACAAACTAGTAGCTACATACCAACTTCGACTTAGGTCGAAATTGCGAACAAGAATCTGGTCGGCTTACGGTTATACTTCGTATATTCTACGAAGTATACACGAACTCCAACTGGTTTCTCGTTCCTTTGGTTGATACAACTTTGACATTATATGTAATCCGTTTTATCAACTAAATGAGAATTACTTCTCAATGCTATTTGTCTGGTAGTTTAATGATATTAGGTAAAGGGAAAAGTAGTTGGTCACCGGTATAGGAAAAAGTACTTTCTTATATTTAAATAAGTATACTATTATTTGTAACGTCACGTTACAGAATTAATCGCCATTTTGGGTACCATCGAACCCACTGTGCACTGGACCGATTTTGCTGAATTGCAAAAAGAACCTGCCGCGATAAATATATAAATATATATATTAAAAGCGCCAGTAGTGTAGGATTAGTCCTTCAAAAGTTAGCGTAGTTTCAACAGACGGGCGGACGGACACCGCTATCAATCGACTTAAAATCTTTGGGGATCATGAATATATATCTGTCAAAATTACGATACAAAACCACATGGCTCTTCAGATTTTTTTTTATATCATAAACACAGATTGTCTATGGAGTCATTTAAACATTCCCATTTACAGTTTAATTAAATTCCAAAAACTCGCGTTTTTAATCGCGATTTTAATTTTTTATAAATCACAAAAAATTTAAAAAGTTGTGAAGTTTAAGGAGCTATAACTTCTTAAGCAAATATCGGATTTTTATAATCAAAATTTAAATTAAAAGCTAAATTCCTCTTCTTTAAACGTAAAATTAAAAAAAAAAAATTGTCATAAAAAATTCATTTTAAATGCAAATGCATTTTTGAGTGCATTTTCGTTAACTTTTTCCCCTTCTGATTTTTTTTAACTTAACATATTATTATAGCGTGGCATTTGATCAAAAAAAATCAGCCATCATTTTCATTGTTAATATATTTGTTTTAAATTTTGCTAGTTTTTATCCATATAAAAATAAAAAAAATATATTTTTTTTTGTTTTTCAAAATTTTGTAAATAAATCTTTTCTAAATTGTTTTTCAATGTATTTTTGAAGAACCATAACTCCTTAAGTAAATATCGGGTTTCTATAATCAAAAACAAGTAAGAAAGTTATAGTCGGTCAAGACCGACCCCTTGATACACTACACCAGAGTTTTCCGGAAAATGGGTCCCAAGTCCAAACATGCACCGATTGTATCTGTCTTTTGTTAGATATTAATTTAGTGTAGAAAACACACACAGATCAAATTTAAGAGGAATTGGTGTATTTTTTTGTCAATAAACCGATTTAACTGAATATCGGTCGAAATTTTTATATGGGGGACCAAGTCCAAAAATGGTCCAATTATATTCCGATTTGATTAGGTTACTAAATGACACGTTTAACACCTAAAACTAAAATTTTTATCAAATATTTCCATTTTTATGAATTTTGAGGGAATTATAAGAATATCGGGAGGATGGTTTGTATGGGGACTTCCAGAAGGACTGACCCGATTCCTTTGAAATTGGAATGGTGATACAAAATTTGATTACCTGCTAAATTTCAAAGCGATATCTATTTTCGATTTTTGGCCTATGGGAGGAGAAATAAGCGGAAAAGTGGGCATGGCAAAACTCAACTTTTTGACATTTTTGCTTAATTTAAAGCCCCCTAATGACTGAATATAGTCCTAACGTTGGCGCAAATCATCAAGTAGTCGGATTTAAAATTTTCGCAAAGTGAGCGTAGAATTGAGGGGAAAAGTGGCGTGGCAAAATTGAGCTTTTTTAACATTTTTACTTCTTTTGAAGCCCCCAAATGAATTAGGAAGCGGAAAATTGCATATCATTTTGTTCTAACAATGAAACATATCCTGAAGTAATCGGATATTAATTTTTTAGACTGTGGAAGGAGAATTAAGAGAAAAATGGGGCGTGGAAAAATTGTGTTTTTTAATATTTTAAATAATTTGAAGACCCCCAATCACTTTTGAAGATGCAAATTTACATTTTTGCTTATTTTAAAGTCCTCTAATGACTTAGGAAGCTGAGAATTTCCTAACATATAGTCCTATCAATGAGGCATATCCTGAAGTAGTCGAATTTAAAATTTTTTGACTGTCGGCGGAGAATTGAAAGGAAATGGGGAGTAACAAAATTGGGATTTTTAACATTTTAACTTCTTTTGAATCCCCCAGAGGAAGCGGAAAATGCATAGCGTATAGTCCTTACGATGTAGTATATCCTGAAGTAATCGGATTTAAATTTTCTAGACTGTGTACGGAGAATAAAAAGATAAAAGAGCGTGAAAAAATTGGGATTTTTAATATTTTAACTAATTTGAAGACCCCCTAAGTATCATGGAGAAGATCAACACGAACCTGGATTTTTGATATCCAGTGTGTAGGTGGAGAACAAAAAAGGCAAAGGGGCGTGGTAAATTTATTTCCATCTATTCTATGTAAATATAATTTTTTTTTTGTGTTTCTCTTATTTTTTGTGTATCCAGCGCCTTTTGAATCTCATTGATAGACTTAAACGCTTAAAATTGGCATGCATATAGAGTGCATGAATTTTAAGTGAAATTTATTGCCTATAGACAGATTTTAGAAGTAATTAGCAAAATTTTTAAATGGAGTAATTTATAAATTAGCGATTGATGTAAAAAAATACAAAAACTAAAAAAAAAATATTTTGGCGATTTTTATGTATTTTTCTAGGATTTTGGCGATTTTTGAGTATTATTATTTTCTAGCCACTATAAAGATATATATATTTTTTTTTAAATAAAAATAATTGTTTTTTGTAATAAAAACTGAAAAAATTTGAGTTTTGGCGATTTTTGACATCCGATTTGGCGATGAGCGTAAAAAAAATCTGACAACCCTGGTCTAATTTAACATTTTTGGAATGTAGACGGAGAGTTGAGAGGAAAAAAGTTGCAAGGCAATATTTTGTTTTATTTTTTTTAATTTAACTAACTTTAAAGCCCTAATGACCTACGCAGCCAAAAATTGGCAAGCATATTGTCCTGATACTGGAGCATATTCTAAAGTAGTCAGACTTAAATTTTTTGGAAAAATTTTGTTTTTACATCTTACCTAATTTTGAAGACACCTTATGACCTTGAAAGATGAAAATTGGGATGCATATGGCACGGACTATGGCAAAGATCAACGCTGACCTGGATACAAAAAAATCCGTTGTGAATTTTGTTCAGTTTATATATATAATCTGTAACGTAGCCGGATTTTCCGCCTTTTAGACAGGGGGAGTGGCGGAAGACGGCGAAATTAAGTTTTTAATCATTTAAACTATTTCTGCAACCCCTAATGACTAAGGAAGCTGAAAATTGTAAAGCATAAAGTATTGACAATGTTTCATATCCTTACGAAGTCAACTGTGTACGGAGAATTATAAGGAAAAATTTAAGTGAAAACAATTGTGTTTTTTAAAAAAAATTCTAATATTAAAACCCTTCATGACTAAGAAAGATACAAATTGCCATGTATATAGTAGTGACCATGGGACAGATCCATACGATGAATTTTTGATATCCGGTTTAAGGACGGAAACGAAATGGGCGTGCTAAATATAGTTTTAAAATTTTATCAATAAAACCTTTTATAGTCATAAATTTTTTTTCCAGTTTGGGAAATATATTGATGTAACTCAATATAGCAATATTAATTTTTTGAAGCACAAACATAATTTTTATAAAGTTTGATAAAAAATTAGAATTATTAAGAAACGTGATTTGGTGTTCCGCCTGGCAGGGAAAGGCTATTCGACTAGTCTATTATAATACGGTTATTACAATCATTTAAGCCGAATCCAAAGGGGGCATTTGTATGGGGGCTAGGTCTTAACAAGTACCGATTTTCCAATTTCAATAGGCTTCGTCCTTGGGCCAAAATATGCTTAAGTTTCAAATTTCAAGTCAATTGATTGAAAATTTCGACCTGAATCGTGCTTAAACTGGTAGTTGGACCGACGGACGGACTAACGGACATCGCTAAATCGACCCAAAAATGTATTCTGAGTCGATCGGTATACTTAAAGGTAGGTCTAGGATCAATATTTCGGGTAGTTACAAACATCAGCACAATGTCATTTTACCCTGTACCACAGTGGTTTATTATCGATTTTTTTGAAAATAATTCGGTCATTCAGTAAGTACTTAACCGATTGCAGTGAAGTTTATACCGGTTATAGCTAAAGTGATTTCGAGCTTAAGTTTGGACGGAGGACCCCACATGTCCAATAGGGGCTACTCCAGGGGCGCCTAAAGATGGATACCTTTTGCATACCAAGGATTTAAGTGCTTGCTAATTTTTTGCTTATTACCCGATTTTTATGAAATTTGAATTTTTTTGAAGCACAAAAAATTCCCACAAAAAACATCCTTGAAGTAGTCGTTATCTCTTTTGCTTTCCGTTTTATAGCCATTTGAATGTGAAAATTTTTTTTTTTCCGATCCTGGTTTAGTTTTTCAGGAATAGTTGTACGTCCGATTTTTTTCAAATCTAAATTTTTAGTTAGCTAGACAATTTTGCGATATTTTAAAACCATAACGAATACAATATCTTATTTTGTTAAAAAGATACACAATTTTAAACTTAAAAAAAAAATAGATTTTTGTTGGTGTCCAAAAGGTACCAACACCCCTTTGCTTTCATCTTAAAAGTTTCGTTCAGAACATGTAAATTTTTTCGATTGATCTAAAAGGCAATACCACGTAGATGATTTGAAAAAGAAAATTGCGTCTCAAAATTTCCTATTTTGAGCTCTCCCAATCTCATCGAAAGTTGACCCATTTTTAACTCAAATTTCAACTTTACCCCCTTGGGAAAAAAGTGCACGCCTCTGTTGGGCCCACCAAAGCGATCATAGATTTTTTGATATGTAAGTAGCGTACAACATAAATAGCTAATAATCCCCGCCTTTAATATAGGCGTGGCAGCAAAAAATGCAAAAAATCTGTTTTTTTTGGAAATTGTTAACAAACAAATTGGGAATTTAGGGATTCCTTTCATTTTTCAATTTAAAATTTAATTTCAATATGCTCAAAAACAAAAATTTTATTGCATATTGAAAATTAACTTGAAAAAATATAGGAGGTCTCTCATACACTTGCCTCGTCTAGGGGCAGCCCTAGGGCAGTTAAAGAGGTGGGAGGTATTTAAAAAAAAAATGTTGGGGTCCAAAAATTAATGGGGATCATTCTTACATTGCACTCCTCTTGGAACGACTCCGAGGAGCGCTACGATGAGGAGCAATTTACCCCACAATTGCCTCGGAATCGGTTCTAGAGGGCTACAATGTAAGACCGACCTCTCATTAGTTTTTACACCCCAACATTTTTTCTAAACTAAACTCCCTATCTCCAACCGTTAAGGAGGCTCCCAACATGGCATTTTAATGAAATTTGCTCCCACCTCTTTAACTTCCCTAGGGTTGCCCCTAGACAAGTCAAGTGTATAACAGACCTCCAATACTCTTTCAATACCAACATTTTGATGGAACATACCTACCCTCAATCTTCAACCCTTCGACCCGTATCCGATGTTTAACCACTTAATTTTTAAAAACTGTTTCGTGTTTAATCTTTTCATTTTCATGCAATACTATGGAAACGAAAAAAAAAAAATGGAAAAAAGTGCAAAAACAACATCTGCAAAGATGATAAATATGCGAATATTTACGAGTAGGCCTTACGTGGTAACCAAACAGAAAACATCCAATGAAAAGAATATTTAACAACAAAAATCAAAGTGTGAGTTTGTGTGGTCGTTGGGTAGTCAAAATGTTGACCTTTTTATTATCGTCTGATTTTGTAGCCAGAAATAAAAATTGTTTGAGTTTTGTTAACTCAATTAGAGGGAGAATTTATATGCTAAAGGTGCATACAGACGACGCAATATTATGTACAATATTCAATTATATTGATGGTGTGTGGGTAAGATTGACCATTGTACAATCGTCAATATTACCCACACACCTTCAATATAATTGAATATTGTACATAATATTGCGTCGTATGTAGGTACCTTAAATGTTAAAATTGCAGTATTGAAGAAATAAAATCATTCTCCAACATTCAGTTTTAGAAAATAACAGAACTTTTTCTGTAATTTGACAGATTCTGTTTGCTCAAGTTAACAAATATTTTTGTGCAAATTTTAGCATATTAATTTGTAATTGTACAGAAATAGTTTGTTGGTATTTGTTTTTAATGTTCAAGGATTTTTTTTTTTGTGAAAATTAAATCACTAAAACGAAAAAGTGTCAAAATGAAATAAATCCCATAAATAGTAATGAAATCCCATATGAAAATAATACCATAATGAAATATTCCCCACGCACTGGGACTTATTTCATAACAAAATTAGTTCCAATTTGTACACTCAAAAGAAAAACTCTCTCAAAAAATCTGTAAAACGACATTCAATTTGTATTAGCAATCTTTCAGCAGATTGTTCTGCTGAAAAGGAATTTGTACTAAAATCTCTGTCATACAGTTTTAGAAAATAAAAGACATTTTACTGCGTTTTAACTGATTCTGTTTGCTGAATTTCAAAATATTTTTAACATATTTGAGGCGGATTATTTTCTAATTTTACAGAAATAATTTGCTATCATTCCTTTTTCAAGAAAATTATCTAGGTTTTTTTCAGAGTGTTTATTTTTTTCGTTTTTTATACAATTAAAAAGATTTTCTGAACATATTTTTAGCAAAATATTTTGAAATTTTACAGAAATAGTTTGCTGTCATTATATTTTCCAAATTTTTTTTTCAAAGTGTTAATTTTTTTCTCGTTTTTTATACAATTAAAACGGTTGAGACTAATAATTGACAAAACTAAAAAAAACAAGTAAGAAATTTATAGTCGGTCAAGGGGGTCGCTAGTAGTAATTGAGGGGGGCAAATTTTCCCTCGAATATGTGTTTAAAAATTCATTCTAATGCTTTTTGCACTAAAGATATACAAGATTATCATTATTTAAAAAAAATGTTTTATTCCACGCCCATAAAAGGGGGGCGGGCCGAAAAAACTACATTTTCTAATTCTCTGGGTCCAAATGCAGGACTTTGAACTTTTTGTGGCATAAAAATGTTGCATTTGTTAAACAAAAACACAAAAAATCATGTAAAAATATGGTATTTTTCAGAGGTTGGTTTAGTTCTTCAAGGGGGAACTTTTTTCCCCCTGGTCCGTTTTTGCTCATTTAAGACCTTAACCTGCCTATGAACATAAGACATATTCGTGCCAAATGTCGGGAGTCTAGCTCTTTTATTTTGGACTGCATCGTGTTAACTACAGACGGACGGACAGACGGACGGACGGACATCGCTAGAATGTCTTAGAATCGATCACTGATCATAAATATATATACTTTATGGGGTCCTAGACGGATATTTTGATGCGTTACACACGAAATGACAAAGTGAGTATACCCCCATACTGTAGTTGGAGGGTATAAAAATGCTAATTTTACAGAAACTTTTTTTTTAAGTCTAAATTAAATAAAAAAAACTATTTAAGTTTTCATGAAAAAAAAATTTCTAAAAACAAAAATTTTCTAGAAAATGTCTTAGCAGATTTCTCTGCTGATTTAACCTAGATAATCATGATAGATTTTTAGCAAACCGTGTCTGTAAAAATCAGCA
Source organism: Pegoplata infirma (assembly GCA_963921195.1). Taxonomy (NCBI): domain Eukaryota; kingdom Metazoa; phylum Arthropoda; class Insecta; order Diptera; family Anthomyiidae; genus Pegoplata; species Pegoplata infirma. The sequence continues at coordinate 96,773,312 of OY992536.1, forward strand.
GATTTCTCATATGGCTCAAAATGGGTGTATTTTCAGCAGTTTTTTCTGCTGATTGGACAGAGAATTTATTTTGAGTGTATGGAAAAATTCTGGGAGTTATTTAATTTTTATTTTGGAAGTTATTACATTTGAGAGTGTTACATTCGGCAATGCCGAATCTTTAATACCCTCCAAAATATAAAAAAAAAATCAGGGGCGTAATTTTTGGGGGGGTGGGTGATTGGGTCAGTTGGTTACGTTGAAAGCACCTTCCTATCGCGATAAATATACCAAATGATTAATTTATTTAACAAGAATACAAAAAAACATATAAAAAAGTGTATTTTTCCAGAGGTTGGTTCAGTTCTTCAGGGGGGAACTTTTTTCTCCCTTGTCCGATTTTACCCATTTCCGAACTTAATAATATTCGTGCCAAATTTCAGAAGGATAGCTATTTTATTTTGGACTGCAGCGTGCCATCTATAGACAGACGGACGGTCGGACGGACGGACATTCACAGAATGTCTTAGAATCGATAATGGATCAATAATATATATACTTTATGGGGTTCCCGACCGATATTTCGATGCGTTACAAACGGAATGACAAAGTAAGTATACCCCCATACTGTGATTGGAGGGTATAAAAATATATTTTTTTTACCGTAGGACCCCAACGGCTCTATTTTTTTTTTTTAAACCTTCTCAACATTTCCACAATAAGGGACACTCTACACTCAAAAAAAAACTGTCAGAAAAAAAAGCTTGTAAACCTACAAAAAAATTTGCTGATGTTGAACCCACAATTTTTTTGGTAAAGTTAGCAAAAATGTTTTGCCCAAAATTAGTTAACTGAAATTTTTTTATTTCAACTTACAATTAGTTCATACACATTTGAGGACCCCATTGGGTTCGGACCCGATAGGTCCAGACCCCGTTGGGCCTAGACCTAGTTGGGTTCCTTAAAAATCGTCACATTTCCAAAATTTGTGTCCGTTTCGCTCTACCTTGCTTAGTTTTTGAGATACGTGATTTTAGGGGACCACCGGGGTTTTGAGAATTACAAAACTCGATAACTTCAAAAATATTACTCGAAGAGATTTGATTATTTTGCGGTCTTGTTCTACGTGTTGAAAGCTACAAAAATGCTTTTGGACTTTTTGTTGTGTCGGCAATATTTACCGAGATATGAGCATTTTAAAATTTTCGGGAATGCTAACTTTTTTGGATACAAAGTTAGGACCCATTAGGATCCACACATGTGAAGAGGACCGGCGATACTACTCGGGTAGCCCGAGAACCAAAAATGGCCTCCATTTTGCTCTATCTGGCTTAGTTTCCGAGATAGTGCCATTTTAAGTTTTCTGAAAATAAAAAAAAATTACCATTTATTTTTGCTAATATTAGCAAAAAAGCTTGTAAAAATTTGGTCAACTCAATTTTAAATTTAGCAAAAAAAATTAGTTCAAATTTTGTTTTAAAATTGCTAATGCGCTCAATGAAGTTTACAAGATATTTTTGCTAACATGCTAATCTCAACTAAAAATTTGCTAAAAGTTAGCTAACCAGCATTAGCAAAAAAAAAAAAAAAATAGTAAATCTACTAATGTATTATTTTGAGTGTACTTTATATTACACCGTACGAACCGGACCAAAAACTCTGAGAGTAAGTTCGAAAATAAAATACCCGTGTCTCCCAGTTTTTCAAAATAAAAATACAAAAATAACAAATTGGTTGAAGTATAGAAAAAGTTCACTCTAGTCAGAAAGTGGGGATAATAATAACATTTCCGTGGCTCTCAGGTTTTTAAACAAATTTGCGTTTTTCACAAAAAATGTAAAACATATTTTGTTAAATTGCAAGGAATTAACTATTATAAGTTTTATGACGAATTCCTTAAGTCATAATTATTACAGGTCAATTTATATGTTTTTTTCTTATTCATAAGTATTATTTTTTAAGTAAAGAAAAAAATATTTTTCTTACTCATAACTATTATTTTTTTAAAAATATTATAAAATTATTTTTTAATAGTTACGCATAAGAAATATAGAAAAAAGTTGCTCATAATAATTATGCAGCAATAATTACACTGTGCTACAGTGAAAAAATACTTCTGATGTGACATAGTACAGGTTGTTGGTCTTGTCGAATAGATCACAAAAATGCTCATTAAACTTGCCAGACACCCCACAGTGGAAGATGGACGCGCATCGTAACAAAATCAAAATTGTCAGCGATTTGATTGGTTGAACATGGGTTTGATAAAAGACATCCTAGGGGATAGAAAACCATTCATAAAATATTTATATGTCATTTACTTTGACCAGGGCGTCTCTCCAAAGTCCAAACATTTTCAGTTTTTTTTAAGAAATGAAAATTTTTTGGAAACCTTTTTTAAATGATTGAGTAAAACTATTTCTAAGTAAGCTAACATCCTGAAATTTTAACACAGCTTTGACAATATATGTAACTAATTAAAACTGCCCTTATAAGCTAAAATTTTAAACCGCGTTATTCGTTAATTGACTGCCAAATGTTGTCATTTTTTAAGAAATGTGTAAAAACGGCTCTTAATTATGGACTGCATCTTTTGTGGAACCTTGTGGATACAGACAAATTCAATATGGGGTGAAACTAGAGGTATTTATCTAAACGAGGAACTTTATTTCGTCTGCAGTAACTTGCAATTAAATTCAGGATAAGGCTCCAAAGTAGGGTCCATAAAAAAAAAAAACTTATATATATTTATTTTTTAAAATTTTTATTTTTCGAAATTATTAAATATCAGCTTCAACCTATTTAGATATTTACAACAAAAGATTGGTGATGCTGCATAGACTTGAGAAACTAACTAAATACCCAGCAAAATTTGGCATTACTAGTAATGGGATTTGTAATCCGGAACAAATGTTAATAAGTAGTTACTTGTTGAAAGACTAATTATTTTAACAAGGGCGTGAGACAAAAATAAATAGTGATGAGAATAAAGATAAATAAGTACTTAGTTACTCTCGTTTTACTAAAAAGGAGTAAAAAACCATTACCAATAAAAAGTAAAATAGCTATTTACCAAATGGGAGTAATAAACACATTAAAGTGTTAAAAATAAAAAAAAAAAAGTAAAAAATTGTCAAATTTTTTTGAGTTAAGTAATTCGACACAGCAAAACTTATAATCTCAATGTATGGATGGTGGACAATGAGTCCAACTGTACATAAGGTCCTGATACACGGAAGTGAGATTATTCAAAATTCGGTGTTACCAGTTGGTAATAAAAATATTTTGAACTATATAAATTTAAATATTAGGGCAGTTATCAGAAGAATCCCAGTTGGCAAAATAAAATCACACCTGACATACCGCTGACTCTCCCTTTATGAAATCGCTGACATCTTCATATAATTTTTCAAAATGTCATCAATGACATGTCAGCAGTTTGTCAGCAGTGTCCACCAGTATCGGTGGCCACTAACAATTCGTTTAAACAACCGCTGACCAACTGCTGACATGTCATTGATGACATTTTGAAAAATTGTATGAAGATGTCAGCGATTTCATAAAGGGAGAGTCAGCAGTATGTCAGGTGTGATTTTTTTTGCCGACTGGGATCGTTAGAAAAGTCGCATAAATATTTTAAGATTTACAAAAGCAATTTTAGCAGAAAAAATTCAAGAATAAACAATCTAAAAGAAATTTTTCAAAAATTTATAGTAGAATCAGATCCAAAAATTTCCATTTTACGTGAAGAAACATCGAACTTCGTAAAAAAGGTTCCTTATCTAAAGGAACTATTGCAACTAATACAAAAGAACTTTTTTTTTTTTATTTATTACGATATGGCATTATCGTGTCTATGTTAATTTGTTTTTTAATGTTTTAATCCTGTTATTATTCATTTTTGGTTTATTACTACTATTTATTTATTATAAATCAATAAAATAAAATTGATAAAAAAATCATACGTGCCGGATATTTTAGTGTAGGGTGAAAGGTAATGTTTGCAAATATTAAATTTATCTTTTTTGTGCAATTTTAAATAGGTTTGATACAAGCAATTCCACTTATATATTTATATTGTCAGATTTGTTAACTAAAAAAGTCGATACATTTGGTCATAATTTAACTCAATTTTTTTTATGTATTTTAACTAATAATGTTTAATGATGTATATTTACTCTATCCGAACGACATTCAGTAATAATATATCAAAAATGTCAATCATCTTAACATTTTTTTAGCATTTGTTCATATAAATAAATTAACCAACTTTGCATTCAATTTATATGTAGGGTGCAAGGAAGACAACAAACTTTGATCACAGCTTTAATTGCTTAAGGTCCCTAGTTTTTAGAATGCCTAATTTTGTTTTACAACTCCTAAGCGTTTAGAAGATATAGTCAAAAAACTTCGATGCGCGCGTTTTCCATACAAACCGTCCACTGTGCACCCTCAAATTTTAGAGTTATTGTCAAAAAACATTTTAAAAGTATATTCGATTTTGTGTTTTTTGTAGCACAGTGTTATTTATAAAAATTTAATAAAAAATTGCGTTTTCATTTTTGGTGAAATTAACTGTGTTTATTTTTAAATTTTGATAATAGTTATTTTGGGTCCTTGTTAAATTGTGTTTCACAAAAAAAGTGTAAAAAAAGTCGGAAAATGTAGTATTAAGTATACTTTTGATAATATAAATAGATGTCATCAGAAAAATTTGATGGCGATTTTTTCTTGGAATATATTAACCCTCTATCTCCATTTTAGAGGTAATAGAAAATCATTAAATCGTACGAATAATGGGTTAAAATGTTCAATAAAAATTTTCTGAATCATGTTTCACAATTGCCTGTCAAAGGTCAAAAACACTGTGCTACAAATGACCAAAAATAAAATATGCAGGGGTTCTCATATGAAAATTCGGGTTGGTTGGAGTCCATAGAGTACTGATATACTCATAGTTTTTCTGGATCACTTCGTTAAGTACGTTTTTTATTGGCAAATGTGTTGAAAAACGGCAATTCTTAAATTACAACTTTAAAAAATTATTACTTTGTTAGTTTGCAACCGATTTTCGATTTTATGGATTTTTTTGAAAGGTACAAGTCTTACCTTTTAAACAAAACAAAAATATTACGATCGTTTAAGTTAACAAAAATCCAATTTTTTGAAAAATTTGTCATATTTTTTATACTCTAAGTTGAAAGTGCATCATTAAACATTTTTTTTTTTATTTTTTTATAAAAGTATAGTAAAGTAGCTTTCCAAAACACCAAAAAACATAACAATCGGTTAAAAAATGAATGAGTTATGCTAAGTTTTGTGATAGGACATTTTTAATTTTTTTCAGAAATGCTTGTAATTCAGGTATTATTCATAAATCTTATTGCTAGTAGTAATTTTATGTGCCTATGCATATAAACAAGGGATGGTAACATAATTAGATTTGTGCGTGATTGAAACATGATCACAAGTGAGCGTGATTGAAAATCAATTTTACTCACGTGGTTGTGAGTGAGTGGAATAAAAAAATGGGCGTGTCAGTTGCTTCTAAATCCCATTTATAATTTTTTGGTTTTGTTTGAAAAATATGAGTGTTCCCAGCAAAACTTTGGTAATGGGTGGTGATTATATAACACATTACCAGGTAATGTATATAACTTATTTGTAGCATTATTTTATGATGTCTTACCAAACATTTGTTCCACAACGTATTATTTCAAGTGAAAAATAATGCATTACTAATAATTTGCTACGTAATGCATGATTATTGGAAAAAATGTATTTCATATTTATTATTTCTAAACATTAAATCATGGATGACTTATATTTGGTTACATTATGTATTATTTCAAAGTTTGAAATAATGCATTATTTATAATTGGATGCTTAATGCATTACAATAACATAAAAAATAAATCTATACTAATATTATAAAGAGGTAATGTTTGTATGTTTTTTTGTTTGTTTGTTTGTTTGCAGAAAGTAATCTCCGGAACTACTCATCCGATTTCAAAAAAGTTTTCAGAAATATTTAGAGTATTCCTCCCGGATGGACATAGGCTAGGTTTCATCGACCACGCCCACTTCTACGCCCACTTTTGGCAAAAAAACGTAAAATTTAAAAATCTCCAAAACTACAAAACCGATTTCAAAAATTTTTTTACTAATACATACTTGGAAGGGTCCTTTATAATGGACATTTGCTGGGTTTCATCGACCACGCCCACTTCTACGCCCACTTTTGGCAAAAAACTTAAAATTTAAATATCTTTGAAACTACTCATCCGATTAAAAAAATGTTTTTACCAATATTTAGAGTGCTCCTCCAGGGTGGACATAGTCTAGGATCTATCGACCACGCCCACTTCAACGCCCACTTTTGGCAAAAAACTTTAAATTTAAATATCTATGAGACTACTTATCCGATTTCAAAAATGTTTTCACCAATATTTAGCGTGTTCCTTCAGGGTGGACATAGGGTGGGATTCATCGACCACGCCTACTTCTTCACCCACTTTTTGGCCAAAAAAAATAAAATTTAACAATCTCCAAAAATACTCATCCGATTTATAAAATTTTTTCACCAATGCTTGGCATGGTTCTTCAGAGTGGAAATATGGTGGGTTTTATTAACCACCCCCATTTCTACGCCTTCTTTTGTAAAAAAAATTGTCTCCACTATTAAGAATGGTCATACGGTTCACCGGCGAAAAATTTTAAAATATACGAAACTTAACTGAATTTTTATTTAGTTCGGTTTAAGTCCATATTAATTATTTCTGAGAAATAATAATTGTTGTACAATGAGAAAATCTGAAAAAAATTAAGTGACAACACAGGCTAAGTGGAGATGTCGACAGCTTTCGGAAGATGCCACCCTTCCATCATCAGCACTCCTTCGATTGCCACACACTTAATGTGTGTCAGATTAAAATTAGCCATTTAAATGAAACTTTTGAAGAAATTAAGAATTGGAATTACTCCTCTTTGTGTTGAATAACCCCTTTTCACCATTAATTCGTGTTGTATTCATTTGGCAGAAACTTAATCCATCTTAACTTTTAACAGAGTTGTATTTTTCCCATTGTTAACCCTTAGTAGGACTTTTCAAATCTTGAAAAATGTCCGTTAGGTTTGAATTTTTGTTTCATATTTCTAATTCTTAGAAATATTACTAAATTGCAATGTACCTTATGAGTTGTGTATTAATTGTGTTTATATATTGTTGGACTGTATATTTTATAACTGAATTTTTATTTAGTTCGGTTTAAGTCCATATTAATTATTTCTGAGAAATAATAATTGTTGTACAATGAGAAAATCTGAAAAAAATTAAGTGACAACACAGGCTAAGTGGAGATGTCGACAGCTTTCGGAAGATGCCACCCTTCCATCATGTGTGATGGAAGGGTGGCATCTTCCCACCCTTCCATCTGTGTTGTCACTTAATTTTTTTCAGATTTTCTCATTGTACAACAATTATTATTTCTCAGAAATAATTAATATGGACTTAAACCGAACTAAATAAAAATTCAGTTATAAAATATACAGTCCAACAATATATAAACACAATTAATACACAACTCATAAGGTACATTGTAATTTAGTAATATTTCTAAGAATTAGAAATATGAAACAAAAATTCAAACCTAACGGACATTTTTCAAGATTTGAAAAGTCCTACTAAGGGTTAACAATGGGAAAAATACAACTCTGTTAAAAGTTAAGATGGATTAAGTTTCTGCCAAATGAATACAACACGAATTAATGGTGAAAAGGGGTTATTCAACACAAAGAGGAGTAATTCCAATTCTTAATTTCTTCAAAAGTTTCATTTAAATGGCTAATTTTAATCTGACACACATTAAGTGTGTGGCAATCGAAGGAGTGCTGATGATGGAAGGGTGGCATCTTCCGAAAGCTGTCGACATCTCCACTTAGCCTGTTTTTTCACTTAATTTTTTTCAGATTTTCTCATTGTACAACAATTATTATTTCTCAGAAATAATTAATATGGACTTAAACCGAACTAAATAAAAATTCAGTTATAAAATATACAGTCCAACAATATATAAACACAATTAATACATATACGAAACTTTTTATGATGTTTCCAAAATGATTTCACCGATATTTAGAATTCTCCTTCAGGGTGAGTTCGGGTAGGTTTCATTGACCGCACCTATTTTAAAGAAAACTATGGGTCAAAAGACTTCAAATTTATAAACCTCCGAGACTTCTCATTCGATTTCAAAATATTCTGAAAAATTTCCTTTTTGGAAATTTCGATTTTAATGGAGCAAATAGCTGCAAAGTAATGAACTTTGTAACCTTTTCTATCTCCTGAAAAATTGGTCATAGAAACTTGAAATGAGGGATCCTCCAGCCCAAAAATAATTCTGAAAAAGCACCTTCTGGAAATTTAGATTTTAATGGGGTAATAAGGCTAAATTATTGTACGGTGGTACTTTTACTATCCCCTGAAATCCTCCAGAAGAATTAACAATGAAGAAAAAGACATATTTTTAAATTAAAGTTTTAAAGGGTTAAAAAAAAATAAACAATTGGTTAAGTTAGGGTAATGTGGTACTTTTTATATCAATTGAGATAACGACCCTAAATTGTTTTTTTTTCTTTAACACATGTTATACAGAAAGGAATGAAGCCTACATGGAACGAAATGAATTGGAAGTCAATGAATTGAAATGAATAGAATAGGGGACGAAATGGAATAAAACGGGGAACAAAATGGAATGATACGGGAAATGTTTGAATTTTTTTTGTTTGTTCTAAATAGTTTTTATGACAGACTTTAACGATAAAAATTTAATAAAATAAAGATTATCCAGAGGACAATTTTAGAAATGGGGACTCTAATCCTGATCCTTCTTTAATACCGTATTTATTATTACCGGTGACAAAGTTCCGGGCGGGCCTGCTAGTATTTTATAAAAAAATGCATAAGTTTAAACTAGAGATGGGATCACGACAGGAAATTTGTAACGACACACACTCACGAGCATATTTTATCTACTTACACTCAATTAAGTACAATCCATGAGTAAGTTTAATACAAAATTACTTTTTCACTACTCGTAACACTTTATATATTATCTTCTGGTATGCTATATTATTTCATTTCTCGTAACCTATAAATATCATATATATCATATATTTTAGATATATCATATACTAGCTGTTTTGCACCCGGCGTTGCCCGGGGTGAAAAAATATTATATAATGAATGAGTTTTTTATTACCATATTGCTTAATGACTTTTCACTGGGTTTAAGATAGGGATTGCAATGCGGGTTTAATAGTAACCGTAAACGTGGTTAACCGCACTATTTAGCCGTAATCGTAACCGCATAAAAACCCATGCGGTTACGGTTAGTTTAATTAATATAAGATTTGAAAGACAAAATAGGTTTTTTAAAAAAAAAATGAAAAATGGAACAAAGAATAATAAAAAATTTTAAATTTATAGATACAAAATTGCTTCAGAATATGAAACTTTTTCATTTGCAAACATATTTTAGAACCAGAAAAATTTTCTGTAGAATAAATGTCTCAGATTCTAAGACAGTTTCTATAAATCTGAAAATTTTTGAAGTGTAAAATTTCTCAGAATCTTAAAATTGTTTAACTGATAAAATGTCTCAGAACTTTGTCTACCAAAAAAAAATCCCAGAAGCAGATACTTTTTCACTTTTTTTAAAAAATAATTAATTTCATTTTAAATTAATATTTTTTTTAATAGAGGAGGAGAAACTTTTTTTATAACTTTTTCCCAATGAAACCCAAAAGCTATACCCTCCACTGTCTACCTTTTACATAAAATCAGTAAATATATTACACATTTTTATTAATCAAAAACATAATTAATTTAAAATTATTTTAAGTCTGCGGTTAACCGTTAACAGCGGTTAGTCGCTTGAATTTTAACCGTAACCGGGGTTAAGGACAACTGCGGTTATTTGCAAACCGTAGTTTAAGGGTTGAGCGATTTTTTCGATTTCGCTTAGCGTCGGGGTTTAAAACAGTTACCATTTAACGTAAATATTAGCATGACAAAAATTGGACTTTTGGGTATTTTTTCTTTTGAGTTCCTGTTTTGGCTTGAAAGGCGGAAAGATCTGAACAAAGTGAAAAAACGTTTTATTTTTTACTGACGATATAATCTGTAAGTTGTTCATCGGTAAAAAATGTTTCGAAACATCAATTAATTTGTAGCGAAAATTTGACAGTCATAAGTTTGGTTATGTTTCGCGCATCAGCAAACAAAAAATAAGCGTTATAACGGAACAGGAAGAAAAAACTTTCAGTACAATGCAAAAGGCGTGGCAGTTTACACCTCGTTGTCCGATCGCCCGTTGATACATACTTAAGTTCCCGCCTCGGTTAGTACTATCTGTGTATAAAGTTTTGTTAAAATCGGTGTAGTCGTGTAAGAGTGATGACGGAACAGGCAGAAAAAACCATGGCATATAGTTCCGCATCTTATATGGCATAAAGTTGCGAAACATACATGAAGAAAAAACTTTCAGTATAGTACAAAGGGGAGTATCAATATATTCCCCTTTGTCCAAACGCGATCTATTGTGGCTCATAGTTTTCGCCTAGGTTAAAACTATCTGTTGTGAAAATTTCATGAAAATCGGTTCAGCCATTTAAGCGTGATTTCGGAAAAGGAAGAAATAACGTACAATACAAAAGGGTCCTGGCATTTTCCGCCCCTTTGTCCAAACGCGATCTATTGTGGTGGATAGTTTCCGCCTCGGTAAGTACTATCTGTGGTAAAAATTTCATTAAAATTAGTTCACCCGTTTATGCGTGAATACAGAACGTGCAGAAATAAATTTTAATGTAATAAAAAGGGGCGTGGCATTTTACGCCCCATTTTCCATCGCCCTCTATGTTGGCTCATTGTTTTCACCTCGGTTAATACTATCTTTGATGAAATTTTCATGAAAATCGGTTTAGCCGTTTAAGCGTGATTGCGGAAAAGGCAGAAATAGCTTTCAACGTAATACAAAGGGGCGTGGCATTTTACGCCCCTTTTGTCGAGCTCCCTCTATGCGCCATAGTTTTAGCCTCGGTCAGTACTCACTGTGGTAAAAATTTCATTAAAATCGGTTTAGCCGTTTATGCATTATTACGGAAAAGGCAAAAAAAGTTCCATAAAATAAAAAGGGGCGTGGCATTTTACGCCCCTTTGTCCGATCGCGGTCTCTTATGGCCTATAGTTCCCGCCTCGGTTAGTACTATCTGTGGTGAAAATTTCATGAAAATCGGTTCAGCCGTTCTCCCCTGATTGCGGAACAGACAGACAGACAGAAAGACAGACATACAGACAAACCAACACTCAGATTTATAATATTAATAGGGATTTTACACCTTACTCGTATTCTTCGTTATAAATTTATGACTTATTTTATACCTTACTGGTATTCTTTGTGATAATGTAGATGCATTTACTTTTCTCATCGCCTGTTAAAATCATCAATGCTGCAATGTATAAAATAAGAGATCCTATACCTTATTTTATACCTTATTTGGTAATCTAAGTTTTGCTGGGTACTTCTTAAAAACAAAAATATTGAGAATAGATTGAAAATAGGCTCGTTTAAGTAAAAAATCTTTTTTGAAAAGTTATACCTGCAACATTTTTATGACAGAAAAATTTGTACGTTTGCAAACATTTTTGAAACGAAATTGGTAAAATTGTAGGACCATTTGATGGAAATTTTACCTATTTATAAATAAACGTATGAGGCATTCCACACCAAATATCCAGCAAAAAAAAAACATGTGTACCGTAAATTTCTGAATAGGTTGTATGAATAGCCCTATATGGAGCTAAGAAAATTGCGTTTTTGGTTTTAAAATTTTTCAAAAACTTGACTTAGGAGGTCATGTTGGAAAAATGGTCAAATTTGTGTTGAGTTACCTTGTTTAAATATTTATTAAATTAAAACAGAATGCACCACAATCTCAAACATCGATTAAATTTTTTTTTTTTTTGTAAAATTTTCAGAATTAGTTTTGAAATTTTTGCATTTTTAAAAAAAGTCAATTAATCAAAAAACCGGCCACTTTTTTTTAAGCTTAGATGTTTGTCTATCCACACAAATAAATTCAGACATATGTTTTTTTTTAGAAAATCGCATTTGAATATTAATTTTCATAACAATTTTGTAATTTGCTTGTATTTTCTTCAAGCAAATTACCAAATTGTCATGAAATTCAAAATTCAAATGCGATTTCTCGAAAATAACGAAAACAAGTAGAAAAATTAAATTCGACTTGGTCGAATCTATGAATACCCTCCACAATGTTATCTGATAGTAATTTTCTAAAAAAATTGCATTACAAATTTTTTATTAGAAATATATTATTTTGAGTAGAACTTTTTTTTAATCAATCAAATTTTTTGAGTGTAAAATTTTTTGGACTGTCAAAATTTTTTTGAGTGTGACATTTCATTAAAAAAAAAAAATAATAATTAAATAAAAAAAAAAATAATTTTTTTTTTTGAGTGTAACATTTTTTTGAGTGTATATATTTTTTAGTGTACAATTTATTTGAGTAACAAAATTACTTGGTAAAATATTTTTGTTGTTTTATTCCTATAGGTAATACAAAAAAAAAACTATTTCACATATTTCTCTCTTTTTATTTTACCATCCTCTTCTTTAAAAACCAAAAACAAACTAACCCATATTATTTATTTGATTTTTTTCCAAAAATTCTTACTATACACCGTTACATACAGTTACACTAACAATAACAAAACAATAACAAATATTTACTTGTCTAACAACTAAGCTGCACCCCACGGCAGGAAAACAAACAACAACAAGTTTTAAAAAAACTGGTATTTCACCATGCTTTTAAAACTTGTTTTACGAGTTTTCAAGAGTTTAAGGTGAAAAGAATTTGAAATTCAGAGCCTTGCTTATAACTTTTGAACCACTGAACCGATTTTGCTGAAATTCAAAACCAAACGGACTTGGGGAACGACAAAGATATATAACACGTTTCAGCATCCTCAGAATTGTCTTTCGAAAGTTAGAGTGGTTTTAATCTCGTAAATTCGCAAAATACCCTTGCCGAAATTTACTCTTTTGCTCATAACTTTTGAACCACTGGACCGATTTGGCTGGATTGCAATACCAACCTGACCCGGTAAATGGTCAACATATATGTCAAACTTCAGGAGCCTCCATAAAGTCTTTCAAAAGTTAGCGTGTTTTCAACGGACAGACAGACAGACAGACGGACGGACGGACGGACGGACGGACGGACGGACGGACGGACGGACAACGCTAGATCGACTTAAAATCGATCAAGGATCATGAATATATATACTTTATGGGGTCCTAGACCAATATTTCGATGTGTTACAAACGGAATGACAAACTTATATATACCCTCTATCACTAGAGTGGAGGGTATAAAAACACATTACAATTTTTTTGTGTGGATAGACAAACTAGAGATGGGAACATGAGCAGATAAGAGCGTGAGTGTGACTGAATTCAATTTTACTCACGTGATTGTGAGTGAGTGTGAGAAAGATTATTGCGTGAAAGAGTGAGCGTGAGTTGATTTTTTGCGTGAGTTTGCGTGATTTATTTTCTCTTCATATTTCCTTTCAGTCCAAAAAAAGCAACAAAAAAAATGTGAAATTTTGCTTAACTTCAGATTTCGTCCCGAAAAAAAAAATTCACTCACGTGACCATCTCTTAGACAAACATCTAATCTTTAAAAAAAAATTTACAAAAAAAAAACAAATGTGGCCGGATTTTTTATAAATTGACTTTTTTAAAAAATGGAAAATTTCAGAACGGGTTCTGAATTTTTTTTTATTTCACTCACACTTTTTAATTCCACTGACACTCACTCACAACGACGTGAGTAAAATTGATTTTCAATCACGCTCACTTGTGATCATGTGTCAATCACGCTAATCTAATTTAATTATGTTACCATCTCTTGTTTATATGCATAGGCACATAAAATTACTACTAGCAATAAGATTTATGAATAATACCTGAATTACAAGCATTTCTGAAAAAAATTAAAAATGTCCTATCACAAAACTTAGCATAACTCATTCATTTTTTAACCGATTGTTATGTTTTTTGGTGTTTTGGAAAGCTACTTTACTATACTTTTATACAAAAATAAAAAAAAATTGTTTAATGATGCACTTTCAACTTAGAGTATAAAGAACATGACAAATTTTTCAAAAAATTGGATTTTTTATAACTTAAACGATCGTAGCTCAGCCAATTCTTGATCGATTTTTAATATTTTTCCTTTGTTTAAAAGGTAAGGCTTATACCTTTCAAAAAAATCCATAAAATCGAAAATCGGTTGCAAACTAACAAAGTAATAATTTTTTAAAGTTGTAATTTAAGAATTGCCGTTTTTCAACACATTTGCCAATAAAAAACGTACTTAACGAAGTGATCCAGAAAAACTATGAGTATATCAGTACTCTATGGACTCCAACCAACCCGAATTTTCATATGAGAACCCCTGCATATTTTTGGTGTAGCACAGTGTAATTCTTGCGATGTTTGCAAAATGCGTAAAAAATTAAAATTGTAAAGTATCATACATAATAAAATTGTGTTTCAGAAATTTACTTTACAATTTTACTTTTTAAGCATTTTGCTAACATTGCATTGATCTTTGAAAATCTCTAGTAAAATTTGATGAAAAACATTTTTGTAGAACTTTTTAACATTTTAAACGAACAATATAATGAATTTCTAGGTGACAGGACACAATCCCCACGGACATTACCCCCATAACGGAAATGGGGACTATGACAGATTTCATTTCGGTCATAATCCCCATAATAGTTTTGGGGACTCTGACCGTTTCCAAAACGGTCACAATCCCAATGGGGATTATGTCCGTTCCTTGTTGGGATTAAGACCGAACTTTTTTCGGTCATAACCAACATTCACATTATGGGGAGTAAGTCCAAAGCAATTTTGGTCATAATCCCCGTTTTCTGCAGAGAGGGTGGGTCTAATGCATGAAGTTTTTAATCCCTAAGTCCGGCCAAAGGCCGGCTACGCAGAAAAAAATAAAAATAAAATTCTTTTAATTTTGGGGATTATGACCAACTAGTATAGAAGACATAATCCCCATAATGGGGATTATGGCCATTTGTTAGGTGGTCAATATCCCCATAAATCTGGGAATTGTATCCGTTTTTTATTGGAATTATGTCCAAATAATTTTCGGTCATAGTCCCCATTACCGTTATGGGGATTATGACCGAAATGAATTTATTCATAATCCCCATAACGGAAATGGGGATTATGTCCGTGGGGATTATGACATGTCACCGAATTTCTATGAGAGTGTTAGAAAAAAGGATAAAAAAAATAATCCCTAAAAATGGGAGATATTTTAAGAAATGTACCGAAAGTAAATATTACCGAAGACATTTACATTAAAATTTTTGTCAGAAGTAGATTAAATACATTTTATCGACATAATTTACACTTCTTTTTTATTGACGTTTTTCGCAAAAACGCGAATTAATCTAGAAAAACTGGGAAACACGTGTTTTATTTTCGACCCTACTTTCAGACTTTATCGGTCTGTTTCATTAATTTTCGATTTCGACACGATAAATTTTCCTGCTTCATAGCTTGCAATAGTTTTAATACGCTTATTAACAACGGCTAATACTTTTTATAAATTGTCTATTATGTTTAAGAGTTTTTTTTTTCGCGCTCTTCCCATAATACTCTTATTTGTTGAATATGCTCATCCAATCTCTTATAAAGTAATTGTAAAATACTGATACGATTACGATTACGCGAAATAATTACGAACCAGTGAACATTATTTTAATAAGTACATACCCATTAGGGTGGTGCGTATTCCAATGAATTGCTCAGATCAACTATTAATAGTGCGGAAAAGTTAGTTTAAGTAAAAACAAGCATTTTAAAATTAAAATGATCAAAATCGGTCCATGTCCTCTGTTCGCGCATCGCGGGTTCAAATTGGGGTATTTGAAAAAAATGCACATAATTAAAAAAAAAATTTAAAAATTTATTCGTAAATATTCAGATAATTTATTTTTTATTTTTTTCGGATATCGATAAATTATCTCTTTGAAATTTTTTGGGCCCTGGTTCAACAAGGGTTAAAGATGTTTTTCAAGAAAACTTTGCATAAATTTATAATTGTTCATTTTTTTAAGACATACACAATGTTAGGGTGAGGAATTTTCAAAAATTTAAGAACATCTCTCTGAAATTTCATTGGGGAATACTTTTAAACGCATGCCGGCAAGGGTTAACGTTGTCCAAAAGCCTATTATTTTATATCAGAGTAATTACCCAGGAAGAAAAATACGAATGGGAGAGCGCTGGCAAAGTACCTTTTATGGTCGCTTGTGTGCTGGGAAAGCATCACAGTTTAGTACTCTCCCAGCGTCCAAAATGATAACCACGGTAAACGGTATGCTGTTGCTATTTTAAAGCGTTTTTAAAGCGCTTTAAAAACAAAAAATATGGTACTATTATAGCACTTTTAGAACAAAAAATGGGACGTATCTAAATTGAATACATAAGTCCATAAGACACAACTTTTTTTGGTGTTTATTTGAATAAAGAAATTTATTAAATTAGGATAAAAAATTAATTGACTCATTTATTTGGATAAACAAATTTTGAACAAACTTTGAACAATTTTTCAAGTCCCGGAAAATTTTTTTTTGCAGTTTTCTTTGCGTTTTGTAATAAAAAATTTATTAAAAATGCTTTTAGGAAAAAATTTGGAAAAGTCCCGAAAAAAATTGTGTATTGAACCGAAACGGGTATGTATCCGGAGTTTAAGGGTGATGTTTCCGGAGTTTAAGACACTTCCTCACGAAAGAAACAGGTGTTTTTATATAAAAGGTGTCAAGTTTGTAATATGTAGGTCATTGTGTATAAGTGACATATCATGAGAACTATCAAGGACCGGCCACTTATCCTGCAGGGAAATAAAAAATATTCCAATTGTTATGAAAATTAATAAATTTTAATAAAAAATTTATACTTTGAACGGATTTAAAGAAAAACATTCGCAAAGCACTTTTCGAATTCATACTACCTTCTACACAAAAAATAAAGTGCTTTGCCGAGACTTTTTCTTTGGAACGGTTGACAGTTTCTGCCTGGGTAAGTAATTATAGTCCAAAACAACTATTTGAAAATGACTGTTGGACCAACAGTGTTGGTTAATTTTAAGTAAAATGTTGCCTACAGCTATAAATTAGACAAAAATGTTGATAAAAACACATTTTCTTGAAATCCGGTAAATTTAAATTGCTCCACAGACTAACTGGATAAAGGAATTTAACCAAGTTTTTTTTTGTACAATCCATGGGATGTATTCAATGAAATCAAATGGATAAACTAATATATTTTGAAATTTTGTTTCATTAAATTTTTAAAATTGTAAAAAAAGTAGTTTTGAGCTCCATGCTAAAAATGTGCGTTTATTTTTTTTGGACTCCCGTTTTTTCAAAAACGCCAAATTTTGACCCGCGATGCGCGAACAGAAGACGTGGACCGATTTTGATCTTTTTGGTTTTAAAATACTTGTATTTACTTAAACTAACTTTTGAGCACTATTAATAGATGATCTGAGCACTTCATTGGAATACGCACCACCAGCGACGTATCCAGGAATTTGAAAAGGGGGGGGGGGGGGGCCCAACTAAAATTTTTTTTTGGTAATCATAACATTATTTTCTAGGATATTTCCGATATTTGCGTTTGAAAATTCAAAACCGCTAATTTTGGCATGTTTATGATTCTACTGTTACGAATATGAATATCTCGTTCCATTTTGGAGATATTCACGCTTGAAAATCAAAAAAAAGGTTTTTTAAATAAATCATCGTTGGCGCAATATTTTAAAAAAATAATCGATTTTTTTTTTTCCAGTTTAAATATTTTCCTAAGTCGTTTTTTGATATTTAAAACTGCAGTTTTTTTATTCAAACCCGATTTTTAAAAAAAAGTGCTAAATTAAAAATAATATATCGTCGAACTATATTCAATAAATGCCAACTCGAAAAAGCTTACTTTTCAGGAGAGCTAAAAAACTAGTTATTTCGCATATTATTGTAAAAATAAACAATGTACCTTCCATAAGATGGTTAAAATATTCTAAATAATTTTTACCTACGCCAAAAATTTCATATTTTGCACTGGTTTGCATATTTTTTTGAGATGGCATTTATTACTATGTCAAAAAACAAATATTTTTTTAGAGTTGGCATATTTTGTCGGAAACTAAAAATACATTTTTTTTTGAAAAATTTTTTATTATATTTTTTTTTTTTTTTTTTTTTGATTTTGTTTTCCTTAGTGCGGTAATTGCAAAAACTAAAAAAAATTAAAAATCTTTGCATATTTTTAAAAGTTACTAGCTCCGAAAGGCTTTTAATCTCAGGGTGGTCAACTTTGGCACTCTGTATCTCACGCTTTATTGTAGAAGGCTCACTCCAAACTAGCTATTTTGAAAGCTTATATCATTGACTTTATTTGCCCCACTCATAATGTTTCAATCTGATAAATAGTTTGAAAGTTACATATACTTATATAAGCAATTTTTTTTTGCAAACACTATTTACCGATATTTTCAAAATGGCAATATCTCGAAAACTAGGCATTAGATATCAAAATCTTTACCAGATTCGTGTTCAGAAAGGCAAATGCAATAAGATATGTGGTCTAATTTTTTTTTTTAAAAAATTTTGAAAAATTTTTGGAAATTTACAATGGGAGTTGGCATTTATTTTCACCAAAAAAATATGTACTTTGAGTTAGCAGAATAACAAAAATGGATGTAAAACGACAAAAAATTATTTTTTTACTCTGAAATTTTTACCACAGATGGGTATTGCATAGGGGAGCTATTTTCCATCGGAAACTCATTTCGGTCAAATTTGAGTTGGCATATTTTGAATATAGGTTCTCGATATGATCATTTTTTTAGAAAAAATTTTTCAAAATCTGAGAATTTTGTTTGGAAATAATAAATTTGTTTGGAAATAATAATTTTGTTGAAAATAAGAAAAAGGCTCTTAGAACCTCAGAAATAGGCGTAGAAACGGGGGGCTGGGGTGGGCAAAGCCCACCCTAGACTCGATTTAGCCCACCCCAGACATTTTTGCATTTAGACCACCGCCGACAATTTTCCTTTTTATACCCTCCACTTAGTGATAGAGGGTATATATAAGTTTGTCATTCCGTTTGTAACTCATCGAAATATCGGTCTGGGACCCCATGTAGTATATATATTCATGATGCCCGATCGATTTTAAGATCTGTCTGTCCGTCTGTCCGTCTGTCTGTGGAAAATGCTCTCGCGGACAAAATATTGCACAGAGATGACTGAAACTTAACACATATATTGGAAGTTCTCCCGAGAAGTTTGGTATTGCATTTGAGCGATATCGGTTCAGCGGTTCAAAAGTTGTGAACGAAAATGTAAGCACACCTCATAAATTTCAGTACATTCAACATAACCTAAAAATACAAAATGCTTTAATTCGGCTTCTGGTTGACATATGTTAACATAATTGAACACCAAATGGTATTTAAACAAGTACGAACATATTTTTTGACAAAAAAAGAAAAAAATCGCGGATTTTTTTTTTACCAAAATTTTTTTTCGCGGAATTTTTTTTTAAATCTTTTTTTTTTCAAAAGTAATTTCCTTTTAAATAAAGTTGTTTGCAATAATCTTTTTGAAATTGTGGAGGGTATCACTACATTCGGCAAGGCCGAATTTAACTTTTTTACTTGTTTTAATTATTTAAACTTTGATATGCTTAAATCCAAAATTGTCAGGAATATTTATTCAAACTTTTACAAGTAGCAATAAGATATTAGTTCTGCTAGTTGTGAAAGAAGTTTTTGAGCTATGCGTTGAATAAAAACGTGGTTACGAAGTGCAATGCTTCAGGAACGATTTTAAAATTTAGAAGTTTTAAATATTAAAAATGAAAAAATGAAAAAAGAGAAATATAACGTTTTTTAACTCTTTTATTATAAATTGATTTTAATATACAAATTACACTACTCTAAATGAATCAACTTTTTTTGCACAGAGTTGTAGGTTACATTTTCTAAATTATTTTGGCCTCCTAAACACGCCTTCTCGAGATATAGGCATTTTCATTTTTTATGGACCAAGCCCTCAAAACCGACAATTTTTTTAATATTTGAAAATTTTATGTAAAAGATATTCATAATTTTTTTATTCAAATTCCCAATAAAATTACCTAACTTTTGCAAAAATCCGGACTCGGTGCGATCAAGGATATCATCAGGACATTCTAAGGAAGTTTAACATGCCCTTTTTATGGTTACATCCTTATAAGTATCCAAATTTTGCAATAAATATCCTGTTCAAAGCAGATATGTAAAGTAAACACTCCAATAAAAAGAACCTGGGTTTAAAATCCAAAATCCATGAAGTATAACCAGAAATATTTGCAAAAGAAATCAAAGCTTTGAACCAAATTTGCATATTTTTTTTCATACATTTTTTCGTACCAATTTTTATGATTTTTTTTTTGGTAAAATTAAAAAAAAAGATTAAAACACATTTCCCATTTTGTGGACCATGTTCAACTAAAAAAAAATATTAATATTAAAAAAATTTCGGTTTTGAGGGCTTGGTCCACAAAAAATGAAAATGCCCAAATCTCGAGAAGTCGATTTGATACAGCTTTTCTGATGACAGATTCGCGTTCAGGAGGCCAAAATACTTTAGAAAATGTATTCAATATGTCTGTGCAAAAACCGTGTAGAGCAGTGTTATTGTTTATGTATTTTTAACGAAAATAGTAGTTAACTTTAATTTTTTTTAAAGCAATTTTTGTAATTTCTTGTTATATGTTTTTTAGTTTTAATATGTTTTTTTTTTTGGGAAGGGGGGGGGGCTTTTGCCCACCCCAGAATGATGGTCTAGCTACGCTTATGACCTCAGAGCTTAAAATTTTGTACAGAAAACTGTTTTCATGATCCTGATGCATAAATTTCATTAAATAAACCCAATATAATGTGTTTTCGATATATATTTTACAGATATTTCGATATAAATAACTTTTTGAAAACGAAAATTTAATAAGTCAAAAGTTTTTATAAAAAGATATTAAAAATTTTATTCAAAAACCAAAATATTTGCAATACTAAAAAGTTTATGTTTGTTACTTGAATTATGTGTTAAAGTGAATTAATTTTTTTAAATTTTTCAATCCAAAAGGGGGGGCCCGGGCCCCCTGGCCCCCCCCCTGAATACGTCCATGCGCACCACCCTAATGCCTATACCTCGAGAAGGCGATTTGATACAACTTTTTTGTTGACAGATTCGTGTTTAGGAGGCAAAAATACTTTAAAAAAATGTAAATAGGAAGTCTCTGCAAAAAAAGTTCGTTTTTGTAGAGTAGTGTAATTATACGTTTCTAATATTTAAATGTGAGGTACCTAAATCAAACGGACGTAAAAATTTCAAATTTGATGTGCTTGTTTTTGTTTTTTTTTACGTCTTGCGCGACGCAATTTGAATCTGGTTCGACCCTTAAATGTCATAAAGGTAATAACGTTTACGCTCTCATATCGTTCTTGTATTTATTGAGTAAACGATATTGCTTCGATATTGTTTGGTTTATTGGGGAAAAGTTTTAGAGCATTGTGGAATATATTCATGGATTTGGCCGGGTCGAACATAACATTTTTAATTGTTTATTTATATTTTGTTAAAATTTCTTTCATTAACACAATGATTTCTTTATTAACATATTGTTTTCTTTCTTTTGTATAAAATGAAGATTTTTTTAAAATTATTTTTCATGTTTTACCGCATTTTCTTTATTTTGTTGATGCAGAAAATCAATTAAAGTAAAACAACATTCCTGACATGATCACAATACACAACTTTATACAAATTGGTAGCAACAAAATTATTACGGCACGCTTTAATATTTAGGTGTCTAAAAAGGCGGCACCTTTACATATTTCGATTTCTTAAGCTTAAATTAAAAAACAAAAAAGTAATTAAGTTATCAATTTTTGTAATACAAAAATGCTCGTAAAAATTTTAAAATTGAATCATTCAATTTTATTTTTGTCTCTTTCAATATTGTTAAATTTACGTACAATTAAACAACAAAGACCCAGCCGACTGACTAACTTACAATAATTGTCATCACTTTGTTACGCTTTAACTAGATTGAAATTTAACTAGATTAAATTTTAAATAGAAAATCTTTGTTAAGTCTTCTTTATGCACCGTTATTTAGTGAGATTAACATATAAATTGCACCAAATTTTTTATTTTTATTTTTTTTGAAAATTGAAAGATAAAAACTTTGAGACCGACTCATTGTCAGTGGCTTTCTTTTTAAATTAAGTATTAAACAAAAAAATATATAATTAAAATTTATTTAATAGTCAACTTAATGCTTGGAAAACTAGTCAGCCTATACATAATAAAGAAAACTTAATTCAATTTTTAAGTGATAATAAACACATAAAAATTTAATAAATATAAACTGGAAATTTATTAAAATGATTGTTGTTGTTGCCTGTCGTGGAAGTATCAAAAACAAAAGACTTAAGACACGAACTTTTTGGAAATAAAAACAACAATAAGGTAATTAAAACAATTAAATTTAGAAACCGAATCGATTTGTTGGAAAAAATTCCAAAAATACGAAATGTATGACTAAAACATAAATAAATGTGTTTCCTATTCTGTAGAGCATTTAATCATTGTATACAATGTAAAAAATATAACTGCAAAAATCTTAATTTGAAAAAAATTGTTGAAAGAAAAAATTTTGTGCAAACATAGGCCCGTACCAAAGAAAAATAAAAAGTCTATTTAAACAATTGTTTTATTTTAAATTTAAACTTTTTTATACATTTTTTGAAAGTCAATTTTAAAAACAAATGCAATTTGTATGGAATTAAATTAAAAGGGTGATTCCATGTCAAACCGCACAGAAAACTGTCATTTTCGGATTTGTCACCTCCGATTTTAATGAAATTCGCAAAAAATATTTCACATGCGTTGTTTCTATAAAATGATTACCTTACAAGCTCCAAAAATTTTTAGTTTTCGAAATATGGCGTCTTGAAAATTGGCAAAAACGTC
This sequence comes from Pegoplata infirma, assembly GCA_963921195.1. NCBI lineage: Eukaryota > Metazoa > Arthropoda > Insecta > Diptera > Anthomyiidae > Pegoplata > Pegoplata infirma. The sequence goes on from OY992536.1 coordinate 96,796,493, forward strand.
AAATTTTCAATAAGGTGCACATACAAAGTCACCCATAACTTTAAAACTATAAAACTCACAACTACAAAATAGGTACCATTTGAAAGCTAAAAGGATTACCTTAAAAGTGACATGCACAATTTTTTCTTGTAATGAAAGGTCAAAGGTCATATTTCAATGTCTAATGTTCAAAGACCTATATCTCAAAATCCGATATTTTTAAAATTCTAAAAAAAATATATAATAACAATCAAGTCTTTCCCTACATTTGTATCAAAATTTCAGGGTGGACGCTCATATGGTTCCAAAGTTACAGAGGAAAACGTGCTCGAAGGCAAGGTTTTTTCTACGAGTTCATATGAAAAATATTGCACAAACAAAACAATATACTTAGTCGTAAACAAAAGTGCGGGCCTAGAACAAGGCTTAATACTTTTTATGTATTTTGAGTTATATTGTAGGGGTTTTCTTGTTCTTATACAAGGAAAGTCCTCGAAAGTGAACATACCTGATTTCTTTGAAATTTATTCAGGTTAAAGAGGGTTAAAAATTACCCATTTTCAGTTATTTTAAAGTTTAGGTACTTTATATTGATGCCACATATAACAGATCGGTTTTATTCGAAACCAATATTCTTCCAAAGTAGGGAAATAGGAATGGGGTAGGGGAACCGTATGTTCACAGCGGAATAAAGCTCATAAACAAGAATATAATCAGGCGTAAAAATGGTTTAGAAATGAAAACACTTCTTTGAATTTTTGCCTTATTTTATTTTGGACATACTAATAAAGATATATTTTTTTTAAATTCGGATGAAACCCGACCTGTAAGAAAAACTACCAATAAAAAATTCATGTGATTGCTTAATTTAAGTTGAAAATAGAACAAGCAATGAATTTGTTTTACAAAAACTATATTGTTTAACAAAAACTATACATTTTTAACAAAAACAATTATGCAACAAATAAAATGTCTCAAACAGACGCCAACAATTTTTTTTTCAAATGAAACGGATCTGATATATGAATGTACTTAAAAGTTAAAATTACTAAAAATCGGTAATTTTTTACTCCCGTTTAAACCTTTGAAACTAAATTAAGACCAATAAGCTCAGACAGGTCGATGTTAGATATTTGTTGTCTTTCATGGGCATAAATTTCAAAGAAATTACGTGTGTTCACTTCGAAGATTTTCCTTGTAAGAAAACAAGAAAACCCTACGATAAAATTCAGTTTTGATAGTGAAATCAAATTCAGGAGGTCGAAATATTAATAAATAATGGGTTCAGTTTTTAGGTCCGTCCCATTGTATGTTTCCTGCTATGCTGCTTCGTGTGTGTAAGCTTTTGCATATGAACTCGTAGAGAAAATCTTGACTTCGAGCCCTTTTCCTTTGTAACTTTGGAACCATATGAGTGTCCACCCTGAAATTTTGATACAAATGTAAGGAAAGACTTGATTGTTATCATATATTTTTTTGAGAATTTTAAAAATATCGGATTTTGAGATATAGGTCTTTGAACATTAGACCTTGAAATATGTCCTTTGACCTTTCATTACAAGAAAAAATTGTGCATGTTACTTTTAAGGTAATCCTTTTAGCTTTCAAATGGTACCTATTTGGTAATTGTGGGTTTTATATTTTTAAAGTTATGGGTGAGTTTGAAAGTGCACCTTATTGAAAATTTTACGTTTTTGCCAAATTTTAAGCCGCCATATTTCGAAAACCAAAAGGTTTTGGAGCCAGAAAGGTAATGATTTTAGGAACACTATCCATTTGCAATATATTTGGCAAATTTTATTTAAATCGAAGGTGACAAATCCGAATGCTGTGTGGTTTGAGCTGGATTTGCCCAAAAGTCGATTTTAATATTTTGTTTTTTAATAAAATAAATATTCCTAGGATAATTTGGGCACGTAAAGTCCATTTCTGTACTTAGAAATATCAAAACCTTAGCGGTTATCCGTTTAGATGAAATTGTTGGTATCCTGTCTAGAGGCGGTCTTGCCAAGTAACCGATAAAAAATATACAAAAATTGTTTAAAATTTTTTTTTTTAACAATTTTTGTCAAAAAATATTTTTTGAGTGCATTTTTTGTTTTCATAAAAAACAAAATAAGGAGAGCAATATAAAAAATAGGATAATTAAAGAAATTTGGTAGAAATAAAAAAAAAAATCAAAATGAAAAAGTATCAGAAATATCCACACACAAAAAAAAAACTTTGTCAAATTACTAGGAAAAGTCTCGTAATTCCATTTTACCAATATTTGACAGTTTTCCTTGTTTTTAACAAACAAATTTGGATTGAAATTTATTTTTTTTTGTAATTTTACAATTATTTAGTAATTTTACAAATTTCCAAGACAATTTTACAAAAAAAAATCTAGTAAATTCACGACAATTCATTGTAATTTTAATTGTGCCAAAAAACTGTAAATTTACAATTTTATTGTTTAAAAGCGTGTAAAATTACAAAATGATTGGTAAAGAGCTTGTTAAATTACTAGGAATTCTCGTAAAATAGGAAGTAGCAAAAAATCTAGTAAAATTACGAAACCTCTTTGTAAATTTTATTGTGTAAAAAAATGTGTAAAGCCCAGCAAAACTTAGATTACCAAATAAGGTATAAAATAAGGTATTGGATCTCTTATTTTATACATTGCAGCATTGATGATTTTAACAGGCGATGAGACTCAAAGTAATGCATCCACATTATCACAAAGAATACCAGTAAGGTATAAAATAAGTCATAAATTTATAACGAAGAATACGAGTAAGGTGTAAAATATATGATATTTTATAGGTTACGAGAAATGAAATAATATAGCATACCAGAAGATAATATATAAGGTGTTACGAGTAGTGAAAAAGTAATTTTGTATTAAATTTACTCACGTGATTGTAAGTGAGTGTAAGTAGATTAAATATGCTCATGAGTGTGTGTCGTTAGAAATTTCCTGTCGTGAGCCCATCTCTAGTTTAAACTTATGCATTTTTTTATAAAATAATTATTTTTTATGTTATTGTAATGCATTATGCATCCAATTATAAATAATGCATTATTTAAAACTTTCAAATAATACATAATGTAACCAAATATAAGTCATCCATGATTTAATGTTTAGAAATAATAAATATGAAATACATTTTTTCCAATAATCATGCATTACGTAGCAAATTATTAGTAATGCATTATTTTTCACTTGAAAATAATACGTTGTGGAACAAATGTTCGGTAAGACATTCTAAAATAATGCTACAAATAAGGTATATCAGACATGGGGGTTAATGATTACATTGTGTAATTGTAATTGAAAAAACTCAATTACAAATTACATGTAATTGTAATTGAAAAAACTCAATTACAAATTACATGTTATTGTAATTGAAAAAACTCAATTACTAATTACATCTAATTGAAAAATGTAATTGATTTTAATGTAATTGTAAGAAACATGTTTATTATTACATTTAGTAGTTAATTACTAATATTGTCAATTACACATACATATTTATTCAAAAATCTTTATGCATAAAATCGTTAGTGCAATTGTTTGTAACGCATGATCTCTGGAATCATAAGAGCTACCAACCTAAGACATACATATTAGATGCTGAACAAGGTTTTAAAGATTTGATTTTTTTCGACCCTGCAGGTGGCGCTGGCCTCAAGTTGTAAACAGAATTGTGGGTGCCACAATACTGTAGTCATTCGCAACAAACTGGAAGCAAAAACTCCAAGTCAAACGAAGATAACGAGAGTTTTTGTGGTAGTATTTAAAAAAAACTTAACAATGACTACAGACGACACAAAAGAAATACACAAAATAGACCGTACAATGCGAGTAATAATCACCACATTAATTGGAATGCAAACATTTTAGTTAAACAAATTAAATTTAACAAATATTTAGGTAAAAAATCGTTTAACTAAATTTGAATTCATAACTGAAATAGACAAAAAATCTAAAACTGATAGGGTTTAAATAAACCCAGATTTTTTATACAATGAATTTATTCATTAAATTTTTAGTTTTGAAATAAAGTTTAAAGTATTCATTTTCAACTGAAACATGAATCAAATAAATTTTTTTTTTTTAAACTTCCGAATACCATGAAAAAGAATAGTTGTATGTTTTTTGTCTTTAAAAATATTATAAGTAGTTATTTATTATGATTTTTTTACATTATTAACCGTTTTTTTACAATTTGGAAAGAAAAAAATATTTTATCAAAAAATTTTTTTTTTCCTGTGAATTTTAATATAATTTTACCTAAGTATTTTTCAAAGCTAAACCAACATATTGTCAATGATATGCCCGTCCATCTGCAACATATTTACACAGATTAAAAAAAAAATTTAATTTTGTCGTTTTTTAGCGTCCCAAAAAAAGTGTAAATACAACAGTTGTTAATACATTAGAATATTTTTTTTTAAAACAAAAAGTCACAAACAACTGTTATATTTGGTCTCTGAAGAGAAATCATAATAAAATTTATTTGTTACGATTTCTATTTTTGTCGACCATCCAAATTTTGATTTAATTGCTCAAATAACGTATTTTTGTCATAATATGACATATTATGTATGCTAATTAAACGTAATCTTATCATTTGATTGGAAAATGATGTTTGAATGATTTGTTGCATGATTCTCTTTAACATGGATTTTATCGCGAGTAGATCGGATGTAAACAACGCGAGGTATAACGAAAATAGTCGAAAAATTTAAAGAAACGCTAAACAAATTTTTAATATTACTGAATCCGTGAAAAAAAATTTTTGATATTTTTTTTGAGTTAGTAGTCTGTAATATATAAAAAAATATAGTGTTATTTATCAGTGTTATTTATCAAGCACAACAAAAAATCTTTGAAAGAATATAAATTTGGCTGAAAACCACAAATTTTCTTTAAAAGATAAAATAAAATAATTCAGGTAATAAATATTTGTAAAAGGGAAAATTTTATCAAAAAAAAGGTCAACATTTTTTAGGATCTGCGTTTATGGCACATATAAAAGCAGATAATAAAAAAAATTAGACCTTTTCTGTAATAATAATTTAACTTTTGGAAATATTTATTGCGATATGCAGCCGCTCCATTAAATGATAATGCAATGTCTTTAAAAGGTAGTTTCTTTACATATTTCGCGTTGCAAAAAAATAAAATACTAATGTCTTTTTGGAAATCCCGATATCCCAACTTGATTTTTATGACCACACATATAAAAGAAGATCCTATAAAATGTAGACCTTTTCGTGCCAAAATTTTCAATTTTTCAAATATTTATTGCGATGTACAGCCACTCCATTGAATTTCAATGCAATGTCTTCGCATATTTTGCGTTGTAAAAAAATAATAGTGTCTTTTAAATTCCTTTTGGAAATCCCGACTTTTTATGTCTTTATGACTTTGTAGCTGTTTCCTTTTTGTTATATGTTAAATTATGCAAGCGATCAGTTATGCAGGTAGGATTTTGCTTGCTGGCATGCTTTAAAAAAATCCAACAAATGCGTGTGTATTTTCTGATTTCACTGTACCTGCGAAATATTAATTATTTTTAAGATAATATAAAGTCGTTAGATTTCCTGCTAACAAATAAAATAATTTTTTGACCGCTAGATGCAAATAAAAAACGCAAAATTTTGTCGAAAAAACACCAAATTACAAAATTCTTTCGAATTTATTTATTATATTAATACTTATATTATTTTCTATTAGTACCCCTTGCTGTAACTACTTGTAAAAAAACGATATCACTACTTACCATTACAATTTTGGCAACACTATTTTTATACCCTACACCACTCTGTGGTACAGGGTATAATGAGTTTCTGCTGATGTTTGTAACTTCCCGAAATATTGGTCCTAGACCCACCTTCAAGATTGACTCAGAATAACTTTTTGAGTCGATTTAGCGATGTCCGTCCATGTAAACGTTGTGCGCACGATACAGGTCGCAATTTTTAACCGATTTATCTGAAATTTGAGACTTAAGCTTCTTTTGACACAACGACGGACGCTATTGAAATTTGAAAAAATCGGTCCATGTTTTGACCTAGCCCCCATGCAAACGTCCCCTTAAAATATGAGTCAAATGACTCTAACAATAACAATAGGTATCCTTTCGAAATTTGGCAGGTAAACGTGTTTTGTATTCACAAATCACCATTCCACATTTTAAAGCAATCGGACCAGTTTTTCTTGTAGCCCCCATACAAACCACCCTCCCGATATTCACATAAATCGCTAAAATTTCATGAAAATAGGAAATGATTTATTAAAATTTTGTTTATTTTTAACACGTACTTTAATTACCCAATCAAAATTTGATTATAATCACACCATTTTTGGACTTACTTAGGTCCCATATGAAAATTTCGCCCGCTATTCACTTAAATCGGTTAATTTAAAAACAAATAGAAGACTATTTCACTCAGATTTGGTTTGTGAGTATTTTCTACACTTATTAAAGATTTGACCTAAGATAAACCAAATCGGTCCATGTTTGGACTTGGGACACATTTTCCGGAAAACACTGGTGTAGGGTATTCGGTCGGTCTTGACCGACTATAATTTTCTTACTTGTTTTTGTATGTAGTTGGTATCACTTATTTATTATATTTTATTAAAATTATTTAATTAATATTAATACATATAATTATTTTATTAAAATAAATATTGGGCCATTCCAGAAAATTTAGCTCAAATTTTAGTCATTTTTGGAAATGGTGTCTCAGATTAATTTGAGCCTTGACCCATAGATAGCCCTCATAAATATGATATATGTACCATATATCGTTTTTTTACATTTAGTGTATTTAACGAATTATGGCGGGTCAAAGATTGACTTTTTAAGCAAAAGTAAGAAAAATACATCACGTTTAAAGAGCTGTAACTTCTTAACCAATGACCCGATTTTCACAAATTTGGGCTCATGTGAAAGCTGGGGTTCTTCTTTTAGAAAATATTTTTAAAATAACACAGTTTTTTTTTACAGAAATGATGCAAAAATGCAAAAACATTTTTTCTTTTCGAATATTTAAAAAAACACATCTTCGATTTTTTAAAAAAAATTCTGGTGAAAAATAACAATGTTTTGTATAACATATTCAAAATTCAGAGTGGGATCTCCATGGGATCAAAAACTATTCTGTTTTAAGTACGAGGTTCTCATATTTTTCCCTTAGAAAATTTAAATTTCTAATGTTTTGAATGTTTTTCAAAATTTTAATAGTATAATTTTCTTTGAAAATTTAAATTTTTATATTGAAGAAACATAAAATTTTAATTTTCTAGGGTAAAATTTAAGAACTTCGTGCTAAAACCAGAATATTTTTTGATCCCATTGGGATCCCACTCTGAATTTTGGATATGTTGTACAAAACAGTATTGTTTATCACCAAACTTTTTTTTTTAAAAATCGAAGATGTGTTTTTTTAAATATTCGCAAAAAAAAATGTTTTTGAATTTTTGCAACACTTCTGAAAAAAACCGTATGCTTTTGAAAATATTTCCGAAAAGAAGAAGAATTAAGCTTTCATATGAGCCATTACTTGTGATAATCGGATTACTAGTTAAAAAGTTAGAGCACGTTAAACGTCATGTATTTTTCTGACTTTTGCTAAAAAAGTCGAACTTTGACCCGCGATAATTTGGAAACTACAGCAAATTTTGAAAATCCAAAAATGCAACATATCTCATATAAACGTGGATATCTATAAGCCAAATTCTCAGTGGCGTCCAAAGGCATGTTTCCGAACAGTGGGGCGAAAATTTTTGGAATTACCCTATTATATAATTTCGGTATTAGTTTTAAATCATGTGACATGTCACCAGTAAAAGCCATGGTAACGTAGTAGGAAAAAGAAAAGTTTAGTTTAGTTTCAAGTTTAGAATCTGCCACCATAACTATACACACAAATTATATATTTATGTCGCAAGTTTTATGTTATATTTTTGACTTATATTTTTTTACACTATTTAGAATCGACCGCAATCACTTAACTTGTCCAAAATGCTTCTGATGTTGAATTTCGCCAGTCACTATTAGTTTGTTAAAAATAAAACTTTGTCAGTTGTCAGATTTTTTTTTTGCATGTAATGGAAAACACTGTAATTTGAACGTTTTAATTACGATTACATGTAATTAGTAATAGAGTTTTTTCAATTACAATTACATGTAATTAGTAATTGAATTTTTCAATTACATTTACATGTAATTAGTAATTGAGTTTTTTCAATTACAATTACATGTAATTAGTAATTGAAAAAACTCAATTACTAATTACATGTAAATGTAATTGAAAAATTCAATTACTAATTACATGTAATTGTAATTGAAAAAACTCAATTACTAATTACATGTAATTGTAATTGAAAAAAATGTAATTGGTATCGCCCATGTCTGAGGTATATACATTACCTGGTAATGTGTTATATAATCACTACCCATTACCAAAGTTTTGCTGGGATATATATTTGTTTAATGTTTATTGTTGAAAAAGAGCTGGTACGTTAACTAAAAAAAAATTTTCTTTGAATTAAATCAGAGAAGGGCTTATATAGTTTATTATAGCTCTAAAAAATTTACACTAGTATATATGGGGCAAAACGCGTCAAAGGTCCACACCAAAAAACAAATGTTGTCCAATTTAAGTATAATTTTGGTAAAATAGTAGGTTAATGATAGGTATTCTAAATTACAAATATAAAATTTTTTGATGAAATATTGGCAGAGTTACAGGGTTGGAAAGTTTTGATGTTTTTGAAAAGAACATATTTTATGGAATTTTAATTAACATTTTTATGAAACAAAAATTATAATTTTAAAAAGGACTTTTAAAGTATTTTTGATGGCCTTTAAAATGGCGTTTGTGTTTTTTTTGAAAAAAATAAATTTGACCTTAAAATTCAAGGTCAAAATATTAAATTGCAATTATCTTATAAGGGTCGCACTTTAAGATTTTTTTCACTAAGCCCACTAGAAAGGTTGACATTTTTTTTAATTTCGGTTTTTTAAAAAAAAAATGGTATGTATGATACTTTATGAGAAATCAATTTTTTTACGAGTACATAACACCCAAACTGTACTGATTTCTTTATTTTTTATGCGTGCAACGTTTGTTGTGTGTGTTTACAACGCACACTTTATCTAAGCATTGATTTTTGTTATTATTATATGCAGATTAAAGCGATTTCAGTACAGTTTGAGTGTTATATACTCCTAAAAAATTGATTTCTCATAAAGTTTCATACATACCATTTTTTTTTTTAAAAACCGAAATTAAAAAAAATGTCAAGCTTTCTAATGGGCTTAGTGAAAAAAATTTAAAAGTGCGACCCTTATAAGATAATTACAACTTAATATTTTGACCTTGAATTTTAAGGTCAAATTTATTTTTTTCAAAAAAACCACAAATGCCATTTTAAAGGCCATCAAAAATGCTTTAAAACTAGTTTTTTAAATTATAATTTTTGTTTCATCAAAGTGTTAATTTAAATTCACCAAAATATATTCTTTTCAAAAACATCAAAACTTCCCAACCCTGTAACTCTGCCAATATTTCATCAAAAAATTTTATATTTGTAATTTATACTACCTATCATTAACCTAATATTTTGCCAAAATTATACTTGAATCGGACAATATTTGTTTTTGGGTGTGGACCGTTGACGCGTTTTGCCCCATATTTACACTAGTAGAAACTCTCATTATTTTCTGTCATACACTTTCAATGTTTATTTTTCTTTCGTGTTTATTTATTTAAGGCCCGAGTAAAAATAATTTAATATGATATTATATACTTTTATATAGTAATATTATTTGATATATGATCATGTGTGACATTATGTATTGCAAGATAAATTTATATAATAAATTTTGATGTGGGATTTTTTAAGATATCGCCATACATAACTATATGTTTTAACATCTGGTCCCATACATCATTTCAAATTTCTAAGTGTTTTATATAAAATTTTATATGCCTCCATTATTTTTTAATTTTTTTAAGTGTTTTCCAAGAACATATTTTTATCGCAAATATTTTCAAAGTGTTTTATATAAAATTTCATATGACTTCATATTTTTTTATTTTTCTAAGATTTTTCCAAGCACCACTTTTTTATCACGAATATTTTCTAAGTGTTTTATACAAAATTTTATATGACTCCATCTTTTAAATTTTTTCTAAGTTTTTTTCAAGGAACATTTTTTTATCGCAAATATTTTCTAAGTGTTTTATATAAAATTTTATATAACTCCATTTTTTCAAACTTTTCTAAGTTTTTTCCAAGGACAAATTTTTTTGAAAATATTTTCTAAGTGTTTTATATAAATTTTAACATGACTCCATTTTTTTAAATTTTTCCAAGTTTTTTTCAAAGAACAACTTATTTTTATTATTTTAATTTTTCAACTTTTTATTAAAAACTAAAAAAAACATCCGATTTATAAAATTGTATAAATTTTAATATAATTGGATATAATTTTATATCATTGGATTAGACCAAAACTCGTGTCAAAGTCGATATAAAGTTATATAAACTGATATTATTAGATATTATTCGATCAAATCTTATGAAACCATTTTTCGTATAAGATTATATCAAAATAGACACGAACCCATATTAAATTATATATTGTCATATCAATTTTTTTACTCGGGGGGTTTCACATTTTTTCAAACTGTTTAGTAATTCAATATTTGCAAACTTTATACCGTAATATGTTATTTTTAGGGGCTTTTATTATTAATTGGGTTGGTTGGTTCCTTTTAAAGAATAAAAAATACAAAAGTACCAAAAAAAGTACAAAAGTACCAAAAAAAGTACAAAAGTACCAAAAAAAGCACAGAAGTACCAAAAAAAGTACAAAAGTACCAAAAAAAGTACAAAAGTACCAAAAAAAGTACAAAAGTACAAAAAAGTACCAGAAATAAAAACCAAAAAAATGGACCAATAAAATACCTTTCCAACGGTGCCTCATATGTATGAGTAGTAGGGGTGGGATAGTGCACGAGTTTTCGATTTCGACACGCTAGAACCGCTTATTTTGTGAGGTTCGTAAAAAAAATGCATGGGCCAAAAAATGGGGCAGATCGGATAGGATCTAGGGGTCGCTCATCGGGGTCAAAGTTGGGCGCAGAGGGGGAAAAATCCACAAAAAGGCCCAAAACTCCCCTGGTTTTGCTTCTAGAGGGGTCAAATGTGAGACCGGCCCCCATTATTTTTTCCCCCTGAACACTTTTGCCAAACATACCTAAGCCCTATCTCCAATCCCTAAGGGGGGTCCCATACAAAGGTTCAGTTTTTAAAAAATCTTGCTCCTACCGCTCTAGCTGTCCTAGAAGTCACCCTAGAGGAATCAAATGTATGACCGACCCCCAATATTTTTTCAACCCCAACATTTTCTTAGAACATACATACCCCCTATCTTCAATCCTTAGGGTGGTCCCCATACATTTTTTTTTATTTTTTCTTAAATTGTCATATTAAATCAGCTCCTACCGGTCCAATGGTGCCTCCTAGAGGGGTCATTATCAAGACCAACCCCCATTAATTTTTAGTCCCCAACACTTCTTCTGAACATACCAATTCCATATCTCCAATTCCTAAGGGGTCTCCCACACAAAATGACATTTTTGTAAAACTTGCTCTCACCGCTCTAACTATCGTAGGGGTGACCCTAGAGAAGTTAAATGTGTGACCGACCCCCAATATTTTTTCAGCCCCAATATTTTTCCCAAAAAACCTACCCTGTATTTTAAATCCTTAAGGGTGTCCCCACACATTTTTTTTATTTTTTAATTTTTTTTATAAAATCTGCGCCTACCGCTCCCATTCTGCCTTTTATGAACGGTAAATGCAGACTGACCGCCATTAATTTTTGCCCCCTACATTTTTTCTGAACATACCTACGCCGTATTTCCACTTTGTAGGGGTGCTCCCCTGGGGAAAACTAAATTAGTAATGTATGTAGAGAAGTCAAACGTATGACCTGCCCATATATTTTTTTAGCCAAAACATTTTCTTCAAACATACCTACCCTCTATCTTCAAGGTGTTACCCCACAATTTTTTTATTTATTTTATCGAGAAATCCGAGGTCTTTAATTTGTAATTTAATAGTAACTTTTGTTAAGCGTAAAAAAATATTTTTTTTAACTTGAAAATAATAAAAAATGATAAATAATATAACTATAAATCAAATTAATTTATTTTTATCGTGTGATGGATATTGTTTCCGATTTTCGGCCACGACCTGAAGCAAAACTATTTTTTCCTCCTCGTTACGGCACAACACGTTGTTATAGTCTTCTATTAATTTTACGCCTCTTTCGGCAGCGTCGTTGACAACATGTAATTTATGTAATATTTGCAGCGCTCGCTGGTAGTCCTGACGATTTTCCCAAGTATTTGGATCGGAAGCAATGAAATTTGTTGTTATTCCGAAGCGTGCAAAAAACTTTGGAGCCTCAGGTGTGACGTAGTGGCTTAAATCAGTTTTCATGAGTTCTTGATTCACTTGTTTCGATGCCATGTTAATTCTTTTCACACCTTCGAATCCAACAACATGTACTGGAGGATTACAATCCTTGTTGCCACTGTCCCCGCTATCCTCTGAGGCATCTTCTTCCCCGATATCATCGTCTTCTTCTTCCTCGCTGTCTTCGTTAGACGATTCGTCCATCTCATCGTCAGATAACTCTTCCTCCAATTCCTCTTTCTCTTCTTTAAATATACGAATTGCATTCGACATTTTTCGTTTTATTTCACAAGAGATATTCGGATCAAATAGTGCAAGAGCAACAGCTTCGCCACTGAGATACCAGAGATGTCCACAGAATCTCTTGACCAATCGTTGCGACAGAATCTTAGTCCCAATTTAGACAGAGCAATTTTAATTGCGGCAATTTTTGTGTTTCTCTTTTGAACTTGCCGTTTATGTTCACACACTGGCAATTCTGTTCTGCAATTCCAAAAAGAAATGTGAAAATACTCTACAGATTGAGAGTTGCGAATGAAAAAACAAAACGAATTGCCAGTACGAGCAAGTTTTTTCCCCTTTCCATTCCTCTCACCCCTCTCTCCTATAAACTAAGAATTGCGGCAATTAAAATTGCCCTGTATAAATTGGGACTTATCAATTGAATCATAATTGGCAATCGCTTTCAAAAAATTCAAATCATTATTTGGAGCTTATATTGCTTTGGTAGCGCTAAACCAAGCTTTTACGTAAATTGTTATGATGAAAACGGTCACATCAAGAAGTGCATTTAATTCTTTTTTGGCCAAACCGATATATTTTCGGAACAAAAACATTTTTAGGCAATATATGCCTATTGCCATCCATCGAGCATGACTGATGGGTCCTGGTGGGCTAAAATGCTTATTAGGAATATTTTCGCAAGGTATAATAAAACAATTTCAAGAAACTACTTGTAGTCGTCTATGGGTTGCCTTTCTTTTATTTGAGCCTAACAAAACAACTTGATGTCAGTTTGGACTTGAGCTGGTATGTTGCCTGCCACTTCCTCATCTTATATGCCAAGACTGTACGGTTTGTCTTTTATATTTTCCCATTGCTCTTTAAAACGCGCAAACATTAGCACTCCTGGTCCAGACGTTTTGCCGAATTTGGTTTCAAACACTTAGTTTTCCCCAGGGGAGCACCCCTACAAAGTGGAAATACGGCGTAGGTATGTTCAGAAAAAATGTAAGGGACAAAAATTAATGGGGGTCAGTCTGCATTTCCCGTCCCTAAAAGGCACAGTGGGAGCGGTAGGCGCAAATTTTATAAAAAAAATTTTAAAATAAAAAAAAATGTGTGGGGACACCCTTAAGGCTTAAAAATAGAGGGTAGGTTTGTTTGGGGAAAATGTTGGGGCTGAAAAAATATTGGGGGTCGGTCACACATTTAACTTCTCTAGGGTCACCCCTACGATAGTTAGAGCGGTGGGAGCAAGATTTACAAAAATGTCGTTTTGTGTGGGAGACCCCTTAGGAATTGGAGATATGGAATTGGTATGTTCAGAAGAAGTGTTGGGGGCTAAAAATTAATGGGGGTTGGTCTTAATAATGACCCCTCTAGGAGGCACCATTGGACCGGTAGGAGCTGATTTAATATGACAATTTAAGAAAAAATTAAATAAAATGTATGGGGACCACCCTAAGGATTGAAGATAGGGGGTATGTATGTTCTAAGAAAATGTTGGGGTTGAAAAAATATTGGGGGTCGGTCATACATTTGATTCCTCTAGGGTGACTTCTAGGACAGCTAGAGCGGTAGGAGCAAGATTTTTTAAAAACTGAACCTTTGTATGGGACCCCCCTTAGGGATTGGAGATAGGGCTTAGGTATGTTTGGCAAAAGTGTTCAGGGGGAAAAAATAATGGGGGCCGGTCTCACATTTGACCCCTATAGGAGCAAAACCAGGGGAGTTTTGGGGCTTTTTGTGGACTTTTTCCCCTCTACGCCCAACTTTGACCCCGATGAGCGACCCCTAGATCCTATCCGACCTCCCCCATTTTTTGGCTCATACACTTTTTTTACCAACCTCACAAAATGAGCGGTTCTAGCGCTTCCAAATATTGCTGCTTAAAATCTCACACAACACTATCCCACCCTTAATGAGTAGGTTCATTTAAAAGTACCAAAATATTTTAAAATCATGTACAATTACAGCAACTTGACAACGGCATATTTTATAAAAAAATTGTGTAAGCCGCACGGGCAGACTAGGGCAGCCAATTTTTTATTTGCGGGTACTTTATTAGTTGTAGTTTAAAATAAAATTAGTTTAGAGGGTGAAATATGCTGAGCACTTTTCTAATCTCTTTGAATATTTAAAGGTATGTGCTAAAATGAGGTTTATCCAACTTAACTGCCCGGGCGACCCCTCAGAGGTAGGTAACATCAATGAATGTTTTTTTTTACAAACTTGGGTCCTCCCTTCATCAAAAAAAATTAATAAGTTAAGCCTACCGGCAATACTAATAATATAACGTGACAACAAATTTTCAGCTTCAAAGAGGTGCTTTTGCACATTTTTTTATTTCCAATGTTTGAAGCCCTGTATTTTTCTTAATAGTGTACCAATCCTAGAACTACACTCAAAATAAATTCTCTGTCCAATCAGCAGAAAAATCTGCTGAAAATACACCCATTTTGAGCCATATGAGAAATCTGCTGATTTTAGCAGACGCGGTTTGCTGAATTTCTGTAGTAATAGCCTGGGTTAAATCAGCAGAAAAATCTGCTGATTTCAGCAGAAAACTCTGCTGATTTCAGCAGAAAAATCTGCTAATTTCAGCAAAAAAAACTGCTGATTTCAGCAGACAAATCTGCTAATTTCGGAACGAAAAAGAAAAAAATAACGGGATGTCGAAAACGGCACACATGAAAGAATAGAAAGCATAACACAACATACACACTTTTAATAAGAAAACAAAATAACAAAACAAATAAAAAAATACACGCACATTAAACAAATGAAAAAAAAAGTAACAGCACATTTCAAGGGTGGTTTTGAATTTTGTATTGTACGGTTTGCGTGCATGGACTGAAGAACTTCTCTTCTTCAAAAGCAGCAACAAACTGGCAAGCTGAAAAAAATATCTTAGTATGAATTGTTTGTTTGTGTTTTTTTTTAACTATATATTATTAAAGCTGACATTTAAATGATGCATTTAAGCGGGAGCAATTTTATTCGTCTACTTTAATTTTCAGATAGTGACATTTGATTTTTATTTTTGCGAGACCGACATTTAAAAAAATACTTAAAAAAAGATAACAAAAAATATCTGTCAAGTTAGCAAAATAATCTGCTGAAAATCTGCACAAAAACTTTGTGAAACTTAGCAGACAGAATCAGCAAAAATTTTGCAAAAGTTCTGTTGTTTTCAGAAATTGAATAGCAGAGAATTCTACTAAAATATCCATTTCAGCAGAAAAGTCTGCTAAAAATTTGTTATTCTAAATTGAAAGTCATTTTACAGATTTTTTGACAGAGGTTTTCTTTTGAGTGTATTAATGGATTTATATGCAGCCACTATCTAAGATTAATCGTGTTATGTTCAGTTTTTTATTGTAATATAGTTATTTTTTCTTATTTTTTGGACGCTAGATTGGTGATTTATCCCACTGTGCGGTGGTTCAAAAGTTATTAGAAAAACCGTAAATTTCATATTCGCTTCACCTTAAATTCAAGTGTTTAAAACCCGTTAAATATGTTTTAAAAACATTGGAAAGTCACAAAAATATTTTACAACGCATTTTTGTCACTCAAAAATATTTTAACACTAAAAAAAAAAAATGTAGTAAATTATTTTTTCAAAAATGAGTTTAAAAAAAGGTTTTTTTACAGAAAATATAATATTTCTAATCAAAAATGTTATTTTTTTCACGTTAGAAATTAACTATAACTTAAAAAGGGCATTGTGGAGGTTATTCATAGATTCGGCGAAGTCGAATTTAATTTTTCTACTTGTTTTTTGTTAATTCCAACGGCCACATACATTTTTTGGATTGATTACACCTTCCGACAGCCGTAAATTTCAGAATTGCCTCACCTTAAATTCACGTGTTGAAAACCCGTTAAACATGTTTTAAAAACATTGGAAGTCACAAAAATATTTTACAACTCATTTTTGTCACTCAAAAATATTTTTACACTAAAAGAAAAAAAAAATACACTAAAAAAAATTTTACACTAAAAAAAATTTTACACTCAAAAAAATTTTACACTCAAAAAAAATTTTACACTCAAAAAAAAATTTTTGTAAATTATTTTTTTTTTTTCAAAAATTAGTTAAAAAAAAATTTTTTTTACACAAAATAAAATATTTCTAATCAAAAATTTTCTTTTTTACTCTAGAAAATTTATTATAACGACCAAGTCGAATTTAACGGCCAAGTCGAATTTAACTTTTCTACTTGTTTGAATTACAACTGATAGTTTTCGAATTACAATTGTTTTTTTACCCTCCAACTACAGTATGAGGGTATACTCACTTTGTCATTCCGTGTGTACATTTTTGTACATGATTTTATTGTGTTTTTGTTTAACAAATACCACATTTTTATGCTACAAGGAGTTAAAAGTCCTGAATTTGGATCCAGAGAATTAGAAAATGTCATTTTTTTTCGCCCCCCCTTTTTTGGGGCGTGGATTAAAAAAGAATTGTTTACATGATGATAAACTTGTATTTCTTTAGCATAAGAATGAATTTTTAAACATATATTTCGAGAGTTTATTTACACAGTGTTTTTTAACAAATTTCCATACAAATTCATACGTAAATTTTAGATTTAACGCACTTGTTGCTAATGATTTTTTTACCATTTTAAAAAATTAAATTCCGAGAAAATTTGATCTTGTCTGAAGGAGAAAATTACAGACTTTCGAATGAGCTTGATACCAAGTCATTTGCATGTCAGGATCTTATTTTTTAGGCCTTTAAAAATGGTAAAAATGGGCCTTTTTTGACACTTTAACAGAGATTTTCACAAAATTGTGACGTGATAGAAAATTTTGTGTGACCGTTTTGGAATCGGGTGTTATTTCACTCCAAAATAAAACTGTAGAGCGGTGTTATTTGACTCCAAAATAAAACTAGGTATAAAAACGTCGTAAATTGCCTATTTCCCTCTAACCGAAATCTAAAATGTTAAAACTTATATAAAAAAACTTACTTCCTCTACCTATAGATTACTTTACTTTTCCTATTACGGAAAATGCATTTTATTTGTTAAATGAAAACCCAAAAATGTCTTACATTTAAATCTATCGAAAATCCAATGATATGCTTGGTTAAGCATAAAGTTACCTGCTTCTGGTATTGAGTTAAATTTAAATTTCAACAAAAAAATATAATCACACAGAATACAATTTTTTTTTATATAAAAAATATGGGTCAACTACTGATTACACCGTCCGACAAAATAAAAAAAAAATCGTTAAACACGAATTGGATACGTTTGAATTTAGAGAATAAATGTAGTAAAACTGCATTTATAGTTTTTCTTTTCGTGATCCTGTTTTCTTTTAAAAGGACTTTAAAGTTATAAGGGATTACATTTTATAAAATATTTTTTTAATATTTGTACTTGTTCTAGGAACCCACCCCACTAGTGATGGCAAATGAGAGTGGAATCTCTCCTAATTTTCATGTTTTTACATATCAGGAAAAAGGACGTAAGTTACAACCATTCAAAACTTTATCCTTAGGTTAGGTTAGGTTAGGTTGTAAGTGGCTGCTGACGTTTTACGTCAACACACGTAGACTCTGAGGTCCATTGTGATACCACGGGATCGTAATAGGTTTCCCTACTAGTCCCTGTCGTTAAACCAGTTTGAGCTTCTTATGAAACTCCTTAGATGTTGAATTTTGATATCCGACAATTCAGAAAGATCGTACAGCTCCCTAGATCCCAGTGAAGCAAGTCGCTGACCAGAAAGTGCCGGGCAATGGCAAATAAAGTGTTCGATAGTTTCCAACTCCTCTTCATCCATGCAACTTCGGCAGAAGTCATTCGACGGCACATTTAACCGCTCTGCGTGCTTCCCTGTAAGACAGTGTCCGGTAATTATAGAAACCACCGTCGAAATCTCTCCTCTTGGAAGCGATATCAGCTCACTTGTGCGCCCCTGATTAAGAGAAGGCCAAATCAGTCGTGTTGTCTCACACGTCCATCCATTTGCCCATCTTTGATTAGTCTCCGTCGCAGAACAAAGCCGTAGGTTTTGCTTGCAAGTTTCTAGAGGCATACCAACACATTCCAATTCTGTTGGAACCTGTAAGGTAGTTCCTAGTCTTGCAAGCTCATCGGCTTTGCAATTCCCTGGAATGTCTCTGTGCCCTGGGACCCATATGAGTCGTATGTTAAACTGCTTGGCCATCTCATTTAAAGACGTGCGGCAGTTAAGGGCAGATCTTGTTTTCAGAAACATTGAATCCAGGGACTTGACCGCGGCTTGACTGTCAGTATAGATGTTGACTGCGGTTGTAGACAAGACATTGCAGCTCAACCAGTCAGCCACTTCCTTTATTGCCAGCATCTCTGCCTGGTAAACACTGCAATGATCTGGCAATCTACGAGCCAGGCTCAATCCAAGCTCTTCCGAATAGACCCCAAAGCCCACTTGTTCGTGCAGCCTCGATCCATCTGTGTAAAAATTTATGGTAGCTCCACTTCCCGGAGTATCCCCCATCCAAGACTCCCTGGATGGTATCATAGTGGTAAAGTGGCGCTTAAAGAGGCTCAAAGAGGGAGCACAATCCACATTTTGTGGTATTGTTATCTTTTTCAAGATCGCGCTATGGCCACAATCGCTGCTCCTCCATTGCAGCGTGCTATTAAGTCGAATTGCCGACGCAGCTGCATACTGCCTACCCAATATGTCCAAGGGTATCAGGTGAAGGAGGATTTCTAATGCAGCCGTAGGTGTAGTACGAAGAGCACCAGTGATGCACATTGACGCCATTCTCTGTACCTTCGTGATAAAGACACAGTTCGCCTTTGTTTCTAAAGCAGGCCACCAGACAATGATTCCATACAGCAAAATTGGACGCACCACTGCTGTATAGATCCAATGAACGACTTGAGGGCTAAAACCCCATCGTTTTCCAATGGCCCTTTTACAGGAATACAAAGCAATCGTTGCTTTTCTCACCCGTTCCTCAATATTACGCCTGAAATTCAGCTTCCTATCTAGAAATACTCCAAGATACTTGGCTCCATCTGAGAAGGTGATTTCAGTACCGTCCAGAGAAATAGGATCGAAAGCAGGAATCTTATTTTTCCTTGTAAATAAAACAAGCTCTGTTTTACTAGGATTAACTCCTAGACCACAGTCTCTTGCCCATTTAGACAGATCTTTCAGAGAACCCTGAAGAATGTCCCGCAATGTTGGCAGATGCTTCCCCTTTACCGCTATCGCGACATCGTCAGCATATGCGACAACATGACAACCACGTGCTTCTAAAGATAGTAGCATTGAATTCAGTGCCAGGTTCCAAAGAAGCGGCGAAAGAACACCTCCTTGTGGTGTGCCCCTATTGACAAATCGAGATATGACGGACGCTCCCAATTCAGACGTTATACGTCTACTGGCAAGTAGGCCTTCCACCATTAAAACGATTTCACGCTTTACTCCCATACCAGACAATGCCAATATTATCGATTCTGGGATGACATTATTAAAAGCCCCCTCAATATCAAGAAAGGCCACCATAGTGTACTCCTTTACCGAAAGCGATCTCTCGATGGTACCAACGAGCTCATGAAGAGCTGTTTCCGTTGATCGTCCCTTGCTGTATGCATGTTGCTTTGTCGAAAGCAACCTCGGGTCAATCACTCTACGCAAATATGAGTCTATCATTCGTTCCATTGTCTTTAACAAAAAAGAAGACAGACTAATTGGTCTGAAATCCTTCGGAGCTGTGTGGGAACTTTTCCCAGCCTTCGGGATAAATACGACTCTGGTATCCCTCCATTTTAAAGGAATATACGACCAGTTGATGCATGCTGTGTATAGATTATACAGCAACGGGGCTATATAGTCCGACACTTGCTGCAACTCAGCCGGGATTATACCATCAGGTCCCGGGGATTTATAGGGCCTGAAGCTTTTTATCGCCCAGATTAATGTTGGCATATTTATTATTTCCGAAGCAATTTCAGATGCTTGGGCGTCAGAACGTTCCAAAGCTTGAAACGGCGTCATGGAATTGCCCGGAAAATGCGTATTTAAAAGGAGATCCAGCGACTCTCCACTGGAGGAAGACCACACCCCATTAGGATCTTTCAGGTATCCCAGGGTGCAAGGAGAAGAAGCCAGAACCTTGCGCAGCCTGGATGCCTCAGAAACGTCTTCTATGTTTCCACAGAAGTTTTTCCAAGAATCACATTTTGCATTTCTGATCATCTTTTTATAACTCTTAAGTTGCAGCCTGTATGCAGACCAGTCCTCGTCCGCTCTTGAAAATTTAGCCTTATTAAAGAGCTTTCTGCAGGAATCTCTGCTCGTCTGCAACTCATTTGACCACCAAGGTGGCTTTTTTTTCCCTCTAGGCTTTGCAGAAGGGCAAGACGCATCCAGGCACCTATTACAAACATTTGTTATATGGTCAACCAGACAGTCAATTTCCGCCAAACTATGCGGTTCAGATAAGGGTACTTCATCCAAAAGCAAAGAAAAAGTCTCCCTATATTTCACCCAGTTTGTTCTCCTCAGATTTCTAGAGACTGTCTCAACCGGGGCACGCTCCCTGAGTAAAAACTCAATGTAGCGATGATCTGAGAAAGAATGCTTTTCCAAAACTCTCCAGTCATCAATTCTATCAGACAATGTATCTGATACAAGTGTTACGTCAAGAACCTCTTGCCGCGAACTTGTAACGAAAGTTGGTTCACCACCCTTGTTACAAATATACAGGTTAGTGCTTAACAAAAACTCCAAAAGTGATTCGCCTCTATCATTTGTGTCTGTACTTCCCCATATCGAATGATGTGCATTAGCATCACAACACACTACTAACTGGTGTCCCCTAGATTCAGACTCCCGAATTAGACCGACAACCTTCTCCGGGGGTATTGACCCCGGATTAGGAAAATACGCAGA
This sequence comes from Pegoplata infirma, assembly GCA_963921195.1. Classification (NCBI taxonomy): domain Eukaryota; kingdom Metazoa; phylum Arthropoda; class Insecta; order Diptera; family Anthomyiidae; genus Pegoplata; species Pegoplata infirma. The sequence continues at coordinate 96,818,103 of OY992536.1, forward strand.
GGCGAGCCAAATAGACTTCCCATGAAGCTCTAAGCTAGCCGCTGTAACATCCATATCACTAAAAGTTGATAAAAAGAATATATTTAAGCCATTTTTTGCCAAGATGCAGGCTCTTGGTGAGCCCTCACCTTTGGCAACCACCAACTTAAACCCAGGGGTCTTCAATCCGCAAACCCTGCCACCCCGCACCCAGGGCTCTTGGATAAAAACCAAGTCAACTGCTCCTGTCGTCAGGCGCAGCAAGAGTGCAACTGAGGCTGCCTTACAGTGATGGAGGTTTATTTGTAGGAACCGCATCATCTTGTTTTATTTCCACCATCCTTTCCACCACCGTGTTATTGGCTTCATCCTCCGTGTTATCAAAGAGGTCGCATTCGTCCCCAGATTCGGTTTCGAATAAGCCAGATATATATCCCATCTGTTCTGAATCGGAGGCAACAGAACTCTCCGAATTCCTCACTGCATGGGCCTCGTCCTGAATGTCACCCATCGTGGCATCAGCTTTATCCTCCATGCCATCACAGAGGTCGCATTCGTTACCAGATTCGGTTTCAAAAATGCCAGATGCATCTCCCATCAGCCCAGAATCGGCCAGCTGAATATCAACCTTTTCCAGATTCTCCTCCCCAGCCGACTCTGCCACTGGCTTGTCTGCGTCCAAAATAGTCTTCTGGTCGCCCTTGTAGACATTGACTCTTATATGAAAAAATCCAAATCTAATAATGCCGTCAGTCCTGGCTAAAAGCGGAAGCGATTCCTCATTAACCAAGACCACAGCTTGACGACGAGCGCCCTCCATCTCACCCAATCAGGCAATTTGCCAATTCTGAGTTGGAAGGTCAGGATTGCAGACTTTTATCATCTTAAGAATCACCGCAGTGTCATTTGTAGCCATTGGGATCCATGCATGAGCTCTGGGTTGCGAGGGGATATCATGTTTTTCCACAACGTCCAGTCTGGCTCCAGGCCATAACTCTCCCACTTGGCTAATGGCAACCTTAAACACGGCTGCGGATCTTTCGTTCCCAAAAGCAACGAGTTTTACTCGCCCCTGATACCAACCTGCGTTGACAGTAGTAGGGAGAAAATCAGGCATACTCTCAAGGAGCCTATAGTAGATTTCATTTAGTTTAGTTTCAACTAAACTCCACTTGTCCCTTGGAATACTACAATCCCCATTTTGCCTGTTTATCACAGCCCTAACGAAGTTACCTTTAACCACTTCACTAAAAGACTGAGTCCAGACGTTGCCGGTCACCTTAGATCTCTTAGGTAAAGGTTTCTCGTCGGGCGAGCGCAACCTTTTACCAGACTTCGATGACGAGGCCGAAACAGCGCTCTGTTTGTCAGATGCGCGCATTGCCGAAAGTTTGGCCTGTTCTTCAATGACTCCTTTCGCCCATGATAGCGACGCCCTCTCACGTTCGGAGAGCTTCGTTCCATCAAGTTGGCTTAGTCTGTTAATTATTTTCAAACAAAGCCGTCTCTGGTTGTGCCTGACCTTTGATGGTTTAAGTTTCTTTTTCTTTTTACCACCAATATTAGGCTGAGCACCCCTACCAGAATCAAGGTCGGACTTCAAGGTCGCAACCCTAAGACCGGTGCTAGGACCAGCACCAGTCGGTGAGGCAGAGCCTCGAATTAAATCGGTATCATTTTATCCTTCAATATCATTCAAAATTTTCAACAAAATATTTTGATAATGTATTTAAAGCAGTGATTAAAAACTGAAAATAATTACACAGTATTAATTTTCACTTCCAGTCAAGTTGTTAACAATTTAAAAAAAAAATACTGCAGCCCACCAGTCCAGTTAACATTTCTAACAAAACAGTTCAGTCACTTTTTTACTGCTGAACTTTTTTGTGTTGTGCTGATGGTGGTTGATTTGAAAAAATACAAACACTGCCAAACCAGCAGCAGTAAAAAATGAAAGAAGCACACAAACAGCACAAACGATGTTTTGAGAAATGTACTGCGAGTTACAATTCAAAAAGTGATGAGGTACTGACAAGACAAGAAATATAAACGAAAATAAACAGAATCATTGTAACGAAAGAACTTCTTGTACATATACATACATAGCGAAGAAATAAATGTGGAATAAAGAAAAAAAAAATAGGTTTAATTAAAAAAAAAATTAATATGATTATTCAATTCTTGTTTATTCAATTAATTTATTTCAATAAAAAATCTATATTTTTATATTAAATAAATGAATTAATGCATTAGTCGTCGTTATAAAAGCAAAATTTAACTTTTAAAAAGTAGATTTTTTTCGGATTAATCTTATATAGGTAAAAAAAATATTTTAACATTATAAAACAAATTTGGAATATTTTTCTATAATATACGATAAATTAGTAATTATAATCTAAAAAAAAATAATAAAAAAAATTTAAAAAATAAAAAAAAAATATAAATAAATCACAATTAATCCAACTAAATTTGAGGATGAAGGGGGTTTGAAAACCCTATTTTTTGTGTAAAGAACGTGTCCATACATGCACAAATTTTCGTCATATTGAATAAAATACCAAAAGTTTAGAACATTTTTGTTAATAAGTCGAAAAGAAAATTATTAATTTTTGGCACGTTGTTAGCACCACGGTCTTTTGAATACCTTTAATTTGATACCAAATATGCCCATATTAATTTTGATTAAATAGGCGTAAATCGTCTATTAAAATCACGAAAAACACAAAATCTTAAGCAAGTGATTGAATACTTTTGCTCAATTTGTCAAATGTAAATTAAAATTCAAAAGTATCAATAAAAATTCATAATATATCAATTAAATTTCATTGTCATTCCGTTGGTAACGCATCGAAATATTGAAATTGCCTACAAATTTTGAAATCATTGTAATGAAAACCATGATTCTTATCAAAAATTGGTAGTAAAAAAAATTGAACAAGTAAGAAAATTAATCATCGATATTTTAAATATAACTATATTTAACAAATAAAAATATAAAATTATTATCGTTTTTTAAATTATAATAATTCGATTTTTTTAGGCATTTTAAATGAAACTTTAAACCGTAAAAATAACTTTCAAGTCTTACGCTTTTCTATTAAAAAAAAAAAAAAAATCGGAAAACATTTTAAAAAAAATTTTAACTTCATAATGTAAAAAAAAATTTGTATCTGATACCTAGAAAATTTTCCAAATTTTCAAAAATGGTTCTTCAAAACGTAAAAAAAAATCCAAAAAAAAAGTCGTCACTTAAATTTTTGAAAGCATTTAATAACGTATTTACTTCAAAAAGTAAAAAATTCGTGTCTGACCCTTAGACAATTTTCCAAAAAAGTTTTCGAAACTTAGAATTTTTTTAGAGCACTTTTAATAAAACTTATAACATTAAAATAAACTTTTAAAAAATTTTCTTCAAAACCTAAAAAAAAAAAATGTGTCTTAGAAAATAAAAAAATAAAAAATTGTGTCAGACACTTGGAAAATTATTAAAAAAAAAATCGGAAGTTAGCATTTTTTTAAACTTTAATAAGATTTTTAACTTTAAACCATAAAAAAAATGTTTAAATCAATTGCAATATTTTCAAAAAAAAAAAAATCGGATCTTGAAAAAAAAAAAAATCTGTTAAAATTTTTTACTCAAAAACGTAAAAAAAAATTAGTGTCGGAACTTGAAACATTTTTATTTTTTAAATGCATTTTTAATTAAATTTAGAAAATTTTAAATTAATTAATTTTAGAAAATTTTAAGCTTTATCTTTACTTTTGAAACATTCTTCTTAATAATATAATAAAACTTGTAATTACTTGTACAAAGAAATATCTACTTATATTTACTGTTCATTTAACTTCCAGCAGCTGAAATAAAAAAAATTTCATGCTGACGAGTCGAATTCAATTTTTATTTTCCCTACTGCCAGTCCAGTAACAAACAGAACTTGTGCAGCGCAGTAACCAGACAATTCAGTCGTGTGTGCTGTTTTTTGTTTTTTTAAACTGAAGCTGAACTGTGTGCTGGCAAGTTTGTCAATTTCAAAAAAAAGCTTTTACTGTACTGCTGCTGAAGAAAATTGTCAATTTTTAACAGCTCAGTTCTTGACTGCTGCTTTGTTTTGATAATGTTTATGCTGACAAAACAGTACAAATTATGTGTTTTTGCTGAAAATCTAGGCAGTATTTTCAACACTGATTTAAAGCACATTAGTCACGTTATTTTGTTCTAATATGGCAAAATGGAAAAATTAGGGAAGATCCTCCTCTTTAATTTTCCTTTACCAGTGGCATCCCACGACAAAATGTAATCCTTTAAAACTTTGAAGTACTTTTAAAAGGAAACAGGATCACGAAATCAAAAACTGTAAATACAGTTTTTCTTCATTTGATCTCTACTTTCAAACGTATATAATACAGTTCAAGTTTAATATTGTCTGTCGCACGGTGTTACAAACGCATTTTAGTGAAATACAAAAAAGAAAAATACTAAAACCAAATAAAGTGTGATAAATATGACTGACTGAGTGACTGTAGGTTAGAGCACCCACAAAATGTATGGGATGTGCAAAAGTGTATTTTTTATCGCTCCCCGCTCATTTTCGGTTGAGTTGGGAGTAAAAAAATAATATCTATCCAGAAATTAGGCTTCTAGGTTGCAAACAGACCAAGTGGTTTGAACTTTTGACCTCAAAAATGGGCTTAAAAACCTTTATAGACTAATTTGGCTGTAACTCTTAAAATAAAAGTTTTTCGCAATTAACTTTAATAACAATTTTTATGTAGAATCAAAATGCAAAGATTTTTCTCTCATACTGTTTTGACCTAAATATGTCCGATCGCGGTGTTTTAAGCGGTTAAAGTCAAAATTCGGGTCAGAACTTTTTTTTAAAAAATTCTCGTAAATTTTTAAATTGGGGAAAATTTGAGCTCTTTGCACAATTCACTAGGGTATTGAATGCACTTTTCTAAAAAAATTTTTTTTTGCAAAAATATATCGACCCTTCCATGAAAAAATCCCAAAGTTCTTCTCTGAATCTCATTTTTTTACCATTCAACCTCAATATAGGCGAATACTCACTTTGTAATTCCGTGAGTTTCGCACCGAAACATCTGTCTAGGATTTCCCTAAATATATATGGGGTATTCAGTGCCAAATTGGACACTTTGAAAATTTTTATTTTAGATTTTTTAATTATTTTTAAATTTTTTTTAAAACCCATTAAAACCCCCATCCAAGTTAGTTTTCAAAATTTTTAAATTACCCGTTCCAAAGATATCGAATTTTCAAAAAAAAAACAACTATCATTTTCCGTATTTCTATCAAAACAAATTCAAAAATGGTCAACATTTTTTTTTTACTTTTTGTTTTTTTATTAAAAATTTCTTAGTGTTCTAATATGCGATTTTTAAATGATTGCACTCTTTGTTTTTTTTTTTCAATATTTTCTTAATATTTTTTAATTGATTTTTTTTTAAATTTTTTGTGGTAAAATTAACATTTTCTTAAAATTATAAGCTTAAGTAGATCGTGGGATTATGGTAATATATAAAAAAGAATTAAAAATAAAAAGGTAATTAATATATTCAGCGGTTTTTGAGTTTTTTTTGTTGTCATCCAATCTTTATTAAAACACTTTGAAGAAAAAAAGATAAAATTTTAACAAATTATTTCGAATTTGGACCATTTTTAAAGAAGTGATAAGTAAAAAACAGAAAAAATCGTGTTTTTTTTTATAATTCCATATTTTTTGAACGGATTATCAAAAAAGATATCAGAATTTACTTGGAATGGGTTTTTGAAGGGTACTACAAAATTGAAGAAATATAAAATTAAAAATTTTCCAAGTGTCCGATTTGGCATGGAATACCCCATATATACTATGTGGAATCCTAGACTTATCTTTCGTTGCGTAAAACACGCACTTACAAAGTGAATATACCCCCATAACGTGGTTGGAGGTCAAAAAAATTGTGGTTCAGAGTAGGATTTTGGCAATTTTTCATGGAAGGGTCGATATATTTTTGCAAAAAAAATTTTTTGGAAAACTACATTCAATACTCTATTAAATTATGCAAAGAGCTAAAATTTTTCCCAATTTAAAAATTTATGACAATTTTTTAAAAAAAGTTCTCACCCAAATTTCGACTTTAATTGCTAAAAACACCGCTATCGGACATATTTAGATCAAAACTGTATGAGAGAAAAATCTTTGCATTTTGAATCTACAAAAAAATTGTTATGAAAGTAATTTGCGAAAAACTCTTATTTTAAGAGTTACAGCCAAATTAATCTATAAAGGTTTTTTAGCCCATTTTTGAGGTCAAAAGTTCAAACCGCTTGGTCTGTTTGCAACCTAGAAGTCCAATTTCTGGATAGATATTATTTTTTACTCCCAACTCAACCGAAAATGAGCGGGGAGCGATAAAAAAAACAATTATGCATATATGGGTGCTCTACTGTAGGTGTTAAACCGAAATGATTATTATTATATGATTATAGACCGAAATTATGATTTATTACAAATCTAAATATTTTAAGTGTATCAAAAGAGTATAAAAATAAATATAAGTATGTAACAAATTCCAGACAACACAAAAAAATCCAATCACAAAATATGATCTCCAAAAGGGGAAAAAATTAAAGAAAAATTCAACAACATACTCGTACATATCAAATCAGCTTATCTTTTGAAATAAATCAAAACACTTGGTTAAAAGTGTTACTTTTTGATATAAGAAGAAGAAAATAAAAAAAGAATTTAATTTCTGTAATTTTAAAGATCTTATAAAATCTTATAAGAAAGGCAAAATGTACCTGTTGTCACATTGACATAGAAAGGAAAATCCAATTTTTATTTTTTCAACCGAAGTTAAATCCAAATAACATTCTAAAAAAAATATAAACGAAACTAAATGTTTAACCTTGTAATGTGTTAGTAGGTATAAATGTGATACTAAGCAAATTTTATAATTTAATGTTTTCGAAGGGTGCTAAAGACTGTAAAAACATCGAAATGCCCCATTTATAGATGACTCAAATTATTAAATCGTAGAAATTTAGTTAGAAATGTGGTCATTGGTGAGAAATTACGTTAAAATGGCACTCAGCGCCATATGTCATCACATTGAAACTCTGTTTCGGAACGTTCCATATTTGATATCCCATTGCAGGGTTAATAAAATCTTGGAAGCATATTGTGTTTTCATTGTTTGATGTTCGTTCGAAAAAATAACAACAAATAAACACTTTATCTTCTTAACAAGATCTTACAAGGAAGGTCTCGTCGGTGGCACACTCCAATCGCCATTATTGTTATACCCTACATCACTCTGTGAAAGTTAAGGTGGATGCTAACGTTTCACGTCAGCACACATAGACTGTGAGATCCGTTGTTACATTACAAGTACAGTGTATTAAAAGATTGTGCTGATGTTTGTAACTACCTGAAATATGGGTTACACTGCGGAACACTAAAAAATAAACAAGAGTTACGACCATCATTTCTATATATTTCGGGCATGCTGATTCGAATGACGTACTCCGTTTTTCGATGTATGGTACAGTTTTCTTGCAAAATGTCGTTAAAGATTTGCTGATTTCGAGCTAGTTTTTTAACAAAAAAATTTGCAAAGCAAATGGTTTATAAATTTTATGACATGGAAAACAAAGATATGACTTGTAGCAACATTTCTTATGCAAATTTGGTTTAAAGCTTTTCAATTTAAGCACTTAAATTCGCGAATTTCTTTATTTTTTAAGGTGTTCGCGAAATTAACAGCCAAATTGGTCTTTGATAAAAAACTTGCTTTTAATGAATCAAAAATGCATCCTTAACAATACGAATAGTGGACAAAAAACAAAATGTTATATGGAACATCATGATGAAAATCGCGAAAAACCGTTTTTTTTGTATATGCCAGCATCACCTTACGAGATGATTTAAGGTTCCATCTTTTATTATATAATGTGGGAACCTTAAATAACTAACTGACCAAAAATTTGGCCAAAAAAGTTTTCATTTGCAAAATTTACCTTAATAAAAACTATTATTTCAGTGTTTGCGATACAATAATTATAGTTTTTGTTAAGATAACTTTTGCAAATGAAAACTTTTTTGGACAAATTTTGGGTCAGTTCATTGTTTAAAGTTCCCACATTATATACTAAAAGATGAAGCCTCAAATCATCTCCTAAAGTGATGCTGCCAAATACAAAAAAACGGTTTTTCGCGATTTTCATCATGATGGTGTATATAACATAGATGTTTTTTGTCCACTATTCGTAGTGTGATGGACGCCTTTACGATCCACAAAATGCAAGTTTTTTATCAGAGACCAATTTAGCGGTTAATTTCGCGAAAACTTAAAAAAATGAAGAAATCTGCGAATTTAAGGGCTTAAGATGAAAAGCTTTAAACCAAATTTATATTAGAAATATTGCTACAAGTTATATCTTTGTTTTCCATGCCATAAAATTTAAAAATCATTAGCTTTGGAATTTTTTTTTGTTAAAAAAGCAGCTGAAAATCAGCCAATCTTTAATGACATTTTACAAGAAAACTGTACCATACATCGAAAAACGGAGTACGATATTCGATTCAGCATGTCCGAAATATATTGAAATGACGGTCGTACCTCTTGTTTTCTAAAATAGTGGTTAGTTTTGTCACGCAGTGTTATTAGTAGAGTTACACTCAAAAAATTATGTAGGTAAATTCCAGTAAATATTCACTTAAAACAAATGAACTTTTATTTAAAAACCATTCCAGTGTTTTTTCTTTTAAAATAAAAACACAATACAGTCAATTTTAAATGTTAATTTAATGACTAACCAAAACATTAAAAAACTTAAATATTCAGTTATTTTGTATTGAAAAACAGTAAAACTATAGACGAAATTTTTTACTGCCGAAATTAAATGTAACAGAAAATTCGTTTTTAATACAGTAAATTATTTTTTTAAACTACAGAAACAGTAGAAAATAAGAAGTCCATAATAAAATTAATGATTTTTCTTTTAAAATAACCTTACTGATTACTTTTTAAAATAACCTACAAACAGTTAATGACATAATTTTCTTAGTGTATCAACCGATTAAGAATAATTCGATTAATCGATCAAACAAAAACAAACTCTTGTTCGATTAATTTCAAAATGACGATTTTCGAATAATGAATAAATCGTTACATTTGCTTTTATCCTATCAGTTCAAAGCACTGTTGCCAACTTGGAGGTTTTCCCGATAAATCCAGCGCTTTTTGTTTGAATTTAGCGGGAAAAAATTGTTTTTAACGGGAACGGTGTTCCAGCGGGGAAATCTAGCGCTTTTTGTTTGGATGTAGTGGGGGAACACTGATTCCTAAAATACTCTAAATCGCTAAGTGTGAATTCACAAACAGTAAGTTTGCGAGAAAAAATAATTTGGAGATTTTCTTCTAATTTTTCTATTTTTTTCAATCAAAAACGCCAAGTTTGTCGATTTTTAGCGCTTTTTTGGTAATTTGGCGGGAGAATTTTAAATTTTCCCCGCTTAATTTTTTTTGCGGTTTCTAGCGCTTTTTTAAGTGAAAAGTCAATTTGCGTGGAATAAAATAATTATTATAATAATTTTTTTTTTTTTTTTTTCAAACAAAAAGGACACGTTTGTCGGTTGTCAGCGCTTTTTTAGTAATTTAGCGGATGAATTTTACATTTTTTTTGGCGGTTTCTAGCGCTTTTTTAGTGAGATTTAAGGGTTTTTGGTGAAAAATAATTGGTAACAGTGTTTAAAAGTGACAAAAATGGTGCAATTATGGCGCATTACTAGTGTTTGAAAATTCCCGGACTTTTTGATTTCCCGGGAAATGGGAAAAAAATAATATATTTCCCGGGAATCCCGGGAAATTTTTATTATTAATATAAATCATAAAAAACATTTAAATCTGAACAACTTTTTATTAAAAACAGTTTTATTAGAGATAAACAATTAATTAAAACATAAAAAATCAAAAAACAAAAGTTAAAAATCCTGAAATACGATAAAAAAAAAACAAAAGAAATATTGCAACTTTTTTCCCCACAAATAAATTAAAACTGCGTTATTCAAGCAAAAACTAATATTGTTGGCAGCACTTTTAATATTTTGTTCTGGAAATGTCACTTCTAGGTTCAAAATTTTTATGTTTTTTTGACAGTATTAGCAAAATTATCATTATACCCAATTCTCGTTCGAACGAGATTTCGATCATGTGGTTGTGTATAAAATGATACAGACGTGACATTAGTCACGTTATTTTGTTCTAATATGGCAAAATGGAAAAATTAGGGAAGATCCTCCTCTTTAATTTTCCTTTACCAGTGGCATCCCACGACAAAATGTAATCCTTTAAAACTTTGAAGTACTTTTAAAAGGAAACAGGATCACGAAATCAAAAACTGTAAATACAGTTTTTCTTCATTTGATCTCTACTTTCAAACGTATATAATACAGTTCAAGTTTAATATTGTCTGTCGCACGGTGTTACAAACGCATTTTAGTGAAATACAAAAAAGAAAAATACTAAAACCAAATAAAGTGTGATAAATATGACTGACTGAGTGACTGTAGGTTAGAGCACCCACAAAATGTATGGGATGTGCAAAAGTGTATTTTTTATCGCTCCCCGCTCATTTTCGGTTGAGTTGGGAGTAAAAAAATAATATCTATCCAGAAATTAGGCTTCTAGGTTGCAAACAGACCAAGTGGTTTGAACTTTTGACCTCAAAAATGGGCTTAAAAACCTTTATAGACTAATTTGGCTGTAACTCTTAAAATAAAAGTTTTTCGCAATTAACTTTAATAACAATTTTTATGTAGAATCAAAATGCAAAGATTTTTCTCTCATACTGTTTTGACCTAAATATGTCCGATCGCGGTGTTTTAAGCGGTTAAAGTCAAAATTCGGGTCAGAACTTTTTTTTAAAAAATTCTCGTAAATTTTTAAATTGGGGAAAATTTGAGCTCTTTGCACAATTCACTAGGGTATTGAATGCACTTTTCTAAAAAAATTTTTTTTTGCAAAAATATATCGACCCTTCCATGAAAAAATCCCAAAGTTCTTCTCTGAATCTCATTTTTTTACCATTCAACCTCAATATAGGCGAATACTCACTTTGTAATTCCGTGAGTTTCGCACCGAAACATCTGTCTAGGATTTCCCTAAATATATATGGGGTATTCAGTGCCAAATTGGACACTTTGAAAATTTTTATTTTAGATTTTTTAATTATTTTTAAATTTTTTTTAAAACCCATTAAAACCCCCATCCAAGTTAGTTTTCAAAATTTTTAAATTACCCGTTCCAAAGATATCGAATTTTCAAAAAAAAAACAACTATCATTTTCCGTATTTCTATCAAAACAAATTCAAAAATGGTCAACATTTTTTTTTTACTTTTTGTTTTTTTATTAAAAATTTCTTAGTGTTCTAATATGCGATTTTTAAATGATTGCACTCTTTGTTTTTTTTTTTCAATATTTTCTTAATATTTTTTAATTGATTTTTTTTTAAATTTTTTGTGGTAAAATTAACATTTTCTTAAAATTATAAGCTTAAGTAGATCGTGGGATTATGGTAATATATAAAAAAGAATTAAAAATAAAAAGGTAATTAATATATTCAGCGGTTTTTGAGTTTTTTTTGTTGTCATCCAATCTTTATTAAAACACTTTGAAGAAAAAAAGATAAAATTTTAACAAATTATTTCGAATTTGGACCATTTTTAAAGAAGTGATAAGTAAAAAACAGAAAAAATCGTGTTTTTTTTTATAATTCCATATTTTTTGAACGGATTATCAAAAAAGATATCAGAATTTACTTGGAATGGGTTTTTGAAGGGTACTACAAAATTGAAGAAATATAAAATTAAAAATTTTCCAAGTGTCCGATTTGGCATGGAATACCCCATATATACTATGTGGAATCCTAGACTTATCTTTCGTTGCGTAAAACACGCACTTACAAAGTGAATATACCCCCATAACGTGGTTGGAGGTCAAAAAAATTGTGGTTCAGAGTAGGATTTTGGCAATTTTTCATGGAAGGGTCGATATATTTTTGCAAAAAAAATTTTTTGGAAAACTACATTCAATACTCTATTAAATTATGCAAAGAGCTAAAATTTTTCCCAATTTAAAAATTTATGACAATTTTTTAAAAAAAGTTCTCACCCAAATTTCGACTTTAATTGCTAAAAACACCGCTATCGGACATATTTAGATCAAAACTGTATGAGAGAAAAATCTTTGCATTTTGAATCTACAAAAAAATTGTTATGAAAGTAATTTGCGAAAAACTCTTATTTTAAGAGTTACAGCCAAATTAATCTATAAAGGTTTTTTAGCCCATTTTTGAGGTCAAAAGTTCAAACCGCTTGGTCTGTTTGCAACCTAGAAGTCCAATTTCTGGATAGATATTATTTTTTACTCCCAACTCAACCGAAAATGAGCGGGGAGCGATAAAAAAAACAATTATGCATATATGGGTGCTCTACTGTAGGTGTTAAACCGAAATGATTATTATTATATGATTATAGACCGAAATTATGATTTATTACAAATCTAAATATTTTAAGTGTATCAAAAGAGTATAAAAATAAATATAAGTATGTAACAAATTCCAGACAACACAAAAAAATCCAATCACAAAATATGATCTCCAAAAGGGGAAAAAATTAAAGAAAAATTCAACAACATACTCGTACATATCAAATCAGCTTATCTTTTGAAATAAATCAAAACACTTGGTTAAAAGTGTTACTTTTTGATATAAGAAGAAGAAAATAAAAAAAGAATTTAATTTCTGTAATTTTAAAGATCTTATAAAATCTTATAAGAAAGGCAAAATGTACCTGTTGTCACATTGACATAGAAAGGAAAATCCAATTTTTATTTTTTCAACCGAAGTTAAATCCAAATAACATTCTAAAAAAAATATAAACGAAACTAAATGTTTAACCTTGTAATGTGTTAGTAGGTATAAATGTGATACTAAGCAAATTTTATAATTTAATGTTTTCGAAGGGTGCTAAAGACTGTAAAAACATCGAAATGCCCCATTTATAGATGACTCAAATTATTAAATCGTAGAAATTTAGTTAGAAATGTGGTCATTGGTGAGAAATTACGTTAAAATGGCACTCAGCGCCATATGTCATCACATTGAAACTCTGTTTCGGAACGTTCCATATTTGATATCCCATTGCAGGGTTAATAAAATCTTGGAAGCATATTGTGTTTTCATTGTTTGATGTTCGTTCGAAAAAATAACAACAAATAAACACTTTATCTTCTTAACAAGATCTTACAAGGAAGGTCTCGTCGGTGGCACACTCCAATCGCCATTATTGTTATACCCTACATCACTCTGTGAAAGTTAAGGTGGATGCTAACGTTTCACGTCAGCACACATAGACTGTGAGATCCGTTGTTACATTACAAGTACAGTGTATTAAAAGATTGTGCTGATGTTTGTAACTACCTGAAATATGGGTTACACTGCGGAACACTAAAAAATAAACAAGAGTTACGACCATCATTTCTATATATTTCGGGCATGCTGATTCGAATGACGTACTCCGTTTTTCGATGTATGGTACAGTTTTCTTGCAAAATGTCGTTAAAGATTTGCTGATTTCGAGCTAGTTTTTTAACAAAAAAATTTGCAAAGCAAATGGTTTATAAATTTTATGACATGGAAAACAAAGATATGACTTGTAGCAACATTTCTTATGCAAATTTGGTTTAAAGCTTTTCAATTTAAGCACTTAAATTCGCGAATTTCTTTATTTTTTAAGGTGTTCGCGAAATTAACAGCCAAATTGGTCTTTGATAAAAAACTTGCTTTTAATGAATCAAAAATGCATCCTTAACAATACGAATAGTGGACAAAAAACAAAATGTTATATGGAACATCATGATGAAAATCGCGAAAAACCGTTTTTTTTTGTATATGCCAGCATCACCTTACGAGATGATTTAAGGTTCCATCTTTTATTATATAATGTGGGAACCTTAAATAACTAACTGACCAAAAATTTGGCCAAAAAAGTTTTCATTTGCAAAATTTACCTTAATAAAAACTATTATTTCAGTGTTTGCGATACAATAATTATAGTTTTTGTTAAGATAACTTTTGCAAATGAAAACTTTTTTGGACAAATTTTGGGTCAGTTCATTGTTTAAAGTTCCCACATTATATACTAAAAGATGAAGCCTCAAATCATCTCCTAAAGTGATGCTGCCAAATACAAAAAAACGGTTTTTCGCGATTTTCATCATGATGGTGTATATAACATAGATGTTTTTTGTCCACTATTCGTAGTGTGATGGACGCCTTTACGATCCACAAAATGCAAGTTTTTTATCAGAGACCAATTTAGCGGTTAATTTCGCGAAAACTTAAAAAAATGAAGAAATCTGCGAATTTAAGGGCTTAAGATGAAAAGCTTTAAACCAAATTTATATTAGAAATATTGCTACAAGTTATATCTTTGTTTTCCATGCCATAAAATTTAAAAATCATTAGCTTTGGAATTTTTTTTTGTTAAAAAAGCAGCTGAAAATCAGCCAATCTTTAATGACATTTTACAAGAAAACTGTACCATACATCGAAAAACGGAGTACGATATTCGATTCAGCATGTCCGAAATATATTGAAATGACGGTCGTACCTCTTGTTTTCTAAAATAGTGGTTAGTTTTGTCACGCAGTGTTATTAGTAGAGTTACACTCAAAAAATTATGTAGGTAAATTCCAGTAAATATTCACTTAAAACAAATGAACTTTTATTTAAAAACCATTCCAGTGTTTTTTCTTTTAAAATAAAAACACAATACAGTCAATTTTAAATGTTAATTTAATGACTAACCAAAACATTAAAAAACTTAAATATTCAGTTATTTTGTATTGAAAAACAGTAAAACTATAGACGAAATTTTTTACTGCCGAAATTAAATGTAACAGAAAATTCGTTTTTAATACAGTAAATTATTTTTTTAAACTACAGAAACAGTAGAAAATAAGAAGTCCATAATAAAATTAATGATTTTTCTTTTAAAATAACCTTACTGATTACTTTTTAAAATAACCTACAAACAGTTAATGACATAATTTTCTTAGTGTATCAACCGATTAAGAATAATTCGATTAATCGATCAAACAAAAACAAACTCTTGTTCGATTAATTTCAAAATGACGATTTTCGAATAATGAATAAATCGATTAATTTATGTCAATTGATCGAACAATTACACTGTGCTACAAAAAACACAAAATCTATTATACTTTTGAAATGAGGTAGTTAAGGTTGTAGGTCTCGTCAAAAATATTACAAAAATGCCCATCAAACTTGACAGACACCCTCAAACTTTAAAGTTATTTAAAAAAAAACGCTTTTTTTTGCGACTTTTCTTACTAAACCACGTGTAATTTAGAAAATTTTCAACCGATTTTAAATTTTTTAACTGTTTTGGATAGAAGAAGGATAGGGCTTTTTATGTGTGTGAATTACTCTATACATATAAGAAAGATATTTATTGATTCTTTCAAAAATATCAAACTTTTTTTTTTTATTTCTTGAAATTTTTTTTAATTTATCGATATTTTTCTGCTACAGTTCGTTCAACAACATTTATATTTATAAACGTATTCTTAAAGAAAATTTAATTGTGAATACGATCAGCTTTATGCCGAAGAAATCGGATAACAATTGACAGAGCTGTGATAAGTTTTCTAAAATAGAAAATTAAGATTTTGCATGAAATTGCCGTTCGGACAACCCAGGAAAAAAATAAACGAACATACTGAGAAGTCGCGTATCATTATTTTAAAGGTTTTTGGCCCCCTGAATTCGAATTTGACCCTGAAATCTTATTAAGCTTTTGATATATCAATTTATGTTAAATATCTTAAAAACCTGATGCGATAGAGCAATTTAAAGGCCAGATTCGGATTCAGCGCGCCAAAAACCTTTCAAAATATTATAAATGACCTGTTATGATAAATTTATTTTTTTTGCCTGGGTTATCTGAACGGCGATTTCCTGCAAAATCTTAATTTTCTTTTTTAGAAAAATTATCACAACTCTGTCAATTGTTATCCGATTTTTTCAGAATAAAGCTCATCGTATTCAGAATTAAATTTTCTTTAAAAATACGTTTATAAATAAAAAGGTTGTTAAACGAACTATAGCAGAAAAAATCGATAAACTCGAAAAATTTTCAAAAAATTACAAAAAAATTAGATATTATAGAAAAAATCAATAGACATCTTTCTTAAATGTGTAGACCAATTCACACACATGGAAAGCCCCATCCTTTTTATATCCAAAACAATTAAACAATTTAAAATCGGTTGAATGTTTTCTGAATTACCCAAGGTTTAGTGAGCAAAGTCCCGAAAAAACGTTTTTTGACAATAACTCTAAAATTTGAGGGTGTCTGGCAAGTTTAATGGCCATTTTTGTGATCTACTCGACAAAACCAACAACCTATACTATGTTACATCAGAAGTATTTGTTCACTGTAGCACAGTGTTATTTTTATATACCCTCCATCTACAGTATCGAAATATCGGTCTAGTTAATATATTTTTAATCAGTGATCAATTATATGACATTCTCGCAATGTCCGTTTGTCCATCCGTCTGTAAAAGGCACGATACAAAATAAAAGGCTGTTGAAGTTCCGAGACAAAATCGAACGAGGGGAAATTTCTTCCCCCTTTAAACACTACCAGAAAAACAATATTTTTTTACATTTTTTTTTCTACTCATATTTGTTAAACACATGAAATATTTTTATGCCATATGAAGTTCATTTGGACCAAGATGATTAGGAAATGATATTTTTTCGGCCCGGCCCGCCCACTTTTAAGGGCGTGGTTATAGAATATAATACAAAATAATGATAAAAGTGTGTTTTTTAGGCGTAAATATCGTAATAAATGAATTTGTAAACATTTATGTGAAGAGGGAAAATTTGAATTTCCCCCAACTTAAAAAACTTTAAACTTAATAAAAATATTTTTTTATATCCACTTTTTTATTCGTTATTCTCATCGATTAATCGAATAATTTTTTAGATTTTGTCGTTTGATCGAACGAACAAAAACAATTATTTGAATTATTCGAACAAAGTTAAAAGTCGAATAATTGACAACTCTAGTTATTAGACTGGCATTTTTTTGTCATCGTTCGATTTTCCCAAGTGTCCGGGCAAATTTTTATTGTGCTAGGTCTAAAACTTATGTGGTACAAATTTGAGGTCAATCGGATTATACTAACCCGTGGCGCCCGGCGGTCAAAGTTTTGGATTTTTGAAAAAATTTTAAAAATAAAATTAAAAAAAAAGTTATCTTTCGACACATCATATTTGTTAATTTCGATGTGCTGAGCACGAATATCAAAAAAAAATAAATAAATAAAATCGCTCGATTGGTTTTCGAGGTATCGCCATTTCAAATTTGTAAAAAATGGCGGTTTTTTCCCACGTTCAAGAAATTTTTTAAAAAAAGTCTCAAAATGTCATTCCGCCGACCCTTTTGTAGAGCTCGAGACAATCTTTCATTTAAAACTAATTGAGCCCAATCCGATAATCTTAAGCCGTGGCGCCCATCGATCAAAGTTTTGGCTTTTTAGAAACTTTTTACCAAAAACCCTAAACTTTGATCGAAGGGTGTCACGGGTTCAAATAATCGGATTTGGCTCCAATTAAGCTTAAGTGAAAGATTGTATAAAGCTCTATAAAATGGTTAAAATACAGAATTTTTTAGAGTTTTTTTAAAAAAAATTCTTAAACGTGGGAAAAAACCGCCCATTTTGCCATTTTTTGACAAATTTTAAATGGCGATATCTCGAAAACCGTTTGACCGATTTTATAAATTTTTTGATATTCGTATTCAGCATGCTAAAATTAATAAAAAATATTATAGCGCAAGATATTTTTTTTTTTATTTCTAAAAATCCAAAATTTTGGTGGAAATTTTCCAAAAGCCCAAAACATTGATCGAAGGGCGCCACGCGATTAAATTATCGAATTTGGCTCATATTAGTTTTAAATGAAAGATTGTCTCACGCTCTACAAAAGGGTCTTCGGAATGAAATTTTGAGACTTTTTTTAAAAAATTTCTTGAACGTAGGGGAAAACCGCCATTTTTTTGCAAATTTCAAATAGCGATATCTCGAAAACTGTTCGACCGATTTTAATTTTTTTTTGATATTCGTGCACAGCACACCAAAATTAACAAATAAGATGTGTCGAAAGATATATTTATGTTTTATTTGTTTTTTTTTTTAATTTTTCAAAAATCCAAAACTTTGACCGCCGGGCGCCACGGGTTAATTTAATCCGATTGGCCTCAAATTGGTACCATATGAGATTTAGGCCTAGTAGAATAAAAAAATGCCCGGACTTTAAAAATCGGAGAAGAAAAAATTTAGCTATACAGAAAAATGCCAGTCTACACTAAAAAAAAAAGTGAACTAAAATCTGGGAAAATTAACTTAATTTTAAGAAAAAGAGGGAATGATTTGGCTCCAAAGATTTTTTTTCTTGGTTTTAGTTCATAATTTTCCCAAAAATAAGGAAAAAAAAGTTAATTAATTTTAAGCCAATTTTAACTAGAAAATGGGAAAAATTATATTACACTTTAGTTCAGAGCTTCTCACTAACTTTTTCTTTGCGACCCCTTTTCAAAATTTAATATTTCTCGCGACCCACCACATAAAAACACAAGTGAGAAAATTAAAGTTGGTCAAGACCGACCATATTTTACTCTACACTTGGTTTCCCGAAAATGAGTCTCAAGTCCAAACATGGACTCGTTAAATATCTGTTTTTTTAGATCTTTAATTAGTGTAGAAAACACACTAAATCGAAAATTGAGGGAAATAGGCTATTTTCTGAATATCGAGCGAAATTTTTATATGAGAACTAATTATAAGTGTAAAATGGTCCAATTATGATCAGATTTAAAAGGGTAACCAAGTACACGTTTAACAAACACGACCAAAGTTTTTGTCAAATATTTCCTTTTCATGAATTTTGAGATATTTTTACGAACACCGGAAGGGTGGATTGTAGGATGCTACAAGTAGAACAGGTCCGATTTCTTTTAAATTTGGAATGATTCGTTGTGAATAGTTTTACCTGCTAAATTTCGCAAGCATACTTATTATAATACGGTTTGAACAGTAATTTTTGCCTAATTTAACGGGGACGTTTTGATGTGGGCTAGATCTAAACATGGACCAATTTTTTTCAACACAGTTTTTTAACATTTTAGCTGTTTTCAAAGTTACTAATTAAGCAAGGATCCTTTGTAGTCCTGGTAATCATATCCTGAAGTAGTCAGATTTAAGAAATTGTGCTTTTAAACATTTTAGCTAAGTTTGAAGCCTCAACGAGCTGTGAAGCTGAAAATGGCCAAGTTAATAGTGTTGAACATGGAGCATATCTATTTTGGCATGCAACAGAGGATCCACATGATCCTGAATTTTTCGGTGTAAGGGTGGAATGACAAAAGGAAAAAGGGGGTAAATTTAATTTTATCTTTTACAGAGTTTTTTGAAGCCCATTGATGAGCTTAAAAGCTAAAAATATGCATATATTGGCAGATCCTAACGTAGCCGTATATTTTTATAACTCAGCAATTACCAAAAATTATGCTTTGCTTTTATATTTTAGAAATTTTAATTTAAATAATTTTAGCATGATGTTTACTAAACTTTTCGCGACCCGTTTGAAATGCTTCCGCGACCCCCTAGTGGGTCGCGACCCACCGTTTGAGAACCATTTCTTTAGTTCATTCACATTTTAAAACTGGATTGGGTCTACCCCCTGGACCCATGGGTTCGGACCCCATGGGTCCACCTCCTTGTTAACTCAACACCCCTGTCCTTTAAGGGTCCCCATAGATTTTGACCCAAAATTTGTGTCCGTTTCGCTCTAACTTGCTTAGTTTTCGAGATACGGTAATAAGGGGTCTGATAGGGTCTTGAGAATCTTAAAAACTGGATATCTCAAAAACTATTATTCGGAGGGCTTTCGGGTATTTTGCGGAAGTGTTCTACAAGTCAAGAGCTACATAAATGCCGTTGGACTTTTTCTCGTGTTTGCAGTATTTACCGAGATATGTGCATATATAAAATCTCGGGAATTTCAAATTTTAGATCTAAATTTAGGGTCTTGAGACCCCGACAGATATACAGAGCTAGGCTATTCCACATTTTTCTTTGTGACCTTTCTTTTGAAAATTTCGTCCGTTTCGCTCTATCTCGCTAGTTTTCGAGATATCGCCATTTTGAATTTTTAACTAATTATAAGAAGTTATTTAATAAATTCTTAGAAGTTATTAACTAAATTCTAAGAAATACACTTCCTCAATTCAAAGAAGAGAAATACGATGATGGTTTTTTTTAGTAAATTTGAACTAAACTTGAACTAAATTGTTTTTTAAGAAATATGTCTTAAAAATAAAGATACGTTTCTTAGATTTGTGGAAAATTTCTTTGGCAGTAAGATTTTTTTCCTAATATTTAAAAATTCCATTTAAAGAAAACTATGAACTACTTATAAGTAAATGAACTAAACTTTGTTCCTCATAGTTAAGAAAATTTCTCATTTTTTAGTTAAATTTTACTAAATTTTAGGAAAATTCATGATAAATTTTCAAAGACATTTTTTCCTTAATTTTAGTTATGTCTTTTTTTCAGTGTAATGAGTTATATACCCAAGTATATCGATAGACTCAGAATCTCTTGTTGAGTATATTTGTTTCAAATATAAATAAACTGTAAAACCTAATGTAAGTCTATTTACTACAATAAAATTGATTTTGATGCGATACTAGTGTCTTTTGTCATCCCGTACAACCGTTTCAAATATTTTAAAAATCGGTGTGTGTGTCACCCAAGATCTCTTCCTTGTTATACTATTTAAACCTTAAGAGCTGACCAAATGATGAGGACGAACACACATGCAACATTCATTCAGTATTACATTTACACTTTCATTAACGCAAATCAAAAGTGTAAGTGTTGGAGATTTTATTTATTTTGGTCAAGTCAAGATCAAGGATTATTCTGGTTGATATAAGTAGTAAAGTAAAACTACTGTAGTATTCGCAGCAGAACGTCAAGCACCAACAATGGCAGCTAATTAAATATAAATGTACAACGGTAGTTTTTTCTTGTTAATAATGAGGACATTTTTCCAAAATTTTAAACGCAACTTTTATGTTTCTTTTTTTTTTGTTTCTTTGATTTAACTGATAACTTACGCATGATTACAAAAAATAATATAATACGCACACAACAACTGTGTCATTAAAAGAATGTTTCCTCCTTAACCACTCGAATTAATAAATAAAAACAAGTAAAGAAAGTAAAATTTAACCCGACGGAAACCAAAAAAAAACGTTGAACTTTTTGAAGTTGTAATCTTAGCTCAAAAAACACAAAATTCCAAATGGCGAATACAATATGGCGTCAAAAATTTGTAAAAGTAGTGTGATTTAAAAGAAAATTTGTATCTAGAGGGTTTTCAAGCCGCTGACTCCGAGTTCAATGCTTATGAATAAAAAATTCAAAATGGCGAATCCAATATGGCGGCGGAAACTTTTGGATAGTAAGATTAGAATAAAAATTTGTAACGATGCTTCATTTTCGTTTCTGAATCAACATTAATTGCTTAAGTAAATTGTAAAAAACCAGTTTCGGTTTTTTAAATTGACAAAAAACCGGTTAAACCGGCTTTTTTGGTTTTTTGCAAAATTGGAATTTTATGAAAAGTATTTAGAAAATTTTGAAATTTAAATGGAAAAAGTATTAATTCAAACTTTTTTATTTTTCAAACAAAAATAACTAGCGACAAAAAAGTTCCCAATTTTTTTTTTCAAATTTTCTTTATACGTAAAAATTTTAAAATCTCAAAAATAATCGCTCAAATTAAATGTTAATCCAAATGGTTGGCAATGTTAATGGTATTTATGAATTCGGCAAAGTCGAAATTATTTATTTACTTGTTTTGCATGCAGTTGGTTTTTTTTTTTGAACATCTTTTTTAGTTATAAATTACACTTAAAAGAAATATATCGAGTTAAACTGATATAAAAAGGTTGATGTAAAAAAACCGGGTTTCGAAAGAATTTTAAATTTTCCCCGCTAAATTGCGTTTTTAGTGAAAAGTCAATTTGCATTGAAAAAATAATTTAGAGGTTTTTTTCTAATTTTTCTTTTTTACAATCAAAAACGCCGAGTATGTCGACTTTCAGCGCTATTTTTAGAGTTTAGCGGTAGATTTTAAATTTTTTCCGGCAACTTCTTTTAGTAAGTTTTTGTAAGTGAGCTTGGAATGGGCTATTTGCTAGCTTTTTCGTAAGCATGCTAAGAAGTCCTTGCCTCCAATGACATCGCCTTGTTAAAATAATTAACACTAAATTAGGAAGTAACTAGTTACTCATATTCGTTGTAACCCCCAAAGTTAATTAAATTTTTTTTTTTTTAATTTTCCCCGCCAAATCGCGTTTTTAGTGAAAAGTCAATTTGCGTTGAAAAAATAATATAGAGGTTTTTTCTTTAATTTTTCTTTTTTAACAATCAAAAACGCCGAGTTTGTCTACTTTCAGAGCGTTTTTTGGAGTTTAGCGGGAAATTTAAATTTTTTTTTGGCGGTTTCTAGCGCTTTTGTAATGAAATTTAGAGGTTTTTGGTGAAAAATAATTGGCAAGAGTGGTGCCCACTGAATATTCAATAGTAACAACAATGACACAGTTGTGTTACATTTGCTTTTATCCTATCAGTTCAAAGCACTGTTGCCAACTTGGAGGTTTTCCCGATAAATCCAGCGCTTTTTGTTTGAATTTAGCGGGAAAAAATTGTTTTTAACGGGAACGGTGTTCCAGCGGGGAAATCTAGCGCTTTTTGTTTGGATGTAGTGGGGGAACACTGATTCCTAAAATACTCTAAATCGCTAAGTGTGAATTCACAAACAGTAAGTTTGCGAGAAAAAATAATTTGGAGATTTTCTTCTAATTTTTCTATTTTTTTCAATCAAAAACGCCAAGTTTGTCGATTTTTAGCGCTTTTTTGGTAATTTGGCGGGAGAATTTTAAATTTTCCCCGCTTAATTTTTTTTGCGGTTTCTAGCGCTTTTTTAAGTGAAAAGTCAATTTGCGTGGAATAAAATAATTATTATAATAATTTTTTTTTTTTTTTTTTCAAACAAAAAGGACACGTTTGTCGGTTGTCAGCGCTTTTTTAGTAATTTAGCGGATGAATTTTACATTTTTTTTGGCGGTTTCTAGCGCTTTTTTAGTGAGATTTAAGGGTTTTTGGTGAAAAATAATTGGTAACAGTGTTTAAAAGTGACAAAAATGGTGCAATTATGGCGCATTACTAGTGTTTGAAAATTCCCGGACTTTTTGATTTCCCGGGAAATGGGAAAAAAATAATATATTTCCCGGGAATCCCGGGAAATTTTTATTATTAATATAAATCATAAAAAACATTTAAATCTGAACAACTTTTTATTAAAAACAGTTTTATTAGAGATAAACAATTAATTAAAACATAAAAAATCAAAAAACAAAAGTTAAAAATCCTGAAATACGATAAAAAAAAAACAAAAGAAATATTGCAACTTTTTTCCCCACAAATAAATTAAAACTGCGTTATTCAAGCAAAAACTAATATTGTTGGCAGCACTTTTAATATTTTGTTCTGGAAATGTCACTTCTAGGTTCAAAATTTTTATGTTTTTTTGACAGTATTAGCAAAATTATCATTATACCCAATTCTCGTTCGAACGAGATTTCGATCATGTGGTTGTGTATAAAATGATACAGACCATATGATCTAAATCTCGTTCGAACAAGATTTCACCTCAGTGTGAATTGGGTATTAGCCGACGTATATTTTTTAACTTTTTAAGTTTTTTCATGATATTGTCATACTTTTTACCAGGGTTGGCAACCGAAACGAATAACGGTATCGGTATTGGTATTACATATTTTTTATATAGGTAACGGTAAAGGTAACGGTATTTTCGATTTGTTAAAAACACGTAAAAAATAAAATAAAAAATTTTAAAAAGTTAAAAAGCTGTTAAATTTTGTACATTTTCTAAACATAATTTTATTTGAACTGGTATTAAATTCTATGAATTAACTCGGAATTAAATTAAAACATTCACGCAATATTGTAATTCAACAAATACGAACTCATGTTCGTAGAGACAACTTTGCCCAATAAGCAAAAAAATCTTCATTTTGAGCCGTATGAGAAATCTGCTGATTATAGCTGACGCGGTTTGCTAAATTTCTGTCTGGATAATCTGCTGAAAAAAACGTCAAGACAGCAGAAAAATCTGCTGATTTTGATAGAGAAATCTGCTGATTTCAAATAAACATCCTGAACTGTTTATATGAAATCAGCAGATTTCTCTGTTAAAATGATCAAAATTGTTTGTCCTGTTGTTAAAATAAATCGAATAAAAAACTTGGCAAGGATGTTTCAGGGGATGTTTTGTTAGGGGGAGGGCGGGCGGTATCGGAGTGACACCTTTCCTCTCGCCATAGATGTTAAGAAAAATAAATAATCCTACTGATGATGACAGTTAACTGGAACTGTTTGAAACCTGTATAGGAATACCAGAAATGTCTATAATTTTTAGAAATTAAATTTACTTCTACATATTTACTAGAGTTGTCAGTCGATTAAGAATAATTCGATTAATCGATCAAACAAAACCCAACTCTTGTTCGAATAATTCAAAAATGACGATTTTCGAATAACGAATAAATCGATTAATTAATGTCGATTAATCGAACAATTTTTTTTAATTAAAAAATTAAATAAATGCTTAGAATCTGATTTATTCTCATAAATTTTGAAAGATTTTATACAAAATGTAGGAAAGTTAAAATATATTGTAGCCATAGCCCTGGATAGCACATCCATTATAGAATTAGGGGGAGTTATCAAGTTTTTAATAAATAATTTAGAAAAAATTAATAATTCTTTTGCATCAGACTTACTAAAACGTATTAAAATAAGAATTAATGAGAGACGTATAAAAGTGTTAAATACGTTAATAATTTTTCTAAATTCTGGAAATTTTCCGAGCAATGAAAGTTTCTTAAAATATTCTCCAAAAAGCTAAACAAAAGAATATGCAAATTAATTATATTTACTCCAGATTATTTTATGTTTAAAGTAATCACAATAATTCAGATAAAAGTATTGAAATAGAGGAAGTTATTAGTAATGAAAATAATAATCTTTTGTTCGAGTTAAATAATTCAATTCAAAGTACATATTAAAAATTCAGAAAATAAAAAGGACTTTAGCGATATATCAGACGATATGGTATATTTGGAAAAATCTGAAAAAAGAACAGAAATAATTGATAAACTTTTTTATGCTCTTCTTACTATATCACCTACTTCAACAATTAGCGAAAGAGTGTTTTCAAAATCTAATTTAATAAAAACAAAAACCAAAAATCGTTTGAAAGCAAAAAAATTAAGTCAACTTTTATTTTTACAAGATTATTTCTTAAGAACAACTTAAATTGTCTTATTTGACAAAATTTAAAATCATTTATGATATATTTTGTCTGAATATTTCAAATAATAATTTGTATTTGAATTATTTCTCAACAAGTATTAAAATCGACATCCATTAATTAAAAGTGATCTCAGTTATTCAATTTTTAAGTTTTTTTAACTATTTTATTTTTAAGTTTGTATGCATTTTTTCGTTAATAAAAATTTTAACTTTCTTATTTTAAGATTTTTTATATGAATTGTTTATTTTTTTGTTAATAAAAATATTTTTTTTAAATAATTTTTTTATTCGTTATTCTCTTCGATTAATCGAATAAATTTTGATCTTTAATCGTTTGATCGAACGAGGAAAAACAATTATTTGAATTATTCGAACAAAGTTGAAAGTCGAATAATTGACAACTCTAATATTTACGCATAAATAATAAAATTTTATCAATATTTAATTTTATTTGCTATAGCCAAGCCCGTAAAAAGTTCAGACCAAAAACGCATTTTCTAATCTTGGTCAATGAACTTCACACTTCAAAAAATTTTCAATTTCTAAACAAATGACAAAAAAATTAAATAAAATATGTTTATCTGGGGCTTTGTAAGTTTTTCAGGGGGGAACTATTTTCATCTGGCCCGTTTTTTCCATTTCGGAACTTAACCAGCCTATGACCATAAGACATATTCGTACCAGCAGAGTAGCACGTTTACTTTGGACCGTTTCGTATCTTCTACAGACGGAAAACAAACATCGCTTAAAATCGATCACTGATCAATAATATAAAATCTTTATGAGGTCCAAGACCGATATTCGAATTTAGTTAATTGCAAATGTGATCATTGGTTGGATTGGCAATGAACAAAATTTGTTTTTTTATTTTAAGTATATTAAAAATATTTTAATATGTTTTTAATCCACAGAAAAAAATTAAATAAGTAATATTAATGCAACCGAAACAAAACCGATAAAATACCGGTAAAAATCCGAATAAAGGTAACGGTTTTTTATCGGTAACGGTATTTAAAAAATTTTATTTCGGTATTAGTAACGGTAACGGTAGTCAATATCAAAGTGTTTTTAATCGGTAACGGTATTGAAAGGGTAACGGTAGCCAACCCTGCTTTTTACACTTGGTCAGTTTTCCTATGAATATATATTTACACTGTTCTTCCAAATAAAAAAAATAGCAAATGTTATTACACCTGTATGTAAAAAATATTAAAAATTAAATTAAAATAAACGTTTTTTATGTAAAATGATATATTTTATAAAATTCCCTGATTTCCCGGCAAAAATTAAAAAAATTCCTGGGAATTCCCGTCAGTGTTTTCCCGGGAAGTCCGACCCAGGAATTCCCGGACCCCAAACACTACACATTACCCAACAATGCTTATATCCAAAATTGCTAGTTATAACACGAACGAAACGACAGATATTTGCTGATGTATTTTTTAATATTTTTTGGCAATATTACATTAATGAAATTTATTAACATAGTTCGGGACGGCGCGAACGCCATTCCCGGCTACCAAAAATTTTACGCACGAGTTATTCACATTAGGAATAATCGCGGAGGTCAGCTCAATCGAAGTGCAATGATCAAGCCTCACTCCGGGGGAACCGCCTTTATGATCACGGATAACCCCTACGCCAGGTAAGTATGCTTTTCTCATCTCAAACTAAACTAGTTATACGGAAATTAAAATAAACCAACTGAGAATTTTTTAATGTTAAATGACAACTCAGGTTTAAAGAGAACATAAATTATGTGTACATGATTTGGTGGTAGGTAGAAAAATTTTAAAATTTTGTAAACAACCCTGGTGTAGAGCTGCTTAGGTAGTTAGCAATATCTAAAAGATTCTTGAAAATCTTTTAAGAAAAACGATGTTGAATAATAACAGATGCAAACGATAAGAAATATTAACATGGATCATACTTGGGACCTGGCATTAGTTTTGTATGAAAAAGCAATGTCAATACCTGCTATTTCATTGGCATTTTACATGAAAAAAACTAATGCCTCAATGCTTAGGTCCCAAGTATGACATGGATGAACTGTCATTCGAAATAGATCATTTGTTGTTCAATTAAGATAAATTATAATACGAAGATACCAATTGAGTTCGTAAAATATCAATCACAATTCGATAAAATTGGCTTTAATTTGAAATAGACCAATTGTTATTCGAAAAAGATCAATTATAATTTGAAAAAGATAAATTTTAATTCGAATCAATTTTAAAATAAACGAATTATTTTAAAATTGATCAATTTTAATTCAAAAAACAAATCAATTTTAATTCGAAAAAGATCAATTGGTATTCAAAGATTCCAAAATGGAAATTCAGTTGATATTCAGTTGGAATCTTCGAATTACAATTGATATTTTTCTTTTCTTTTTTCCTTATGCTATTACAATTGAGCTGTACTTCTGTTACAACATTTGCGAAAACATGTAGTTTTGTGTTCAGTGGAAACACTTTATGGGGAAAGAAAAATGAAACAACAAATTTATTCAATTTTGTTGCATTTTTAACATATTTTTTTAAATTAATAAATTTTAAACTAAAACCAGTTTTGCTAAAATTACAAAATCTTGTAATATTATACCGGAAATTGGCTCGTGGCTATAATTTGACAAAAGACAAAAACTGTCACAAATAAAAACTTTGCTGATAACAGATCATAGTTTTTATTTTTGTAAATATTTTTTTTAGTTAGATGTGGTTTTTATATTATTATGCGATTTTTAATTTATACACAAAAAGGGAACACAAATATGGTTAAACTAACTGCTGCCATCAACGACTATGTATGACACACTAGTCTAGAGATAGACCTATGACGAATGAAAATCATGGCTACAAAGAAACAAAAAATCGTGATTTTTTTTATACCGCGACTTTTTTTTTTGTTAAAAAAAACGTTTCATTATAATTTCGTTTATGCAGTTTCAAACACACCAAAAAAAAATACTATTTTGTTGATAGAATGATTTTGAATGTTTAACAGGCAGGATGGTTTCTTTGGTTTGTTGGTGCTACCATTGGTCTTCTCTTTGTTCAGTGTGAAAATAACAAAATGCCAGTCCATGTTGACACTATGACACCTATGAAAATGTGAAGACAACCATCTTTGTTGTCTTTAATATAGAAAATAACAATAAATTTTAAGTATTCGTACTAGTACGTTCATTATATGAAGTAGATCGAGATGCATACAAAACTAAAAATTGACACAACTATAATTGAGCATAATGCTAACAAATCGTGGTTTTATAAAGGAACGTGTTAAATGCTAGCTTATGGTTTAAATGATTTGTTACTTTTTTTTTTAAAAAACTTTATTTTTACACTGAAAGAAATCGAGGAGTTTTTGAAATAGCAAACAGATAACAAATTTTATAAAAAAAATTACAGTTATCGATCAATCCGATAACACAAAAAGTTTTATTTAGTTATCCATAACATAAAATTTTCTAAAGTAATCGATTACTTTAAATATTTTATAGAAAATTTCTATAATTATCGATATATAACATAAAATTTTTTTAGAAAATTTCTTAAGTTATCGAAATAACATGTCTCTAGTGTTTGATGTATCGATATAATAAAACTTTCTGTAGAAAATTATCGATAACATAAAGTTTTCTGTAGTAAATTTACATATTCATCGTTGTATAGATAACATAAAACTTTCTACAGAAAATTTCCATAGTTATCGATGTATTGACAACACAAACGTTTTTATAGAAAATTCTATTGTTTTATCGATAACATAATATTTGCAATATAAAATTTCTATATTTATCAATGACATAAAAATTTCTTTAGATATCGAGGACAATAACCTAAAATTTTCTATAGAATGTTAATAACATGCAATTTTCTGTAGAACATTTCTATAGTAATCGATACATCGATGAATTGTTCTATTGAAAATTTCTATTGTTATCGACATATCGATAGTATAAAATTGTCTTTAATAATAAATTTATCGATTTTCTTTTGCAAAAAGATTTATGGCTGTCGATGTATCGAAAATTTCTATAAGTTTCGAAATATCGATTATAAAAATATTGCTTTAACAAATTTTATGTTTTCGATATATCGATGGTATCGAAAAATTGATAACTATAAAAATTTTATGCAAAAAATTATGTTATGGTACTGGTTACTATAGAAATTATCCCTAAAACAATCATGTTATCGGTATATCGATAACATAGTTTAGTTATCAATTTATCGATAGACATTAAAATTGTCTACAGAAAACATACAATTTCGTAGCAAATATTTTTTAGTTATTGATAAACAAAAAATTTTCTATTGAAAATTTTTAGAATTATCGTTGTCTCAATAAATTAAAATATTTTATAGAAAATTTTCATAGCTATGAATGTATCGATACTTTATATAGAAAATTTAATTAATTCAGCGCTAAAATTGTAATGTGCAAAAACGAGACAAAGAGAGATTAAGGAATGTTTGTGTTTCTAAGGATCGTAATAATGTTTTCTTCTTCAATCACAAACCCTTAATGAAAGTTTTTATAGTTATCAATGTATCGATAACATAAAATTGTCTATAAAAAGTTTACATAGCTATAAATAATATAAAATTTTCTATAGAAAATTTTCATAGTTATCGTTGTATCGGTAACATAAAATTTTCTATACACAATTTCTATATCTATTAATCTATCGATGACATAAAAAATTCTATAGCTATCGATAACATACTATATATTTTTTAATTGTATATAGAAAATTTCTAGAGCTGTCTATAGAAAATTTCTATAATAACACAGAAAAAAACGAATTGTAATATTGAACCCCATATTTGTGAATACAATTAAATTTTTCACTGAAAGTGCTCCTATACGGAAATTTGTAATATCAACTAACGTTTGTAAATATTATTTGTTGAAAAAACAATTGATAAATGAGTTTGTAATAGTTCTCCTAAATTATTATTTGTATTGACAAACGTACAAAATCTTAAATTTTTTTTCAACAAAGAAATTCAACAAACACAAAACGTAATTTGTTGATCTAACAAAAGAAAAAAAATAAATTTTGTTTTCAACAAAGAAATTCAACAAACACAAAACGTAATTTGTTGATCTAACAAAAGAAAAAAAATAAATTTTGTTTTCAACAAAAAAATTCAACAAACACAAACGTCATTTGTTGATATGGTAAAGGAATTCAACAAACGAATTTGTGATATCAACCAACAGTATTAGTTGTATTGACAAATTAAAACTTTTTTTATAGGAAAAAAATTAAAAATAAATTGATTAAAAATCGGGATAAATGTTAGAGAATATTAATATTGAAATTAAACAAAAGTATTTTGTTAGCCAATATTCTTTTTTATAACACTTAAGAATGTATTTTACTTTTATCGTTTAACCGTTTTTGTCTTATGTTGAAAATTCTTTTTTTTTTCGTTTGTTCTTTATTTCTTTCTTTTTTATATACACATGTTTTAGTTTCGTTTTAGACAAACATAGCAATCGGTAAAAACTTGGAAAGAAAATTCTGTAAAAAAATTATTCCAAAAATATAAAGGCAAAAACAAAACAATAGTTAACAAAACAAAATGTTTATATGTATAAAAGGATTAATTTGTTTTCGAAATATATTTTTTAATAATATTTTCTATGAAATAATTCCAATTGCTGCCGTACCCCTTGCTAGCTCAGATAAAACTAAATTCATAATCGTTTTTTTTTAATTGTCTTCTTTTTTCATTGTCTGCTTTTTTAAAAAGAAGTACAGGCACAAATAAAAAACAAACTACAAGACGAGAGAGAGCATGTGGTCGTTATAGTATGTTTTTGTTTTATACTTTACAAAAGCTACCAAATTCTTTATAGACAGCAATTGTTAAAAAAAAATTTACGATTTTGTTAGATTGACAAAGTTCTTTATATTTATTGATTTAAATTGTTGAAAATATGACTTTAATTTGACAAAGCCGTTTATTGATATAAATAGTTGAAAAAAAAATCAGTTTTATTTACAAATTATTGAACATTAATAACAAACGGGTTATTTGAAAGTTAAAAAAATATTTTTCTTTGTCTTATTGACAAACTGCCACTAATGATTTATTGAAATTTTCCTTTCATTTTGAAATAAAATTATTTGACGTAGTTTGTTGAAAACGAAATCGAATTTTTGTATTATTGACTAACGGGATGCCGTTTTTACTAAATGTTTGGTTGATATCAGTATAAGACATTCACAATTGGTGTTTGTTGACTTGAATTTTATGATTTTATTTTCTGTGTAATCGATGCATCGAAAAAAAAAAAAATCTATAAAAAGTTTCAATAGTTATCGACGTATCGAAAATTTATATAGTTATCGACATATCAATAACATAAAGTTTTCTATAGCAAAATTCATGTTATCGAAACATCGATGATATCGATACATTGATAACTATAAAATTTTCTATAAAAAAATTGTTAACATATTAGTTAATGTAGGAATTTTCCATAGAAAATTTAGGTTATCGATACATAGATAACTAATGATATTTTTACGTTATCAATGACTAAAAACTTTCTATAAAAATTTTTCATTCTCGATAGCTACAGAAATTGTTAAGTTGCCGATACATCGATAACTAGAGAAATTTTCTATAAAAAGGTTTGTGCTATCGATATAGAAAATTTTATAAAAATTTTCTATAGAAAATTTTATGTTATCGATAACTAAAGAAATTTGTATGTTATCGATAACTATAAAATTCTTCAGTAGAAAATGTTATGTTATCGATAAATCGTAAACTATAGAAATTTTCTATAGAAAGTTTTATGTTATCGAAACCTTGATAACTATAGAAATATTCTATAGAAATTGTTATTGTATCGATAGCTATAGAAATGTTCTATAGAAAATTTTATTCTGTCGATAGCACTAGAAATAGATAACTATAAAAATTTTATATTATCTATACATTCTATAGAAAATGTTCTGGTATCGATACATCGATAACAATAAAAAAATTTATAGTTTTATACTATCGAAACATCGATAACTACATCGATAACTATAAAAATGTTCTATACAAAATTTCATGTAATCGATACATCGATAACTACGGAAATTTTCGATTGAAAATTCTGTGTTATCGATACATCGATAAATACAGAAATATTCTATAGAAAATTTCTATAATTATCGCTTTATTGATAACTTGAAATTTGCAATAGATTTTTTTTTTCGATAACTATAGAAATTTTCTATAGAAAATTTCAAGTTATCGATACATCGATAACAATAGAAATTTTCTATAGAAAACTTCAAGTTATCATTAAATCGATAATTAAAGAATTTTTCTATAAATAATTTTATGCAATCTATTAGTCGATAATTATAGAAATTTTTGAATAAACAACTTTATGATATCTATAAATCGATAACTATAGAAATTTTATGTTATCGATACATCGATAACTATAGAAAATTTCTTTAGTATTTCAAAATTATCGATACATCGACAATAATAGAAATTTTCTATAGAAAACTTTATGATACCGATACAACGATAACTATAGAAATTTTATATAGAAAATTTTATGTTATTAGTACATCGATAACTATAAAAATTTTCTATAGAACATTGTATGTTATTGATACATTGATAAATATAGAATTTTTTTTTAATAGAAAATTTCATCTTATCGATATATCAATAACTATAGATTTTTTCAATAGAAAATTTGACAAATTACTATTGAAATTTTCTATACACTATTTGATGTTATCGATTTATCGAAATTTTCTGAAGAAATTTCATTAGAAGAAAATCTCAATAACAAATTTCTATGAAAGAAAATTTCTATACACAGAGAAAAGAGTTTAATTGTGCGAGCCGAATTCAGAGCCAACTGCACGATTTAATT
The DNA here is from genome assembly GCA_963921195.1 of Pegoplata infirma. NCBI lineage: Eukaryota > Metazoa > Arthropoda > Insecta > Diptera > Anthomyiidae > Pegoplata > Pegoplata infirma. Next base: position 96,851,572 of record OY992536.1, read on the forward strand.
ACAACAACCGAAATTTTCGGTTGCGATTACCGAAATTTGTTAAAACTAACAGAAGCAAAATTTTCAAAACAAATTTTGGTTATTGAAACCGAAAATTTCGGTTGTTGTTATTAAACTATACATGTGGCTTTAAATACGGCTGGCACAACTAAACTGTTCGCTCTGTGTAGAAGAAAATTTTTGTTAAAGAAAATTTCAGTAGAAGAAATTTTGTATAGAACATTTCTGTAGAAACAAAATTCTATGGAACATTTCAAAATTCTATGGAAATTTTCTTATGCAGAAAAAAATTTCTGCATAAGAAAATTTCTATACAAAATTTCTAAAGAAATTTTTTTATAGAAAAGTTAAAAAAACGATAACAGAACATTTTCTACAGGAAATTTTAATAGTTAATAATGTATTGGTATCATAAAGTTTTAGTGGGGACTATGACCGAAAATAAGGCCCTACACTGAAATACCTATGAACAAATTTCATAAACCCAAATTCATAGAATCTATTAAAAAATTTCATTGGCTTCATGAATATTTAATGAATATTCCTTAGTATTGTGAAAATTTCATAGAACTTTATCCATAGATTCATAAAAAAAATCATAGAATTAATGAATGTCATTCATAGACAAAAATGTCATCAGTATGCCTTTTATTGTTTTTAATAATTAAAATAATGTTACAATAATTGAAATAGTTGAAAAACATAAAAAAAATTGAAAAAAATCATTGCTGCCCTGGGCGGGTTTCGAACCCAAGACCTACCGGCTGTGGCGGTTATTGTCGACGCCTTAACAATTAGCGCCACCAAAGGAGGAAAATCTCGCCAACTAACACTTAGATTGATGACATTCGCTAATTTTTTGTTTGTAAATACACAAACATTTTGTTTCCTACAAACACACACAGAGCTTTTGGCAGAGCATTGTGACAGAGCATAGATACAAACTCAATATGTTAAAGCAGAATATTAAACAAAATGGATTTTAAGTGTTATGATTTGTTTATATACTTTAGCTTACAAGGAAGGTCTTTCACAGGGCACCCACCGATTGTCCTGAAACTTGCATAAAGGAAAGAGGGGAGACAAATAAGAGTTAATTTTTTTTTATAGCGTCCCAATCTCACATTTAGCGGGTCAAAGAGGAGGGGGAAAACGGTATTTTTCCATTTTTTGAGGATTTTCCCATTTTTTCAAAAAAAAACTTCAAAAAGAAACTATATAAACATTTTATACAGGTCGAAAGGTTTTTGGAAGGCCTATCCAATGGTTTATCGGTCGTGTCCAAATTAGGATTCTTTAAGTTCATTATTGTCAAAAATGTGTAATCGTTAGGCTAGCTTATATGGAGATATATATACGTACGACCGCCAAAATTATATATAATAATCTCTATCAAAATTAAGCTGACCCGTATTTTTTCGTTTGGCGAAATTCAAGCTAGTTCAGTTTTCATACGGATTTTCCCGAAAGCCCTTAATTTTTCATAAGTTAGCAACCCTTTTTTAAATTTGGGATTGGGCAGCTAAAAAAAAAACAGGTAACTCTTATTTTTTCCCCCTCATTCCCATATTCAAGTTTCAGGGCAATCGGTCGGTGCCCTGTGAAAGACCTTCTTTGTAAGTGGTTAGAGACTTAGCTTTACGAACAACTGGTTCCCTGTTCGAATCTCAGTTTGGATAAGTTAACAAACATACATTTTAAAAATAGAAAATTGTAAATAAATAAAATAATAAAAAAAATAATCAAAATTAAAATAATAATAAATAAATAAAAATAGAATTGAATATTTTTTTTTTTCATAGCCTATGAACTTTTTCATATATTTCTGGTTTCTATGAATTTGTTTCATAAATTCTATGAAGGGCACCATTGGCTGACTTCTAATGATTTTTTTCATAGAATCAGTGTACAGTACAGCAGTAATGAACAAAGTTCTTTCAGTGTATGCTTCTTATAGGATCGACGGGAACATATATATATATATATTAGAGTGTCCCTTATTTTGGAAATGTTAGAAATCTTGAGACGGTACCCGCTCATTTTTTTCCTTTTGACTTAAAAATAACTCAGGAAAAATTTTACGCCCCTAGGACCACGCCTTCCCTACGCGACGGGGCCTTAAAAAGCGGGGCCTAAAAAATCATTTTTCCATACAAACCAAAAAATTTTTTTTTTGATTTTTAATTTTTTTGTTGTTAATTATTATATTACTTGCTTAGCTTATTTACGACAAAAAATTTGATTTTGGTGGGATAAGTCTTTCAGCGCTAAAAAAATTTTCGCAAAAAAAAATTTTGAGCCGCCGGGGTCCTACAGTAAAAAATTTTTAAAAAATATTTTTTTTTAGTTTTGACCAGCAACGGTTTTAGCTGCTATGTTGCTTTAAATGATATATATTCATAAAAAAATATTTTTTGTATCTGTGACATCTTTATCGTGTTCTAAAAAAGGGTACAAAATGCATTGTTGATTTTTTTCGATACACGATAAAGATGTCACAAATATGAATAATATTTTTTTTGGAATATATATCATTAAAAACAACATAACAACTAAAACCGTTGCTTTTCAAAACTAAAAAAAAATATTTTTTAAAAATTTTTTACCGTAGGATCCCTACGGCTAAAAATTTTTTTTCGAAAAAGATAAAGATGTCACAGGTATGAATAATTTTTTTTTTGGAATATATATCATTAAAAGCAACATAACAACTAAAACCGTTGCTGGTCAAAACTAAAAAAAAATATTTTTTAAAAATTTTTTACTGCAGGACCCCGGCGGCTCAAATTTTTTTTTTGCGAAAAATTTTTTAGCGCTGAAAGACTTATCCCACCAAAATCAAATTTTTTGTCGTGAATAAGCAAACCAAGTAATAAAATAAATAATAACAAAAAAATTAAAAATCAAAAAAAAAAATTTTTGGTTTGTATGGAAAAATGATTTTTTAGGCCCCGCTCTTTAAGGCCCCGTCGCGTAGGGAAGGCGTGGTCCTAGGGGCGTAAAATTTTTCCTGAGTTATTTTTAAGTCAAAAGGAAAAAAATGAGCGGGTACCGTCTCAAGATTTCCAACATTTCCAAAATAAGGGACACTCTAATATATATAATGTATCGGTTACATAAAATTTACTTCACCCATATTTCTCTCAGTGTTTTGTATGTAAAATTTCAATTTAGCAATAAAAAAGCATACGATCTAAACTTCATTCATAAATTTTCATATTTATAATTTTTGTTATTTGTATTTAAAAACTTTTGAATGAAATTTTGAAATGTTGTTGTTCCATGGTATCATACGAGTATGAATGAATATTAAAAAATAAAATTGTTGCAAAACTGGTTAGAGACTGACTTATTGTTTATTCATTCATTCGTCTATCCATCGATTCATTCATAAATGTTAGAGTTTACAACAAATTTTATGTTATTGAATATTAATTTTTGCATCAAAAATGTTTAAGTACTCCATAGAATTTGAAAAGTTGTTATTTTATAGAGCGAACAAACACAACAAAATATACATAAAAACACAGAGTTTGATAGTTAAAAAATCTGAAAAAATATTGACCATTTAATGGTGGTTTATACACCGGATGTTGTTGATTTAATATCTATTTAGCTTTTTTGTTTATTTGTATTATTACTTTACAAAGACATACAATACACATACAAGTAAACTGACAACTACAGCAACAATAACAACAGCGTGATACAATAAATAAGCGTCAAGTTCAAAACAACCTCATGACAGCATTAATCACAAAGTTTGTTTTTATTTCTTTTCAAAGAATGTTCAAGGGATTGTTGTAATGCCAGGCTGAATTCCTAAAGGATTAACTTTTAATTAAAGCCGGGATTTGGGAACTTGGGGATAAAAAGGTGTAAGAAAGTGAAAAATTGGTGCTAGAAGCTTAAAACTTGGAAGAAAGAATCCTTCGGCGGAAAAATCATTCAAAAAAGAAGTATTTTTTGGAAATTTCGATCCAATTTCTATTCTTAAGGGACAAAAAGGTTTAAAAGCGCTGTGGGTCTGAAAAATATAGTGATGGTTAAGCGCTTTTAGAATAAGGTTAGGTAGTATGCAGGCGCGGATCCAGGGGGGGAGAATGGGATTTCTCCCCCCCCAAAATGATTTAAAAAAAAAAAAGGAAAAAAAGAAAAAAAGGAAAAGAAAAGGAAAAAAAGGAAAAGAAAAGAAAATGGAAAGAGGGAGAGGAACAAAGATAGAAGGCAAATGACCAGGATGTAAACAAATAGAGGCTATTTGTACTGAAGTAAATTTTTTTTTGTTTTCAGAATGAAAGAAATTGCATTTGAAAAACTTAAATGAAAATAGAGTTAAATGGCAATAGAATTATCATTCTCTAAGAAAAAATTATTATCTGAATATTTTTTTAGAAAAATGTTTCCAAATTCCAGACTTTATTTTTAGAAACTGTTTTGATACTTATTTGACTCTAAATGTAAAAATTTTTTTATTGTAAAATTATCTTAAATTTTAGGAAAAATGTCTTAAAACTTTTCTATAGAAAACATCCCACAGCAACTGAGAATTTTTACTTTGAAAGAATGTTTCAGAATATACCATGATTTTTTCAGCAAAAATTTCTCAGATTCGAATAACATTTCTAAAGGAAAAACGTCTTAGAATCTGAATATGAAAATTTTTCATTTGAAATGTGTCTAATAATAAAAATTTTTCTATATGAAAATGTTTCAGAATCTAGATGCCATTAAAGCCGTAAAATTTTTCGTATTTTAAGAAAATTGATTCAAAATTTCTTCATAAAAAGTTTTAAAAACTGATAATTTTTTAGTATCTGATAATTTTCTTTTACGAATTATGCTTCATGATCTGAGAATTTTTGTATACGAAAAAGTTCTTAGAATCTGAGAATAACTTTAAATATGAGAATTATTTCAAAGGTTTTTTATAAGAAAAATATGTATATCAGAATATGGAATTTTTTTCATAGAAAGAATGTCTCAAAATCTCAGATTATTTCTATAGAAAATTTTAAAAATCTGAGACATTTTCTACAAGAAAGGGTTTCAGAATCTGAAGAATTTTCTAAAAGGGTTATTTTTTTATACACTCAAAATAATATATTAGTAGATTTACTATTTTTTTTTTGCTAATGCTGGTTAGCTAACTTTTAGCAAATTTTTAGTTTAGATTAGCATGTTAGCAAAAATATCTTGTAAACTTCATTTAGCGCATTAGCAATTTTAAACAAAATTTAAACTAATTTTTTTGCTAAATTTAAAATTAAGTTGACAAAATTTTTACAAGCTTTTTTGCTAATATTAGCAAAAATAAATGGTAATTTTTTTTTTATTTTCAGAAAACTTAAAATGGCGCTATCTCGGAAACTAAGCCAGATAGAGCAAAATGGAGGCCTTTTTTGGTTCTCCTTTTCACATGTGTGGACCCTAATGGGTCCTAACTTTGGATCCAAAAAAGTTAGCATTCCCGAAAATTTTAAAATGCTCATGTCTTGGTAAATATTGCCGACACAACAAAAAGTCCAAAAGCATTTTTGTAGCTCTCAACACGTAGAACAAGAAAACTCTCCGAGTAGTATTTTTGAAGTTATCGAGTTTTGTAATTCTCAAAACCCCGGTGGTCCCCTAAAATCGCGTATCTTAAAAACTAAGCAAGGTAGAGCGAAACGGACACAAATTTTGGATCAAAAACTATTACGATTTTTAAGGAACCCAACTAGGTCTAGGCCCATCGGGGTCTGGACCAATCGGGTCCGAACCCAATGGGGTCCTCAAATGTGTATGAACTAAGTTGAAATACAAAAAATTTCAGTTAACTAATTTTTGGCAAAACATTTTTGCTAACTTTACCAAAAAAATTGTGGGTTAAAAATCAGCAAATTTTCTTTCAGGTTTACAAGCTTTTTTTGCTAACATTACAGTTTTTTGTTTAGTGTATGAAAAATATTTAAGAATCTAAGAGTTTTTCTGTAGTAAAATTGTTTCAACATCTGAGATATTTTGTGAAGGGTATATGCACAAAAATCTAATACTTTATTAATTTTTTCGGAATATTAATGCTTAACGTTATTAATGTTTTCGAAAATTTAAAATTTTTATATAAAATTTTACGTGTTTATTCACAGTTGCGACTAGCTTTGACTCTCATAAGCCAATTTTTATGACTGAAAAGTCATAATATCAATCTTAAAATTTGCAAATGAAATTTAAAATTTTTTAATTTTTTTGTATAGAAAAATATTTGATGGTATGACTGTTCAATAGGGTGGGTCAAATTGTATGGGGCCGAAAAAATGTGAAGGGGCTCATCGAGATTCTTGTTCTACGGGTCATTTGAAGATACTTTGCCAAAGAAACCATAGCTCTAAAATGATTTTCGAGCCCCCGGATTTTTCAAAATAGTTTTTTTTCCCAAATACTTAAGAATAGAAGTAAAAAAATGCTATTTCCTCTAGCCAAATGTGTATGTGGGGGTTTTTGGATCGAGGAATCCATTTTTGACATCTATTTTTATTTTTGAATACCACCAGAGGGCGCTTTCGTACATTTTTTAATTTTATCGTTATTTTTTGGGTGAATTTACGAAATTTTTTGTGGAAATTGACGAATATTTGACTTTCTCATAAGACAACTCCAAATTTTAAATAGCCCAGAGTGTTCAGCATTAAAAATTATGGGGTGGGGGGTGTTTATTCATTCACGACCTATATTGAATTTAAGAAAAATTCGTAAAATCTGTGCAATTGAAGTTTATGATAGGTTTTTTATAAACTCTCACTTGCATCGGATCTTCCACATGGTTACGGTAGTGTAATTTTTTTTTTTTTAGAGCTAAGTCGGGTGTTTTTTATTCATCTTTGAACAACATTGCCAATAAAACGTTTACATTTACATTTCCCAATATAAAATAATTCTTTTATGGATCGTAGGAAATATGTGAGACTGGAGCCTTTTGCGTTGCATTTATCTTCAGTGTAGTATTTGTCAAGCAAGGTATTCAATTTTCTAACAATATTTCGTTTGCATATAATTCCAATATTAAGTTTGCTCCAAATTTCAATCAATTTGTCTGTCACTTGAGGAGTAAATGTCTTATATGAAAACATTTTACTTTACATTTTAGCACGTTCAGCAAAAAAAAAAAAATAGCATCTAAAGCCGCCCAGAGACACAACACATGTTGGATGACTTGTTAGTTGACCAAAAAATATTTTCAAAATACACTTATCCGACAAATTTATACACATGTTGGAATACCGCTAATTTTTTTAAAATTCTTGAAGGAGTAACATGAATATTTTTTTTATTGAAAAATCAAAACTTTTTGATTTTTCATCCGACCAGCCATCCGACAGGCTGACAGCCCCATACACGAGAAAAATTACATTGGTCATCCAACAAGTCAATTTGTTTGAAATGTATGGGAGCCTTTAAAATATCCTGTTTAGTTGGGAGATTGAAAACAGTCAAATCAGATAACATACACACAAAAAATTATTGGCTAAAAATGTTCAATTAAATTTATTGATCAAAAAAATGTAAATGAGTCAATCAATGTTTTGATTAAAATTTTTGTTATTTTTTTAACTGTCGAATTACAAATTTTCAAGATTTTTTTTTTCGCTTTAATTTATTTGAATAGATTAATTCAAAAATATACAAAATAATCGGGGTTTACTTTTTTATTGTTGGCAACATCTTGGAAAGCAAAAAAGATAAATTTTTTGATAATTTTGTCATAAGCTTACAATTCATTTGTTAATTCAATCATTATTTTGATTGACTATAAATAAAAAACTGATCAAATATTTGATCAAAAAAAAAATTTTCAATCAATCACCTACAATTTTATGATTGGTATAACAGTTTTTTTGATTGGAGGAATTTCAATCAGAAAATTGATTGAATCCGCGTTTTTGTTGATTGAAATTCATTTCAAATTTTTTCTGTGTACCAAAAGCAGGAACATCGTGAGAAGGCATATGTTTCAAACTACTTTCGGTACTTATTGATGTTGGTGCGGCTTGTGATGTTGACGGAAATGGATCCATGTTTAAAATTAAATATTAATTAATTAATTTATAAATATTAATATCAGATTTTCCAGCTAGATTTTTAGGTTTTATTCCTTCAAAAGCTGGTAAAAATGTGATTTAGGTCTTAGCTGGAAATCTATCGGTTTTATTTTTAGAAAAGCTGGAAAAAGGAACAAAATGTATGGAATATGAATTAACAATTTACAATTCGAGTATGTATTTTGAATATATTCAATACAAAGTCAAAAATTCGTCTATTTCCACAACAATATCGTATATTTTCCCTTAAAAAATTACGAAAGCGCCCTCTAGCGGCACTCAAAAATAAAACTGAATGTCAAAAATGAATTCCGTGACCCAAAAAACCCCCACATACACATTTGATTAAAAGGAAATATAATTTTTTGCCTCTATTCTTGAATATGTATAGAAAAAAAAACCTATTTTGAAAAATCCGGGGGCTCGAAATTCACTTTAGAGCTATGGTTTCTTTGGCAAATTTGCTCAGAATGACCCATAGAATAAGAATCACGATGAGCCTTTGGGTCGAAAAAATTTGACCCACCCTACTGTTCAATCATAAACATTGGCTTATGACAGTCATAGTCAGTCATAACTGCGAATAAGCACGTTTGTAAGACTATAAAAATGGTCCTATTTTGGAAGTAAATACGACTGACAGGGTCCCCTTGTGAAAAAATTTTTTTGAGTAAAAAAGTTCCCCTAAAAAATATTTTTATTGGTTATTAATTTGTTACGCAGTATTAAAAATATTAACAAAAATTAACACAATACCCACCTTCAAACCAAACATTATTGCTTTCCGATTTTTTGGTAAAAAAAAAAATCTCCCCCCCCAAATGAAATTCCTGGATCCGCGCCTGGTAGTATGTGACGTTTTACGTCAGCACACTCAGACTCTAAATCCGTTGTTATACCACGGGACTATAATAGGTTCCCCTACTAGTCTCTGCCGTTAAATTTTAACTTCTTATAAAACTCCTAAGGTATTGATTTTTGACATCCAACAAATCAGAAAGATCGTGCAGTTCCAATGGCAGATGAAGTGTTCGATAGTTTCCAACTCCTCTTCATCCATGCAACACCGGAAAAAGTTATTTGACGGTACATTTAACCGTTTTGCGTGCTTCCATATAACGGCGTACGGACATAGCGCCCAAGGTCTTATCGCCCAAAACCGTAAATGACATATCGCCCACGCTGCGACATATAGCCCAAAATGATAGGTCTAAAAATGTTATTTCTCCCAAAACAAAATTGTCAAAAAATCCAAAATATTTTTTTTGGCGAAATGTCGAAATTATGACTTCTATGATTTGTTTAATTGTAATAAAGGTTTTCTGCGTAGCCGGCCTTCGGCCGGGCTTAGAGATTACATACTCCATGCATTAAACCCACCCTCTCTGCAAACCAAAGCTATTTTGGCCTTTTTGAGGCATAACAAATTTGGTAGCGTAAAGGACTGCTACCCTAGAAAACTTTACTTTGCGGAGAGGGTGGGTTTAATGCATGGATTTTGTAATCTCTAAGCCCGGCCGAAGGCCGGCTACGCATAAAAACTTTAAAATACCTAAGACAAATAATTATATGTGCATTTTTTTATATTGAGTTGAAGGAAAGAAAAAAAATTATTTTTTCATGTTTGGTTAATATTTTATTATGTTTATATATAAGCATTAAAATCATAAAAATTTTAATTTTATACCTTATTTTTTAAAACTGAAAATAACGAAAAAGGAAATACTGCACATATTTTCAATAGATAATAATTATATGTGCATAAAAGAAAATTCCTATATATTCTTTTTGATTTGCAATATAATTACGTATTTTGTGAAAATTTGTGTTCGCCTTGCATATTTAAACTTTTTTAAGCCTAGGAGGCATAAAACCCACCAAGGTTTTTAATGTGCCAATACCCCTTGTCCACCATTTTGTCAGAATTTTAATTTAAAGTCCTTTAATGGTCTTGTACGGCCTTGACTTTGAAATGACCTTGGCAGAAAGGGTCCTAAAGAGGAATTTAATTGTTTGTAGGTCGGGACTAATGGCTGGCCATTTCAATACTGGTATGTTGTGCGCATTTAACAAGTTTTTTGTAAAACGAGTGAAATGGATATTCATATTCAAACCCTTCCTCATGATCCAAATGCATCCCATACCATGACGGATTCGCAACTGGGGCTTCACAAATAGCTCGTTTTGCGGAGATGTCTTAAATCTCTACAAGAGAAGTGGTGACCATCAGCGCCGTCCTAATTTAACTTTTTTTCGTCATATTTAGTGACAAAAAAAGTTTAGTTTGGATGGCACTGATGGTCAACATCAATATTAGAGAGATTTAGGACATACGCGTCAAACGTGCTTTTTGCAAAACCACAATTCCGAATCCGTTATGTTATGGGATGCATTTGGATCAGGAGGATGGTTCCGAATATGATTTGCCCATACTAAAAATAATGCAAAAATATAATTTTACTTGTTCGGGAACATTTAATAGACTTTGCTAGCGAACTGTGTGGAGATAATTGGACATTCCACCAAGACAACGCCCCAATCCATGTCACTGGTTTGACAAAAAACTTGTTTAAAACGCCCAGCATACCAGTTTTGAAATGGCCAGCCATTAGTTCCGACCTAAACCGAACTAAATTCCTCCTTAGGACCCTTTCTGCCAAGGTCGTTTCAAAGTTAAAGAGGTACACAACGCGCTAAGGACTTAAATTTGCGATATTGACGAAACGAGGAAAAAATGGCATTGGCACATTAAAAAACTTGATTGGTTTTATACCTCGTAGACTAAAACAAGTATAAATATTTAATTGCAAACCATTTTTTTATGAATAGCCTAATTATATTGTAAATCAAAAAGAAAATATGTGAATTTTCTTTTTTGCACATATAATTATTTTCTATGAAGTATATTTTTATGCCTTATTTTCTGTACTAAAAAATAAAGTTTGAAATGAATGTTTTTATGATTTTATAGCTTACTTAAAAACATAACAAAATATTAACCAAACTTGAAAAAATATTTTGTTTTCTTTCTTATAACTCAATATAATACAGTGCACATATAATTATTTGTCTTAGGTATTGTGTTAAAAAAAAAGACAATTTTGGTGAGTTTTATGATTATTTTTTTGGGTGCTATGACATTTTATAAATATAACATTTTGATATTTGGGTAATATGACATTTTTGATAATTTATATAAATTTAAAGAAAATTGTTAAAATACCCAAAAATATTGGCCATATCGTCCAAAAAATTTTGCAACAACAACTAACACACATTTTTTTTGGGTGGAATGACTTTTTTAAATTGGGCGATATGCACTTGGGCGTTATGTCCGTACGCCCCATATAACACAGTGTCTGGTACTTACAGCAACCACTTTTGAATTCTCTCCTCTTGAAAGCGATATCACCTCACTTGTGCGCTTCAGATTAAGAAAAGGCCAAATCTATCGTGTTGTCTCACACGTTTATCCATTTGCCCATTTCTTTTTAGTCTCCGTCGCGAAACAGAGCCATAGATTTTGTGTGCAAGTTTCTAGAGACATACCAACACATTACAATTCTGTTGAAACCTGTAAGGTTGTTCCCAGTGTTGCAAGCACATCGTCTCTGCAATTCGTAGCACAAAGGACAACATCCACACATGCTCTATGTAGGATTCTGGGCTTGCCATCGTTGGATCTTTACATCCTGGAATACGCACTTAGGACACAGCTGAGACTAGGTCAAAATTGTGTGCTAAATGTTCGGGACCATGGACACACAAAACTCTTACGACGCCATAGATATGATGACTGTGTAACTGATTATATGACTCCACATATCATATGGGATGCAGGTATAACAATTAAAATACCATCTAAGTTATTCTGGGAAAATCCAGTTGTGGGGGAACATTACATCGAAGTCTACGGGGATGAATCAAAGATGCTATAGGGAGCAGGTAGCGGTATCTACTATGAACAACTGGGAATTGAACACAGTTCAAGGATACAGGACAGCGTAATATTCAGGCGGAGCTGTTTGCAGTGTCAGTGGTAGCCAGGCTTATTTCAATAAGGTCGATCTACTCTAGTGTGATCATTATTTACATTGATATTCAAGCAGCTTTAAAGGCACTATGTAATTGGAATATTCGATCAGAGGTAGTTAGCCGTTGTCGCTAAGAGCTTATGGTTTTCATCGAACAATACTCTTTAAGAATGTGCTGGGTTACAGGCCAGCAAAATATTCCAGGAAACGAGTAAGCTGACGAGTTAGCTCGTGTGGGCACAGTTTCACTATTCAGTTCAATCACGAACGACGTGCATCCAGGCCTAAATGGGATTTATTTCGAAATATGGAGAAAAGACGAATTCCATGTGGACTCGCGGTGGAAAAAGTGGCCAAAAAACTCTTATTTATATAGAAAAAAACAGATCTCAGGAAGTATGTAGGCTTAATTACAGGCCATACTGGCTTGAAAGCTTATTTGAAAACGTTAAAATTGTTTAGAGATGACTTGTGCAGATTTTGTGGGGACGAAGAGATAGTGGAAGATTAATTTTATTCTCACTGTCAGTGCCCAGCACTATCTCGCTCTAGATTTAATTGTTTGGCTTTTACTTCTTCAGGCACTGGAGGAACTTAGAGATGTCAACCCATGGAAGATGATTAAATATATTAGGCTGAGTGAACCAAGGTTCGGATTAACTCTTTCATTTTCACCCATTCTCCCCAAGCACTGAAAATGAAATAAACACAAACAGTTTCATTCGTGTGCTTTAAAAGAAGCAGATTTATTTCTTGCTTCACTGCTTGTGTGTGAGAAATAAAAAAATTAAAAATTTCATGTGCTGGTGAATAAATGAAAATTCTGATGAGAAAGCTCATGAGCATTTCATACATATTTTACTCACTCACCGAACTTAGAATATTAAAATTGAATATGCTAATATCTCGAAAACTAAGCAAAGCAGAGCAAAACCGAGCAAAATTTCGGATCGTAAAACAAGACCACCGAACACCCGAAAGCAATTCGAGCAAAAGTTTTTGGGTTATTTACGTTTCAAATGTGTTGAACCTATTAAGTCCAAAAATAACGTAAATAACTAAAAAACAGTTGCTCGAATTGCTTCCGGGTGTTTGGTGGTCTTGCTCTACGACTTAAGGTCTACAAAATTGCTTTAAACCTTTTTGTCGTATCGCCAGTAGTTACCGAGATATTAGCATTTTAAGAGTTCCCGAAAATATAAATTTTTGATTCAAAGTTAGGACCCAATAATGTGTAAATGATCCAAAATATTGCTCCGTTTTGCTCTATCTTGCTTAATTTTCGAGATATCAGAATTTTAGTTATGGGACCTTATTTTTAGGACCCAATAGGTTCAACACATTTTAAACGTAAATAACTCAAAAACTAGCTCTACGACCCAAGAGCTACAAAATTTCAAAACTGTTTGTCGTATCGCCGGTATTTACGCAAATATTACCAATTTAAAATTTCGCGGAATTCGAATTTTCTGATTCAAAGTTAGCCATTAAGGTCCACACATATGCAGATATTAACTTGCCCTATAAGGTCGCCGCCAATTTTGAGGCGAAATTTTGCTCTATCTTGCTTAGTTTTCGAGATATTTTGATATTTATACCTACACCACTCTGTGGTACAGGCTATATTGAGTTTGTGCTAATATTTGTAACTATCTGAAATATTGGTCCTAGACCTACCATCAAGTATACCGATCGACTCAAAATGACTTTTTGAGTCGATTTAGCGATGTCCGTCTGTCCGTCCGTCTGTCCATCTATCGGTTTAAGCACGATACAGGTCGCAATTTTCAATCGACTTTAAATTTGAAACTTAATGATCTTTTGGCCTATTGAAATTGGAGAAAATCGGTCCAAGTTAAGACCTAGCCCCATACAAAAGCTCCCTTTGGATTCGGCTTAAATGACTCTAATGACCGCTTTAAAATTAAGCAGGTGATGGCCTATTGAAATTGGAGAAAATCGGTCCAAGTTAAGACCTAGCCCCATACAAAAGCTCCCTTTGGATTCGGCTTAAATGACTCTAATGACCGCTTTAAAATTAAGCAGGTGATCAAATTTTGTATGCATGAATCTTCATTCCAAATTTCAAAGGAATCGTGTCAGTCCTTCTGGTAGTCCCCATACAAACCATCCTCCCGATATTCACATAATTCCCTCAAAATTCATGACAATGGAAATATTTGATACAAATTTAATTTTAGGTACTTTAGTAACCTAATCAAATCGGAATATTGGACCATTTTCGGACTTATAAAAATCGGTCTATTGACAAAAAAATAAACAAATTCAACTAAAATTTGATCTGTGTGTGTTCTTTACACTTAATGAAGATCTAACAATAAGCAGATCCAATCGGTACATGTTTGGACTTGGGACCAAATTTCCGGAAAACACTGATGTAGGGTATTATATGGTCGGTCTTGACCGACTATAACTTTCTTATTTGTTTTTATTTTCGTTGTGCCGTGAGTGAATGAATTTTTTTTTTAAATGAAAATATTCATTCGGTGAATGAGTGAAAATATTAAGTCTCATTTAAAAATGCCCATGAGAATTCTCATGAGGATTTTCATTCATTTACCAGCACACGTATTATTTTTTTTCTGTAATTTTTTCAGTGCACATAAAATGAAACGAGAGCAAACACCATGTTTTTCATTTTCAGAAAAAATTAATGAGTGTGCACAAATGAAAATTTCTTTCGTGAGCAAATACTTACTATGGAGTAAACTCCATGAAATATATGTGGGGACATAAATCATCATGCTATTGGACAGGAAGTCAGAAGTGAATTTTGATTAATATGGAGAGCAGCCAAAAACCCCCAATCCCCCCCTCTCTTCGAGGTATCACTTTGGTTCCGGAACTGGTTTTGTGGACATTACGTCAACCTCTTAACCTAGCCTAACCTATATGGTCAACCAGGCAGTCAAATTCTACCAAACTATGCGGTTTAAATAAACCATTTACAGATGTAATTCGTAAAAGATCAATTGTAATTCGAAGATTCTACTTGTAATTCGAAGTTTCCATTTATAATTCGAAGTCTTTACTTGTAATTCGATGATTCTATTTGTAATTCGAAGATTCCATTTTTAATTCGAAGATTCTATTGGTAATTCGAAGATTTCATTTGTAATTCGAAGTTTCTAATTGTAATTTATTTTAATAAAATAATGATAACCGATAAGAAAGTACAGGCGGTCATGCTAGTCTTCTCGGAAGTGGTATTAAAAACCTTTTTTTTTTTTTTTCCTTGACATTGGAAGTATATTTATTAAACTATAATGATATTGCACAACATAATAATAAATCAAAAGTAATACTATTACATTATCATAACATGAATTGTTAATGAATATACATCAGTTGCCGTTCCTATACGGAACATAGGGCGGAAACAATCGCACGCCATTCTTGCCGGTCTTGTGCGATTCTTCGAATTTCAGGCCACGTGCCAATATGTCGACTCTCAGAATGTATCGAGCGAGTCCAAGTATGTCGTGGTCTTCCTCTGCGTCTTGTACCTTGTGGATTCCATTCAAAGGCCATTTTTGCTATGTCATCGTCTTCTTTTCTTAGCGTGTGCCCAATCCAACGCCATTTTCTACGCTTTATTTCGCAACTAATGGGTTCACTTGATGTTAGGGTGAGAAGGTCTTCATTTGTTATGGTATTGGGCCAAAATATACGACAAATACGGCGAAGGCATTTATTAACGAATACTTGAAGTTTTTGACAAATACCATTTGTAACTTTCCAAGTTTCGCAACCATACATAAGGATTGGTTTTATACTTGTGTTGAAAACTTTGAGTTTTGTTTTTCTGCTGATGTTACGCGACAACCAGATCCTCTTCAATTTATGGTAAGCGGTTCTGGCCTTATTTATGCGACTTGAAACGTCTGATTCCGCACCACCATCTATCGTAACCATACTGCCCAGAATTTGTCAACATCTTCTACAGCAGCTGATGTGCCACCAACATTTACTATGAGAGGAGTACGATTTTCAGTTCCAATTCGCATTAGCTTTGTCTTTTTCATGTTTACCTTAAGACCCACTTTTCCAGCGTTACGTATTAAAGCTTCCAACTTTGCTCGTGTCCCTGATAATGTGTTACTAAGGAAGCATATGTCATCCGCATAGTCTAGGTCGGAGAGCTTCTGATGAGGACGCCATTGAATGCCATCGGGTACCTCTAAGTTCGTAGTCCTTAAAACCTTATCGAGTACTAGGATAAATAAGAGTGGCGAGAGAACGCATCCCTGACGGACACCATTTTGTATAGCAAATTTGTTGCTCATCTTTCCTTTATACTTTACGCAGCATTCTGCATTGTTATAAAGTTCACATATAAGATTTGAAATTTTATCTGGAACACCGCTTTCCTGTAATGTGTACCATATAGCATTTCTATTAATGGTGTCAAAAGCCCTGGCAAAATCAACAAACAAGAGGTATAGTGGTGATCTCCATTCCACGGACTGCTCTACAACTATGCGCAATGTGTTTATGTGGTCGACACAAGATCTTTGGGGTCTAAAGCCATTTTGTTCAGTTCGAAGTTGTCTATTCAAAACTGGTGAGATACGATTCAGGATCACAAAAGCTAAAATCTTTTGAATTGTATTTAATAATGTTATGCCTCTCCAGTTTCTACAATTGCTTAGATCTCTTTTCTTTGGGATAGTGATTATCAAGCCCTCTTTCCAAGACGTTGGGATGCAACCAGACTCCCAAATATTTCGTATTATAGGTTGCATTATCGGAGCCAATATTTCCTTACCATATTTAAAAAGTTCAGCTGGAAGTCCATCAGGTCCAGCAGATTTGTTCTGTTTTAGCTGTAATATTGCTTGTGAAATTTCATCCACTGTCGGGGATGCCGTGGATATATTATGATTGGGATTTCGACGTTGGTCAGTTTCTGCTGTTATATGAGTCACAGTTGCGTCATTATCTTCATCTTGAAAGAATTCTTTTCACCGTGCGAGTTGTTGTGCATCTGATGTGAGGTTGATTCCGTTGTTATCTTGGAGTGGGGGGACCGTTGTCGTTGTGTTAGTAAGTTTTGTAATGGCCTTATAAACATCTCTTAGGTTATTACGTCTAGAAGCAACTTCGGCTTCTCTAGCTATATTGTTGATATATTGCTCTTTATCTTTTTTGGCCGCTTTTTTTACTAATCGTTCAGCATCGTTGTATTTTACCCTCCATAATTGCTTTTCTCTTTCAGAGCGTGTATTAAGCATAGAGACTTTCAAAGACCGCCTTTGCTGTATGAGATCCCATGTTCCATCACTGATCCATGCTTTCCTTTCAACTTGTTTGAAACCAATTTTGTCTTCGGCTGTTGTTTTGCATATTTGACATACATCATCCCAGGTCGGTTGTTCGTTAAGCTCTGAAAACTCTCTCCTTAGACCATCTACGTAACTTTCTCGTACCAGTGGATTATCGAGTTTACCAGTATCAAACCTTCGGTGTCGATTCCTGTGCACTTGAATTGCGGCAGGACGTAGTCTTATTTGACCCACTAGTAAATTATGGTCACTGTATATGTCAGCACCTCTTCGAGTACGCACATCGAGAAGGGAATTATGAAATCGCCTGCTGATCAGTATGTGGTCGATTTGATTTCGGATTGGGTTTTGTTTGGTGCTTCGTGGAGATTCCCAGGTGTACTTATGTATGTCTCGATGTTTAAATCTTGTGCCTCCTATAAAGAGATGATGGTTCCCACAAAAATCGACTAAGCGCTCACCATTTCCATTTCTTATCGCACCAAGCCCATGTCGTCCCATTACAGTACTTACGTTCGTATTATCATTACCAACATTGGCATTGAAATCGCTCCTTCAGGAGTGGTAGTAACAGTATCTTCTAGTTGTTTGTAGAACTCATCCTTGATTACATCTTCGTCTGGCTCAGTGGGTGCATAGCATTGAATCACTGTTATATTACGATATCTGGTTTTGAATCTAGCAGTTATCAATCGTTCAGATATGGGATTTTAGCCAATTAAAGATTTCTTAGCGTTGCGGGAAATAAGAATCCCGACACCATTAATATGATGTTTTTCATTACCGCTGAATACAAAGAAGTGGCCTGAATTTGAATGCTTTTCACCTTTGCCAACCCATCTTGTCTCAGATAAGCCCAAAATATCGATTTTGTATCTCTCCATTTCTCCACACAGTTGGGCCATTTTTGATACGTCCGTTAAAGTTCGAACATTCCATGTTCCAATCATAGTCCTTGTACGAAAGCCAAAAGTCGTCATCTGTTTATTCCGTTGATTATTCCTTGTTTCCGTTTCTTGGGTAAGATGGTTTTATGTAGGGTTACCAACCCTATTCAACCCCTTGTACGTCAGTGGGATATGCACTGGTGATCTACATCTTTCGGCATCCAGTTCTACCACCATACACATTTATAAAGCGAGCCGCTTGTTCCAAGTTCCGACGCCCGCTTGCAGCCGCACCGAACCTGGTGAACAAACGCCGCCGAGTAGCTTATTGGTTATTGACTGGTTCCATTTAAAATAGCATAGGCAATCAGCCGATGGTGGTTCAATTTATCCAAAAATTAACATATCAATTCTTCTGATTTTTATTGAATTTCGGTTTTGGTTATTTAGTAGAAATTGTGAATGGTTCGCGTTTTATCGCTGTTCAAAGTTGGTATTTTTCCATAATTTTATGAAAAATACATAATGTTTAAATGATCGTATCTTTGGAAAGCATCAACCGATTATCACGAAATAAAGCGCAAAATAATGGTTATGTCCTGTACTTAAAATAGAATTTTGAAAATGGATAGGATGCTTAGCAAAAAGGATATTGAAATTAAAAAAATGTCCTTAACTTGCAAATATCTCAAAATGCGTATCTTTAATTTTCCTTTATTTTTTTGCACATATAGCCCAAAATGTACTTAACAACATATGCAAATCCAAAATTGGGGTGATAAGCGGTTTAATTGTAAACGCGGTTTCATGAAACGCCTTATTGATTTTTGATAATATCTCTCGTTTACAAATGAAAAACAATTTCTGCGCACTAACCGCGAATAATTTTTTTATATGTATTTTTGATCGCTAAACTCAAAAATTTCATTAAAACAACATTTCGCGAATACATTTTTGTTAAATGAATTTTTTAGCGTTTTTTGGAGGTATTTTAACTATTTTGCTTATATCTTAAGTTCTGTTTATCAGATCTTCTCGCAATAAAAAGCAAACTAAAGATAATCAAATTTCCAACAAATCCTACATTCATCATTTTTTCATCAGTTCATAACTTTACGCGCAAATAAATTTTTTAGTGTTATTTTGACTATTTTTCTTATATCTTGAGTTCCGTTCATCTAATCTTTTCGCAATAAGAACCAAATTAAAGACAATCAAATTTCCAACAAATCTTTCATTCATTATTTTTATATCAGTTCATAACTTTACGCGCAATAGGCAAACAAGGAAATACTATTTTTTATTAACAAAGCTCATTTTTTAAAAATTTAAAAAACAGAAATTGTAAAAAATTATTAATTTTTTTTTTGTATTTTATCATGTATATTCATATAATTTGTGATATCTTCGTAGTAAACCCATAGATTTTTATCAAATCAACTTTATTATATTTCTAAATGTTCAGGCTTTGCAAATAAATAAAAAGATGTAATTAATTGCAAAGATTTCTATTTCTTATACTTTTTTTTAAATGATTTGTTAATCAAAAAACTTATTTTAGTCATATGTTTGCCTATTGAACGGAAATCTTTGAACTGATAAATGATGAATGTAGGATTTATTGGAAATTTGATTGTCTTTAATTTGGTTCTTATTTCGGAAGGATCAGATAAACGGAACTCAAGATATAAGAAAAATAGTCAAAATACCTCTAAATAACGCTAAAAAATTTGTTTACGCGTAAAGCTATGAACTGATGAAAAAATTATGAATGTAGGATTTGTTGGAAATTTGATTGTCTTTAGTTTGGTTTTTATTGCGAGAAGATCAGATAAACAGAACATAAGATATAAGCAAAATAGTAAAGATACCTCCAAAAAAACGCTAAAAAATTAATTAAACAAAAATGTATTCGCGAAATGTCGTTTTAATGAAATTTTTGAGTTTAGCGATCCAAAATACATACAAAAAAATTATTCGCGGTTAATGCGCAGAAATTGTTTTTCATTTGTAAACAAGAATTATTAACAGAAATCAATAAGTCGTTTCATGTAACCACGTTTATAAACAAACCGCTTATCACCCCAATTTGGTATTTGCATATGTTGTTAAGTACATTTTGGGCTATATGTGCAAAAAAATTTTTTTAAATTCAATATCCTTTTTGCAAAGCATCCTATCCTTTTTCAAAATTCTGTTTTAAGTACAGGACATAACCATTATTTTGCGCTTTATTTCGTGGCAATCGGATGATGCGTTCCAAAGATATGATCATTTAAACATTGTGTATTTATCAGAGCTCCCTATTACTCGAGCAGTCGAGTACTCGAGCTACTCGAGCAGCTCGAGTAGCTCGTCAATTACTCGAGCAGCTTGAGTAGCTCGAGCTACTCGAGTAGCTCGAGTAGTAAAACACACATTTTTTTATATTTAAACTCCTGTAAAACAAAAACTATTATAGCTATTTTCAAAATTTTTACATTTTTGGAATGCTATGCTTCCAAAGAATATACATAACAAATATCAAATTAATAGGATTATCGTAGTGGCTTTGCTAAACTACTACTCGAAAAAGATCGGCGAGTTTTCATACAAATGTATGAAAATCCGCCCTCCTTTAAACTTTAATATCAAATTATGAGAATATTTTCAAAAAAACATGTCATTATTTTTTTCCAATTGTGATCGCATATACGATTAGAATACTTCCTCGAAATTTCAACTCATTTCTACAAAAAATGTGGCATTGGCGATCTACTACTCGAAAAAGATCGGACGCTTTCCATACAAATTTATGAAAATCAGTAGAATTTATTTCTTTGAGTAGTAAAACACACAGTTTTTATCTTTGAACTCCTGTAAAACAAAAACTATTATACCGATTTTTAAAGTTTTTACATTTTTGAAATGGTATGGTTTCAAAGAATAAAAATAATAAATATCAAATTAATAGGATTATCGTAGTGGCTTTGCCACACTTCTACTCGAAAAAGATCGGCGAGTTTCTATACAAATGTATGAAAATCCGACCGCCTTTGAACTTTAATCTCAATTTGTAAAAAAAAATTCAAAATAACATTAAATTATTTTTTGTCAATTATAATCGCATATATGATAAGAATACTTCCTTAAAATTTCAACTCATTTTTACCAAAAATGTGTCATTGGCGAACTACTACTCGAAAAAGATCGGCCCATTTCCATACAACTGTATTAAAATCAGGCTACTTTTGAACTTTGACGTCACTTTATGAAAATGTTTTCAAGAAAACATAACGTTATTTTTTGCCAATTATGATCGTATATATCATAGATGGGAATTTTTCATTACCATTGAAATTTAATTACCATTGGTTGATATCAATGGTAATGAAAAAATTTTCATTACCATTTAATGGTAATTAAATTTTTTTAATTGAAAAAATAATTACTAATGGTAATGAAATGCACCAATTGTTAAAAAACACCAATTATAATTAGTTTCAAAACCATTAGTTTGCACATTTTTGTTTTTTTGAAAAGTTAAAAATTTAAACATCAAAGTATGTTTTTACAAAAAAATATGAAAATGTCAAAGACAAAAAACAAAACGCAAATAAAAATTTCAAATATTGTGTTATACAAAGGCAATCAACGTGTGTTTGGTTTATAAAATGTGAAAAACTAAAACACCATATAACAAAAAACAACAGATATTTTCAAATATTAACGATTTTGACAAAATTGTGACGACTTTTACTAATGGTAATTATTTTTTTTAAGTGATGGCATACCAATGGTAATTATTTTTTTTTAATTTTCATTAGTAATTAAATTGATAAGTAATTTAATTGGTACAATTGATACAACCAATGGTAATGAAAAAAATTTCATTACCATTGACATCAATTAAATGGTAATTAAACCATCAATTAATTGGTCCCTTTAATTAATTAGTCCCATCTATGGTATATATGATGAGAATTCCTCCTCAAAATTTTAATTCATTTCTACAAGAAATGTGGCATTGGCAAACTACTACTCGAAAAAGATCGGCCGCTTTCCATAATAATGTATGAAAATCTGCCCTTATTTCAATTTAAATGTTAAATTATGAAAATATTTTCAAAAAACCATGCATTATTTTTTACCAATTATGATCGCATATACAAAAAGAATACTTCCTCGAAATTTCAACTCATTTCTACCAAAAATTTGGCATTGGCGAACTACTACTCGAAAAAGATAAGCCGCTTTTTATACAAATGTTTGAAAACCAGCACTTGTTTGAAGTTTAATTTCATTTGTGAAAATCTTTTTAGACCACTAAATTTATTTTTTTACATATTATAATTGCAATGATAATATCACTTCTTAAATCATTATTTTAATTTTGACATAATTTACCTGTTGTGAATTTTTTAACCCAAATTGTTTTATTACCTAAAATTTCCCATTTATAATGTACCGTACCTTTTTTTTTTTTTTCATTTTACCTTTTAGTGCAATATTTATAGGCAGTGTTTTAAAAAAGGCACAGCAAAAGATTTTACAACCTAATAAAAGAACACGTGGTCTCAGCAAATTTTACTGCTATGGATTTTCCAAATATTTGTTTATGACTCCTTTCATAAAAAAACAATTATCTTTAACATGTTTACGTAATTTATTAAAAATTTTTTTGTTTAAATTTTACTGAAGTTATCTAGTCGAGTAGTAGGTCGACAATGCCACATTTTTTGTAGAAATGAATTGAAATTTTGAGAAAGTATTCTTATCATTTATTCGATCATATTTGGCAAAAAAATAACTTTATGTTTTCGTGAAAACATTTTTACAAATTGACATTAAAGTTCAAAAGAGGGCATATTTTCATACATTTGTATGAAAATGGGCCGATCTTTTTCGAGTAGTAGTTCGCCAATACCACATTTTTGGTAGAAATGAGTTGAAATTTCGATGAAGTATTCTTATCATATGTGCGATCATAATTGGTAAAAAATTATTTCATCTTTTCTTGAAAATTTTATCACAATTTGACGTTAAAGTTCACAGGAGGTCGGATTTTCATACATTTGTATAGAAACTCGTCGATCTTTTTCGAGTAGTAGCATGGCAAAGCCACTATGATAATCCTATTAACTTGATATTTATCATGTTTATTCTTTGGAACCATACCATTTCAAAAATGTAAAAATTGTAAAAATCGGTATAATAGTTTTTGTTTTACAGGAGCTCAAAGATAAAAACTGTGTGTTTTACTACTCAAAGAAATAAATTCTACTGATTTTCATAAATTTGTATGGAAAGCGTCCGATCTTTTTCGAGTAGTAGATCGCCAATGCCACATTTTTTGTAGAAATGAGTTGAAATTTCGAGGAAGTATTCTTATCGTATATGCGATCATAATTGGTAAAAAATAATGACATGTTTTTTTGAAAATATTCTCATAATTTGATATTAAAGTTTAAAGGAGGGCGGATTTTCATACATTTGTATGAAAACTCGCCGATCTTTTTCGAGTAGTAGTTTAGCAAAGCCACTACGATAATCCTATTAATTTGATATTTATTATGTATATTCTTTGGAAGCATAGCATTCCAAAAATGTAAAAATTTTTAAAATAGCTACAATAGTTTTTGTTTTACAGGAGTTTAAATATAAAAAATGTGTGTTTTACTACTCGAGCTACTCGAGTAGCTCGAGCTACTCGAGCTGCTCGAGTAATTGACGAGCTACTCGAGCTGCTCGAGTAACGAGCTACTCGATTACTCGAGCTACTCGAGTAAAAGCGTAGGCTCTGGTATTTATCATACAATTGTTGCAAAATACCAACTTTGAACAGCGATAAAACGCGAACCATTCACAATTTTTACTAAATAACAAAAACCGAAATTCAACAAAAATCAGAAGAACATATATACCAATTTTTGAGACAATTAAAATAGGTAAGGCCGAAAAAGTGTTTTTTTGTAGTCAAAAACTTTGGAATTCTTCTATTTAAAGGCGCCAATTGCTCACCTTGTCGTCCTCAAGTATCATTGACACTCAGAATTTAGTTGGCATCCGGCGCAACTCGGAAACCATCTGAGACTCTACTCTTGGGACCGCTGATTGTCCGCGACTGCCTAAGCAGCTACTCCGCATATCTACAGAGCGTATCGCTATCCGCAACCTGCGATGCGTCCGGTAGCACTCAGCTATGCTTCCCTTTTACACAGATAACAAAACATACATCAGCATAGATATGTTGTTGTATGAGTTGAATATCCGCGATGGATTTAGGTTTTAAAAACCTAAAAACTTTTTTTTGTGTACAGCCTTTACTATGTTCTATAAAAATAAACATCAGTGTTGAAAATATAATTTTCAAAAAATATATATAAAAAAAATTGTATATAACTTGAAAGCTTGTCAAGTAATAAAATTGTTACCATTTATCTTAAAGTCTCTATTTTTAAAAATTTTGTTTTTCATTTCTGTCTTATTTTGTCCGTCTTTTGGTCTATGCGTTTTTTAAATTTTTTTTTTTTAAATCTTTTTTTATAAATGTATATTGAATACGATCACCTATGATTGTATATCATGTTTCTTTTGTTACACATGTAATTTTTGTTTTCTGTCCGTCCATATGTTAACGTATTCATTCATACATACAATATTTTTAAATGTTGTTTGTTTTTTTGTTTGTGTTTTTTTGTAAAAGTATTAAATTACAAAACGATTTGTTTGCAAATTTAAAGAAACATTTATTTCGTTGTTTATACATTTGTTAAACAATTTTCTTGTTCTTTTTTTTGGTGTGTGTTGTTTTGCGTTGAGTGAATTTCATTTGTTATGTTTAAGTAATTTATTATTACAACACTTTTTTGTGTATTTTTTTATTTTTTTTTGTTGTTTTCTTAATTTTAAATAAAAGTTAATGAATTGTGCTTTACTTTCAATTTACTTGAAGAAGAGACCACACAAGATTTAAAATCGCTAGGATCTGGCGTTATTTAAATATCGTTGATAAAGTTTTCAGGTCTTAAAGCCATACTGAGTTGAGGTTTTGCAATGGGTTCTAGCATTTAAATTCGATGACAAGTGAGATTATTCTGTTAAAGACAATAGAACGTATGATAGAATCATGTTTTAGTAGAGTGATTGAACCGATGTTCCTTTCGACCAGGCAACATGCATACAGCAAGGGTTGGTCAACGGAAACAGCTCTTTATGAGCTCGTTGTTACAATTGTGAGATTGCTTTTGGTAAGGGAGTACACTATGGTGGCCTCTCTTCATATAGAAGGCGCTTTTAATAATGTCTAGTCTGGGAGTAAAGCGTGGGATCGTTTTAATTATGAAAAGTCTTCTTGTCAATAGACGTATAACGTCTTTACTGGGAGCGTCGATCATATTTCGATTTGTCAATAGGGTCACAGCACAGCCAGGTGTTTTTTCGCCACTTCTTTGAAACCTAACACTGAATTCAATGCTGCTCTCTCTAGCAGCACGTGGTTGTCATCTTTTCGCATATGCTGAAGATATCGCGATGGCGGTGAGGAGAGAGCACCTGTTAACATTAAGGCTAGTGTTATGTCTAAATGGGCAAGAAACTGTGTTTTGGGAGTTAATCCGAGTAAAACAGAGCTTGTTTTCTTTACACGAAAAATAAGATTTCTGCCCTTGATCCAGAGCCAAGTGCCTTGTAGTATTTCCGGATAGGAAGTTGAATTTCAGGCGTAATAATGAGGAACGGGTGAGAAAACCAACGATTGATTTATATTCCTGTAAAAGGGCCATTGGAAAACGATGGACTTTAGTCATAAAGTCGTTCATTGGATGTACACAGCAGTGATGCGTCCAATTCTAATGCAAGGAAGCATTATTTGGTGGCCTCTTTTAGAGACAAAAGTGGGTGCTGTGGCTTAGTGGTTAGCGCGTTGGACTACTAGCCAGCAAGCCTGGGTTCGATTCCCGGCTCAGGCAGAACAACATTTTTTCAGATATTTATTAGTTTCTATTTATAACTAATATTTATCGCAGCACCCTCCTTCGTTGATAAATAGCACTAAAACGTCAACGAAGTAAAATAATAAAATAATGGCTATTAAACACAGCTTCAAAAATAATTCGCCAGATCAATAACTGATGGCGATGCAACAACTGTACTCAAAATTATTAACACGCGCAATTACAGTGTTGCCATACTGAAGCCCTTCTATCTTTCAAATCTTTCTTCTCTCTTCTATCCCCTTTCCGAAAGAAACATCATTGCCTGAGTGTTGTTTCTTTTAAAAAAAAAAAAAAAAAAAAAAAAAAAAAGTGAAATTTACAACGAAGGTACTGTTGCTATTTGTACTACACCTACGTCTAAATTAGAAATCCACCTTTACCTGATACTAGACTTGTGCTTAATCGTTCAATTGAGTGAGCGCTCATTTTGTTCATTTCAAATTAAAGACTTAGTTCATTCATCTAGTTC
Organism: Pegoplata infirma; assembly: GCA_963921195.1. Taxonomy (NCBI): domain Eukaryota; kingdom Metazoa; phylum Arthropoda; class Insecta; order Diptera; family Anthomyiidae; genus Pegoplata; species Pegoplata infirma. The sequence goes on from OY992536.1 coordinate 96,878,322, forward strand.
AATCGCTCTTTTGTGGTCTTCGTTCAACAGTTCGTGAACGAATCATTTTGATCATGTCTGTTTGTCGTTCATCTAGTTCAAATCGGTTTTTGTTTTCGTTCAACATCATTTTGATCATGTCCTTGTTTTGGCTTTCGTTCAAAAAATACAAAAATATTAAATAAAAACATGAATTTAAAAAAAAAAATATAATTTTTGGAAAAAAAAAACATAAATGCTGAGAAAGAGGCCAAAAGAGAAGAGAAAACTAACGCCTATTGACAAAATTAACAAAAACAAGTAAAAAAGTTAAATTCGGCCTTGCCGAATGTAGTGATACCCTCCACAATTTCAAAAAGATTATCGCAAAAAACTTTATTTAAAATGAAATTACTTTTGAAAAAAAAAATTTATAAAAAAAAATTCCGCGAAAAAAATTTTTGGTAAAAAAAAAAATCCGCGATTTTTTTCTTTTTTTTTGTAAAAAATATGTTCGTACTTGTTTAAATACCATTTGGTGTCCAATTATGTTCACATATATCAACCAGAAGCCGAATTAAAGCATTTTGTATTTTTAGGTTATGTTGAATGAACTGAAATTTTTGAGGTGTGCTTACATTTTCGTCCATAACTTTTGAACCGTTGAACCGATATCGCTCAAATGCAATACCAAACTTTTCGGGAGAACTTCCAATAAATATGTTAAGTTTCAGTCATCTCTGTGCAATATTTTGTCCGCTACAGCATTTTCCACAGACAGACAGACAGACGGACAGACGGACAGACGGACATCGCTAGAATGTCTTAAAATCGATCGGGCATCATGAATATATATACTTTATGGGGTCCCAGACCGATATTTCGATGAGTTACAAACGGAATGACAAACTTATATATACCCTCTATCACTAAGTGGAGGGTATAAAAATTAATCGACCGAACCATAGAGAAAACAAATTAAAGAGATTGTAATTGATTCAACTCTCTTTTTTCTCTCTCACGCGAAGTCTGTCTGGGATCAAGGAAAATTTTTGTTTTTTTAAAGCCATGAAATTTGTACTTTATTTGCCTTTTTAATATTTTTTTTTTAATTATATTGAATCACTAACATTTTAAGAACGTAAATTTCATAAATTTATTTTGTTTAAAACCATATAAATGTGCTTTTTTTAAAGAAAACAAAGAGCCTTCTTTTCAATTCCTCTTTCAACCTTCATTCTATTAATCGCAGGCAGTTATTGTTTAAGTTTTTGAGGTGCATGCCTACCGCCCGACCGAACTGAAAGATTAAAATGAAGTAATGTCCAATTGAGCTGAATGAACGAAAAGACCTAAAAAAGTGAAAATAAACGAACTAGATAAACCGCTCAGTTCAGTGAATAGTTCAATTGAACTATTTCGTTCTTGAACAACACAACTCTACCTGATACCATTGGACATATTCGTCGGCAATTCGACTTAATAGCACACTGCAATAGAGGAGCAGCGATTGTGGCCCTAACGCGATTTTGAAGAAGATAAAAATGCCACAAAATGTGGACTGTGCTTCCTCTATTAGCCTTTTAGAGCTCCACTTTACCACTATGATACCATCGAGGGAGTCTTGGATGAGGGACATTCAGGGTAGTGCACTGTGGGCCAGGATTTCCATTTTTTGGCCAATAAGGTCTGTAAGGCAAGACATATTTAAAAATATTTTTTCGGAATGTCGACATCTTGAATTTTGTCCACCTTTAATATCTTTTTATTATAGCTTAAAGTTTTTTTTTTTTGCATGAGGTTAAAGTCAATGTTTCAGATTTTTTTTATATTTTTTATTTATGAAACAAATAACTTTTTTTTGTTCTTCGACACAATATTTTTTCAAAATTTCGGTAAAGTTCTCCTAAAAACATACCTGTTTGTTCAACACATGATATAAACTGCCAAAAAGTAAGCTACAAGGATATTTTTTTTTAAATAAATTATAGAAATTCATACTTTTGTTGAAATCCGCCTTTTTTCAACACCAAAGTCCAAAAAAGTTCAAACGATATTGACAAACCTCGAACTACGATCTGTCTCTGACAATGTATTCTATTCACAATTTTGCGACCCTGTGCGGCCGTTCATAAACTTCTAGAGGCAATAAACCAAAATATGACGTTTGCAAATGCCTTAAAATGGAACTTCAACATTTTTCGAAATTTTTGTTTCTATTGATTTCTAATAAAAAATGCCTCACTTTGACAACAATGGCGTGATAACTGCTGATGGGCACGTGAGTGGATTTTGACTCACGTTGCCTCATGCTCACTAAAAAAAAAAAATAATTTACTCAACCGTTTTTTTTCTCACACTTACTCACTATTTACGTGATTAAACAAAACACCACTCACGTGTGACTCACGCTTACTCGTTACTCACGCTAAACATTTAAAACACGAAAAAAATTGTAAAAACTGAATCAATACAATTAAATAGTTTTGACTCACGCAAAAAAATTGCACTCACTACGAATCACTCACGCAAAAAATTGTATCACTCACTTATCACTCACGAACTAAAAATTTTAATCACGTGACCAGCGTCCATCTCTAGTGCTAAACGTTAAAGCTGGTAACGCAATTAAGCGGGCATATTTTGGCAATAGCATTTTTAATATTTTTTACGAAATTGTAAGCTTGTACATTTAGGATGGAAAATGCTTATTGGAAATAAAAAAGTTCTCTCTTAAATGAGCCACTGATTGTATGAACTTTATATATTAAAATCTTCTGATAAAAGCAAAAAGAGGGATTTATAAAAACTTAGAAATTTAAAAATTGTACATTTTTTTAAAAAGCTATGTCCTAAATTTTGGATCCGCCATTTTGATTTCAAAAAAATTGAGTTCGTATTCGTGTTGTGCAATCATTTCCTAGTGATATTTTGAAACATTAATCAATAATTTAAATATCTTGTCCGCCATATTGGATCCGCTATTTTGAATATTTGATTCTTAAATCAGATTTGGCATTCCAAAACCATCAAAATCAGACAACATAGAAAAAAACTTAATATTTTATTTGACGCCATATTGGATCCGCCATTTTAAATTAAAAAAATCGGAGCTCATATTAGTAATTTCTGACCCTAAATACATCAAAAATTACTAATTTAAGTACAATTAGCTAAGAATTACAAAAGCATATTCGCCATATTGGATCCGCCATTTTGAATTTCAAATCTTTAATTCCAAAATCAGTTTTAACATCAGAAAAACCATTAAAATCGAAGTTTTTGGCCAAAAGAGACAAAAAAAATTTTAAATATAAATTTGTCGCCATATTGGATCCGCCATTTTGAATTTTAAAAGTCTGAGCCCATATTCGTTATTAACGACCCCAAATACATCGATAATGATTATATTAAACACAATAAACAAAGAATTAAAAAATCATGTCCGCCATTTTGGATCCGCCATTTTGAATTTTGAAATTTTTTTTCCAGAATCGTGATCAGCGATCCTTTAACACCCATATGCATTACTTTTTTGACATATAGGTTAAGCGGTCTATTTATGGCCAAAATTCAGGGATGCTGGCCCACAGTGTAGTGGAGCCTTCATAAATTTTTACACAAAAAGATCAAAGCTACACGAACAAGTGGACTTTTTAGTCTATTTGGAAGAGCTTGGATTCAGCCTGGCTTGCAGATTGCCAGATCATTGCAGTGTTTACCAGGCAGAGATGTTGGCAATAAAGGGAGTGACTAACTGGTTGAGTTGTAATGTCTTGTCTACTACCGCAGTCAACATCTATTCTGACAGTCAAACCGCGGTTAAGTCCCTGCACTCAAAATAATAACACTGTAAAATACTCTGTAAAATGGCTGTAATCTCAATTCAACAGATATTTGATAGAGTTTTCTGTCAAAATACAGATTTAAAGAAAATACTTTGCATTTTGTTGTGACAAAAAAACAAAGTTTCCTCTGTTATATTACATTTTACTCAGGCTGGATTACTTAATGCTCCGTTATTAAATAACTCTCCGTTAAATTTAACTTTTTCATACAAATTTTGACATAAGGCTCCGTTAAATCGGCAGTTAGCAGCTAACTTTTCATTGAGTAATCCGCCCTTAGTAATCTTAATTTAACAGATAATTAACAGAGTTTTCTGCTAAAATACAGATTTAAGCAAAATACTTCATAATTTTTATATAACAAAAAAAGTTTTCTGTTTTGAGTAGTTTTTGTTTTTGTTACCAAACATCAAAATTTTATTTGTATATTTTTTTTTGAGAAAAAGTTGAAAAAGTAGCAAAAAAGTTATCAAAAAAAAATCTTTTCAGAAATCTTATAAAGATTTTACAAAATAACATGCATTTAACAAAACCCTGTAAATTTACAGAGTTTTTTCTGTATTTTTTGTTTGTATCAAATGCATTTTACAAATATATGTAAAGCTACATAGTTTTCTTTGCTAAATGGTGGTTTATTTAACCAATATTTTACTGTAAACTCTGTAAATTAACAGTTTTTTTTGTCAAAATCATTTTACAGAGTTTTTTAGTAAAATTACCAAGAAATGTTGTAAGCTGAAAAAGTATGGTGTACTCTTTTAAGTTAGTAGAGTTTTTCTGTAATTTAACAGAGTAATTATTTTGAGTGTGGATTTACTGTTTCTGAAAACAAGAACTGCCCTTAACTGACGCACGTCTTTAAATGAGATGGCCATGCAGTTTGACATACGACTTATATGGGTCCCGGCGCACAGAGACATTGAAGGGAATTGCGAAGCCGATTAGCTTGCAAGACTGGGAAGTACCTTACTGGTTCCAACAGAATTGGAATGTGTTTATATGCCTTTAGAAACTTGCAAGCTAAATCTGCGGCTTTGTTTCGCAACGGAGACTAATTAGAGATGGGGACATGGATGAACGTGTGCGACTACACTACATATTTGCACATCTCTTGATCAGAAGCTAACAAGTGAGCTGATATCGCTTCCAAGAGGAGAGATTTCGACGGTGGTTGCTATAATTACCGGACACTGTATTATAGGGAAGCAAGAAGAGCGATTAAATATGCCACGAATGACTTTTGCTGGAGTTGAATGGATGAAGAGGAGTTGGAAACTATCGAACACTTTATCTGCCATTGCCCGGAACTTTCTGGTCAGAGACTAGCTTCACTGGGATCCAGGGAGCTTTGCGATCTTTCTGATTTGTCGATTGTCAAAATTCAATATCCCGTGGTATCACAATGGATCTCAGAGTCTACGTGTGTTGATGTAAAACGTCAGCAGCCACTTACAACCTAACCTATAATTGCCTAAAACATGATTTAAGAAGACGGACAGACAGACAGACGGACATATCTAGATCGACTTAAAATCGATCAAGGATCCTGAATACTTTATGGGGTCCTAGACCAATATTTCGATGTGTTACATACGGAATGACAAACTTATATATACCCTCTATCACTAGAGTGGAGGGTATAATAATTGTTGTAATAATAAAAATTGCCCGAAAAATGGAAAAAGTGCTCCAAAAATTTTAAAAAAATTCTCTTAAAATTAAAAAAAATTCTCTAAAAATTTAAAAAATGCTCTAAAAATATGAGATTATGATAAAATGTGCTCTTAAACCTAAAGTATGCAAAAATATGTTCTTAAGGCTAAAATATGCAAAAAATATGCTCTAACAAATCATTGCCAGATTTCTTAAAATCTTCTGATACTTCTGAAATGGATAAATACCTTACCCATTTATCAATGCAATGCACTGGAAAAAACATGTTATTGCACATTTTTGGTTTTCCTGCTTTTTACTATAATTATAATAAAAGATCACTAACTTCAAATGCGTGTAAAAAACAATATAGCGCTGAACAAAAAAAAGCCTTGAGGGTTTTGTTAAGGAATACGTCAGCTTTTATTTGCTTTTGGTTTCATCCCATTCCAATTTTGGTTGTTGCACTGTGTTATCTAAAGAGCGGAAATTTTTTCAAAACTGCCACCGACAACTTTATGGTTACAAATTGTCTTTGCCTTGTCACCGGCGAAAGTGTTGGCTTTATCATCTTTGACGTGAATATATAATATAGTCACCGACTACAAAGTCGGGGAATTTCCCGTCATATAATCGGCGTGGCAGTTCACGACAGCATAAACTACTGTTCCTAAACTTATAAACTGTTGTATGATTTCACGGATGATTTAAAAACCAACACTTCCATCTTTGTCCATATACTGTAACCGATTTGTCTCCAAAGATTTACTATGGTTTTGTATCAAGTAAGAAGTCTGGCGGATTTCACCAACTGGGCATGGCATTACCATACATACATAGTTGACACTTGTGCAGTTCATTTGTTTGTTTGAAATGGATACCTCCCGGTGTTATTTAATTATGGCGCTGATAACATTTTGCGTAGATGGTAGCAATTTTTCATCAAAAAGTCAATGTTGAAGAAAAGAAACAAGAAAAAAATTTCAAAATAATAAAATGTACTACTACGAGATGTGTACTTGCATAAGACAAGAGAAACCAGTAAGAACAATGAAACTTTTTGTTTCTATACAAAATAACAGACATTTACTTGAAATAAACTGGCTGCTGCTTGCACGTGGAACAAAAAAATAAAAAAAAGATGATACAAAAAATGATTGTATTTGCAATACAACTAAAAGTTGCCATAAATTTTCCAAAATGATAAATTATATTTGCTGTTAAAAAATGTTTTCTATAAAAAAAATATGCAACCATATACATATTTTTTTTTGTTACATGCGATCACCATCATCATCATCAACAGCATCATCATATGATCGGACAGAACGGAAGCATTTCTACCTACCATAGAGTATTGAAGTGTGTAAAAAAGGAATGTGCAGGGCAGAGTCGAATTTAATTTACCCTTTAACAAAATATATTCTTAAAAGAGCGCAGCCTTATTTCCATGTTGTGAAGATCTGACCAGAAAGTGCCGGCAATGGCAAATGTGCTTAATATCCAACTCCTCTTCATCCACGCAACTCCGGAAAAAGTCTTTCGACTGCACATTTAATTGCTCTTCCCTATAAGAGAGTGTCCGGTAATTGTAGCAACCTCTGTCGAAATCTCACTTTGGCGCTTCTGATTAACAGAAGACCTAGTCTGTCATGTTGTCGCACACATCCATCCGTTTGCCCATCTTTGATTAGTCTCCGTCGCGGAACAAAGCCGTGTGTTTTGCTTGCAAGTTTCTAGAGGCATACCAATACATTCCAATTCTGTTGGAATCTGTAAGGTAGTTCCCAGTCTTGCAAGCTCATCGGCTTTGCAATTCCCTGGAATGTCTCTGTGCCCTGGGACCTATATGAGTCGTAAGTCCAACTGCTTGTCCATCTCATTTAAAGAAGTGCGGTAGTTACGAGCAGATCTTGTTTTCAGAAACATTGACTCCAGGGACTTGACCGCGGCTTAACTATCGGAATAGATGTTGACTGTATTTTAAACAATACAATGCAACTCAACCAGTCAGCCACTTCCTTATTGCCAGCATCTCTGCCTGGCAAACACTACAATAATCTGGCTATCTTCAAGAAAGAACCCACCCAAGCTCCTCCTCCTCAACCCAAGCCCACTTGTTCGTGCAGACTCGATCCATCCGTGTAAAAATAATGGAGGCTCCACTACCCGGAATGCTCCAGTCAAGACTTCCTGGCATACTGCCTACCCAATATCTCCAACGGTAGCAGGTGGAGGAGGATTTCTAATGCAGCCGTAGGTGTAGTACGAAGATAACCTTCGTTATATAGACACAGTTCCCTTTGTCTCGACAATGATTCTCCAGACAATGATTCCATACAGCAGAATTGGACGCACCACTTCTGTATAAATTCAATGATCGACTTTAGGGAAAAAAACTCATAGATTTTCAATGGCGCTTTTAAAGTAATATAAAGCAATCGTTGCTTTTCTCACCCGTTCCTCAAAGTTATGCCTGAAATTCATCTACCTTTCTAAAAATATTCCAAGATTCTTGGTTCCATCTGAGAAGGTGATTTCAGTGCCGTCCAGAGAAATAGGATTAAAAGTAGGAATCCTATTTTTTATTGTTAACAAAATTGCTCTGTTTTAATTAGATTAACCACCAAACCACAGCCTTTTGCCTATTTATACAGATCTTTCAGAGAACCGTAAAGAATGTCCCTCAATATTGGCAGATCCTTTCCCTTTACCGCTATCGCGATATCTAAGCATATGCGACAATTGAAAACCGAGATATGACAGACGCTCCCAATTCAGACTTTGTACATCTATTGGCAAGTAGATTTTCTACCATTAAAACGGTCATAATCTTCACTCCCAAACCAGACAATGCCACAATTATGGAGTCTGGGATGACATTATTAAAAGCCCCCTCTATGTATATCAACCATAATTAACTCCTTTTCCATAACTAACTCTACGCAAATACACTCAAAAAATAAAACTGTAAAGTTAACAATTTTTTTTTTGTTAACTCGAGTTTACTGGCTTTTTAGCAAATTTTTAGTTAAAATCAGCGATTTAACTACTTTTTTTAGTTAAGTTCAATTTACGAAAATACTAGTTTTGTACAAATTTTGAATTAATTTTTTTTGTTGACTTTAAAACTGAGTTTACGAATTTTTACTAATTAGTTTGCTGATTTTTTGTAACATTTTTGTCAAGTGAAAAATTTTAAACATTTCTTGTGTAGCCTCCTATGCAAATCTCATAAGTCCTACTTAAGCTGTGAAAAAAATAAGAAAAAAAAGTGAAGTGTTAGTGTTTAAAACCAATATTTAACAAACTTAAAATTTTTTACAAAAAGTTTAGCTGAATTCAACTTATACAAAATGTTACGAAATTTTCAGCTGAATTTTTAGTTAAAATTACGGTTTTTTTGCTACATTCATTCTACGAAAAGTTAACTAAATATTTTTTGTTAAATTAACTAGAAATTTAGTAGGTTCAAAATCAGGTGTTTTTTTAGTTAAATTTAACTAAATTTTTTGCTAACTTTACAGTTTTTTTTTTTTGAGTGTATGAGTCTATTGTCTTTAACAAAAATAAGACAGATTGGTCTGAAATCCTTCGGAGCTGTGTGGGAATTTTGTCCATCCTTCGGGATAATGACGACTCTGATTTCTTCCAAAACTCTTCAGTCAGCAATTCTATCAGACAATGTATCTGATACAACTATTACGTCAAGAACCTCTTGCCGTCTACTTGTAACGAAAGTTGCTTCACTACCCTTGTAACAAAAACACCAAATGAGACTCGCCTCTATCTGTACTGTCTCCAACCTTCTCCGGTGGTATAAGGATTAGGAAAATACACAGTGGAGAGCCAAATAGACTTCCCATCAAGCTCGTAGCTAGCAGCTCTATCATCCATATCACTAAAAGTTTATAAAAATAATATATTTAATCTATTTTTCGCCAAGATGTCGTCAGGCGCAGCAAGAGTGCAACAGAGCCTGCCTTACGGTGACATGACATAATACCCTCGGACATACACTATTTCCGTTATGGGGATTATAACCAAATTCATTTCGGTCATAGTCCCCATAATGTTAGTAGGGACCTTGAACGAAAATAATTTGGATAATCCCAATAAAAAAAGGATATAATTCCCAGATTTATGGGGATAATGCCCACGTAACAAATGGCCATAATCCTCATTACATGGATTATGTCCACAATACTAGTTGGTAATAGATCCAAAAATTTTATTTTTTGTCTTAAAAGTTTTTCTGCAAAGTCCATAAATTAATTTAGCGGCTTCACTAAGCCCACCATCTCTGCAAAAAACGGGGATTATGACCAACATTGCTTTGGACTTACTCCTCATAATGTGAATGGGGGTTATGACAGAAAAAAGTTCGCGTCGTAATCCCAACAGGGAACGGAAATAATCGAAAATAGGGATTGTGACCGTTTTGGAAACGGCCATAGTCCCACAACTATTATGGGGATTATGACCGTGATGAATTCGGCCATAATCCTCATTTCCGTTATGGGGGTAATGTACGTGTGGATTATGTCCTGTCACCCTGCCTTAAGCCTTAATCAGTTTAGAAGTGAGGTAGGGTCTTATGAGATTTAAAAATTATCTGCACTCTTTTTATACCCTCCACTCTAGAGATAGAGGGTATATATAAGTATGTCATTCCGTTTGTAACACATCGAAATATTGGTCTAGGACCCCATAAAGTATATAGTATATTCATGATCCTCGATCGATTTTAAGTCGATCTAACGATGTCCGTACGTCCGTCCGTCTGTCTGTCCGTCTGTAGAAAATACGCTAACTTTTGAAAGACTTTACAGAGGCTACTGAAGTTTGGCAAATATGTTGGTCATTTACCTGGTCAGGTTGGTATTGCAATCCAGCCAAATCGGTCCAGTGGTTCAAAAGTTATGAGCAAAAGAATAAATTTTGGCAAGGCTTTTTCGCGAATTTACGTGATGAAAAACTAGATAACTTTCAAATGACAATAATGAAACTACTGGAACCTGCACGTATCTTTGCCGTTCCCCAGTTCTGTTTGGTATTGAATTTCAGCTCAATCAGTCCAGTGCACTGTGGGCCAGCATCTAAGAATTTTGGCCAAAACTAGAATACAGAGGATAGAAGTCTTAATAGTAAGCCAAAAGAGGTTTAGGCAGTGGCTGATCACAAATCTGGAATCAAAAATGTTAAATTCAAAATGGCGGATTACAAATGGCTGCCATAAATTTTAAAATTTAAATATACAATACATAAAATATTTGTTTATAAAGGATATGGCGACGCTGATTACGAATACGGAATCGAAAACTTAAAATTCAAAATGGCGGGTTCAAAATGGCGGCCAAAAATTTTAAAATTTGTTTACATGCAACTTCACTTATTTGATTATGAAGGATATGGCGTCGTTAATTACAAATATGGAATAAAAAAATACAAATTCAAAATTGCGGATTCAAAATGGCGGTCAAAAATGTTAAAAATTTTATATATTGAACTTCAATTATTTGTTTATGAATCACATGGCGTCACTGATTAAGAATATGGCATCAAAAATTTTAAATTAAAAATAACGGGTTCAAAATGGCGGCCTTTAATTTAAAAATTGGTAAATATTGAACTTAAATTATTTGTTTGTACTGGATATGGCTTTGATGTTTGCAAATATAGAATCAAAAATTTTAAATTCAACATGGTGGATTCAAAATGGCGGCCATACATTTCAAATTTAAATATATTGAATATTTGTTTTATAAACGATATGGCTTCGCTGATTACGAATATGATATCGAAAATATAAAATTCAATTCAATTTTTTTTTAATTCAAACTAACATTTTCAGACAAGGCTTAGCAGCAAAGTGTTTTCGTGAGGGCATTAATAATAAACAAAATCCAAGAAGGTCGTAATTAACGAGAAAAAATGCACCCTAACTATTTTATGGAAATGCACTTAAATGAAGAGGTGTTAACTTTTTTATTTGACTTCTTTTATTCTCACAGAGAAAAATGTAATCAAACTAAAGAGGAAATATTGCACCAAAATATTCCCAGTGAAATTTTGAATTCCAAAGAATCGGTTATGTGTTGCGAATCGAATATTTACCGCTTTAACTGAACATGTCAACTTGCTGTCGCTTTTAAACAGATAATAATTAATTTATGCTGAAACTCCGATAAAAGCGCAGAGGTGCATTTTTACAAGACCGCATTTAAAAAGCACGGATAAAAAAGTTATTAAATTCTAATCCGGACCATTAAACTGCATTCCAATATCAGCATAAATGTATCATTAAAATGCAAAACTTGGTAATGGTGTTCTTATAAGAATCTCGCAAAAATGCTCATCAATTGCCGCTATCGGCGAATTAAAGTGGTGACCCATGAATAGCATCCGCTTAAATGCGTCACTGAATATGTGAGCAATAAGAATTTATAAAAGTCCGAATAAAGGCCGAACTAGTAAAAATATCGCCAAAACCAAAAACACGTGTCGGCTTAATCATAATAGAGATTATTATACGTGAATTTGGCTGTCCTATGTATATAATACATATAACAGATTTTTGACAATTACAACTTAATAAAACCGAATTTCGCCAAGTTCAATACACCATTTAATATGACTTCAAAAAACCTTTCGATCTGTATAAAATATTCATATAGCTCCTTTGGAACAGATATGAAAAAAATCAAAAAAAACGAATATTTGCCGTTTTCCCCCTCCCATTTCCCCTCTTTTACCCCCCGAGATGGCACCTACAAAAACACAGATTTATTTTAGATTTCGACCTTTTATAACATACGAGAACTGCAGAACAATCGGAGTGTAAGTAATTTTATCTTCCGTGCTAGTGTAAAAGTATGATCTGAACGCCATTTTTCAGTTATTGGACAATATCTCAAAAGTTTATGAATGGTCGCAGACGGTCGCAAAATTCTAGTTAAGGTACATATTAAGGAACACATTGGCATTAAAGGTTTTCCAATATCGTTTGGAGCTTTTTGGAGATCGATGTTGAAAAATGGCGATTTTCAAAAAATTCGTTATTTCTTTGGGGAAATTTAATTTTTATACCTTCTTTAAATAATTATTGAAGTGTTTTAGATTTTTATATGTAAATAAGTACTTTTTTGGTGATTTCAGAATGATTTTCAGTCAAAAATTCTTTAATTTACAAAGTTTTTCTAATATATTTGAACAAAAAAAATTGTCACAAAAATTCGAAATTTTGACTTTGACCTCTTGCCAAAGAAAAACATTTTGCTACAATATTACAATATTTTATTTACATAATATTGAACATTCCTAGATTCTGAATACATCAACAGAATTTGGATGCAGCAAAATGGACTTTTGGTCAAAAAACGGAGATGCTGGCCCACTGTGCAGTGGTTCAAAAGTTATAAGCAAAATCCTGAATTTCAGATTGGTTTCTTCTTAATTGCCACGTGTTAAACAAGTTTTAAAAGCATTGGTGGTGACTTAACAATGCTTTTCAAACTTGTTTAGTTTTAAAGCAATGCTTTTTAAACTTGTTTAGTTTCAAAAGCATTGATACCCAGCAAAATGTTCGATTCCAAAGAATCGGTTGTGGAATCAACTATACTACCCTGCAATCGATTCTTCTATGCATTGCATCATCGATGATTTTTGTTTGAGATTGTCACGAAAGCAATACATCCTTTTCCTCCAAACTAGAACACTTATCTGTTCTTCGGAATCTATTCTAGAATATGTTGCATATAGTGGTACAAGAAGGGATTCCGCGATTTTTTAACGGTTACATATCTGTTCCATGTAATGAATTATGGAACCAGTTCTGAATAATTAAATGAATTTTTTTTTTTTAAATTTTATTTTACTTCTTTACAAAAATTTTGAAAACTAAATACACAAGTACATATAAACCAGACATGGGGGTTAATGATTACATTGTGTAATTGATTACAGTTTCAATTACAATTACATGTAATTAGTAATTGAAAATTTTCAATTACTAATTACATGTAATTGTAATTGAAAAAACTCAATTACAAATTACATGTAATTGTAATTGAAAAAACTCAATTACAAATTACATGTAATTGTAATTGAAAAAACTCAATTACAAATTATATGTAATTGTAATTGAAAAAACTCAATTACTAATTACCAATGATGGGTACCAATACCTTTTCGATACCAATACCCGTTAATACCAATTCAAATTGAAAACCAATACCAATTAAAAACCAATACCTTTATTTATGCGATACCAATACCGATAAAAAACCAATACCGATTCCCCACTACCAATACCAATTAAAAACCAATACTTTTATTCTTCAAAACCAATACCAATAAAAAACCAATACCAATTCATTTTTTTCAACTTTCGTATCGGTTTTGTTTCGGTTTTTTGTATTCTTATTTTCGTTTGTTTTAATTGTGACGTCGACCATTTTCTTTCCATCACATTTTTAGGTTTTACCTGACTAACGAATTGAAAAAGATGTTACATCGATCAGTAATCGTTTGCATGCAATGTCACATAACAAAAAGGAGTTAGCTAATAGCTACTTGAATTTTAAAAGCCATAAAAATATAAAAGAAATATTTTTTGTCACGGTTTTTATGACCCCTAATAAAAGTAGATCTTAAAAAATTTAGACCTTTTCTGTGATGAAATTTTTTCTTTTGCAAACATTGTTAATATTTGATATTTGTACATTGAATGTCACCGCACTCTTCTTTGCGTTGTAAAAAAAAATACTAATGTCATTTTTTTGGAAATTCCAAAATTTTAATCAAGCAGACGTTACAAAATTTTATGTCACAACACCAGAATCCAGAAAAAAAAATTATTGTTTTATTAGAGGCACAGTCATATTATATAAGAATTTAAGAACGCATAATGTGCAGTTCATACTTGCTATTTTTGAGAGTTTAAGGGCTACGTGCTTAAAAATTATTTTTTCTGTATCCATTACGTTTTTATTCTGTTACTGGTGTTTTGTTAAACAACTTGTTTAAGGTCGTAAGTGTGAACCCCATATAAGAAAAAAATTGACCCGTGTAATCGCAATTGGCAAAATATCTAAAATCGAAATGATAACCCATTTCGATCACCTTTTTCAAAAAAATCAAATGTTAAGTCTCATCTTTCTGCAATTAAAAAATATCTTCCCTTGACCACCGGAATTTATATGTGCACTAAATGCAATGTGCATCAGCACAGAAATTGTTTCAAGCAAAAACGAAATTTTTTTTTAGTTTAGGCTTTTATTTTTTTTTTAATTAATATTATTTTTTTAGATTTAATTTATTATCAAATTGTTTCAATTAACATTTTGAAACAATTTATTTTGAAAATAACGAAATAAATTAATAAAATTGCAAATAAATCCAAATATTAAAATTGCATAAAAGTTGAAATACAGGCTTTTCTGGAATAACGGAACATTAAAATTTTTTTTTACAAGAGTTTTGAGATCAGCCGGTGCTAATTTTACTAAATAGGTACATTTTTCAAAAAAAAAAAGAATGAATCTTTGTCCAAAATGGGTTAAGCATGTACTATTTAGTTTAAAGTTTGACTTAATTCTGAATGCAAATACTGCTAATTTTTTTTTTTTTAAAGGGGTTTTTCAAAAAAAAAAAACATCCCTCACGCAAAAATTCGACTCACTCTCTAGACACTCACTCAGAATTTTTCAACTCACAATCACGTGATTTAAATGAAAATCACTTTTTTGAGTCACTCAAATCACGGGACCAGCGACCATCTCCAATTCAAATACATACATAAACAAGTGACAAGTGTCTTTTCATTTGTTTAATCTATAACATCTGTAAATTTTATTTAAAAGTGTCCACCCTTGAAAAAATTTCCTTGTAGGCCTGAATCCAAAAAGTTTCAAGGCACCTATTTATTACCTTAATATAGTCACTTGACTTAAATGAAAATCACTCTATAACCAAATGATTTAAATGAAAATCACTTACGCTCACGAGTGAATCACGGGACCAGAGTGTCTCTTCATGTGATTCATCTATAACATCTGTAAATTTTGTTAAAAATGAAGTGTCCACCCTGAAATAGTTTCCTTGTAGGTCCGATTTCAAAAAGTTTCAAGTCACTTATTTATTACCCTAATATAGAACTTAATTTAAATGAAAATCACTCTATAATCACGTGATTTAAATAAAAATCGCTCACGCCTGAATCACGTGGTTTTTTGAGTCACGCAAATTACGGGACCACAGACCATCTCTAATTCAAATACATAAACAAAAGACAAGTTTCTTTTCATTTGTTTCATCTATAACATCTGTAAATTTTATTAAAAACTAGCTGGCCCGGTCCGCGTTGCTGGCCCAAATATAAGATCAGTGTTATATTTCGTATCGCTTCAAATATATAGCCCTGCATAAAAGTGTAATGAATTTCTTAGCTTAGAAAAAGTTGTAGGCGTGGTTTTAAAGACCCGATTAGGGAGAGTATCATCTTCAAATTATATTTTAGGAACTAAAAATAACAATAACCATGTCTTCGACTTTGCGTACTGTACAAATTCAAAACTTCTTTAATATCATTACGAACAACACAAAAATAAATTACGCATATTCCTCGTTCTTATCGTGAGCTATTGTCTTGAGTTCAAACAAAACCTATAATCAACTTAAAAAAATCAGTCCGGTCATTAGTAGTCGACATATTTAGACAAAAGTGGGCGTTAAAATTTGTGTGGTAAGTTAAAATTGTACATATGGTAAAAATCCCAAAGGATTTAAAGTCATTTTTACCAAGTTTAAGCGGAATATATTAAGAAATATTTTTTTTAATAGATCGAATTAGAGTAAAAACAAATTTTAAATGTATCGAAAAAAGTGGCCGAGGACAATTTTTCTTTCCAAACAATTATATGGAACATTACAAACATTTAAAACAATTAGCCACATCGGCCCAGGCGTTCTCAAGTGTTGCAAATTTTAAGGATGATGAAAAATGTGGGCTTTTAAGTGGGGAGGCAAATAATTATTTCAAAATCCTTACTTGGACTATAACGATCATTAAAGAAAAAATTTAACAAATCGATATTCGATATGGGAGTGGACAATTTATCTTTCCGTAAAAACCTTAGTTGTACTATCACGAACGTCAACAAATACTACTAATAGCCAAATCAGCCCTGCCGTTCTACTATTTTAGATATATCGAAATAAAAGTGGCGTGAACAAATTTTATTTCCGTTTTAACCTAAATTGGACTATGACGAAAATTAAAAAAAAAAAGTTAAGTACAGCCGTTCTCCGATTTCAGATATATCGAAAAAAGGAGGCGTAAAAGTGGGCGAGATTAATTTGTTTTCCGAAAAAAACCAAAGAAAAACATTAAAAAAAATAAGACGAACTTAAAGAAAAATATTATCAAAATCGGTCAGTTCTCAAGTGATGCGATTACCAACGAACTACATATGATTTTTATTTATATTTTATTATTCTATATGAAGTTTTTATTTATCTCGGTTTGAGTCCATATTAATTATTTCTGAGAAATAATTATTTTTGTTGTACAATGAGAAAATCTGAAAAAATTAATTGACAACACAGGCTAAGTGGAGATGTCGACAGCTTTCGGAAGAAGCCACCCTTCCTTCGTCAGCACTCTTCGATTGTCACTGTAGGTGTGTAAGATTAAGATCAGCTATTTAAACGTACATTAAGGTGAAAAAGCGAACGGGAATTATATCACATTTCATTACCCATATGTTACGTTTAGCACGAACTTATTTTTTTTTTTATACCCTCCACTCTAGTGATAGAGGGTATATATAAGTTTGTCATTCCGTTTGTAACACATCGAAATATTGGTCTAGGACCCCATAAAGTATATATATTTATGATCCTCGATCGATTTTAAGTCGATCTAGCGATGTCCGTCCGTCCGTCCGTCCGTCCGTCCGTCCGTCTGTCTGTCTGTCTGTCCGTCCGTAGAAAACACGCTAACTTTTGAAAGACTTTACAGAGGCTACTGATGTTTGGCATATATGTTTGTCATTCACCTGGTCAGGTTGGTATTGCAATCCAGCCAAATCGGTCCAGTGGTTCAAAAGTTATGAGCAAAAGAGTAAATTTCGGCAAGGGTGTTTCGCGAATTTACGAGATAAAAAACACGATAACTTTCGAAAGACAATAATGAGACTACTGAAGCTCGGCATGTATCTTTGTCGTTCCCCGGATCTGTTTGGTATTAAATTTCAGCTCAATCGGTCCAGTGGTTCAAAAGTTATAAGAAAAACCCTGAATTTCAGATTAGTTTCATCTAAAATACCACATGTTTTAACAAGTTTTAAAAGCATTGGTGGTAACTAAACAATGCTTTTCAAACTCGTTTAATTTTAAAGCAATGCTTTTTAAACTTATTTAGTTTTAAAAGCATTGGCAGCTTAAAAATTACACTCGAAAAAATTTTACACTCAAAAAAAATTTTACACTCAAAAAAAAATTTACACTCAAAAAAAAAATTACACAAAAAAAAATTTGTTTTTTTTTGTTTTTTTTTACAAAAATTACAATATTTTGTGTACATACGTACGTGCATTCACTCAGAAATATTTTTACAGTAAAAAAAAACATTACACTCGAAAAAATTTTTACACTCAAAAAAAAAAAAAAATTAGTAATTTTTTTTTTTTTAAATGACAAAAAAAAGAGTTTTTTACTCAAAATTAAATATTTCTAATCAAAATTGTTAATTTTTTCACGTTCAAAAATGTACTACCCTTTAAAAAAATGCATTGTGGAGGGTATTCATAGATTCGGCAAAGTCGAATTTAACTTTTCTACTTGTTTTTTTGTGTATTGGTTTGTTTGCAATGCAAACGGGATGGCGTAAGTATATTATAAAAATACTTTTATGCCAGGACTGAAAATATTTATTGATATTATGCACAGCTTGTAGAGTTATCCTTTATGATAATTATGCACAGCTTGTAGATATTTATTTTTGACATCTGTTGGCACCAATATATTGCCGTATTTATGTGGATCGATTTTACATCATGATAGTTGAATTGTGAAAGATTATATGTCGATGTTACACCTTTGAAAGAATTTAACGAGTTTTTTGAAGATTTTATCTTGAAATGTAGATAGCAAATCGTGAAGAATATCGTAGTTGCTGAAGAAATCAAAATCTTTTCGAATGTCTGCGAATCTAGGACAGGTAAAAACAAGATGATCATCCGTCTCTAGAGTGTTGCAATCGACGCAGTTCGGTGAAGGCTTAAAGTTGTTTTGATAATGAAAAGGTTTGTTGTAAGTGTGGCCCACTAAGAGTCTGTTTATAAGTTTGATCTCAGCAGGTTTGAGCGAAGAATTTTTAAACCAGTGTTTTTTAGGTAGATTAGGGAAAATACGATAAAGGAATTGACCTTTTGATTGTGATATTGATTTATATTCTGTATTCCAATCATCCCAGAGGCTGTTATAAATTTTGGTACATGCGTCCTTTAATGATAGTGGTAATGTAATAACAGTGCCGTCATTTGCTGCAAGTTTAGCTTGACGGTCAGTTTCTTCATTGAAAGGGTGTCCAACATGGGAGGGGGTTCAGATGAAATACACTGAAGAGATATCTGAATCTTCAATTTTCTTTATGATTTTATCGACCAGAAAGTTTTTGCTATCTGTGAAGATTGCTGCTCTGTCAATACCTTCATCGAATATTATCTCGATGGCTTTTTCAAGAGCGTAGAGTTCTCCTGTAAGGGACGACACTCTGTTGTTGATTTTAAATTTATAATGTTGCCCCGACGAGATGTTACAAACAGCACATCCAGTAGAATGATCCATGATGGATGCATCAGTGGCTAAAATGGCACAACCTTCGGCTTTCAGCTGACATATCTTTTCTGTGTAGATCGCTCTAAAGACTTCATTTGGAGTGTTTGCTTTTGAACCTTCGAAGGGATCTAGAACAATTTGTATTTTTTTTTATGTTGCCGCAGTAAAATTTGGACATAGGTCATCAAAAATGTCTTTGTGTCTTAGGTACGTAAAGCCCATACTTGATTTTCTACAGGGATTTGAAGTGATAAATTCATATACTGGATTGTTAAAAATTTTTAGTTTAAGGAGTTCTTTTGATGAAAGATATAGTGCTCTTGAATTAGGAGGCAGTGTTAGCGCAAGTGCATAGATATTGTGTACAGGTGTTGATGGATTTAGTCCTAGACTTCTTCTTAGCATTTGGTTTTGAAAAGACTGTACACCCAGAAAAGTTTTACAGTAACTTTTTACGGTTATTCAAAAAGTTTTTAGTTAAAGTAGTTTTAAACGTTTTATCGTTTGTTTTTCAACGAAAATAAAATATTGAATGATTTATACAGTTGTTAAAACAATAAACTACAAAAGTTACGGAAAAATATTTTTATCAGTTAAATTATTTGTGACTGATTATACCGTATAATTTTACAGAAGTACGGTTTTTGTAGTTTGTTATTCAAACAATTTAATTTTTACTCCACAAAATGAAAAATTGTAAACAGTTAAAATAACTGAAATATCGTTCGTTTTTACGGAATGTCTAGTCATTTATTAACGTTTAAAAATAACTGAAAAAGTCTGTTGTTTCAAATGAAATATAAGTAGTCCGTTTTTTAAAAGGAAAAACGATTGTTTTAAACGTTTTTTCAGTTGAATTTACTTACAAAATATTTTTAGTGTACTTTTTTATGAATATATTTTGGCATGTGCGCCATTGATGAAATTGCGTATTCTGTTTTGGAAAAAACAAGTGATTTTGTGAGGTTGAGAGCTAAATTTGGAAGGATTCCTCCTTTTATTGGAGTTACCATTTTGATTGCGTTGGTAGATGCTTGAGATTTTTTTATAATTTCATCGTAGTGCTCATTGACCGATAGACTGTCTTTAATAAATCTTCCAAGAAATTTAATGGATTTAACCTGCTTGATTCTTCGATTGTTGATATTAATTTGGAGTTCTTTTCTGCTGCCTTTCGCAACATACATAGCACATGTTTTTTCAACATTTAGCTGTAGATTTAATTTGTTCGTATACGATGTGAATTGCGACATTTTAAATTGTAAATTTTTGGAAGTTGTAATTTCTGACACTGTAGTAGATTTTCTCAGAGTTGCAACCCTTAGTAGGACTTTTCAAGTCTTGTCCGTTAGGTTTGAATTTATATTTCGTATTTCTAATTCTTAGAAATATTTCTTAATTGCATTCTTAATTTCTAAATTGCATTGTACCTTATGAGTTGAGTTTTCTAATTCTGTTTTATATATTGTTGGACTTTATATTTTATAACTGAAGTTTTTATTTATCTCGGTTTGAGTCCATATTAATTATTTCTGAGAAATAATTATTTTTGTTGTACAATGAGAAAATCTGAAAAGTCCTACTAAGGGTTGCAACTCTGAGAAAATCTACTACAGTGTAAGAAATTACAACTGTGTTGGAAAAAGTTAAAAATAGATTCATTAAGTTCGTGCTAAACGTAACATATGGGTAATGAAATGTGATATAATTCCCGTTCGCTTTTTCACCTTAATGTACGTTTAAATAGCTGATCTTAATCTTACACACCTACAGTGACAATCGAAGAGTGCTGACGAGGAAGGGTGGCTTCTTCCGAAAGCTGTCGACATCTCCACTTAGCCTGTGTTGTCAATTAATTTTTTCAGATTTTCTCATTGTACAACAAAAATAATTATTTCTCAGAAATAATTAATATGGACTCAAACCGAGATAAATAAAAACTTCAGTTATAAAATATAAAGTCCAACAATATATAAAACAGGATTATTCTATATTTTATTTTTCTATTTAGTAAATTTTATATATATCGAAAAAAAGGAGAGGGTGGACAACTTATCTTACCGTAAAACCTTATTTGAATTTAACCAACTCGGTCCATCCATTTAATAGTGGGCATAGAAGTGGAAAATTGTTCTTTCCGAAAACCTTTGCTGGACTATGACGAACATTAAAAACAAAATTAGATAAATTTATCCACCCATTTCATGATATATATCGTTAAAAGTGAGCAGTGTGCACAATTTTTCTTTCCTAAAAAATCTTTTGCGGACTATAACCAAATCGGTCTAGCCGCCTTAGTTCTTTCGATACATTGCAAAAAGTGGGCGTGGAAAATTCTACTGCCCACAAAAACCTTAGTTGACTTATGGCGAATATTTTCAACAAAAGTTAGCCAAAGTGGAAGTGGTAAATTTATTTTTTAAAAACCAAAGTTATAATATGATGAAAATGCATTAAAAAAAAAATTGTCAAATTGGCCCAGCCATTCTCAGATTTTAGATAAATTTAAAAAATGGGCGTAAAAGTTGGCATGGTCGATTTTCCTTTCAGTACAAACTTAAATTGGACTATTATGAACATTTAAATAAAAAATTACCCAAATCGGTGCAGCCGTTTTCCGATTTTAGATAAATCGAAAAAAGTGGGCGTGGTCAATTTTTCTTTACGTAAAAACCTAAGTTGGGCTATGACGAACATTTCAAAAAAATAATTGTCCAAATCGGTCCAGCCGTTCTCAACTGATG
This sequence comes from Pegoplata infirma, assembly GCA_963921195.1. Taxonomy (NCBI): domain Eukaryota; kingdom Metazoa; phylum Arthropoda; class Insecta; order Diptera; family Anthomyiidae; genus Pegoplata; species Pegoplata infirma. The sequence continues at coordinate 96,900,367 of OY992536.1, forward strand.
CTGTTACCAACGAACGACAATTGATTTTTATTTATATAGATGAAGTGTCCACCCTGAAATAGTTTCCTTGTAGGTCCGATTTCAAAAACTTTCAAGGCACTTATTTATTACCTTAATATAGGCTTATATTCTGAATTTCAAAAAAATCGGTTAACATTTACGACCTGTAGAGACTTTTGGCCAAAAAACCTACCATCTCGCCCCAGTGTGCACTGTGGGGCGGACAGAAGGACGACTTACGTTAAATTAATTAATATTATCGACAAAACCTTTTGCATACAAATACCAAAACCGATATAATATAAATACCAATACTTATTAAAAACCGATACCGATTCGAGGCTAAAACCAATACCAATACCCAATACCTAAATAATTCAAAACCAATACCGAAACCTATACCAATTCAACAAAAAATGAAAACCAATACTTATACCAATACTAATATAATTTAAAAAACCAATACCAATACCAATACTTTTATCGAATTGGTACCCATCCTTGCTAATTACATCTAATTGAAAAATGTAATTGATTTTAATGTAATTGTAACAAACATGTTTATAATTACATTTAGTAGGTAATTACTAATATTGTCAATTACACATACATATTTATTCAAAAATCTTTATGCATAAAATCGTTAGTGCAATTGTTTGTAACGCATGATCTCTGGAATCATAAGAGCTACCAACCTAAGACATACATATTAGATGCTGATCAAGGTTTTAAAGATTTGATTTTTTTCGACCCTGCAGGTGGCGCTGGCCTCAAGTTGTAAACAGAATTGTGGGTGCCATTTGACAGCAGTTCAAAACAGAGTTAAAATAACTAAACTGCCACTGAAATTGTTAAACTCCTCAGTTGATAGTTTTTGAAAAAAGCCAGCAGTTGAAAATAACTCACAATACACTAAAAAAAAAAAAACTGTAGTTGGCAAAAAATTTAGTTAAATTTAAGTAAAAAAACACCTGATTTTGAACCTACTAAATTTCTAGTTAATTTAACACAAAATATTTAGTTAACTTTTCGTAGAATGAATGTAGCAAAAAAACAGTAATTTTAACTAAAAATTCAGCTGAAAATTTCGTAACATTTTTTATTAGGTGAATTCAGCTAACCTTTTTTTTTTAAATAAAAAAAAAAAATATTTTTCACAGCGTTAAGTTCAGCTTAAGTAGGACTAATGAGATTTGCATAGGAGGCTACACAAGAAATGTTTAAAATTTTCGACTTGACAAAAATGTTACAAAAAATCAGCAAATTAATTAGTAAAAATTCGTAAACTCAGTTTTAAAGTCAACAAAAAAAATTAATTCCAAATTTGTACAAAACTAGTATTTTCGTAAATCGAACTTAACTAAAAAAAGTAGTTAAAACGCTGATTTTAACTAAAAATTTGCTAAAAAGCCAGTAAACTCGAGTTAACAAAAAAAAGTTTGTTAACTTTACAGTTTTATTTTTTTGAGTGTACTGTAGTCATTCGCAACAAACTGGAAGCAAAAACTCCAAGTCAAACGAAGATAACGAGAGTTTTTGTGGTACACTCAAAAAAAAAAAAAACTGTAAAGTTAACAAAAAATTTAGTTAAATTTAACTAAAAAAGCACCTGATTTTGGGCCAACTAAATTTTTAGTTAATTTAACTAAAAATATTTAGTTAACTTTTCGTAGAATGAATGTAGCAAAAAAAACCGTAACTTTAACTAAAAATTTAGCTGAAATTTCGTAACGTTTTTATCTACACTCAAAAAAAAAACTGTAAAGTTAACAAAAAATTTAGTTAAATTTAACTAAAAAAGCACCTGATTTTGGGCCAACTAAATTTTTAGTTAATTTAACTAAAAATATTTAGTTAACTTTTCGTAGAATGAATGTAGCAAAAAAAACCGTAACTTTAACTAAAAATTTAGCTGAAATTTCGTAACGTTTTTATCTACATATATTAACAAAAAAATTTGTTGAATTCAGCTAAACTTTTTGTTACTTTTCGTAAACTAAAATTTAGAAAATATTTTGTAAAAAATTAAAAGTTTATTTTTTCTATTTTTTCATCAGCTTAAGTAGAACTTATGAGATTTGCATAGGAGGCTTCACAAGAAATTCTACTTAACAAATTTGTTACGAAAAATCAGCAAATTAATTAGTAAAAATTCGTAAACTCAGTTCTGAAGTCAACAAAAAAAATTAATTCAAAATTTGTTCAAAACTAGTATTTTCGTAAATTGAACTTTACTAAAAAAAGTAGTTAAAACGCTGATTTTAACTAAAAATTTGCTAAAAAGCCAGTAAACTCGAGTTAACAAAAAAAAATTAGTTAACTTTACAGTTTTATTTTTTTGAGTGTACATATATTAACAAAAAAATTAGTTGAATTCAGCTAAACTTTTTGTTACTTTTCGTAAACTAAAATTTAGAAAATATTTTGTAAAAAATTAAAAGTTTATTTTTTCTATTTTTTCATCAGCTTAAGTAAAACTTATGAGATTTGCATAGGAGGCTTCACAAGAAATTCTACTTAACAAATTTGTTACGAAAAATCAGCAAATTAATTAGTAAAAATTCGTAAACTCAGTTCTGAAGTCAACAAAAAAAATTAATTCAAAATTTGTTCAAAACTAGTATTTTCGTAAATTGAACTTTACTAAAAAAAGTAGTTAAAACGCTGATTTTAACTAAAAATTAGCTAAAAAGCCAGTAAACTCGAGTTAACAAAAAAAAATTAGTTAACTTTACAGTTTTATTTTTTTGAGTGTAGTCTTTAAAAAAACTTGACAATGACTACAGACGACACAAAAGAAATACACAAAATAGACCGTACAATGCGAGTAATAATCACCACATTAATTGGAATGCAAACATTTTAGTTAAACAAATTAAATTTAACAAATATTTAGGTAAAAAATCGTTTAACTAAATTTGAATTCATAACTGAAATAGACAAAAAATCTAAAACTGATAGGGTTTAAATAAACCCAGATCTTTTATACAATGAATTTATTCATTAAATTTTTAGTTTTGAAATAAAGTTTAAAGTATTCATTTTTAACTGAAACATGAATCAAATTAATTTTTATTATTATGCATCCGAATACCATGAAAAAGAATAGTTGTATGTTTTTTTTTGTCTTTAAAAATATTATAAGTAGTTATTTATTATGATTTTTTTACATTATTAACCGTTTTTTTACAATTTGGAAAGAAAAAATTATTTTATCAAAATTTTTTTTTCCTCTGAATTTTAATATAATTTTACCTAAGTATTTTTCAAAGCTAAACCAACATATTGTCAATGATATGCCCGTCCATCTGCAACATATTTACACAGATTAAAAAAAAAATTTAATTTTGTCGTTTTTTAGCGTCCCAAAAAAAGTGTAAATACAACAGTTGTTAATACATTAGAATATTTTTTTTTAAAACAAAAAGTCACAAACAACTGTTATATTTGGTCTCTGAAGAGAAATCATAATAAAATTTATTTGTTACGATTTCTATTTTTGTCGACCATCCAAATTTTGATTTAATTGCTCAAATAACGTATTTTTGTCATAATATGACATATTATGTATGCTAATTAAACGTAATCTTATCATTTGATTGGAAAATGATGTTTGAATGATATGTTGCATGATTCTCTTTAACATGGATTTTATCGCGAGTAGATCGGATGTAAACAACGCGAGGTATAACGAAAATAGTCGAAAAATTTAAAGAAACGCTAAACAAATTTTTAATATTACTGAATCCGTGAAAAAAAAATTTTGATATTTTTTTTTGAATTAGTAGTCTGTAATATATAAAAAAATATAGTCACGTTTCGTGCACAGAAATTTTTTTTTTATTTTGTAATCCAGTGTTATTTATCAAGCACAACAAAAAATCTTTGAAAGAATATAAATTTGGCTGAAAACCACAAATTTGCTTTAAAAGATAAAATAAAATAATTCAGGTAATAAATATTTGCAAAAGGGAAAATTTTATCAAAAAAAGGTAAAAATTTTTTAGGATCTGCTTTTATGGCACATATAAAAGCAGATAATAAAAAAAATTAGACCTTTTCTGTAATAATAATTTCACTTTTGGAAATATTTATTGCGATATGCAGCCGCTCCATTAAATGATAATGCAATGTCTTTAAAAGGTAGTTTCTTTACATATTTCGCGTTGCAAAAAAATAAAATACTAATGTCTTTTTGGAAATCCCGATATTTTTAACCCAACTTGATTTTTATGACCTCACATATAAAAGAAGATCCTATAAAATGTAGACCTTTTCGTGCCAAAATTTTAAATTTTTCAAATATTTATTGCGATGTACAGCCACTCCATTGAATTTCAATGCAATGTCTTCACATATTTTGCGTTGTAAAAAAATAATAGTGTCTTTTAAATTCCTTTTGGAAATCCCGATTTTTTATGTCTTTATGACTTTGTAGCTGTTTCCTTTTTGTTATTTGTTAAATTATGCAAGCGATCACTTATGCAGGTAGGATTTTGCATGCTGCTGGCATGCTTTAAAAAAATCCAACAAATGCGTGTGTATTTTCTGATTTGACTGTACCTGCGAAATATTAATTTTTTTTAAGATAATATAAAGTCGTTAGATTTCCTGCTAACAAATAAAATAATTTTTTGACCGCTAGATGCAAATAAAAAACGCAAAATTTAGTCGAAAAAACACCAAATTACAAAATTCTTTCGAATTTATTTATTATATTAATATATTAGGTGTGTTCCAGAACTTTCCGGGTAAAGTTCGGTAAAATGAGAGAAAATCAAAAAACCTCTCATGATACCACAAAAATGCACAAAAGTACGGGAACGCATAAAACCACATTTCAAGCCCAAAATAATAGAAAATGTAAGCAAACCAATCCCAATAAGCAATTTTAAAATTCAAGTGCAAATCAAGTATAAAACAAGTGTAAATCAAGCCCTAAATTCCAGCCCCTGCTTGATTTATACTTGAATTACACTTGAATTCAATAGCATACTCCAGCAAAACGGACACTGGAATTCAAGCCCTGTTTTTACAGCCTTTTCACTGGTTTTCAAGTGTAAAAACAGCGCTTGAATTCAAGTATCCGTTTTGCTGGAGAATGCTATTGAATTCAAGTGTAATTCAAGTATAATTCAAGCATAGACTGGAAACAAGGGCTTGATTAACACTTGATTTATACTTGATTTGCACTTGAATTTTAAAAGTGCTTATTGGGATAACGCTTAAATATTTTCGTAAGAAAAATCACTTTAAACAAGAAAACAAATTGTAAAAGTTTATTTTAATAACAAATTATCTTTTTTTGTATTGAAATAACACATTTCCTTGGTTTAGTTCTTTATTTTATTTAAATTTCCAATTTAGCTTCACAAAAAAAACAGCTGATTTTTTCAACATCTGACTGTTACCAAATTACCCGAAAAAAAGTGCGGGTAAGTTCGGTAAAATGAGAAATAAATGTATTCTCTCAAAAACTCTCTCATTTACCCAATTTTTGCGTACGGGAACGCTTTTCGGGCTGGTTTGGGTACCCGCGGGCACCCGCGGTAACGTTGTGGAACGAACCTATTATTTTCTATTAGTACCCCTTGCTGTAACTACTTGTAAAAACAACGATATCACTACTTACCATTACAATTTTGGCAACACTATTTTTATACCCTACACCACTCTGTGGACCGAAATATTGGTCCACCACCTTCAAGATTGACTCAGAATAACTTTTTGAGTCGATTTAGCGATGTCCGTCCATGTAAACGTTGTGCGCACGATACAGGTCGCAATTTTTAACCGATTTATCTGAAATTTGAGACTTAAGCTTCTTTTGACACAACGACGGACGCTATTGAAATTTGCAAAAATCGGTCCATTTTTTGACATAGCCCCCATACAAACGTCCCCTTAAAATATGAGTCAAATGACTCTAACAATAACAATAGGTATCCTTTCGAAATTTGGCAGGTAAACGTGTTTTGTATTCACAAATCACCACTCCACATTTTAAAGCAATCGGACCAGTTCTTCTTGTAGCCCCCATACAAACCACCCTTCCGATATTCACATAAATCGCTAACATTTCATGAAAATAGGAAATGATTTATTAAAATTTTGTTTATTTTTAACACGTACTTTAATTACCCAATCAAAATTTGATTATAATCACACCATTTTTGGACTTAGGTCCCATATGAAAATTTCGCCCGCTATTCACTTAAATCGGTTAATTTAAAAACAAATAGAAGACTATTTTACTCACAATCAGATTTGGTTTGTGAGTGTTTTCTACACTTATTAAAGATTTGACCTAAGATAAACCAAATCGGTCCATGTTTGGACTTGGTACACATTTTCCGGAAAACACTGGTGTAGGGTATTATATGGTCGGTCTTGACCGACTATTATTTTCTTACTTGTTTTTGTATGTAGTTGGTATCACTTATTTATTATATTTTATTAAAATTATTTAATTAATATTAATCAGTGCCTACGGTCAGTACCGTAGTACCGGGAATACCGGTATTCCCGGTTCTCGGTATTACCGGGAAATGGTACCGGTTTCCCGGTTCTCAATTCATTCCCGGTATTCCCGGGAATACCGGTATTCCCGGTTCCGGTTCTGACGGTATTCCCGGGACTACCGGTATGAATATTTTGTAAAATTTTGTAAAATTTTGTACAATTAAAATTTTTTATTTGCTTTTACCAAAAAAAATACAAAACATGTGAAAAACACCATTTCCATTTTATTTTTTTAATTAAAGAAAAAAATAGTTACATAATTTTTAAATTTTTTTTAAAACACAACTACAGTGGGTAAAAAAAGTAGTCGGACACTCATAACCTCAATTTCTTTCATTAAATTTGGTGGTTAAAATTCATGAAATTCCAAAATGTGTGGGTACCATTTTAAAGATCAGTTTTCACACTTTTAGAATCAGTTGTTCTTGAATCAAAATGATAGCTCAGTTTTTTGCAAATAAGCGAAAACTAAAATAACTTGTAAAATCACATCAAAAAAGAACTCGGACACTCATTAAATGCTTCCAGATTCCGCTTAATTCTAAATAAAATTAAAATGGAAAATGACTTAATTCTATTCTGGTGTTACTAATTGTTAACCTCCATGTCAGTTAAGCCAACATTCTTACATAATTTAAGCGGATTTAGCTGAAATCTCCTAAAATAAGAGTTTTTCTAGTAAGATGGCCGATATTTTTTAACAAGACTTTACAAAAAACGTCAAGTGCAATTCGAGCTTTAATGTACTAAATACTACACCAAGCTTAGCCATTTGTGACGTCATATACCAATTTAGATACGCGAAATCAGTCAAAAACGAAGCAAAAATAATAAAAAATATAGTATGCAGAAAGAAAAATGCGCTAAAATTGCATCAAAAACTAAAAACCATGGGAGGAAAGGTGATTAATGGTAAGTGTAGAACTCAAATATTGTGTAATGACATAGTTTTTATGCAGGGGTTACGTTACCAGGCCTCTGCGGGTGGTAAGTTGGTGTAACATCAAAAAAATAAAATCCAAAGCATTCAGAACCACTGATATTTCGTACTGGCCTATCTGTTTTGTTACTTATAAAGGTAAGTTCGCAGGTTTTCGGCCTAATGAATGATCTGACATGCGAAGAAAGGATTATCATGTGCATAAAGCCTAAATTCTGTATGCAGTTTTAGCAAGGGAATTATTTATATATTAGAATCCCTTCACAGTAACATTTATACCTCTCAAATGGCAACTCTTCAATTACAAATGTATCCAGGAATATTATATGACATCTTACCTATTCATTGGACTATTTTACATCGAATATTTCACGGTTTATTGCGCATTTTTTGCGCGTTTTTCTTTCTGCATACTATATTTTGTATTAATTTCGCTTTGTTTTTGACTGATTTTGCGGATCTAAATTGGTATATGATGACACAAATGGCTTAGCTTGGTGTAGTATTTATTACATCAAAGCTCGAATTGCACTTGACGTTTTTTTTTTTAAATCCTGTCAAAAAAAAATCGGCCATCTTACTAGAAAAACGCTTATTTTAAGAGATTTCAGCTGAATTCGCTTAAATTATATAAAAATGTTGGCTTAACTGGCATGGAGGTTAACAATTAGTAACACCAGAATAGAATTATGTCATTTACCATCTTAATTTTATTTAGAATTAAGCGGAATCTGAAAGTATTTAATCAGTGTCCGAGTTCTTTTTTGAGGTGATTTTATAAGTTATTTTAGTTTTCGCTGATTTGCAAAAAACTTAGCTATCATTTTGATTCAAGAACAACTGATTCTAAAAGTGTGAAAAACCATCTTTAAAATGGTACCAACACATTTTGGAACTTAATGAATTTTAACCACAAAATTTAATGAAAGAAATTGAGGTTATGAGTGTCCGACTACTTTTTTTACCCACTGTAAATATTACTGAAATACTGATTAAATAGTGTAATTTAAACATTTTATTTTTTTGGTTTTGAGAACCGGTACCTGGATTAGAACCGGGAATACCGGTATTCCCGGGAATATATCTAGAACCGGGAAACCGGTTCCAGAACCGGGAATACCGGTATTCCCGGGAATACCGAGAACCGGGAAATGGGGGGCACTAATATTAATACATATAATTATTTTATTAAAATAAATATATAATTTCGGTGTTAGTTTTAAATCATGTGACATGTCACCAGTAAAAGCCATGGTAACGTAGTAGGAAAAAGAAAAGTTTAGTTTAGTTTCAAGTTTAGAATCTGCCACCATAACTATACACACAAATTATATATTTATGTCACAAATTTTATGTTATATTTTTGACTTATATTTTTTTACACTAGTTTTAAATATCATATTTAGAATCGACCGCAATCACTTAACTTGTCCAAAATGCTTCTGATGTTTTAAAACTTTGTCAGTTGTCAGATTTTTTTTGCATGTAATGGAAAACACTGTAATTTGAACGTTTTAATTACGATTACATGTTATTAGTAATTGAGTTTTTTCAATTACAATTATATGTAATTAGTAATTGAATTTTTCAATTACATTTACATGTAATTAGTAATTGAGTTTTTTCAATTACAATTACATGTAATTAGTAATTGAAAAAACTCAATTACTAATTACATGTAAATGTAATTAAAAAATTCAATTACTAATTACATGTAATTGTAATTGAAAAAACTCAATTACTAATTACATGTAATTGTAATTGAAAAAAATGTAATTGGTATCGCCCATGTCTGATATAAACTAACAATAGTTTTACCACAATAATCTTATTAAGAAAAAATCTATAGACTATAGGAAAAATGTCTCAGAATCTGAGACTTTTTCTATAGGAAAAATGTCTCAGAATCTAATACTTTTTCTATAGGAAAAATGTCTCAGAATCTGAGACTTTTTCAAAAAAATGTCTCAGATTCTAAGACTTTTTGTACAGGAAAAACGTCTCAGATTCTAAGACATTTTTACTATAGAAAAAGTCTTAAATTCTGAGACATTTTTCCTATAGAAAAAGTCTCTGATTCTGAGACATTTTTCCTATAGAAAATGTCTCGGATTCTGACACATTTTTCGTATAGAAAAAGTCTCAGATTCTGAGACATTTTTCCTATAGAAAAAGTCTCAGATTCTGAGACATTTTTCCTATAGAAAAAGTATCAGATTCTAAGACATTTTTCCTATAGAAAAAGTCTAAGATTCTGAGACATTTTTCCTATAGAAAAAGTCTCAGATTCTGAGACATTTTTCCTAAGTCTCAGATTCTGAGACATTTTTCCTATAGAAAAAGTCTCAGATTCTGAGACATTTTTCCTATAGAAAAAGTCTCAGATTCTGAGACATTTTTCCTATAGAAAAAGTCTCAGATTCTGAGACATTTTTCCTATAGAAAAAGTCTCAGATTCTGAGACATTTTTCCTATAGAAAAAGTCTCAGATTCTGAGACATTTTTCCTATAGAAAAAGTCTCAGATTTTGAGACATTTTTCCTTAGGTTCTGAGCATTTTTCCTATAGAAAAAGTTTCAGATTCTGAGACATTTTTCCTATAGAAAAAGTCTCAGATTCTGAGACAGTTTTCCTATAGAAAAAGTCTCAGATTCTGAGACATTTTCCTATAGAAAAAGTCTCAGATTCTGAGACAATTTTCCTATAGAAAAAGTCTCAGATTCTGAGACATTTTTCCTATAGAAAAAGTCTAAGATTCTGACTCATTTTTCCTATAGAAAAAGTCTCAGATTCTGAGACATTTTTCCTATAGAAAAAGTCTCAGATTCTGAGACATTTTTCCTATAGAAAAAGTCTCAGATTCTGAGACATTTTTCCTATAGAAAAAGTCTCAGATTCTGAGACATTTTTCCTATAGAAAAAGTCTCAGATTCTGAGACATTTTTCCTACAGAAAAAGTCTCAGATTCTGAGACATTTTTCCTATAGAAAATGTCTCTCAGGTTCTGAGACCTTTTATACCTATCAAAAATTATGTTAAACTGTGGATACATACATGCTACAACCTTGATAGTTCCTTTACAATGAATATTATATCCCACGCTTCTAGTTTTGATAAAAAGGATAGATTATGCTTCTTAATACCATAAAACAAATTGTAAGTACCACATACATATGCCAAATTAAGATGTGTACTTACGTTATTTCTGCCATATGTATCCAGAATGTATTTAAAAGCACAATTAGTGCTGCGAAAACCAAAAATTTTGTCCACAAAAAGATAACAAATAAATTGTTTTTTTTTATAAATTTTATTTTTCTGTTTGACATTTTTTTCAAAAATTATAAGTTTTTTTATTGATTCCGTGGAACAGTAGAGGAATGGAGTAACATTACTGGGGATTCTATTCCAGAATACATTGCCAAAAAACGATTCCATAAAATTTTGCTGGGTAATTTAAAAATTACACTCGAAAAAAATTTTACACTCAAAAAAAAAATTGTACACTCAAAAAAATATTACACTCAAAAAAAAATTTTGTGCACACTCAGAAATATTTTTACAGTAAAAAAACATTACACCCGAAAAAAAATTTACACTCAAAAAAAAAAAAAATTAGAAATTTTTTTTTTAAATGACTCAAAATAAAATATTTCTAATCAAAATTGTTAATTTGTTTTACGTTAAAAAATGTACCATCCTTAAAAAAGGGCATTGTGGAGGGTATTCGGCAAAGTCGAATTTATTTTTCCTACTTGCTTCTTATTGAAAATCACATTAGGCTCTACCTCACTACCTCACTCGAAAACTGATTAAAGCTCTTTAATGATGGAGGTTTCTTTGTAGGAACCGCAAAATCTTGTTTTTTTCACCACCGTGATATTTGATTCATCCTCCGTGTTATCATATAGGTCGCATTCGTCCCCAGATTCGGTTTCGAATAAGATGTGTGTCCCATCTGTTCTGAATCGGAGGCAACATAACTCTCCGCATTCTTTACTTCACGGACTTCGACACGAATATCACCCATAGTGGCATCAGCTTTGTCTTCCGTGTTATCAAAGAGGTCGCATTCGTTACCAGATTCGGTTTCGAAAATGCCAGATGCATCTCCCATCAGCCTAGCATCGATCAGCTGGGTAAAAATGGGTAAAAGTAGATTAAAGTGGCATTTTTTTATATCTAATGAGATTATGAATCCAGAATTTTTATATCGTTATCGCACGTTATACGGAAGGAAATAAAATCTACATGGAACGATATAAAATAAAGAAGGGAACGATATGAATAGAACGGTAACGAAAAAGAGGGAAACTGTCAAAATCGCTCTAAATAATTTTTGTGAAGAAACTTTACGTCCACAATTTAATAAAATAATGAAACCGTATGCAAGAATTTTAGAAACAAGGACACAAATCAAGATCCTTTTATGATTCGGTATTTAATATTACCGGTTATGAAGCTCTTGGCGGGCAAAATAAATGAAATTGAATTTTTTAGAATTTGATTTTGGGTTACCAACGCATTTGATTAACTTAATTTTTAAGTTTATAAATTATACGGCATACATATTTATTAAAGTTCAGTATTCAGTTTCAATCCTTTTGTTTTGAATTCTGTACTTCTTTTTTTTTTTTTGTTTCTGGCTGTCTGCTCATGGTTTCTGTATAGTATTATGAAGCGTCCGTTCCAACGACCGGCTGCTGCTGGATGGCTACTTGTTGGCTGGTTGTGGTTGGCGATTGATTAAGTGATCTCGCACCTTATTACAGTAATAATTTATGACTTTTAAACATGATATTTATAACAGAAATTCCACAAGGACATTTCATATAAAATGATAACTTTTATTTGTTTATTTTTTCTTAACTTTTTTTAATGTTTTCAAGATTTTAAGAAAAAGTTTTGAAATTTGTAAATAATTCGTTTTATTAAAAAATTTCAAATTAATTTCTAATTTGAAAAATAAAAAACATATTAGTTAACAACAATTAATGTCTCTAATTATGATCTTGTTAAAATATTTGAAACTTTTTGGTTTTGTAACATCAATAAAATTCTTTGAATAATGGTTGTTTCCAGTCAAAAACTGTTGTTTCTGCTACTTAATTTACGCTGAAAAACTACATGTTGTCCATACTTGTCTAAATGTTTGTTAAACTAGAGATGGGCCCGTGAGTGAATTTGATCACGCACGCTGACGAAATAAAAATATTGCTCACGCACGAAAGTTTTTTTTCTGCTCACGTTCACGCACTCGCAAGTGAGTAACTAAAAATTTGCTCACGCTCACGAAATAATCACGCTCACGATGACTCACTTAATATTACCAAATTTTAGTTCTATTTTTGTTTCGATTTTTTGCACAAAAAGCATATGAATGAATTTTGACTCACGCACGCTGACGAAACAAAAATTTTATTCACGCACTAAAGTTTTTTTTTTCTGCTCACGTTCACGCACTCGCAAGTGAGTAACTAAAAATTTGCTCACGCTCACGAAATAATCACGCTCGCGATGACTTACGAAATTAATATTACCAAATTTTAATTCTATTTTTGTTTCGATTTTTTGCACAAAAAGCATATAATTTCCTAAAAACAATCGTAAAAATTTACTTAAATCACAATTTTGTATTAATTACCCTCTAAATTCAATATAATCACAATTTTTATACCCTCCACTCTAGTGATAGAGGGTATATATAAGTTTGTCATTCCGTTTGTAACACCCCATAAAGTATATATATTTATGATCCTCGATCGATTTTAAGTCGATCTAGCGATGTCCGTCCGTCCGTCCGTCTGTCTGTCTGTCCGTCCGTAGAAAACACGCTAACTTTTGAAAGACTTTACAGAGGCTACTGAAGTTTGGCATATATGTTTGTCATTTACCTGGTCAGGTTGGTATTGCAATCCAGCCAAATCGGTCCAGTGGTTCAAAAGTTATGAGCAAAAGAGTAAATTTCGGCAATGGTATTTCGCGAATTTGCGAGATAAAAAACACGATAACTTTCGAAAGACAATAATGAGACTACTGAAGCTTGGCACGTATCTTTGTTGTTCCCCGGGTCTGTTTGGTTTTAAATTTTAGCTCAATCGGTCCAGTGGTTCAAAAGTTATAAGCAAAAACTTGAATTTCAGATTAGTTTCATCGAAAATGCCACGTGTTTTAACAAGTTTTAAAAGCATTGGTGGTAACTAAACAATGCTTTTCAAACTTGTTTAATTTTAAAGCAATGCTTTTTAAACTTGTTTAGTTTTAAAAGCATTGGTAACTTATAAATTACACTCGAAAAAAATTTTACACTCAAAAAAAATTTTACACTCAAAAAAATTTTACACTCAAAAAAAAATTTTTTTTTTTTTACAAAAATGACAATATTTTGTGTAAGAAAAATTTTTACAGTAAAAAAAAACATTACAATCGAAAAAAATTTTTCACTCAAAAAAAAAAATTAGTAATTTTTCTTTTTAAAAAAAAAAAATGACAAAAACAGAGTTTTTTACTCAAAATAAAATATTTCTAATCAAAATTGTTAAGTTTTTCACGTTAAAAAATGTACTACCCTTTATTAAGAATTCATTGTGGAGGGTATTCATAGATTCGGCAAAGTCGAATTTAACTTTTCTACTTCTTCTAATTGAATTTTGGTCTTGGGGGAATTTCCTGTTCCCCCCCCCCCTTGGTTTTCAATTGTTTACTCACTTGTTTTCTGTTCTAGACAGCATTAAAAAATCAGAATTCACGAATTTTACTCACGCACGAAACTATTTTCTCTAATCAAGCGCACTTACGATCACGTTAGTAAAAATAAATTTCACTCATGATCACGCGTGAATCACGAAAAAATCGTGTCACGCGCTTATCTCTATGTTAAACTATGGTTGCATTTTCAGTTAAATCTTTATTTTTATTTGTTACTAATGAATCTAAATGATCATGGCTATTTTCCAAGTTTTTTTTGGTTAACTGATGTATTTAACCATTTGTAAGCAAGACTTATTGACATTAATTAATTCGTATATTGGTTTTAAATTGAACATTCAATGATATTTATGTACTTTTTGCTGTTATAACATAAATTTAAAGATTTTATAATTGGCTTTTAAATTTTGTCTAAAATTGAAAATAGTTTGCTAAAAATAGCAATTTTATTTAAACCAGAGGATTTTTCTCAATTTAAGATAAAATCTAGTAATATATTAAATTCTGAAATTTATTTTTACATGTCGGGACGGCGCGAACGCCATTCCCGGCTATCAAAAATTTTACGCACGAGTTATTCACATTAGGAATAATCGCGGAGGTCAGCTCAATCGTAGTGCAATGATTAAGCCTCACTCCGGGGGAACCGCCTTTATGATCACGGATAACCCCTACGCCAGGTAAGTATGCTTTTCTCATCGCAAACTAAACTAGTTATATGAAAGTAGAAGTAAACCAAATGAGAATTTTAAGATGTACAAAATTATATTAACTGTTTTCTTAATTTGATGGTAGGTAGAAAAAAAAATATTTTTTCATTAGATCATAACTACCCTTGAAGGTACCTAAATTATGGGTTTGAAATTGATTCAACCCTTATAAATTTTATTTTTGTAAATCCCTGTAAAATAGTTTTAAGGCACTAATAAAAATATTTTGAGCATAAAATTTTGTTAAGGGTTCGGCAAAGCAAGAAAATTCATGTAAAGTTCTCAGATTTTGATTTTTTTTCTTTAAAAAAATTTTCAGATTCTGAGGTAATTTTTACAATAGAAAAATTATCAAATTCGTAGAATTTTTTTTTTACAAAAAACATCTCAGATTCTGAGATATTTTAAATTTTAATGTTTAAAAACTAAAAAAAAAATTGTTCAAATGTGATTAATTTAAATTAAAAAACAAGTAAGAAAATTATAGTCGGTCAAGACCGACCCTACACCAGAGTTTCCCGGAAAGTGGGTCCCGGAAAGTGGGTCCCAGAAAATGGGTCCCATGGACCGATTAGATCTATATTTTGTCAAATCTGTAATAAGTGTAAAAAACACTCACAAATCAAATTTGAGTGAAATAGGCTTCTATTAGTTGTCTATAAACCGCTTTAAATGAATATCGGGCGAAATTTTCACATGGGGTCTAAGTCCAAAACTAGTCCGATTACACAGGGCAACACTTTTTTTTGCCCGGGTTCTGATAACTAATTTTGGGTAATAGGGGTACGCTGATTTCAAATCTGGCTACCGTTTTTTTGGGTCTGCTCTAGTTTTTGAGATATAGCCTAAGGAAACTTTGAAAATAGGCTATTTTTAGCATGTTTGTGAGTCTATATTTACCAACACTAGTCTTACATCCAAAAAGTGAATGACGATTTTAGGTATGTTAGATATGCTGATTCCAAAAATGCTCTTACTGAGTCATCTTTGGTTTTTGAGATATCGCTAAAATAAAATTTTTAAATTTATGACCTCTGTAATTTTGTCTGAATATTTATGCTCTTTTTCATAACACGAAAACTAAAGCTGTCAGAAAAAACCGAATACCAGTTTTGGAATCCTGGCATCCAATATAGTTAAGTTCGTGTTTAAAACTGATGCACTAATTTTTTTTTTTTTTGAAATTATAGCCAAGCAAAATTGGTAAAAAACGCTGATGGAAACAATTGGACAACAGATTCGAATATATAAATCAGGTGTCAAAGGTCAGGCAAATTAAAAAAGTTCAAATTTTGTGAACCTTTGTTATAATCAGATTTGATAAGGTTATTAAAGTACGCGTTTAACTTACCCAAACAAAATTAAATGTTTTCTATTTTCATGAAATGTGAGAGATTTATGTGAAAATCGGGAAGATTGTTTGTATGGGGATGGTTGTTTGAAGAGGAAATGGTCCGATCCCTTCAAAATTTGGAATGGTGACTTCTGAAGACAAAACACGTTTACCTGCAAAAAAAGAGGTAATACGGTTATAAGAGTCATTATAATACGGTTATTAGAGTCATTTGAGCAAAAACTAAAGAGGACCTTTGTATGGGGGCTAGGTCTAAATATGGACCGATTATTTTCAATTTCAATAGGCTTCGGCCTTGGTTCAAAAGAGGCTTCAGTTTCAAATTTCAAGTCAATCGATTGAAAATTGCGACCTGTATCATGTTTACACCGTTTACATGGACAGACAGACAGACGGACGAACGGACATCGCTAAATCAACTCAAAAAGTGATGCTGAGTCGATCGGTATACTTAAAGGTGGGTCTAGGACCAATATTTCGGGTAGTTACAAACATCAGCACAAACTCATTTTACCATGTACTAGGGTTGCCAGAAATTTATTTCCATAAAGCAGGACAAACGCAAAAAAAATGATAAAATGGCGGGATTTTAAAAATTTGGCGGGATTTCAAAAATTTTGGCGGGACAAAAATAATAGATTTATATTCAATT
This sequence comes from Pegoplata infirma, assembly GCA_963921195.1. NCBI lineage: Eukaryota > Metazoa > Arthropoda > Insecta > Diptera > Anthomyiidae > Pegoplata > Pegoplata infirma. The sequence continues at coordinate 96,917,253 of OY992536.1, forward strand.
AAAGTCTCAGAGATGGAAAATCCTCAATACGCATTGCTGGACCAAAGTACTCCTTGGAAGTGTTTGTAATATATTGCTAAACTTTTGGCATCATTTTTTTTTTAATTTTTTTTTTTATATCGAAATTTTTTTTGTATCGAAATGCACTAAGATTGCTTTGGAAGTTGTTAGCCCAGTTTTTAGCCAAAAAATGTTTTGTTAGTTTTTTCTGTAAGGGATTTCCAGTTGCGCATCGTTTTGAAAAAAAGCATTTTCAAATTCGTAAAAAGCCGAATTCGGGACGCAATAATACACATGCCATGGATAAATATGCCAATGCTTTCATATTATTTTTGTTTAGTATAAAAAACATTTGTGAATGTTGAAAAATTTGATTAATTTTGGTGTTAACTTTTCAAAAACTCTGAACTAAATTAAATTCAGCCAAACCCTATGCGGATTGCACAAAATCCAAACCATTGCATAAAAATCAAAATCATTTTTATTTTTACTCAAATAGAAATTTTTTATAAAAGCAGCGCAACCCTGCCCATAAAAAAGCACAAGTGGCATGTACAAATCTTTTCTGCGCTGGCAGTTTCTAAAAAAAGCGGGAATTTGGAATCCCCCGCGGGACGCGGGAAACGTCGAAACAAAGCGGGGCAATTCCGCCAAATTCGGGACGTCTGGCAACCCTACCCTGTACCACAGTGTGGTGTAGGGTATAATAAAAATTGTTTTATTCGACCTTTTAAATATTATATTTTGAGTAGGTTTATTACAGTCCGAGGTCATTATTTCCTTTACTAATTAAAACTATGATATTCTCATAGAATATTTTTTAAGAAAATTATATTTCTGTTTTAAATTTATTTATGTTGGTCATTTCTTGCATGACTTAATCGACACGTGTTTCGGGATTTGTCAGATCCCATTGTCAAGATTATTTTGCAAAAATAAAAACCCTATACTACAAGTAGCAAAAGGTCTTTAATGACAATCGTTAATGATCAAACTAAAATATTAATACCTATTCGACTCTACTCAAACAAAATAGACCCATTTAATAAACCCATTTTTGCCAAATATACTTGAGCGCCAACCCTGATGAAGCTGTTGGGCGAAAACTGAATCTTTGAATCTTTGCAGCCCCAAAAAAAAGCAATTGGTCACCAAATTGGACAATCCGAGCATAGAATTTTACTACCTTTTGGTAAAAGAATCGATATATGATGAATTTCATGTAAAAATCGAGATGCATTGAACCCGACCCCCTCAGATATCGATGAAATTTTGTTCATAGCTAAATTTGATCAATACAAACAAACTCTCATTTTTAGAAATGACTGTTTTGCGATTTTTTGGGCGTGACACAGTGGGAACGTTTTCGAAAAATCGCGAAAATGGTCGAAAAGAGCTCCATTTAAACTACAATAACTTTGAATCGGCTAAACCGATTTCCATGATCTTGGTATCATTAAAAAGATATTTTAACAGGCTTTATGACACGTTAAAAAAAAAAATACACTGTAAAAAATTTATAACAAAAAAAATTTTAACTGACGAAAAAACCAAAAAGATCAAGGGTTTTTTTACAGTGTATTAATTTTTTAGAAAGGTTTATCCTTCATCTATACCATATCAAAAAATAAAAATGGGTTCTTTGTTAGTTTTTTTATATAATTTTTTAAGTAGTGTCACTTCTAGTAATTGCCCTTATATTTTATAACAAAAAAAAATTTAGGTAACGAAAAACCAAAAAAGATCAAGGATTTTTTACAGTGTATTACTTTTTTAGAATGGTATTTCCTTCACCTATAACATATCCAAAAAGTAAAATGGGTTCTTTTTTATTTTTTTTTAAATAATTTTTTAAGTAGTGTCACTTCTAGTAATTCCTCAAAATTCTGAATAAAACAAGTAAGAAAATTATAGTCGGTCAAGACCGACCATATAATACCCTACACCAAGGTTTCCCGGAAAATGGGTCCCATGGATCGATTAGATCTATATGTTGTAAAACCTTTAATAAGTGAAGAAAACACTCACAAATCAAATTTGAGTGAAATAGGCTTCTATTTGTTGACAATAAACCGCTTTAACTGAATATCGGGCGAAATTTTCACAAGGGGCCTGAGTCCAAAACTCGTCCGATGATTATCAGGTTTGATAAGGTTATTTAAGTACGCGTTTAACATACACAAACAAAATTTTAATTAAATATTTTCTATTTTCATGAAATTTGAGACATTTATGTGATAATCGGGAAGGTGGTTTGTATGGGGGCTACAAGAAGAACTGGTCCGATTTCTTTGAAATTCGGAATGATGATATGTGAAGACAAAACATGTTTACAATCCAAATTTCAAAGCGATACCTTCTACAATACGGTTATTAGAGTCATTTGAGCCAAAACTAAAGAGGACCTTTGTATGGGGGCTAGGTCTAAATATGGACCGATTTTTTCCAATTTCAATAGGCTTCGTCCTTGGGCCAAGAGAGACTTAAGTTTCAAATTTCAAGTCAATTGATTAAAAATTGCGACCTGTATCGTGTTTACACCGTTTACATGGACAGACAGACAGACGGACGGACGGACGGACAGACGGACGGACGGACGGACATCGCTAAATCGACTCAGAAAGTGATTCTGAGTCGATCGGTATACTTAAAGATGGGTCTAGGACCAATATTTCGGGTAGTTACAAACATCAGCACAAACTCATTATACCCTGTACCACAGTGTGGTGTAGGGTATAAAAATCAATGTATTCTTCATAATAATTTTCTATTTTGTCATAAACATTTATTACTTTACCCATAATAAAGAGAAATATATATAGAACAAAAAAATTGTTGCCCTTTTCATTCCAAAAATTTTTTCAGGTCTATTTTTTCTTCCTCAGGTAGCTAATAACATGGTAAAAAGAAATAGAAACACAAAATATAACAGGTAAAATAAATAAACATTGTCCCAGGAAAATTATGAATATGTTTTAACCGCAAAAAGTTCTTGCTTGCCTTAAAAAATGCTATATAATTGCACCTGATGAACGTACCGAAATTCATAATTATAAACAGTTTCGAGAAGCCAAGATATCCCATTACAATTTTTACGCGTATATTTTAAAAAATTGAGTGAATATGAATTCAAACAATAAGTACAGATGCATAAAAATATCTAATAAGTGTTGCGCTTCGCTTCGTAAAATAAGTGAAAACGAGGCTGCAAATATAATTGAATATTTTCCAGCTGTCGCCAACATTCATTGTAGCCGTATTTGCGAAACTTGCCGGAATACACTGAGAAAAGCTCGCAGTCGTAATGAATCCAACGTGGAGCAGAATGAAGTCTCAAATTATTTACCAACAACGCCCAGCAATGAAATTAGCGAAGAATTGAATGAACTTCCAACTTGTACCAGCCGTATTGCAAACATCGAAAGGACGGAAGTCATTGAAAATATAAATGATCATATTATTCCTCATCTACCAAACCAAATGTCGCCTCTTAAAAGGAAATATATGAAACGAGATGCATACAGAAATAGAAAATCACTGCAAATTTTCGAAAATATAGCAGATTCACTTGGAGCTGATCCATTATCTGATTTGTCAGCGCAACTTGAAAACGTCAAAGCCATTTACGAAGAAATTTTGGAAAACCTCAAATATCAAATAGAGAACAGCTCAAATCTTTTGGAAAAGCAAAAACTTTTATCTCTCTTACCAATCAATATGAGTCACGCAGAAATTAAAGATCGTTTTGGGGATGATATATCTCACGATTGTATCAAAAAAAGTAAAGATATCCAAAGGAATAAAACGAAGTTTGCAGATATCAATCTTTTTAAAATGAGCAGACGTAGTTTACCAACCGAAACTCTAAGCACAGTGAAGTTATTTTATGAAGATGATGAAATTAGCCGAATGATGCCTGGATCGCAAGATTCAATTACTGTTAAACAAGGAAACTTACGTGAAAAAGTTCAAAAAAGACTGATGTTATCTTCACTACGCGAATCTTACTACGAATTTAAAAAAAAAACATCCCTTGGCCAAAGTGGGTTTTACAAAATTTACAATGTTAAGGCCAAAAAATTGTATAAAACTTGGAGTTGGGAACCAGCAAAATATCTGTGTATGCACATTGCATCAGAATATGAAATTGATGTTTGAAAAAAGTGGCTTAAAATCAATTTGTATTGAAGGAGAATACACATTTACCGATTACAAAGATGTTCTCAAATTCGTTGTTTGCAATGGTGACATAGAAAAAAGCGAGTGTTGCGTTTCAATGTGTGGTCACTGCTTTAAAAATTTAAATAATCTAAAAACGCATATGCTAAAACATTTTGAAAATAACCAAACTGAAGAAATAATATACAAAAAGTGGAATACAACGATTAGATGTGTTCTGGAAACGTTAACCACCAATCCAGAATCATTTGTCAGCGATTTTACTGAACACATCAAAGTTCTGATTCCGCATCATTTCATAGCAAAGCGACAATCTGAATTTATCAGCAATAAAAGAGCGGCGCTGTTATCAGGAGAAATGTTAATTCAAATGGACTTTGCTGAAAATTATGCATTTCTTGTACAAGATGCCGTGCAAGGATACCATTGGAATAATGATCAGGCTACAATACATCCGTTCGTTATTTATTACAAAGGTAATTATTTTAATATTTTGGTATTAGTAAACACATCCATCCACACTCATCAAAATATTTAATAATTTTTATTTATTTGTTTTTTTCCTTTGTTTGTTTATTTTCAGATAACGATAAATTAACTCATAAAAGCTTCGCCATAATATCTGATTGCAATACCCATGATAGTATAGCAGTTCATCTATATATTTCAAAAATGGTACAGTTCGTGAAGGCCAATATAACCAACAATATTAATAAAATCGTTTACGTATCAGATGGTGCAGGAGCACAATATAAAAATAAATATAACTTCATTAATTTATGCCATCACAAATCTGATTTTGGGATTGACGCTGAATGGCACTTTTATGCTACCAGTCACGGAAAATCTGCATGTGATGGAATCGGAGGAACATTGAAGAGAGGTGCTCGAAATTATAGTATTGCAAATAAAAATGAAATCCAGACAACGAGGCAACTCTATCACTGGGCATCAGAAACATATAAGACCACCATACAAGTTGCTTACGCAGATGCTGACGAATACAACAACGTTAAAGAAAAGCTATTTTCAAGATATAAAGAAGCTAAAACTATAACAGGAACTCAAGGCTTTCATTCATTCATTCCGATAAATGAAACTTTTGTACATGTGCGCAGATATTCTGACTGTGCCAAATTTGAGCAGCGCAAAATTTCTTATAAATAATTAACTTAAAAAAAATTTAAATAAAATAAAACACAAATTAATAAAAACGTGGCAAATAATATAAACAATTGAATGGTTCATGCGAATAAGGACGAATAGACCACTTTTTCGCAAACACGTTTTTTTGCATAAATGCATTTTATTAGCAGAGCCCTACAATCCTATGCAGAAATTTTGGGGAAATTTTGACTTTTAAGGATAAAAAAATGACTTTAAAAGTGCAATAATTCGAATATTTTTATATTTTTGTTTAAATTGGGAGTGAACTAACGCACAATTTTGATTAAATACAACACAAAAACATACAAAAATTTTACTTTCGGTAACAATGTGTTAAAAGAACATTACGAGGAACAAACCACACTTATTATATTGGCAAAAAAATTTACCGTTCTTAAGTTATAAGACTTTAAAGTGTGGAAAGCAAAAAGGGCGAATATCCATCCTTAACAAAATATTATATAAAAATTATTTAGCTGCGAGTTTAAAATTGATATTAGCTAAAATTTGAAATTGTACACAAAAAAAACAATCTTAGCACATACAAACAAATTAGTGTTAATAGTGCATCCAATGTCAGGAATAAAAAACAAAAATTTGTTCACGTCCTTTTATGTTACATCGTAATATGCAGTCAAGGGTTAATATTATAATTTCTAAAAATGTATTTAGTGTCATAAAGAATTACTACTGCATCAAAAGGCAGGAATATTAAAAAAAAATTAAAAAAAAAAATTTTTTTTGCATGTCCTTGCAATCCTTAAATAGTGTATCCTCGAAGTCCTTAAAGTGTTACAAGCAAATACCAACCATAGTTCGTCAAGTTTTGCAAGTCTCGTGAAAATGTAGTCAAAATCTGCTGCAAAATAACACATTTTTATTCAAATTTCAATACATTTTTTTGGATATTCGCCCTTTTTCCATTTAAGCAAAAAATTTAAGTCCAATTTTTGGCAAGTTCCCTTTCGAATACCTTACTAAAATTTTGTATATAGGTAGATGTGACTTAAACCTTAAAGCTAATACCAAAAAGTTGACAAAAATATTATTTTTTAACCGTTTCCTGCGTTTTTATTGTCCCCTGTAAAATTCTACAAATGGTCTATTCGTCTTTATTCGCATGAACTATTCAATTGCTGATGGTTTTTTATTTGTAAACATTTAAAAAATGTTAGAATTGTTGAACTATTTTGTGAATGTGTCCAGATATTTTCGCTGTTATTCGAATTATTTCGAAAACTTTCGGTAAGTATTACTAGAAGTGACACTACTTAAAAAATTATATAAAAAAAATAAAAAAGAACCCATTTTACTTTTTGGATATGTTATAGGTGAGAGAAATACCTTTCTAAAAAAGTAATACACTGTAAAAAATTCTTGATCTTTTTTGGTTTTTCGTTACCTAAAATTTTTTTTGTTATAAAATATAAGGGCAATTACTAGAAGTGACACTACTTAAAAAATTATATAAAAAAAACTAAAAAAGAACCCATTTTTATTTTTTGATATGGTATAGATGAAGGATAAACCTTTCTAAAAAATTAATACACTGTAAAAAAACCCCTTGATCTTTTTGGTTTTTTCGTCAGTTAAAAGTTTTTTACAGTGTATTTTTTTTTTTTTTTTAACGTGTCATAAAGCCTTTTAAAATATCTTTTTAATGATACCAAGATCATGGAAATCGGTTTAGCCCATTCTGAGTCATTGTAGTTTAAATGGAGCTCTTTTCGACCATTTTCGCGTTTTTTCGAAAACGTTCCCACTGTGTCACGCCCAAAAAATCGCAAAACAGTCATTTCTAAAAATGAGAGTTTGTTTGTATTGATCAAATTTAGCTATGAACAAAATTTCGTCGATATCTGAGTTGGTCGGGTTCAAAATTTCAGTTTTATCTCGATTTTTAAATGAAATTCATCATATGTAGGTTTGTTTCTCAATCTCTAGCGTTTTTCAAAAAGTCTTTATTTGTTGCATAGTGTTATCATTAAAAAGTGATTTGCACTTAAATTCATTTGTATTTAGAACAACAAAATCAATTTTTTCAAAATTATTATGAGGAATTATTAATTTTTTAAAATTAATTTTAATAAGCAAATCATAAATATGTATGGAACAGACAAGTCAAATAAAATGTAAGATATTTAAATATTCATCGATATTTTTAATTTAATAGCTTTTCACATTCACAGTGTGGCAGACTGGTATCATTCTCTAAGCCGATACATTCATGCAACATTAACTAATTAAGAATATGGGGTATTTTGATATTTTAAGCCTTAACTTTTAAACTATACAAACTACAAAACATTAAATTTACTGGTGTAGAAATATAATTAAGTAATTTAAATATTTATTGGTTAATGATAAAATGACACAGTCAGCAGCAATAGCAGCAGCAGTCGTATCAAACGACAAAAACTTAAATTGAGAAAGTTTAATTAGCATAAAGATGGGGATTTAAGGTTTTTAAAACTAAATTTTTGTTTAAAGTCATAAACTAATAAGGCACCGGGAGGGGAAACGAGATTAACAACAAATGGTTTAAATTTTATTACCCTAAAAAAACAAGATAAACCATGGCAACGAAATGCATTTAAGCACACTTTGTGATGACATAAAAATAAAAAAAAATTATAAGAAAAATGTTGATATGAAAAAAAATCAATAAAAAATCCAAATATTTTACAAAATGTTTAAGTAATTAATTTATGAGAGCAGTTTTATGGTTAAACTATCGTGACTTTTTTTTTATACCCTCCAACTACAGTATGGGGGTATACTCACTTTGTCATTCCGTGTGTAACGCATCGAAATATCGGTCTAGGACCCCATAAAGTATATATATTATTGATCAGTGATCGATTCTAAGACATTCTAGCGATGTCCGTCTGTCCGTCCGTCCGTCCGTCCGTCCGTCCGTCTGTCCGTCCGTCCGTCCGTCTGTGGAGGACACGATACAGTCCAAAATAAAAGTGATAGACTCCTGAAATTTGGCACATACATGTCTTATGTTCATAGGCTGGTTAAGTTCGGAGATGGGCAAAATCGGACCAGGGGGGGAAAAGTTCCCCCTTGAAGAACTAAACCAACCTCTGAAAAATATCATATTTTTACATAATTTTTTGTGTTTTTGTTTAACAAATCCAAAATTTTTATGCTACAAGAAGTTCAAGGTCCTGCATTTGGACCCACAGAATTAGAAAATATAGTTTTACGGTCCGCCCCCCCCCCTTTTATGGGCGTGGAAGAATTTTTTTTTTATATAATGATAAATTTGTATTTCTTTAGTGCAAAAAGCATAAGAATTATTTTTTTTTAACACTTATTCGAGAGGAATTGTGCCCCCCAATTACCACTACCAACCCCCCCCCCACCAAAAAAAAAAGAAGACGCCCCTGCAATTTTTTTTTTTTATTTATTTGCATGTTGGAGGGTATAAAAGATTCGACACAGCCGAATTTAACACTCTTACTTGTTTTTAACTAAAAATGCTTTTAATTTTAATTTAACACTAAAAATTAATTTTATAAGAAAGAAAAAATTGATTTTAAAATGAATATTATCTATTTTAAACAAGATACATTTTATATTGTCATCCGTCTTCATAATTTTTTTTAAACAAATTTTACATGTTTTGTTATCTTGAAATTAACTTTTTTTCTATTTGGAAATAAAAGAAAACTACTGTTAAGAAAAAAAAAATTGGATTGAAATTTCCTTCATATAAAATCAGTTCATTTAAATCATTTCTTTGTTTTTAAGTTTCAAAAAGCCGCCTTTTTTCTAACACTAAAACTAACAAATATTTCTTGATTCTCTTTCGCCTAACTATTAATTTAAGAAAAAAAAATACCGAAAAAATCATAAAATACGGTTTTTAATATTTTCTAAATGTCTGGTTCCACATAATAACTTTTAATCAAGGCGTTGAAAAATTAGCCACTTAATCCCTTTAATTAATTCATTTAAATTGATAGATTTTTCTGTTTAACTAACTAGGCTTTAAAATCGGCCTACTTAGATAAACTAAGTCAGTTAAAAACATGTTATTATAAAACCGAAATGGCTTAAAAAGCTTAACTTTATTATTTATTTTGTTAACTAATTAATAGACTAGTTATTGTCTTAAAAAGATTAATCAAAATTCACTTGTTTTCAAATTTTGTATAAAAAAAACTCTATAAAAGTGGTTGTAGTATATTTTTCATGCCTCTTTGATTTTGTTGGCGTTTGTGTTAGATTTTAAAGTGTTGAAAATTATACAAAATGAGTGAAGAAAAAACAGAAATTATCAATTAATTCGTTTTGCCTCATAAAGTTGCAGATTTGTCACAAATTATTTACATAGTTTTATATTGATTTGGTATTTTGTATAATTTTTTGTTTTTAGTTATTTAAAGTTTGTGTCTTAAGTCTTTCGTTATTTGATAGACTTAAGCAAGAAACTTGAAATTTTTGGAGTTTAAAAAATAACGCTCACTTGTCAATGTTTCTTGGTTTAAAGAAAAAGTATTTTTTATCTGATTTTTACAAAAAGTCATCAATCTGATTTAGATGAAATTTTTACTATTTTTAGAGGGGCATAGGAAAATGCTCTAAAACCTTTAAATTAATAATATAGTTAAGTGTAAAAACACTCCTTTAGTATGACAACTCTCTTTTAAGTAAAATGTAAATTAAAATGGGTCCTCAACATCGCCCTCACCATTTTGTTTATATATAATAATCGGCGTAGCCGAATGTACCTTGTTTTGCGTTTAATTACACAGCTCAACAAGAAAATGCGTATTGGATTCTGGTTAGTGATTTGGATAGTGTCTGTTGCGCTGATTCCAAATCCGGAGGCCAAATTTGTCTATCACGTCAGGATTTTAAGTAATTCGCGGTTAAAGTGCCAAAAAAGGGTATTTTTGACCCTTTTTAAAAGATGCTGACATGTAAATTACTTGGTATCAAGCTCATTCGAAAGCCTGTAATTTTCTTTAGAACAACATGTTCTAAAAATTTTAATTTTCTAAAATGGTAAAAAAAATCATTAGCAAAAACCTTCCATTTTTTCAATATTTAGTTTATTTACACAGTGTTTTTTTAACAAATTTCCATACAAATTCATACGTAAATTTTAGATTTAAAGCACTTGTGGCTAATGATTTTTTTACCATTTTGGAAAATAAAATTTCAAGAAGATTTGATCTTGTCTGAAAGAGAAAATTACACACTTTCGAATGAGCTTGATACCAAGTCATTTGCATGTCATGATCTTATTATATAGGCGTTCAAAAATGGTCAAAATGGGCCCTTTTTGACACTTTAACCGCGATTTTCTCAAAATTGTGACGTGATAGAAAAATTTGAGTGACCGTTTTGGAATCGGGGCACCAAACCCTATCAAATTTTTTTGGTTTCATCCAAAACGCATCGACAAACCTCAGATTTGTAGAGCGGTGTTATCGATTAAATTGAAAACAAATAAGAGAGTTAAATTCGGCAGTGCCCAATTTTTTAACCCACAAACAAATTAAAAAAAACAAGTGAGAGTGTTACATTCGGCTGTGCCGAATCTTTTATACCCTCCAAAATGTAAAAAAAAAAAACAATATAAAAAAAAATCCAGGGGCGTCTTTTTTTTGGGGGGGGGAAGCGTTGGTGGGAGACGTTAGGGGCACCTTCCCCTTGCGATTTTGAACTTCTTTTGGGATAAGAATAATGCATTTGCTTAGCAAAAGTACACAAAAACCCTTCCAAAAATGCGGGTTTTCGTAGGTTGGTTTAGTTCTCCAAGGGGGAACTTTTTTCCCCTTGGTCCGATTTTTCCCATTTCCGAACTTAACCTGCCTAGGTATATAAGACATATTCGTGCCAAACTTTGGAAGTCTAGCTCTTTTATTTTGGACTGTATCGTGTCTTCTACAGACGGACAGACGGACAGACGGACAGACGGACGGACGGACATCGCTAGAATGTCTTAGAATCGATCACTGATCAATAAAATATATACTTTATTGGGTCCTAGACCGATATTACGATGCGTTACACACGGAATGACAAAGTGAGTATACCCCCATACTGTGGTTGGAGGGTATAAAAATCAGGTGCATTTTTTTATGGTTTCGGCGGGGAACTAGAGGACACCTCCCACTCGTAAAAGTTGTTTACTAATTCATAAATATGCTTTTTGCATTAAATTTATACATTATTCTACCCTCCAACCAACAGTATGGGGGTTAGGGTGGGTCGATGAAATGCATATTTGCGAATCTCGTTAACTAATAGCAAAAACTCGACGCGCATTTTCGAGCTGATAACGGGAAAAATCATGAAAAAATTTTAGGAGGGTACTTTTAGGCCTCTACAAGCGTTTTAGTTCGCGGTTTTTGGAAAAAAAATATTTGTTTTAATTTTTTAAAAATATTTTAAAAATTAAGTAAAATAATGCTTATTACGAAACAAGTTCCAAAAAAAATTTATCTTGCCAATTTTAGCCCGTGGATGCATTTTTATACACAGGAAAGTTCGATTTATATATATAAAAAAAAATATTTTTTGTTTCATAATAGCACTCAAATGGTGCATAAGGTCAAATTAAGAACATGAATGATAAAAATAAAAAAATTCCGGGTATTTATAACAATCCGCAAGTGCAAAAAATTCGCAAGTACCAAAAAAATTAAAAAATTGGTATCAAATTTTTGGTACTTTCGAATTTTTTGCACTTGTGGATTGTTATAAATAGCCACCAATTTGTTTTGTTTTTTTTTATCATTTTCTTAAAACGCTTTATTTTACCAAAATTTTGATACCCATTTTTAATATTTTTGTAATTTGCGAATTTTTTGCACTTGTGGATTGCTATTAATACCCGGAATATTTGTATTTTTATCATTCATGTTCTTAAATCGGCCTTATGCACCATTTGAGTGCTTTTATGAAATCAAAAATATTTTTTTTATATATATAAATCGAACTTTCCTGGGTATAAAAATGCATCCACGGGCTAAAATTGGCGAGATAAATTTGTTTTGGAACTTGTTTCGTAATGAGCATTATTTTACTTAATTTTTAAAATATTTTTAAAAAATTAAAAAAAATATTTTTTTCCAAAAACCGCGAACTAAAACCGCTTGTAGAGGCCTAAAAGTACCCTCCTAAATTTTTTTCATGATTTTCCCGTTATCAGCTCGAAAATGCGAGTCGAGTTTTTGCTATTAGTTAACGAGATTCGCAAATATGCATTTCATCGACCCACCCTAATGGGGGTATACTCACTTTGTCATTCCGTGTGTAACGCATCGAAATATCGGTCTCGGACATTCTAGCGATGTTCGTCCGTCCGTCTGTCCGTCTGTAGAAGACATCGGACCAAGGGAAAAAAGTTCCCCCTTGGAGATCTAAACCAACCTATGAAAAAATAGCATTTTTTGCAGTGTTTTTTGTACTTTTTCTAAGCAAATGCAACATTCTTATCTCAGAAGAAGTTCAAAATCGCAAGGAGAAGGTGCCCCCTAACGTCTCCCACCAACCCCCTCCCCAAAAAAAAGACGCCCCTGATTTTTTTTAATATTTTTTTTTTACATTTTGAAGGGTATTAAAGATTCGGCACAGCCGAATGTAACGCTCTCACTTGTTTAAACTATTTTTTTATAACCATTGGTGCTGACCAAAGAAAATTTCGTTTGTCAAAGTGCATCTGCAAAAAAAAAACATCATATATCATAAAAATTGGGGGCCCCTGTAGGTTAGTTGGTAGCGTGCTAGCCTATGAAACAGGGGGTCGTGTGTTCGATTCCCACAAAAACCCTTGGTCGATTTCGCTACAACGAGACGACGGTCATTGTTACCAGTTCTCATGAAGGTTAAAATTATTAAAAATGATTTGTAATTAAAATTGGAAAAATAAAATAAAAAACTGATCATTGGACCAAAAAAAATTATTGGACCATCATAAAAATTGTTCATTTGTTGAACAAATATACAAAAAGCATTTAAAATAATTTGTTTTTTTTAGTGTAAAAGGCAGAACCTTTTACCCTCTGTCCCTATTTGGAGCATTTACGAACTTGAACCAACCAGTACACTGTGGGCCAGGATTTCCATTTTTTTTGTCCAACAAGGGCTGTAAGGCAACACATATATGGGTGAAATAAAAAATGTCAGTGTTTTTGAGCCAAAATTGTACAAACAAAAAATTTTAATTTTTGGTGAATTTTTTTATTAAAATCGATATGTTACATCACTACTAATATAACAATAAAAAATCTCTTCTACAAATTGTTTCAAACAAATTTTATCGATAATTTTATGATTTTTTTGGTGACGGAGTTTACATTCACCTTAGAAAAATACATTAAATTTTTTGAATTTTCTTTAAAAACATTTTATTGTAATTTGAAACACTTATTTATGTAATTGCTAACAATTTTTTTAATTAGGATTTTTTTCTGGTTTTTGTTATTAAAGATTTTACAATTATTTTTTTTTTTAATTTTAATAATAGATTTTTCTAAGGAAAAGTTGACGGAGTTTACAGAGACGGAGTTTACATTTCGTCACTTTTTGCCCTTTTTTTCGAAAACTATTTGTCGGAAATTGGTTTCCGAAAAAAAATCATTAGATGTCAAATAGATACGTCAAAATATGACGATATTTCAGATACACGCTAAGTAGTTTTGTTGTAAACGTGGAGGCGGAGTTTACAGCATTTTTCGATTTTTCATTTATGAATTATGTTTTTATACCAGGAAATTAATATGCAATGAGCAAACTTGAAACCACCCAGCAAAAAAAGAGCTTACCATTCACTACAAAATTCACCACAACTTATGAACCAGATGTACTTCTTCTTCAGCTGAAACACTGATGAATTTTATATGGGCGTGACACACAATATCACTAGTGTTTAGTATGTACATATATATTAACATCTTTATCACAACTTCTGAAGTAGTGATCGGGATGTTAATATAACTTGACCTTTTGGAAGTGCTTTTTTCATCACTTCTTTAGAAGTATATATTTCTTGGCATTTTGGATGTGATTATGTAATTTTTATATGGTGATTTAGAAGTGATTTTTTCATCACTTCTTGATAAGTACATATTTCATGACTTTTTGGGATTGATTTTAAGAGTTTTTTTTTTTAGTATTTACACTAATATTAATTAAAACCAAAACGATATTTTTAACAATGTATAATATTTATTATGTAATATTTAGACTTGAAATTGTTAAGATTAAATCGATGTTTTTAATAATTTAGTTTAGCTAATAGGAATTATTAATTAAATGTGGATGTATATATTTTTCTAATAGTTTTTCATGCGCTTAATCCGAATCTGGCCTTAGAAGTGATTTATCTTATTTTGAGATATTTAGATTTTCGATCGACAGTACTGCATAAACTCAGATATTCGCAATGTTCGGGACCTTATAAAAGCGAGAATTATTTTATGATGTATAATAGCATGTCCCGAAATCAGGAAATTTTGGAATTTCTTTAGGTAAGGCGACCAGATTTTGAAAATAAAAATAGAGGACATCAAGAAAAAAAGTTATTCGAATTCAACATTTTTTACATATTTTATAGATAAATTTACATTCACATAAATGACCGCGAGTACCACCGATCGGTGGTCAACACCTTTTTAACGATGTATTAGAAGTGAAAAGCATCAAAAAATTAACATAAACATCTCATTATATCGAGTCTGTGGTTAGTTTTTCAAAATCATTTATTGCAGAAAAAATTTACCGAATTTTTTATTCATGAAAAATACAAGTTTTGGACCCTTTTTGACGCGGTTTAGCTCACGATAGATTATCGATAGAACCCAAATATTTTGCGAATCATCATAAAAATGTCAAAGTTAATTTCCAGGGGGTTCAACTTTAACATTATTTTTTACCCATATAAGGTGAGTCAGTCTAATACACGTCCATACAACAAGTTGTACAACGCTACTGCATGTGTATGACCACTTTTAAAGAAAATTCAGTATGAGTATGAACAGATCAAGCACGGTGACCGCCGTGAAATAAATTTTGTTTTAATTTTTAAAACTAAAAACACGCATTGATCATACTTTTAAAAATAAAGAGGACAAAGAGGACAGAATTTGAAAAAAGAGTACAAAAAGAGGACACAAATTTTATAGAGTACAGCAAGTTAAAATAGAGTATTGTCCTCTAAAAAAGAGTACGTATGGTCACCTTACTTTAGGGCATACCCCCAGAACGATGCTTATTGAAGAGCTGATTACGAGAAAAATAATTAAAAAATTGTTGGAGGTCATTTCAGGGCGCAACCAGCGCTTAAAGTTTGCATCCGTGGTGCATTTGGTAAAAAAAAAATATTTTTTTTATTTTTAAAATTGGTGCCAAAAGTTTCGTTAGGTAGAGTACATTCAGGAAAAAATATTTATAAAGTTTTCGTGGAGCAATTTTGGTCCAGCGCAACGTTTTGAAACTTCGAAGACGCTTTATTTATTACATATTTTTTTAAGTTTTTTTAAAAAAACAGCTTTTTATACAAAGGCTTGAACATAAACTTCGTTTTATACAAAATCTTAAAAGAACTCTTGCAAACTCCGGTTTTCACAAAAACTTAAAAAAATATATAATAAATTACACGTTTTCAAAATTTCAAAACGTTGTGCTGGACCAAATTTGCTCCATGAAAACTTTATAAATATTTTTTCCAAAATGCACTCTACCTAACGAAACTTTTGACACCAATTTGAAAAATAAAAAAAAAAATATTTTTTTTCGCCAAATGCACTACGGATGCAAACTTTAAGCGCTGGTTGCGCCCTGAAGATGACCTCTAAAAAATTTTTTAATTTTTTCCCCGTAATCAGCTCTTTACTAAGCATCATTCTAGGGGTATGCCCTAAAATTTTCCATTTTCGGGACACGCTAATGTATAATTAGTTCAGCACATCTAAAAATACTTCACTTATTCTTCAAATTACTTTTGCAATCCTTAAGATATATTTTTTCATTACGGAGATATCGACCGATAAAATTATTGCAATTTCGGCCCTAAAAAATAAAAGAAAACAAATTTGAAAACCAACCAATTTGTCTTGTTGATATATAATAGTACCGAATTCGAAACTCTATTAGAGCCCGGTATCAATTTGGGTATCAATTTTAGGGTAAATTTTCAGGGTGACATTCACAAAATCTTTATTTGGGCTAACATTATAGAGCTTCGCCATATCGGATAAGGATTTATTTTAAATAAAATTAATAAAATTCTTAAAAGTACATAGAGTTCTTAGTTTTATATTCAATTAAAATTTTTATTATTCGGTTAACCGAATAATTCAAATTTATTCGATTATTAACCGATTAAATCTCAACCCCGCACTCAGAAAATTATGTAAGTTACTACATGTTAGTTATTTGTATATTTTACAGTAGTTAGTTGTTTTCAACTACAAAGTCAGTTGTTTTTGTATGAAAAATATCAAACAACTAACTACAACAACTAACAAAAAAGTACTGTGATGTAGTAACAGTTATTTAAAGTAGTTAATTTTATTTATTTTATCTCTGAAAAGTTTTTTTTCCAAAAAAAAAAAATTTCGTTATTTTTATTTTTCACAACTTTTTTTTTAAAAAAAAATTTGGTCTTCAATTTTTTTTCTGAAAAATATTTTGAAAAAAAAAGTTATATATTGATTTTTTTATTTTTACTACATTTTAGTTGTTTTGACTACAAATGTAAGTAGTTTTTACTACATAAGTCAGTTGTTTTTTGTCAGTTAAAATAACTAACATTGTTAGTTGATTTAACTGAAAAAGTAGTTGCCCCAAAACAACTTACAAAGTAGTTATTTAAACTGACATTTTCAGTTGATTTTACTAATATAATTTTTTAAGTGCGATTAATTATTTGCCCGATTAGCCGATTAAACCAAAACCTCGATTAATTGAATACCCTAATGTTTAGAAGAGTTTTTAGTCATTTTGTGGCTATAATTCAGCCCTTTTTTTAAAAGGCTACCACCTTTTTTTGGTTATCTTTTTTAGCCCTTTAAGCACTTTTTAAGTCATTGATTTTTACCATAATCTGGAAACCTTTTATTGTTTTTTTTGTACATAATTTACATAACAACTCCAAAAATTTTTTATACATGTGGTTAAAAAAAAAACATCCAATAAATAAAATGAAGAGATAAAAAAAAGTAATTCTCTCATTTTAAATCAGATATCGTATATTTTTAGAAGAGTTTTTATACCTTTAAACGACAATACCAACTTAGCTCTTTTTTGGTTATATTTAACCCTTGTCTTTTTTAAGGGCTAACAGTTTTTTGTTATCTTTTTAGCACTTCTTGAGTCATTTGGTAATTTTAACAAAAATCTGGAAACTGTATTTTTTATAACATAATTTACATAACAAATTCGCTTTTGCGGCATATCAAGTTAATTGATTTATAAAATTTAACTTTTTATTAAATCAGATAAAATTATAAAAAAAAAATATTCAACAAAACAAATCCAATACTTAAGTGCCACAAATTTGTACTTTTCAATTGCATTTGTAAACACATATGAAAATGGTACTTCTAAGTCATTGAGGAAAGAACTGGTGAAAGTTGTTATTATTGGCATTTTTTAGCAGTTTTGGAAGTGCTTATAAAAGTACTTCTTATGGAATATGAAGATCGGCACATATAGCTACTATCAGTGTTGCCACCAATTGAATTGGAAATTACACACAAAATTATCCAAAATATCACAAATTACACAAAAAAAAATTTTATTTTTTAGTTCAAGAGATAGTTTTTGTATTCTTATATAAAAATAAGAAATTAAATTAATTTATTTATATCAAATCATTTTCTTTCCAGTTTTTTGTTAATCATTAATTGTACGTTAAAATTTTTCCTTTCGGTGTACCTTGTATGTTAAATATTTGATCCGTTTGTCAAATAGTTTCCGGAATAATTTCAAAAGATGAGGAAAGCCATCCGTATTGTTAATTACATAAATTTATTTATTCTGTTTTTGTTAAGGCTATAAAAACAAGAGATTTATTTAGAAAATTTTGACATGTCGACTCACATGTCTGCTCGTCTGAAAATTCTTTTAACTGAGGAATGGGAGAATGGTAATATTAAAATAAGTTAAAGAACAATTTTTAGATTTTGGACGAGGCATTCTCCTGAAAAATTTTTAATTTAAAAAAATTATGGTCCAAAAATGCATGTCCGTCATTTATTATCTAGTATTTGGTAATCAAAATTTCTAAAGTCCATGTTGTCAATGATTTTTTTAAACCGAAAATGTAGATAAAATGAAATAACTAATATATGATCAAAATTAGTTGGAACTTTGTTGAGGTGAAATTACACAAAAAATTTCATTATCCAAAAATTATCCAAGGATTTTGAAATTGTCCCACTTTTGGATAATTATCCAGAAAGTGGCAACACTGGCTACTATATATGTAGTGAATCACTTATTCTTTTTGCACCACTTCGATTTTTTTTTGCTGGGCAATGATGCAAAATGATACTTTATAGCCTCGCGTTTAATAAATGGGGCAATAACCAATTATTTTTCTAAATATAATACGTAAAAAACAACAAAATTGTCAGGTTCCATAATGTCTAAAAAAAGTGTCGAAAAATCGTTACACAATTGAAGCCGTGTTTGCATGTGTAAAAGAGATAGTTATGACTATATAAAAATATTTTTTAAGAACGTTAACATTCCCTCTTTAAAAATGTAGTCAATTATTAAGCTCTTGGGTTATTGGTTTTTAAGATATAACCGGTTAAAGTTTAAAAATTGAACTTGTTACTGGCGACGGAGTTTACATTTGGCCTACAAAAATGAAAATAACTTGTTTAAAATAGCTAACTAATATCCGGATTGTTGTTAGTTATGTAGAACGTCAATCTTTACGACGTTGTACATTAAAAAATATGCGAATACTTTAACCCATGTATGAGATATTACATGATTACATGGTTTGGTTGACATTTTTTGATTTCACCCATATACAAATATTTTTTCATAATGTCACCATCTTGAATTTTGCCCACCTTTAATATCTTTTTATTGTAGTTTAATTCTTTTTTTTGCATGAGGTTAAATTCAAAGTTTGAGATTTTTTTATATATTTAATTTATGAAACATTTAATTTTTTTTTGTACTCCAACACAATATTTTTTTCAAATTTTCTGCAAAGTTCTCCTAAAGCCATACTTGCTTTCCAACACATGAGATAAACTGCCAAAAAGTAAGCTTTAGATATATTAGTTTTAAATAAATTATGGAAATTCATACTTATGTTGAAATCCGCCTTATTTCAACAACAAAGTCTGAAAAAGTTCAAACGATATTGGCAAACCTCGAACTACAATCTGTCTCTGACAATGTATTCTATTCAGATTTTTGCGACCCTGTGCGACCGTTCATAAACTTTTGACACAGAGGCAATAAACCAAAATATGGCATTTAGAAAAGCCCTTAAATGGAATTTCAAAATTTTTTTTATCTTTTGTTTTCTATTAATTTTTAATAAAAAATTTCCCACTTTGAAAACATTGGCGTGATAACTGGTGATGGGCATGTGAGTGAATTTTGACTCACGTTAAGCACTTAGCACTTATTTCATTTTTTAGGCGATCGTATTACGCGTGAGCGTGAGTCACACGTGTGTGATGTTTTTTCATACGAAAGAACTCCCACAACAATAGCGATGAAATAACTCCCACTATTTTTTCATTGTTGGTGGAAGTGTCTGGAACATTTTGACTTATAGAATATTATTAATAATAAATTAAAATTCGATGTGATTTTGTTACCAAATTTTAGGACGCAGTGCTTTTTTTTACAAATTTGTATGTTTTAGAAATTTTGCTACCTAAACTGGCAAGAATTTTTAGTTAAGAGCGCACTGCAGCCGAAAATACTTTCGATAGTATACAAAATTGTTATAAAAAAACGGCGCACGCGAATGTTATCCAACGCGATTCGATTAATGAAAAAAGCACCGCAGCACAGTGCCACATTTGGCCAATCTAGGACGACAAAAATCCAATTTTATTTATATTGACTGGAAATTCGGTATAAATGTTCGTTTTGACTTCAAAAGCAACATTATGAAAAATATGGAAGGCCAGTTAACGGCCGCGCCCACTTTTTAAAAAAAATTTAATTTTGGTTGTAATTTCTTTAAACTTGGTATATATACTCTCAAGGACTGTAGAAATAATATCACAAAAAAAGGGGGCGGTCAGACAACTGCCACGCCCACTTTTTAAAAGTATGTTTAAAAAATATATAAAAACAAGGTTTACATATCGCCCCACTGTAGTCGGCGTCGCAGACGGTCGCAAAAGTTAGCCGTTGAAATAAGTACTATGGATATTGGTCAATATGTCTGAAAAAGTCCGGCGACCAATAGAGACCAAATACAAAAGTTCTATTCCATTAAAAAAAATAAATATATAATTTTCTTTTCAAACATTTTTATTATGTTAAAAATTTAATAAAAAGTAGAAAAAATTGTTTAAAAAAAGGAGAAAGATATGACTTAAAGTCTTTAAATATCCTTTAAAATTACCAAAAAAGAGTGTATAAATATCTTTTTTTGTTAAAAAGTTACAACAGTTTAAAATCGACTTAATTAATGCGAAATAATGAACATTATTTTCAGGAATTTACAAGACGCAACTTTATGCACCCACATCTTAATAACGAATAAAATTATAGTTCTTATATGAGTATTTCCGTGTTATTTGGAATGTTTTATAATACATACAAACAAATCATAAAAATCGGACAACTTTTATTTTTTGATTTTTGTCGTCCTAGATTGGCCAAATGTGGCACTGTGCGCAGGTGAAAATTTAAAAGATTTAATTAAAACTTGCTGTAAAAAGCGCCGCGATTTTTGGTACCAAATTTTCGCCTGCGATGCTTTTTGCGACGATTTTGTATGTTACCGAAAATTTTATAACAAAAATCGCCTCAATTTTTTCGATAACGGAGCTTTTTACAAAGCGTTAGTAGGTTACCGAATTTTTGGGGCAAAACATTGCCGCGATGTTTGTATGTAACCGAATGAAGTCAAATAGAACATTCAATGTATTTTTTCATGTTATCGAAAAACTCCGAAAAAACAATCAGCCGTCAACTTTTGCATTCGACAGTTATAATAACATGTTTGTATTGTACCGAAAGTAAGATCAGGATCCTCATGCTCGACTTGACTGATATATTTTCCCTTATTGTTTGTTTAATTTTTATTGTTACTTCTTTCATTATTAATGGGAGTAATTTCATTGGCACTTATTTCATTTTGTAGGTGGAAGTTATTTCATTGAAGTTGGGACTTATTTAATTTTTTTCTCCATTGGGACATATTTCACTTTTGGTGGGATTTATTTCATTGGGAGTTATTTCGTGGGAGTTATTTCATGTGGAAGTTATTTCGTGTCGCATAATTTGGCACTAAACCGATTTAAAAACCTTAAAAAAACTAAAGCAATACAATTACAAAATTTTGACTCACTCAAAAAATGACACTTACTACGAATCACTCACACAAAAAATGTACTCGCTCACTTATCACTCAGGAAGAAAAAATTTTAATCACGCGTAATTCGCGTGACCAGCGTCCATCATTAGTGCGTAATATTAAAGCTGGGAACGCATTTAAGCGGGCACATTTTGGCGATAGCATTTTAAATATTTTTTATGAAATTGTTAGCTACTAGCATTATTTGTACATTTCGGATGGCAAATGCTAATTAGAAATAAAAAAGTTCTCTCTGAATATATGAACTTTTTGACGCATTTAAAAGGGAAATATTCTATTAAACTCTTCTAATAAAAGCAAAAAGAGGGACTTATAAAAACTTAGGAATAAAAACATTGTATATTTTTTTGAAGCTGTGTCTTACATTTGGAGCTCGTTATCGCGATTAACGTTAACATTAATATTTTTTTTATACCCTACACCACACCGTGGTACAGGGTATAATGAGTTTGTTCTGATGTTTGTAACTACCCCAAATATTGGTCCTAGACCCACCTTTAAGTATACCGATCGACTTGGAATCATTTTTCGAGTCGATTTAGCGATGTACGTCCGTCCGTCCGTCTGTCGGTACGTCCGTCCGTCCGTCCGTCCGTCTGTCTGTCCACGTAAACGGTGTAAGCACGATACAGGTCGCAATTTTTATTAAATTGACTTGCCCAAGGAAGAAGCCTATTGAAATTGGAAAAAATCGGTCCATATTTAGACCTAGCCCCCCTACAAAGGTCCTCTTTAGTTTTGGCTAAAATGACTCTAATATAATAGGAATATTTTCAAAATTTTTGTTTTGTCGTCACAAATCATCATTCCGAATTTTAAAGAAATCGGACCAGTTTTTCTTATAGCCCCCATACAAACCACCTTCCCAAATTTCACATAAATCTCTCAAATTTCATGAAAATAGAAAATATTTATTTAAAATTTTGTTTTTATATGTTAAACGCATTCTTTAATAACGTTATCAAATCTGATTATCATCGGACCATTTTTGGACTAAGGTCCCATGTGAAAATTTCGCCCGATATTTAGTTGAAGAGGTTTATTGTCAACAAAACGAAGCCTATTCCACTCAAATTGGATTTGTGAGTACTTTTTACATTTATTAAAGATTTGACAAAATATAGATCTAATCAGTCCATGTTTAAACTTGGGACCCATTTTCCGGGAGACTCTGGTGTAGGGTATTTTATGGTCGGTCTTTACCGACTATAATTTTCTTACTTGTTTTTTGTTTAGGTTGCTGGAAAAATTAGTTGATTACTAAATAAAAACTATTGGACCATTTGTTAAATTTGTAATGTTTGCACTTAGAAAAAATCGACTTACAATGGAAATATTTTTATTTTTTTATACCCTCCAACTACAGTATGGGGGTATATTCACTTTGTCATTCCGTTTGTAACGCATCGAAATATCGGTCGGGGACCCCATAAAGTATATATATTATTGATCCATGATCGATTCTAAGACATTCTAAGAATGTCCGTCTGTCCGTCCGTCCGTCCGTCTGTCTGTAGATAACACAATGCAGTCCAAAATAGAACAGCTAGACTCCTGAAATTTGGCACATATATGTCTCATGTTCATAGGCAGGCTAAGTTCGTGAATGGACAAAATCGGGCCAGGGGGAAAAAATTTCCCCCTTGAAGAACTGAACCAACCTCTGAAAAAATACACTTTTTTTACATGTTTTTTTGTATTGTTGTTAAATAAATGAAGCATTTGGTATATTTATCGCGATGGGAAGGTGCCATCAACGTCCCCCACTGACCCTATCACCCGTCCCCCTCCCCCCTTCCCAAAAAAAAAACTCCCCTGAACAGTTTTTTTTTTACATTTTGGAGGGTATAAAAGATTTGGCACAGCCGAATTTAACATTCTCACATGTTTTTTTTGAAAAATGTCTACAAATAACACAGTACAACACAAAAAAAAAATTACGGGGTTCCGACGATCGATATTGGTAGAGGAGACCAAAAAAGAATATATGTGTGTCGGCGCTTTGAAAGATCACATCGGAATTTAGAGCGGTTAAAGTTTCCCAGCTTTGGCCTGTTCTTTTAGCATATCGGTATATAAAACTATGATTTCTTTACATCTGAGGTGTTAGCTATGTTGAGCAACTTTGTAGAAAATATTATGGCAAATATTTTTTTGGAAGGTATTTTTTGACTCCATTCTAACAAATCGTAAAAAAGCCCCCAAAAGAGGGGGAGAGCGGGGATGAAATGTTCTACAAAAATGTCGGCCATAAAATTTTACTTTTCATGTCAGAATACACTTAATGCTGAGCACAAACACCAAAAAGCAGTCAAATTCAAGGTTGCCTATTAAGGGTTAATTTATTTTAATTTTTTTTTAATTTGCAATCTTGAATTTTACTTTAAAACTATGTGTTCTTTGCATCTGACGTTTAGGGTATAATCAGCAACTTCGTAGAAAAGTTTATGGAAAATATTTTTGTGGAACATTTTAACCCTCTAACTCTCTCCTATAAAGGTTTTTTTTTTGGCTCTATTCTAACAAATTGTAAAAAAGACCCCTATATAGGGGGAAGGCGGGGATGGGATGTTCTACAAAAATGTTGCAGATAAAATTTTACTATATGCGTCAGAAGACACCAAATCCAAAAACATTACAGAAACACAAAAAACCAATCAAATTCAAGTTTGCCCACAAAGGGTTAATTTTGTTTGTAATTTTTTGAATGCGAAATCTTGAACTTGACTCTTTTTTGGTGATTGTAATTATTTTTGGTCTTTGGTGTGCTCTGACATACATAGTAAAATTTAATGGGTAGCATTTTTGTATGCCTCCCCCTTTTTAAGGGTGTTTTTTACGATTTGTTGGAATACAGCCAAAAAATACCTTTATGGGAGGGAGTTAGAGGGTTAATATGTTCCACAAAAATATTTTCCATAATAAAGTTGCTTTACATATCTTACACCTCAGATGTAAAGAAAACATAGTTTTATATACCGATATGCTGCAAGAACATGCCAAAGCTGGGAAAATTTAACCACCTCTAAAAATTCCGATGTGATCTTTCAAAACACCAGTATCAATCATCGGAACCCAGTAATTTTGGAAAGAGTTTGAAATTGTTGTACAGTGTAATTTAATTTTCCAGATCGACCCTTTTATTATTATTTTCATAATCTGGACTCTATCAAGCTTAAATTTAAGCTTTATAAATTATCTACACTATAAAAAAAATTAGTCCAGTTTCCTACTATAAATTGGGTAAATTTCAACAAATTCTAATAATATACTACTATAAGTTGTTTAAATTTCCAATTATTTTAAGTAGAATTACGCGATTTGTGTAAATTTACCCAATTTATAGTTGGAAATTGAAATCATTTTAATAAGAGTGTACATAACTTTGTCTTAAACATATTTGCATATACTATAGAAATTTTTGCATATACTATAGAAACGTTTCTAATTAGTTGACAACCAGTGTATATTCCTTTAATTTTTAAAAATCCAAAACTTTGATCGCCGGACGCCACGGATTAATTTAAGCCAATTGGCCAAAAATTTGTAATACGGATTTTTTAGTTCTAGTAGAATAAAAACAGGTCCCAAAACTTGGAAAAATTAAAAGTTGAAGAAAAATAACACTCTAGAAGACGCAGTAGACCAAAATATCATAGATCGACATTTTCACAAAGTTTAGTTAAGAAATACCGGTAGTGAAAGGATACAAATTAACCATACAAACACCATCATATAAAACATATGATACTTTCATATTACACACTAATATTATAGACATTTAATCAATCATGGTTTTAAGTTTCACTTAACAGCAGAAAATTGAAACTATTCGTTCTCTCATTCATTCGATAGTTACATTTTAATAACACCTTTTTGTGCTAAAATTTATAACCTTCATAAGAAGAAATCACAAAATTTATGACTACACTTAAGTTCCTGTTGCACTACTTTATTTTTATAAACTTTTTTTTGTTGTTGTTCTTATCTTTTAAAGAGGCGCCTGTATTCCTAGTAATTAACTCCTCTTGAATAAAAAAAAGAAGGAAAATTGAAAAATAAAAACTAGAGCATACAATTTTAATGTTATTTTGTTACTTTGGAATCAACTCAAGGATGTCTTTGTAAGATTTGTTTTAAAAAAACAGAAAAAAAACTTTAGCCGACAATATTCTGTATTTTTTTTTCAACTAAGATACTCGTGTCTTTTGCGTAATTTGAATATCAATCAACTTGAATCGCGTATTCATTCTATATCTGTTTTATTTATACAATGCACTTGTGCAGACGTGGTTCACTTTTTTTTTGTGGTTTCCAAGCTGCATCTTTAAAAAAAAAATAAACTGACTTTTTAGCAGGTGTATAGAAGTGCTTAGTAAAAAAAAAACTGCTTGGGAAGGTATGCTCTTAAGAATTCCTGGAGTTTTTAAGTCACACTTGATTATAGAACTGCCTCTTAAGTAAGCTCAAAAGATCAAAAAGAATAAATTCTGGCATTTGGTTTTTAATCACACATACTGCAAATCCAAATGTTCCAAAGATTTTATTGATCTTAGAAGATTTCTTTGCATTACATTTCAAATTTTCTTTAACTCTTATCTCTTGGCATGCCTTCCTTTGTCTTTCCTCACAACTCCTCGCTCCGTCTCATCATAACAATCACTTTACAACAGTAGCTGTTTCTGATGCTGCTGTTGCTGTTGTAGCATTAAATGTTGTTACTTCTTCCACTATCTATGATTTCATCTGATGTTGTAAATATGCCGCTTTTTAGTAACAACAAACTGTAAGAAAAATTACAAAAAATTGTACACTTAATTGATAAATTCGATTGGAATTTTAAACTTTTAAGATAATAAAAACGCAAATAACTACTCTAAATGGATGTTGTTTTAAAGTTTTTTTTTGTTTGTTTGTTTTCTGATTTTTTGCAATTGAACAAGTATTTTATGAATTAATAATTTTAGTGGTCATTATTTTAATGATCAGTTTAAAGTGGATTTTTATGATGTTTTTTTTTTTGTTTTTAAATGTTTTTTAAGAGAATGCCACGAAATAATTAAAAAAAAAGTTTGTTGCTTAAGTCTTTTGTTTTTCCATGAGTATTTTTCCTATGGTTTTTAGGGTGGACGATTAATGACATTTTCGAATTCTGTGGATCGCTAAGCAAATTATGGTTCGTTTTGATCTGAAAACTTTATGTTTAAATTTTTAGACGCATCGGACAAAACTAACCCTTGCCACTGTCAGGCGCCGATCCAGCTCTTGGGTTTTGGGGGGTGGAAAAATTTTTTTTTTTTGTCAAAATTTTATTTTTTTTTGCAGGGAATTTTATGATTCTGAGACGTTATCCCAATAGAAAACTTCTGAGGTTCTGAGGCATGTTGATACCGAAAAGCTTTTAAAATTTAAAGGAAATAATGACCTCGAGCTAGAATAAACCTACTAAAAATATAATATTTTAAAGAATGTAAATAATGTAACGGTTTTTACTTTTGAATAGAAATTAATCAGAAATTATACAAAAAATTTTAAACTCTGATACACCTTCATATAAAAAATTCTCAGATACTTATGCAATTCTTATAGAGGAGTAAATTAAAAGTCTTCTATATTTAAAGTTTAGATAACGAATAAAAATTTTATTGAAATTTTGATTTTAAAAATAAATAAAAATCAAATGAAACTTGTTTTGAAACTGAAATTTATTTGAGTGGGATGTCCCCACATTACTCCCCTTCCAGTTGTGACGTTAGGAATAACGATATAGACAATTTTGTAGGCGAATGACATTAGATAAATTGAGTTTTCAAAAGTATTGTCAAGGATAACGTCAGAAAAAATTGCGACAGCTGTTATTTAAGTAGTTGAAACAGGGCTGCATGTAATTGATAAATCGTTGTGGCCGAAAGGCCTCCAAAGCGATTGCACTGGAAGAAAATATTTCTTGAGAAGTTTGGTGAAGTTGATTGTTGATGTACAGCTCTTGCGAAAATAAAACAGGGCTGTCTGAAAATCGTGGTCGTTGTGGCGTTGATGCCTCCAATCCGACCATATGATTGTAGTAACTTCATTTAAATTATTAGTTATCTGTCTAAAATTCCCAGGAAGTATTCTTGATAATCCGATTACATGGGAGCAAGAAGTGTTCCAATGTTGAAAAAATATTGGGCAGCTGACAACAAGTTCATGACTGCCAATATTTTGCTTTTATTGAATGCATTTGATTTATTTTTGTCGTTGCGACAGAATTGAAGAAAAATAATCCAAAATTTGTGTTGTAAAGTAAAGATGATTCGTTCCAAATATAATGGCAGCAAGAGTTAAATGAAGACAATCTTGATTAACTGATGAAGTCTTGATAATTTCAACGTTGCTGTGCCATTAGGGATGAAGTCCAACGGTTTTGCGTTAACGAATATGATTAGTCAATGCGCGGTACCACTAATTTGAATAACGCGACGTTGAAACTTTTTACGTGTCCTTCAGGTGTGTCCTTTATACACATCCAAAGGATTTCGGGGTTACCAATTATAGAGGAGCAAATTAAAAGTCCTCTATATTTAAAGTTTAGATAACGAATAAAAATTTTATTGAAATTTTGAAACTTAAAAATAAATAAAAATCAAATGAAACTTGATTGTTTTGAAACTGAAATTTAGTTGAGTGGGATGTCCCCACAATTCTCACACCAAAAATGCCTGCGAATTTTGTACTCTTGCCCAAAACATTAAATCATGATAATGTTTTGCGGAAGATTTGGGTGTACTTCCGTGTACCTTGCCAAAGGTTTTTTTAAAAAAAATAATGTTATATTAATTTGCTATTCCATGCAAAACGAATTGAAATATCAGTCGAGGACCCCACTAAAAAAACCAGAAGAGCTGTACATTTCGTAAGTGAGTGCAAAAAAGTGTTCTTACATTTTGGAGAGTATAATCGATTCGGCACCAAAGAATATACCACTCTCACTTGTTTTATGTACATTTGATAAACAAATGGAAAATTTTTATGCAAAAACCTTAGACTTGGTGAAAAAGTAGTTTTGGTAAAAAAAAAATTATGTTAAAAAAAAAATTTAATGAACCCAAAATTTTTGGTGAACAAAAATTTTGATGAAAAAAGTTTTCGATGATTTTTTTTGATGAAAAGAAAAATTTTTTGATGTAAAAAAAAAATTGATGAAAAAAATATGAAAAAAAAAATATTTTGCTGAGAAAAAATTTGATAATAAAAAATTAGATAAACAATTTGATGAAAAAAAAAATTGTTGAAAAAAAATATGATAAAAAAAATTTATGAAAAAAAAATTATGAAAAAAAAAATTTGATAAAAAAAAATTTGATGAAAAAAAAATTAATGCAAAAAAAAATTGATGAAAAAAAAATTTGATGAAAGAACAAAAAAAAAATGAAAAAAAATTTTGATGAAAAAAAAATTTTAATGAAAAAGAAAATTAATGAAAAAAAAAATCATGAAAAAAAGATGAAAAAAAAAATGTATAACAAAAAAAATTGATAAAAATAAAAATGATGAAAAAAAAGTTTGATGAAAAAAAAATTTATAAAAAAAAAAAAAATTGATGAAAAAAGAAGTTTGATGAAAAAAAAAATTATGAAAAAAAAAAAAAACAATTGATGAAAAAAAAGAATGATGAAAAAAACAATTTGATGGAAAAAAAAATTAATAAAAAAAAAAATTTATGAAAAAAAAATTTATGAAAAATTTTTTTTTGGTGAAAAATAATTATGTTACTTTTTATTCACCAGCTGGTGAAAAACGGTTTTATTCACCACGAGGTGAATTATTATCCAAGTTACAAACCCAAGTTATTAAATTTTTTGGTTTTAAGAAAATGAAAATAGTAATTCTTGTTTTCTTTTTCGTTAAAGCTTATATAGTCAAACTGAGGTGGCGTCCTGCAACTTTTTTAAAATTAGACACCAGCCTAAAAACATTATAATGTTAAAATACATTTTATCTTTCAACTTTCGTATATAAGATGAAATTTACAAAAAATGGAGTTTTTCGCCAAAAATTAAGACTTCTCATATCTTGAAAACGGAAAACGATATCTCCGAAAAGGGTCAGATTCGTGTTGAGTGAGCAAAAATCTATAAAAAAATGTTGATAGCAGAAGGAGGTTTGGCTGTTGAATAGTGTTATTGATCAGTAGGGATGAGATTTTCATGCACTAAAAATTCGGAAATATGTGCTTAAAATATGCGCTAAAAAATTCAAAATATGCATTAAAAACTCTTAAAATATGCACAAAAAAATAAAATGTGTACAATAAAAATCTGGGTTTCACAAGAAAAATTTCTTAAAAAGCAAAAAAAAACGCCGCGTTTAAATAGTAACATTTAAAACTTTATAGTATGAGCAAGATTTTTTTTTAGAAATTAAGAAAATCTTAAAAAAAATAAAAATAAAAAAAAAAATTTCTTATTTTCAAAAAAAAGTTTTAAAATTTTAAATAGTTTTTGGAAAAAATAAATTTCAATTTGTGTTTTTGCTAGTTTATGCCAAAATATGCAAAAATATGCACTTAAAAGTTCGAAATATGCACAAAATATGCATTTAAAATCAAAACATGCATTTTCATTAAAATATGCAAAAACCAATCGATGCCATTTTAACGCAAATTTCATGATTCGGAAAGATACTTGGTTGATATCGTTTTTATACTATCGACAAAAAACATGCATTTGCAAGGAAATCTCATCGCTATTGATCAGTAACCGATTACACTGTGCAACACGATTTTGTATCTTGGAAGGGACCAAAAAAAAATTATAGTATACCAACACCAGAGCAAAACCCCGGAAGGGTTTAAATACTAAGCTCGAGTTCGTTTTTTATGTCCCTCTGAAGTTTTTAATTTTTTTTTAAAGGCGTTTTAAATAACCCGTGTAAAAAAATAATTATATCAAAACATATCTCCTTTGATAAAAACATATATGGATCATATCTAAATGGATATAATCAGATCTATTCCATATATATTCATATCTGCTTCAGATATGTTTTGATCCGTAAATTGAGTCTATCTGGCATATATCTTCTATATATCGTGAACCTATATTCAAAATATGCCAACTCAAATTTGACGGAAATGAGTTTCCGATGGCAAATAGCTCCCCTATGTAATACCTATCTGCCATAAAAATTTCAGAGCAAAAAAATAATTTGTTGTCGTTTTACATCCATTTTTGTTATTCTGCTAACTCAAAGTACATATTTTTTTGGTGGAAATAAATGCCAACTCCCATTGTAAATTTCCAAAAAGTTTTCAAAAAATTTAAAAAAAGAAATTAGACCACATATCTTATTGCATTTGCCATTCTAAACACGAATCTTGTAAAGATTTTGATATCTAGTGACTGGTTCTCGAGATATTGCCATTTTGAAAATATCGGTAAATAGTGTTTGCAAAAAAAAAAATTGCTTATATTTATGTAACTTTCAAACTATTTATCAGATTAAAACATTATGAATGGGGCAAATAAAGTCAATGATATAAGCTTTCAAAATAGCTAGTTTGGAGAGACCCTATTGCAATACAGCGTGAGTTACAGAGTGCCAAAGTTGACCACCCTGAGATTAAATGGCTTTCGGAGCTAGTAACTTTTAAAAATATGCAAAGATTTTTAATTTTTGGTTCTGTTTTTGCAATTACCGTACTAAGGATAACAAAAACCAAAAAAAAAAAAAAATTTTAAATTTTTCCAAAAAAAATGTATTTTTATTTTCCGACAAAATATGCCAACTCTAAAAAAATATTTGTTTTTTGATATAGTAATAAATGACATCTCAAAAAAATACGCAAACCAGTGCAAAATATGAAATTTTTTGCAACGGTATAAATTATTTAGAATATTTAAACCATTTTATAGAAGGCACATTGTTTATTTTTGCAATAATATGCGAAATAACTAGTTTTTTAGCTCTCCTGAACAGTAAGCTTTTTCGAGTTGGCATTTATTGAATATAGTTCGACGATATATAAAAATGGACGTGTGTATTAGACTGGGTCGACCATAAAGGAGAAAAAAAAAGTTCCCATTGTGCGGGCTTAATTTTAAAGCTTACCTCGAAAAAGTTCCATAGCCAAAATATTAGATTTTTAGGTCGCGATTTGGTACCGCCGAAATCGTTTTTTGTTCATAGCTTTGTCAGTTGATGTCCGATCGTTTTAAAAAAAAATTGTTAGAAAGTCCTCAGCGAGTACTAAAGTTGACTCATATCTGGTTTTAACCTCAGAGGTCATCTTCTTGTTATGATTGTTAGTTTCTCATCTTTCTACCCACTTAAATGATTTTTATTTTTCCATTAAATTATAGCACTAAAAAATTCATGAAATTCTTCCCTTGGAAGTATCCAGTTAAATTTATTAACAAAAAAGTTACATTTGATTTAAGATTTTCATAAAGAAAATTAGAAAAAACACTTGTTATTATGCCTTTAAACTATATTTAATTTTTTTAGTTTGTATTTAAATACATACGAACAAGTGTTTTAAATCTTTTTCTATGGAAATTTAAAATTGAATGTAACTTTTTTGTTAATTAGTTTAAGAGTGTACTTCTAAGGGAAGAATTTCATGAATTTTTTAATGCTATAATTTAATGGAAAAATAAAAATCATTTAGGTGGGTAGAAAGCTGAGAAACTCACACTCATGACCCGAAGATGAGCTCAGAGGTCAAAACCAGATATGGGTCAAATTTAGTACTCGCGGAGGACTTTCAAACAATTTTCTTTTTAAAACGATCGGACATCAAATCGCGACCTAAAAATCTTATATTTTGGCTATGGAACTTTTTCGAGGTAAGCTTTAAAATTAAGCCCGCACAATGGGAACTTTTTTTTTCGACCCGGTCTAGTGTGTATGTATGTGGGTATGTATGTATGTATGTTCCGTATGGACTCGAAAACGGCTGGACCGATCTTGATGAAAATTTCAGGGAATATTCAGAATATCCTGATGAGTAACACTGTCAGATTATTGATTTTCTGTCGGTGGGCGGAGGGGCGTGGCAAAATCAAATTTTTACATTCCATCACTAATAACATCTACAAATAAAAAACGGATGGACCGATTTTGATGAAATTTAAACCAAAGATAGTACTAACCAAGCGTAAAATGCCATGCTCTTTTGCCAGTGGGCGGAGTGGTGGCAAAATCGAATTTTTTCATTGCAACACTAATGACATCTATATATAAAAAAACGGTTGGACCGATTTTGATGAAATTTAAACCAACGATAGTACTAACCAAGTACTAACTGTGTGCCAAGTTAGAGCGTGATCGAACAAATGGGCGTAAATTGCCATGCCCCTTTGTATTGAATTGAATTTTATTTCTGCATGCTCCGCAATAACGCAAAAACTGTTGATTTTATTTTAATTAAATTTTCAGCACTGATAGTGTTAACCGAGTGTGGAACTACAGGCCATGTTATACTACGATTGGAAAATGCCACGCCCCTTTGTACTATACTGGACATTGTCTGCCTGTTTCGCAATCACACAAAAACAGCTGAACCGATTCTCTTGACATTTTCACTACATACTAGGGTTGCCAGACGTCCCGCATTTGGCGGGATTGTCCCGCTTTTCATAACCGATTCCCGCGTCCCGCGCGGGATTCCATATTCCCGCTTTTTTTGCAATTTTTTTTACCAACAACTGTTTTTTACTTTAAAAGACTAACAATAAGTTTTTAAAAGGCTTATTTGTAAAATTTGTTTTACCTTGCCGCCCAAATGATGTGTATTTAGTACCTTTTTAAGAAAAAAATAACAAAAAAGTTTACAATCTTAGTGTTTGTTTGAAAAAAAAAAATATTTTTCAAAAAATGTACGCCAAAAGTTGCACAATATAGAGTACATTCCGTGAAAAATGTTTATAAAATTTCCATGGAGTGATTCTGGTCCAGCGTTGTATCTTAAAAATGGAAATGTGTATACTACAATCAAAAAAAAAACTACGTTAAATCACAAGAAAAACTTGTAACTTTTTTTTTTGTTTGCTACCTCCTATTTGAAAAAATTCCTAGTAATTTTACAAGATTTTTACCAATAATTTTGTAAATTTACAAGGTTTTTACCAATAAAATTGTAAATTTACAAATTTTTTGACACGATAAAATTTACAAAGAGGTTTCGTAATTTTACTAGATTTTTTTGCTACCTCCTATTTTACGAGAATTCCTAGTAAGTTTACAAACTTTTTACCAATTATTTTTTAATTTTACAAGCTTTTTACTAATAAAATTGTTAATTTACAGTTTCTTGGCGCAATTAAAATTACAATGAACTCTCGTGAATTTACTAGATTTTATTTGTAAAATTATCTTGAAAATTTGTAAAATTACAAAAAAAATTGTAAAATTACAAAAAAAAAATTTAAATTTCGATTTGTTAAAAAACAAGAAAACTGCCAAATATTGGTAAAATGGGATTACCAGACTTTTGCTAATAATTTGACAAAGTTTTTTTTTTTGTGTGTAAAATTTACTAAATTTGTCTCTAAAGCAGCGCGAAAGAGATCTATTTTTTTTGAAAAAAAAATAAACACATTTTTATACCCTCCAACCACAGTACACACAAAAAAATATTTTACCAATAACTTGGGAGGATATGCGTTTTTAAAGTTTTTTACATAAATTATGAAAAATTTTGCAACATTTTACCAATTTTTTGCATAATTTTGGTAAAGGTTTGTAAAATTACACAAGGTTAAATACTCTTATGAATATTTTCTAAATTTTTATCAGAAACAAGCAAAAACTTGGTAAATTTTTGCTATTTTTTGCATAATATATGCAAAAAAACTTTAAAAACGCATATCCTCCCAAGTACTTGGTAAAAAATTTTTTGTGTGTACTATTTCAAAATGCACTAGAGGCTGGCAGTCTCTATTTAAAACAATAAAACTCGACAACATGCTGCTAAATTTTTCAATATAAAAATATTTTTGTCCCGCGAAAGTTTTTAAAATCCCGCCATTTTTGTAATTTTCGGGAGTTTGTCCCGCATTTTTGAAATAAAATTCTGGCAACCCTACTACATACGGTGCTAACCAAGTGCATATGTAGGCCATATAAGATCGTTATTGGAAAAAAGGATCAAAATTGCAATGCCCTTAGTACTATACTGACCACGATTGAACAAAGAGGCGTAAATTGACACGCCCCACAGTGATTCGTTTCATTGGCAAAAATCAAAAAAAAAAAGTATGTCTTCAATGTTGATGATTTTTTGTATTTTTACAGTTTAATAGTAAACTAAAAGAAATATGTACTTTTCGGATTTTTAAGAAGTCATATGTTGCCACAAGAGGGCGCTAAAGTATGGAAATTCAACGCTATTGTGTTAAAACCTAAAAATTGGTTTTTATAGGTTTACTAAAATAATTATGAAAAATCGAATTTTAAAGAAATCAACGATTTTTTTTTTTGCAAAAGATACTTTAATATATTAGCTAAATGCTGTATTTGCATTTTTTTAAAAATTAATTTTAAATAACATTTTTGTATTGCTCTGAAATCTATATTTTTTCTACCGAATCCCAAAAAATTTACAATTTTTGATGGAATGCATAAAAAAAGTTCGTGAGTCAAAAAATTATTTTTTTCGCTTTTTCGATAGCTTGGACTATAGTTTATAAGGCAAAACAATAAAAATAACTAAGTTTTTGTCTGAAGTTGGAAAAAAGTTAGGTTTTTTTTGTGTCTTTATTTAATTTTTTTCAAAAGCTATATTATTAATGGAAAAAATATTAAAAAAAAAATCGAATATTAAGTATTTTTTCTTTACACATTGATATATTATATAGTATTCTGTAAAAATATAATAAAAAATCAGAAAAAAATTATGCAGTACGTGGGCCGTTTTGCTTTAAAAGTTATCTATGACTTTTACTAAAATCCCCAAAATCACCAAATTTTAATGGCCCTCATAAAAAAAGTTCGTGAATAAAATTTTTTTGTTTTTTATTTTTTTTGTAGCTTTAACTATGTTTTATAAGATCAAAAAATAAAAATAACTAAGTTTTTTTTTCTAAGTTGAAAAAAATTTTTTTTTTTAAAAAATCTAAAATTTGATTATTTTTTTTTTTATTTATTTTATGTACTGTAAATAAATTTAAAAAATACATCAACATTTTCGTGTTTTTTTATATAAAGGGTTTTATTGTATTGTATACCATAAATTTATAGTAAATAATTCGATAAAATAAGTATACAGTGGGCCATTTTGCTTTAAAACCAGTATTTGAGTTTCGTTGGTATCCCAAATCAAAACCAAATTTTTTTTTGAGATACATAAAAAAAGTTCGTACTTAAAAATTATTTTTTATTGATTTTTTTAACATCCTGGACTGTTTTCTATACGATCAAATAATAAAAATAACTAAGTTTTTGAAAAAAACGAAAAAAAAAAAAAAAAAATTCAAGTATCCAAAAAAATTTTTTTTTTTAGTTTTTTGTTATTAACGGGGTATATACTTAGAAATAAAGCAAGTATTAAACGACTTTACTTAAAACTTATCTTGAATAAATTTATTTTCGTAATGCAACTGGAAATAAGTGTTGCGAATGTTTTGTTTTTGCAGTTATTATGTATTTTTATATTTTTGACTATATTAAAAAAAAGGATATATTAACAGCTTTTTTGTTACCGCAAGCAACTCAACGAAATTTGGCACACTTATTAATGTTATTTGATCTAATCTATATTAAAAATTTGATAGCAATTGAAAGATTTTTAAAATAGTTACAGCGATTTCAAGAAAAAGGATATATGCCAGCCACGCGAGTCCTTGCTCAGATTAAAAAACGAATGTTGTACGTCGATGGTTATCTAAATTTCTAAGACAATAACTAAGTTAAGTAATTTTATATCAAGTTTTGTGGCTAAAACTCCACTTTTAAATTTCAGGATATACGACAGGTACAAATGTCCTTCGACCGATTTGCTCAAAATTTTTATTTTTTTTCTATTAATTAATTTTGTGCTTGCGTACCAAATTTGGAAAATCGTTGACAACTCTTTCTATTTTATTTTTGTGATTAAACTATATTAACACTCTATTGCAGTTTTTAAAAAGGATATCTAAATAACTTTTGTTTTACATAACCGATTTCAGCGAAATTTGGTACACACATTGACATCACTAATTCAAATTTTTACAAAAAATTTCAAGGGTATCGAGTAATTTTTTATCGATTTACAATTTTTTTAAGAAAAAGGATATATGGCAGCCACACGAGTCCTTGCTTCAATCTAGAAAAAAATTTACACATAAAATACTATATCAAAATTGGTAACATTGACAAAGTTTGGGAATTTTGTGACCATTTTTGTAGTTTTAATCACATATTTAAATTTCAGGATATATGGGGGGTAGGCGTGTCCTTGCTCCGATTTTTCCAAAAATTCGTTTTTTTATTGATTAGATAATTAAATGCTTGTGTACCAAATTTCAGAAATCTGAGACCAATATTCTATTTTTGCCCACTCGATATATGGGAACGAATCACTGTGCGCCCCTTTGTTTTATACTGAACGTTATATCTGCCTGTTTTGAAATCACGCAAAAACGGATAAGCCGAAACTGTAGGTCATATGTATAGCGCGATTCGGCAAAAGGGTTTAAAATATCACTCCCGTTTTTCATAATTAAAAAGTTATTTCCTCCTCTTTCGCAATCACACAAAAACGACAAAACTGATGTCAATGAAATTTGCAGCACAGATAGTACTAATCGAGGATGCAGCATGGAACTTTAGACTATCACGATTCGATAAAAATGCGTTAAATGACACGCCCTTTGTACTATACTTAACGTTATGTCTGTCTGTTTCGAAATCACGCAACCGATTTTGTTGAGATTTCTCTATAGATTGTGGTAACTGAGGGTGGAACCAAATGTTACTAGCTGGACCCGGACCCGTGCTTTAGTTTTGTCCGACACTATATTTAAATTAAGATGCAATATAAAACAGTCTTTTTTAGGGCCAGCAACGCGGACCGGGTATAGCTAGTGGCATATATGATCAGACATTTTCAGATATGTTCATATATGTAAAATTGTCAAATAGACTCAATTTACGGATCAAAACATATCTGAAGCAGATATGAATATATATGGGGGAAATCAAAAAATGTCAGTGTTTTTGAGCCAAAATTGTACAAACAAAAAATTTTAATTTTTGGTGAATTTTTTTATTAAAATCGATATGTTACATCACTACTAATATAACTATAAAAAATATCTTCTACAAATTGTTTCAAACAAATTTTATCGACAATTTTATGATTTTTTTGGTGACGGAGTTTTCATTCACCGTAGAAAAATACATTAAATTTTTTGATTTTTTTTTGAAAACATTTTATTGTAATTTAAAAAACTAATTTATGTAATTACTAACAATTTTTGTAATTAGGATTTTTTTCTTGTTTTTGTTATTAAAGATTTTACAATTATTTTTTTTTTTTAAATTTTTCTAAGGAAATGTAAAATAAATTTACTATTATATCTGTTAAAATTAGTTTTTTTATTTTTTGAATGACTAGTGTTAATATTTGCATCGGTTTTAACAACTACATAAAGATTTTTATTGCTATCTGCAAAAAAAAAAAAAGTTGACGGAGTTTACAGAGACGGAGTTTACATTTCGTCACTTTTTGTCCTTTTTTTCAAAAACTATTTGTCGGAAATTGGTTTCCGAAAAAAAATCATTAGATGTCAACTAGATACGTCAAAATATGACGATATTTCAGATACACGCTAAGTAGTTTTGTTGTAAACGTGGAGACGGAGTTTACAGTATTTTTCGATTTTTCATTTATGATTTAGCTTTTCATACCGGGAAATTAATATGCAATGAAAAAACTTGAAACCAATGATGCACAATGATACTTTATAGCCTCGCGTTTAATAAATGGGGCAATAACATATTATTTTTCTAAACATAATACGTCAAAAACAACAAAATTGTCGGGTTCCACAATGTCTAAAAAGAGTGTCGAAAAATCTTTACACAATTGAAGCCGTGTTTGCATGGGTAAAAGAGATAGTTATGAGTATATAAAAATTTTTTTTAAGAACGTCAACATTCCCTCTTTAAAAATGTAGTCAATTATTAAGCTCTTGGTTTATTGATTTTTAAGTTATAACCGGTTAAAGTTTAAAAACTGAAATGGTTATTAGCGACGGAGTTTACATTTGGCCTACAAAAATGAAAATAACTTGTTTAAAATTGCTTATTAATATCCAGAATGACGTTGTACAAAAGAAAATATGCGAATACTTTAACCAATGTATGAGATGTTACACGATTACATGGTTTGGTTGACATTTTTTGATTTCACCCATATGGAGTAGATCTGATTACATCTTCTATTTATATATAATCCATATATGTTTTTATCAAAGGAGATATGTTTTGATATAATTATTTTTTTTCACGGGAACTCCAAAAAAGTTATGAGTCTTAGTTCTGATGTAAATAATGTTAAGGCATGACTTCTGTGAAATTTGATGGCGGTTCTTTTCTCAGAATATGTTAACCCTCTATCTCCCATATTTAGGGTCATTTTAGTTGTTTTTTTTAAATATCCTCATAGAACACCAATTTTGTTGCAAGACATTTTAAGACATTTTAGCGATGTCCGTCTGTCTATCTGTTGAAATGACGATCACTGCCAAAAAATGATATGACAGAGATTTAATATGTTTACTTGTTGTTGTCCCGATCAGTCTGGTATCA
This sequence comes from Pegoplata infirma, assembly GCA_963921195.1. NCBI lineage: Eukaryota > Metazoa > Arthropoda > Insecta > Diptera > Anthomyiidae > Pegoplata > Pegoplata infirma. The sequence goes on from OY992536.1 coordinate 96,956,938, forward strand.
CATTTGAGCAACATCGGTTCAGCTGTTCAAAAGTTATTAACGAAAATGTAAGGACACCACAAAAATGTTGGTACATTCTACAGCACCTAAAAATACAAAATGCTTTATTTCGGCTGCTATTTGATATTTGTTAACATAATTTGGTGCCTAATGGTATTTAAAGAAGAACAAACATAACTTATACAAAAACAAGTAAGAAAGTTATAGTCGGACAAGACCGACCATATGATACCCTACACCAGTGTTTTCCGGAAAATGGGTCCCAAGTCCAAACATGGACCACTTGGGTCTGCCTTTTGTTAGATCTTTATTTAGTATAGAAAACACACACAGATCAAATTTTAGTGGAATTGGTTTATTTTTTTTGTTAATAGATTTAACTGAATATCGGTCGAAATTTTTTTATATGGGGGACTAAGTCCAAATATGGTCCAATTATATTCCGATTTGATAAGGTTACTAAATTACACGTCTAACACCTAAAAATAAAATTTTTCTCAAATATTTCCATTTGTATGAATTTTGAGGGAATTATGTGAATATCGGGAGGGTGGTTTGTATGGGGACTACCAGAAGGACTGACCTGATTCATTTGAAATTTGGAATGGTGATTCGTGTATACAAAGTAGATATCAAAGTGATATCTATTATAATACGGTTATTAGAGTCATTTAAGCCGAATCCAAAGGGGGCGTTTGTATGGGGGCTAGGTCTTAACATGGACCGATTTTCTCCAATTTCAATAGGCTTCGTTCTTGGGCCAAAAGATGATTAAGACGGATGGACGGACGGACGGACAGACGGACGGACGGACGGACATCGCTAAATCGACTCAAAAAGTTATTCTGAGTCGATCGGTATGCTAAGACAAATATTTCGGGTAGTTACAAACATCAGCACAAACATATTATACCCTGTACCACAGAGTGGTGTAGGGTATAAAAATCTCCGATTTGTTTTCCGCCAAAATTTTTTTCCGCGAAAATTTTTATTTTTTCCCAAATTTTTTTTTTGGAAAATAATCTTGTTTATATTTTGGAGGGTATCAATACATTCGACAAGGCCAAATTTAACTTTTTTACTTGTTTTTAATTATTATTTTACTTGATTATCGTTATTGTAATCCAAAAACACCAAAAATGCGTTTTTTTTTACCCATTTTTCAAATTTAAATTTCATCGCGAAAAATGACTGTTTCGAGTTTCGTCGTTTGTCGGGAAAATTAAGTTTCCTTTTAGTATAAAAACTCTTTTTTCACCCAAATCGGACAATTTTAACCCGTGTCGGTGGGGGAGCTTAAGTTTGCCCCTGAAAAAAAAAACACCAACGAAACACAAAACACGGGTTAAAATTGTCCTATTTGATTAAAAATTTAAATATAGAGTTTTTAGATCAAAAGGAACCATAATTTTCTCGACAATTGAAGGAATTCAAAAAAGGTATTATTCGTGCCACCCTAATGATTACATTGGTTATATTTTCTTTAGCGCATTTCTTTGCATAACGTTTTAAAATCTAAGAAATATTCAACTTTAACAAAATGTTCAAGTTTTTGAAATGTGTATGTTCGGTCCAGGTCGGCTTTATAATACCCAACACCAGAGATTATCAGAAAATTCGTACCCAGTTCAAACATAAATATTATGTGCAAAAAATTCGGCGCAGCCAGATACTTAAATCTGACTACAATAAGACCATATATGAACTTAGTCCCCAATCAAAATTTTGCTCGGTAGTCAAATAATTCGGTCGATCGGCCACAGATACAAAAAGATTTTAATCAAATTTGAGTTCCGTGTACTTTTTTTCTACTAATCCGATTTTTCTCTCCGAGCTTAACCAGCCCTTGACCATAAAACGGAATGACAGTGAGAGTATAATCCCATACTGTGGTTGTTGGCAATAAAAAGTGTGAAGACCATTATTGACTTTTCAAGGCCGAATACGGTATTTCAAAAAAAAAATAATTTATTTTCCTATAACTTTTTGCTAAAGATGACCAATATATTTGTTTATTTCCACTTATGAAACTTTCATAATCAATGCATCTTATTAATAAAGTAATTTTAACCTTCACCTACTAACAACCCTTTAAGGCATTTACATAAAAATTTATAACATTCTTAAACTGCTAAATCATAAACAAAACATTTGTATGATCATAAATGCCTTTTGCAAATAATCCATACGAAAGACTTAACAACGAAATAATCTTAAAAAAATTTGTTTGATAAATCTTTTTTGATATGTGTGTTTTTTTTAGCCGCCAACTCTTGGAGATTTTTAGCTTTAATCCAAATGTGCTGCAATAGTAAACGCTATTTTTGTTTAACTTATACACCGAGAAAAATATATTTGAAACAAATTGCAGAAATTTTTTATCATATATTTAATGCGGAAATTAATTTAACTTTGTTGCAGTAAACAATTGCAGTTTTATTAAATATTTCACTGACAATGAGACCATATTTTTCTTTGTGTATTTTTATAGCCAAACACTCTTGTGTGTATTTCCACATATATTTATTGCATATTTGACCTTAGTTTTCCATTTAGCATTTTTTTTATATATGGACGAAAATAGTTTGTATTTGCCGCATACATTGCATTTCTATTCAGTATAAATTATTTGATTTGATTGACTTCAAAATGAGCTCATATTATGCTTAGAGGTGTTTTGATTGTATTTAGTAGATTTATTTTAAGTTTCACAAGGAAACTCTTCAATTAGATTTCATCGATTGTGATAAAACTTATCCGAATATAAACAAAAGATTCCCCTAACGCGGTTTTGGATTTTATAAATATTTTTAAAATAAAGCACGAAAAATTTCCGAATTTTTGAGCCGGTTTTGGTCAAAAATTCGGACATGAATTTTGATCAAAATACGTAATTTTTTCCAACTATGACCGCTGGTTGCCGACTGAAGTTAACCTTGCAAAATTTTTTCATAAATATCCCCACAGCCAGCTCTAACATGGCAGGTATTACAACATGAAATTCGGAAATTTAAATTAGACGGGACGCCCAAGTGGATAGGTCTTAAATAACTCTCTCTCATGTGTCTCCGGTTGCATTATAATTGTATAAATCTTTCTAAAACATTTGTGTCTGGTCTCATCGAAATCGTTCGGATGTTAAATTTATAGGGCAAATACCAAATCCGTTCGTTTTTTCCAACTTTCACTAAACAAAAATAATTGTTAGTTCTCAGCACAATATTAAGTTTAAAGTTCTGCTTTAAACACCTTCCTTGTTAGATTTTATTTTGAAATTATTTGTTTAAAACTGAAAATCAACCAAAACGAGCATTTTAATGAAGATAACACGTGATTGAAATGTTATTGCAAAGTTTTAAATAATGAAAATTATAATGTTATAATTTGGATGCATATGGAAACAAAAGATTTAAGAAACAAACTTGATCAAGTAAAAATTGTCTATAATCAAAAATTACTTGAAAAATCTCTCAAAACCTTTCCGGTTCCAATATAATTTTTTAAATAAAAACTTTCAGATGTAAAAAACAATTTCGAATTTTTAAAGTATATTTTGCATAAAAAAATTCTTACATTTTTATTGAATTTTCTTATGAAAAAGTTTTCAGAATTTACAATAAATATTCTAGGTAGAAAAGTTCTAAGCTTTTAAAAATTAAAACAGAAAACAAAAGATTTAAGAAACGAACTTGAAATTTAGAAAAGTTCAGCAAATTAAGAAAACAATTGGAAAATAAAAAAAAAAATGAAAAATGCAGAAAAACTTAGGAAACAGAATTTATATTAACAATTTTTAAATCGCCATAAAAAATAAATACAAAATATTTTTTGATTTTTTTTTTAGTTGAAAGATGAACTATCGCAATATTTTAAAAACTCAATAACACTTAATTACGGAAAGCTTTTTTTTACAGAACAAAATCAGCTTCAGAAAAAAATGCTTCTGCCGTAACTACCGTTCTCCTGTAATTACCATTTTTTTAAAAATATTGATTTATGCAAAGTTAACCGGTTTTGATGAAACTTTTTTTGACTTGTAGATAAATCTCTAGTACTTACCGTGGCCATTTTTTTATATTTTTGTTGAAATTATGCTAATTTAAACTTAAAAAATTTAAAATTTACTTTTCTTATTCCATTAAAAACATAATGAGTTGAAAATTTCAAAAAAAAAATGGCCGCGGTACACTCAAAAAATTATGTCATTAACTGTTTGTAGTTTATTTAAAAAGTTTTCCGTTTAGTCGTTTTTAAAAGAAAAAACATTTGTTTGATGTTCAGTTTTTATTAATGACTACTTAATAATATAATAATAATAATATAATAATAATTTGATCCAATGATCAGTTTTTATTTATTTTTCCAATTTTTATTTACAACTCATTTTAAATAATTTTAACCTAACCGAGAACTGGTAACAATGACCGTCGTCTCGTTGTAGCGAAATCGACCAAGGGCTTTGGTGGGAATCGAACCCACGACCCCCTGTTTCATAGGCTAGCACGCTACCAACTAGCCTACAGGGGCCCCTCCCTACTTACTTCAGTCCTTTGTTTCAAAAATAACACACTAAAAAATAAAGACTTTCATTAACATTTAATTTTTAAAGTCATTTATTTTTGTTCTGTAAGTAAAAATTACTGATTATTCTTTTGATTTTTAATGATTTGTGTAAGTAATTTTTTTTTAAATTGTTGGTATTTTTTAATGAAATATCATTAGTTTTTACCTACACAAGTCAGTTATTTTTTTGTAGAAAAAAAAATCAAAAAATTATTTATAGAAATATAAAAACATGTTTGTATCAAGTGACTTTGGCACGATGGTTAGAGTGTCTGGCCAGAATGTAGTTGATTGCGGGATCGATTCCCCAAAAATTTTATAAAAAAATTTTTAAAAAAATATTTCAATAAAAAATTGTAAAAAATTACCTACGAAATCATTAATTTTTATTGTTTTCGTAGGTTATTTTTTTGAAATTTGTTGGTAAAAATAACAGAACTATCATTAGTTTTTATTGTTTTTGTTGGTTATTTTTTTCGAATTTGTTGGTAAAAAAGAGTAAAAAAACGTAATTTTTTAATGTTTAATGTCCCAGCAAAAAAAACGAAGTGGTTCAAAAAGAATTAGTGGTTTCACTACATACAACGTAGCGATAGGTGCCGAACTTCATATTCCGTATTAAGTACTTTTAAAATCACTTCCAAAAATGCTACAAAATAACAATAAAAACATCTTTCACCAGTTCTTTGCTTAATGATTTTGAAGTACCTTTTTTATATTTTGATTATTGATAAATTTTTTAAATTTCATTTCTTATATCAAAAAAAGTTGGTCCTAAATTAAATAAATACATTTACGAACTAAAGCGGATGTTGCTGCATCACATTATTAAAGATTGTTTAAGCTTTTTAGAAAATTGAGGTATAGACTTGTGGTCAAAACAAACTTGTGAATCAATTCGCGTGAATTTTTATAGTTTTGTAATCTCTATAATTACTCCTTTTTTAATTCGAAGTAATAAAATATAATATAAATATATATAAAAATAGTTTTGATCACATGATCAATTATTTTTATTTATTCTTTCAATTTATTTACAACTCATTTTTAATAAATTCCACCTAACCGAGAACTGGTAACAATGACCGTCGTCTCGTTGTAGCGAAAAAAAACCAAGGGTTTAAGTGGGAATCGAACCCACGACCCCCACGTTGAAAGGCTAGCTCGCTACCAACTAGCCTACGGCGCACATTGGGTTCAAATGGTGCCAAAGTGGCGATTAATTGAAATTTATAAATGAAGTTTTTTTTATAAAATTTGGTATAGGGTAAAAATAGATAAAATTCTGCAACACTTGTTATCAAAATCAATCAACTAAGTTGTTTACTTTTTTTTCGGAGAGCTGTCAAAGTTAACAAATTATTGCAGTTTTTAATAAAGAAAAAAAATTGAAATTTTTTACAATTCAAGCGATTATTAGTGGTATTAAGTCTTTTAAAACAAAATCTTTTATAATGGAAACTTAAACACCAGGGATTAAGCTAAATTTTTAAATTTTTTTTGTTTATAAAAATTGTGTCTCAACTTTTTTAATAATTTTTTTAAAAAGGGTCCAAAATTGGGATATTTTCCATATTTAATGGGCCACACATATTAAGTTAGTAATAGTTGGATTTAGTTTTGTGGATTTTAAAAAAGTATAGGATATCAGCTTTTATTTAAAAGAAAAAAAAGTACGGACAATGCCCGGCCCTTTTTTTTAATTCCCATTTTTGTGTAAAAAGTCTGGGTATCATTTATTAAACAAATCCATTATATCGTCACCTAAAATGCAAAAGGCCCTAACTAACAAAAAATTCAAAATCAGTTTTTTGATTGGTTCTGGATTATTTTATCAACATACACGTCTCCACAAAAAACTAGGGCTGCATAATAAAAATTAGCGATTTTATAGCCAAAATTTAAAAACATGTGATTTTGGGCAAACGCCAATGGACGTAACTAAAAAAAACTTTTTTAATATCTTTTGATTGATTTTGATTCATATTAATTAAAAGAACGTCCTCACAAAATTTTAGCCAAATTCATTAAAAAACAACAAAATTATTCACAAATTTAAAATAAAGTTCAATACTGTTTTTTGCTTCCCCTGTAAAATTTATAAAATGTTAGTTAGGGCCTTTTGCATTTTAGGTGACGATATGTGTGTTTATACCCTTCAACTACAGTATGGGCTTACACTCACTTAGTCATTCCGTATATAACGCATCGAAATATGGGTCTAGGACCCAATAAAGTGTATATTATTGATCACTGATCGATTCTAAGACATTATGTGACTAACCGTGTGTCCGTCCGCCCGTCTGTTGTTAAGCACACCATAAAGTACATAAAACAAGAGCTAGAATCCTGAAGTTTGTCACAAATATGTATAATGATCATAGGCTGGTTAAGTTCTTGAACGAGCAAAATCGGACCAGGGGGGAAAAAGTTCCCCCTTGAAGAACTAAAACTACCCCAGAAAAATATTTTTTTTACAAGTTTTATTTGTATATTTGTTCAATAATTGAAACATTTTAATGCCATATGAAGTTCATCGACCTGAATTTAAACCAAGGGGGATCAGGAATGCCAATTTTTTTTGGTCCGCCCCTTTTTGGGGGCGTGTATAGAAAAAATAATTTAAATAATGATAAATTTGTATTAATTAGGTGCAAAAACTGACATCTATTTTTTTGGCAACGTTTATCGCGAGGGGAAGGTGTCCCCCATAGTCTCCCGGTAAACCCTCCCCCCTACGCGAAAAAAACGTCCCCTCCATTTGTTTTTTGTAGCTTTATTACATGTTCAAGGGTTTCGTGCTTTTTTCCAAAAACATAAAAAACGACTAAAAGATAAAAAAAATTTTTTTTGTTAATTTTTTTTTTCTAAAATGCTGTGTTTTTATGTATTTATGATAATTCCTTAATAGAAAACTATAATATTCCCATAAATCACTTTTTTCAGATAAATTTGTACATTTATGAGATTTTGTGAAAAACAAAAATTGGATTTAAAAAAAAAATTATAATAATATAAATACATATTATGCGTTCTTTCTTTAATTACTTTGACAGCACATTATGTGCACTTTAATTTACATTTTTTTTATTAATTTATCGCTTTTCATTCCAAAGTTACAGCAAAAATTGTGAACTATAACCCTTTTTTCCGAAAAACAAAAAAACGCCTAACAGGTTAAAAAAAAAAAAAAAATTTCCAATTTTTTTTTCCAAAATGTGTATTTTTACACGTTTATATTATGTCATCAATAAAAAAATATAATATTCTAAAACTACTGCTTATCTGAATTAATCGCCATTTTGGGTACCATCGAACCCAATGTGCGGCGGCCCCTTAATTCGATGTATATACGTTAGATTATCAATGAAATTAAATTTTCCATCACGTAAGGTTTTTAAGATATTCGCGTTTTAATATTGAACAATTTGGGTCTCCTCTGTAACGTATTCTTAAGTTGCTCAAACACAATAGAACTCGATTTAGTAAAAATAAGGCATCTTTATTCCAAATCTGACATCCAAATTTTTCTATCGCGTACTGTTTTTGAAATATTGGCGTTTGAAAAACTCAAACTCTACTGTTACGCACTTATATTCTTTATAAATCACGCTTAAATTTTCAAACGCGAATATCTCAAAAACAGAACATGCTTGAAAATTGTGGATTGCAGTTTTGGAATCAGGAGGTCCATTTTATATGAAATTAAGTCCTATTTCGTGGAAGCAACGTAAGAATACGTAACAGTGGACCCCTAAAAATGCTTTTTTTACTTTTTAACAGCGAATATCTCAAAAACGGTACGTGCTAGAAAAATTTGGACGGTAGATTGGAAGCAGGCGACCAAAATCTATAAGGACCAGTTAGAAATTTCACTGGAAGGTTTTTGCTGTCGAACAGTGTTTTTAGTGTAAATATTACAAAAAATACTCTTTTCAATCAATCTTACAAAAATAAGTGAAAAAAGAACTTCTAATTTAGAAGTTCTAAATCACCAAATAAAAATGACATAATCACACCCAAAATGCCAAGAAATATGTACTTCTAAAGAAGTGATGAAAAAAGTGCTTTCAAAAGGTCAAGTTATATTAACATCCGGATCACTACTTCAGAAGTTGTGATAAAAACACTAGTGATATAAGTTATACTTAAGTGTCAATCTTTCGCCACTGAAAAGTTGCGATAAAAAGAACATACTTTGTGTGTCACGCCCATATTAAATTCATCAATGTTTCAGTTGAAGAAGAAGTACATCTGGTTCATAAGTTGTGGTGAATTTTGTAGTGAATGGTAAGCTCTATTTTTGCTGGGGTTATTTATTTTAGAAAATTTTGTCAACAGTAAAAAATAAATGTTGATGTTTGTTAAAACAAATGAATAATTACTGGGATGGTTTTCAATTGTTTATTCACTGGTTTAAAGTGTGTTTTTCATTTGTTTTTGCCTACAAAATATTTTGAGTGTAGCTACTACAGAATTAAATAATCTACAAATCAGTAGTTTTTGCTGTACAATTGCAGCTGATAATCTCATTTAAAATAAGAATTCTACAATTGAGTGGCAACTAGAGAATATATCCCGGGATTTCCCGTCCCGGGATTCCCGGGAAATTTTTAAATTTTCATTTCCCGAAAAATTGTGAGGGATTCCCGGGAATTTTAAAAAATGTACATAAAAAAGTTAACTGCTATGTTTAGGTCACTAAATTTTTAAATATAAGGGCACCGATTTTCACGCAATACGAAATCGAAAATATGTGCTTAAAATATGCACTTAAAAATCAAAAATATGCTCTAAAAATTCAAAAATATTTACTAAAAACGTAAAAAGTATTAAAAAATCTTTTTTCATTATAAAGGTTTAAAAGGAACACATATGAACTTTAAATTCTGATTAATTTGTATTAAAAAATAAAAATTGTTTTATTCGACCTGTAAAATATTAAATTTTGAGGATGTTTATTCTGGCTCGAGGTCATTATTTTCTTTACTAATTAAAACCATGATATTCTCATAGTATAATTTTCAAGAAAATTATTTTTTTGTTTTAAATTTATTTATGTTGGTCATTTTTGCAAGACTTAATCGACACGTGTTTCGGAATTTGTCAAGATTCCATTGTCAAGATTATTTAACAAAAATAGAAACGATTTACTACAAAGTAGCAAACGAGTCTAATGACAAATCGTTTGTGCACAAACTAGAATATTAATACATATCAATTCACAATGAGAATTAGAAAGACGAAGAAATTGTACCATACTAATAAGGCAACGATTGTCAATAACCAACAAAAATATTTAAAACAATTTTACATACGATAGTCCATTGGACTACAACATTATGTTATTTGTGTTGTTGTTGTTGTGAGAAATACTCCATATTATTATTGTGAGAAATACTCCACAAATTACATATTGTTGTAGTCCAATGGACTATCGTATGTAAAATTGTTTTGAATATTTTTGTTGGTTATTGACAATCGTTGCCTTATCAGTATGGTAAAATTTCTTCGTCTTTCTAGTTCTCATTGTGGATAGAGGCGAATATGTACTTATTAATATTCTAGTTTGTGCACAAACGATTTGTCATTAGACTCGTTTGCTACTTTGTAGTAAATCGTTTCTATTTTTGCTAAATAATCTTGACAATGGAATCTTGACAAATTCCGAAACACGTGTCGATTAAGTCTTGCAAAAATGACCAACATAAATAAATTTAAAACAAAAAAAATAATTTTCTTGAAAATTATGCTATGAGAATATCATGGTTTTAATTAGTAAAGAAAATAATGACCTCAAGCCAGAATAAACATCCTCAAAATATAATATTTTAAAGGTCGAATAAAACAATTTTTATTTTTGCATTTACTGTTTTTCATTTCGTTATCTTGTTTCCTTTTAAAAGGACTTCAAAGTTTTAGGCCGCTGTTCCAAAAAAAGTAATTCACATAAAAAATGTGAAAATGAAAATTTCCGAATTTTTTTGGTGTTCTAGATTTTTTTGATTATTCGATTTCAACTTTATATGAAAACGTGATCAACAAAACACTAAACTTGATTTCATGTGATTCGGAAATTTTCATGTGAATTGAAAAGTTGTGAAAGACAGAACAGAGGCCTTAGACGATTAAATTTTGTAAAATATTCCCTAAATATTTTTACTTGTCCTAGGGTATTTTTTTATACATTTTTTTTTTTAAATATTTGTACTTGTACTAGGATGTCAGTAGTGATGGCAACTGAAAGAGGAGGATCTCCACTAATTTCCCTATTTTTTATTATTTTAACATATGAGGTAAGTTATCCATTTTTGTGTTGTTTTTCATATAATTAATCATAACTTCGGTGATAACCCAAAGATTTTGGTCAAACCGACATTTTTGATATTTTTTGAAAGTAGAGATCAACTGGACAAAAACTGCATTTACAGTTTTTTATTTCGTGATCCTGTTTCCTTTTAAAATGACTTCGAAGTTTTAAATTACACATTTTGTAAATTTTTTTTCAATATTTGTTCTTGTCCTAAGATGACACTGGTGATGGGAAATGAAAGAGGCGGATCTCCCCTAATTTTTCAATATTTTTATTTTGCCATATCCGGATAAAAGGATGTGAATAAAGTCCATTAAAACTTTATCAAAATATTTTGTTAAAAATTTTGAATGATATTGAAGGACAAATTTTGGAAAGGACGTAACTTACCTCCTTTTTCCTTATATTATAAAAATAATAAAATAGGAGAATTAAGGGAGAACCTCCTCTTTCATTTTCTATCACTACTGGCATCCTAGGACAAGTACAAATATTTAAAAAATATTTTATAAAATTTAATTCTCTAAAATTTTAAAGTCATTTTAAAAGGAAACTGGATCACGAAAAGAAAAACTGTAAATACAGTTTTACTACATTTAGTCTTTAGCTTCAAATGTATATTATCCAGTTCGTGTTTTTCATGTTTGTCGGACAGTGTAATACATATGGTGCATTCCATGTCAAATCGGACACTTTGAAAAAAAAAATTCTTAGATTTTTTTCAGATTTTTTTGATGACCCGTTTAAAAGATATCGAATTTTTAAGAATTGGTAGTTTGTTCCTTTACTCAAACTTCGTTTAATCATAACTTCTTCAAAAGTGGTACAAATTTAAATTTTTTTTTTCGAAATTTTTATTTTTTTTCGTACTTTTTAAAAAAAAATCTTAATAGTGCTCTAGTATGCGATTTTTAAGTTTTAAATTAAAATTTAATTTTTGAAAATGTTTGTACCTTTCGATTTTTTTGAAATTTTTTTGTGTAAAACTTCTATCTATTCTACAAATTTTTTGCCCAGTAGAATCATGGGATAACGATTATTACTATTTTTTAAAAATTTTTGAAAAAAATTTATTGTAATTTTCCAATCTTAAAATCAAGTCTACTGCTCCAATGGTGTGTCATAAAAGGGTCATTTTCTAAACCGACCCCCATTAATTTTTTAGTCTTAACATTTCTTTGGAGCAAACTAATACCCTATCTTCAATTTCTAAGGGGGCTCCCACACAAAACGACATTTTTTTAAAATTTATTCCAACCGCTCTAACTGCCCTAATAGTGCCCTTAGAGCATTGTTTCCCAACCTTTTTTACGCCACGCCCCACTTTTAAGTTAAAAAAATTGTCTTGTCCCCCCTACACTAAAAAATTTTTTTTTGGTTTTTGTAATTTTTGTTTCTAATGAAAAATTACTACTTTTTTAGCAAAGTTTTTGTAAAATAAGCATTTAAATTAAGTTTTTAGTAAAAATGTTAAGAAATTATCAAGATTTTTGTAGTTAATTTTGCAAAAAAAAAATTGTTTTTGTAGTTAATTTGATTAAAAAAACCTTGAAAATTTGCTCGTTGCCCCCCTGGAACCTTCAAATTGCCCCCCAGTGGGGCGAGAATCAATGATTGGGAACCATTGCCTTAGAGCAACACAATGTATGACCGACCCACAATATTTTTATACCCTCCACTCTAGTGATAGAGGGTATATATAAGTTTGTCATTCCGTTTGTAACACCTCGAAATATTGGTCTAGGACCCCATAAAGTATATATATTTATGATCCTCGATCGATTTTAAGTCGATCTAGCGATGTCCGTCCGTCCGTCCGTCCGTCCGTCCGTCCGTCCGTCTGTCTGTCTGTCTGTCCGTCCGTAGAAAACACGCTAACTTTTGAAAGACTTTACAGAGGCTACTGAAGTTTGGCATATATGTTTGTCATTTACCTGGTCAGGTTGGTATTGCAATCCAGCCAAATCGGTCCAGTGGTTCAAAAGTTATGAGCAAAAGAGTAAATTTCGGCAAGGGTGTTTTGCGAATTTACGAGATAAAAAACACGATAACTTTCGAAAGACAATGATGAGACTACTGAAGCTTGGCATGCATCTTTGCCGTTCCCCGGGTCTATTTGGTATTAAATTTCAGCTCAATCGGTCCAGTGGTTCAAAAGTTATAAGCAAAACCCTGAATATCAGATTAGTTTCATATAAAATGCCACGTGTTTTAACAAGTTTTAAAAGCATTGGTGGTAACTAAACAATGCTTTTCAAACTAGTTTAATTTTAAAGCAATGCTTTTTAAACTTGTTTAGTTTTAAAAGCATGGTAACTTAAAAATTACACTCGAAAAAAATTTTACACTCAAAAAAATTTTACACTCAAAAAAAATTTTACACTCAAAAAAAAATTTACACAAAAAAAATTTAGTTTTTTTTTTTACAAAAATGACAATATTTTGTGTACATACGTACGTGAATTCACTCAGAAATATTTTTACAGTAAAAAAATTTTTAATTTTTCCTTTAAAAAAAAAAATGACAAAAAAGAGTTTTTTACTCAACATAAAATATTTCTAATCAAAATTGTTAATTTTTTCACGTTAAAAAATGTACTACCCTTTAAAAAAATGCATTGTGGAGGGTATTCATAGATTCGGCAAAGTCGAATTTAATTTTTCTACTTGTTTTAATTCCAAACATTTTCTCTGAACACACGTACCCTCTATCTTATCTAATTTAATCAGCTTCATTAGTGAGACCGACCCCCATTTATTTTTACCCTACCACATTTTTTTAAAACATACCTACGTTCTATCTCCACTCCTTAAGTAGGATTCCATTCAAAATTCCATTTTTATAAAATTTGCTCCAACTGTTATTTGTATGGGAGCCTACTTAGGGAGTGCAGAAAGGGCGTAGGTATGTTTTAAAAAAATGTTGTAGGGTAAAACTAAATGGGGGTAGGTCTCACTAATGACCCCTCTCGGACGCACCATTGTACCGGTAGAAGCTGATTAAATAAAACAAATTTACAAAAAATAAAAAAATTGTATTGGGACCGCCTTAACAGTTTAAGATAGAGGGTAGGTGTGTTCAGAGAAAATGTTTGGACTAAAAAAATATTGTGGGTCGGTCATACATATTGTTGCTCTAAGGGCACCTTTAGGGCAGTTAGAGCGGTTGGAGCACATTTTAAAAAATGTCGTTTTGTGTGGGAGCCCCTTAGAAGTTGGAGATAGGGTATTAGTTTGTTCCAAAGAAATGTTTTTACGTAAAAATTAATGGGGGTCGGTCTAGGAAATGACCCCTCTATGACGCACCATTGGAGCAGTAGAAATGATTATAAGATTGGAAAATTACAATAAATTTTTTTCAAAAAATTTAAAAAATAGTAATAATCGTTATCCCATGATCCTACTGGGCAAAAAATTTTTAGATTCGATAGAAGTTTTACACAAAAAAATTTAAAAAAAACGGAAAGTACAAACATTTTCAAAAATGAGATTTAAATTTTAAAACTTAAAAATCGCAACGCTTTTAAGATTTTTTTTTGGATTTTTTTTTTTTTAAACTACGTAAAAAAATAAAAATTTTTAAAAAAAAATACCACGAAGGAGCTTTCGAAGGGTACTAAAAACTGTAAACAAATTGGGAAAATCTAAAAAAAAAATTCAAAGTGTCTGATTTGACATGGAATGCCCCATATATAAAATATAGCCACGTTTCATAAGCAGATATTCTTTTTATTTTGTAAACTTGTGTATTTTAACAAAATTATTTTAATTTTTAACTTGTTGATCTCCACGTAGTGATAACGCAAAAATATACAAATTACTAACAAATTGAGGACAACAATAAACAAAAATTTACTTCAGAAAAATTGTTTACAAAAGTGTCCACTTAAATGAAATAGAAGATGCCGTAATATAAACAAAATTCAAAAAAAAAAAAAACGGTTTAGAAATAATAACTTACAAAAAAATACATGATAACAAAACATAGATTAAATCCAAAGATTATGTCAAATTTATTAAAACAAGAAAATACAATTTACAGATTCAAAAACTTAAAAAAAAAAAAAATATTTTTCACTTCAGCCAACCAACAATGACTAAGTTATTTTAAGAAAAAAACACATTCATATAAATATATTTCTTAACATTTAAAAAAAAAATATTTTATGATTGAATGACAAAAAAAAAAAAAAACTACAAAAACAAATGAGTGACTGAATGACGGACGGAATGACTAAATGACTTGACTGAACCAAAGATTTTGATGGACAGACATCAGATAAAACAAGTGCTCTAAAACTGCATTTGCATCTTGTATAGTAAAGTTCACATACTTACACTAAAAATTCAACTATTGCATTTGAAATTAAAGAAAACTTTAAAAAAATAATTTTTTCAAAGAAATCTTTAAGGTAAAATCAACATTTCAATACCATATAATAACTGAATTGTTAAAAAATCATTCATTTCATTCACTCAAAATATTATGAGTTTATAAACGACTTTTCTGATTTCTTGTTTAATTTCATAACACAAAAATATAGAAAACAATACAATTTTCGTTTTTTGTTTAGAAATTTTCCCAACAATACCCAAACATGATTAAGAAAGACACTTTTACACAATAAAACTATTATTTGTCAAAAAGGAGTTTTTAATACTCTGACTTCAGTTCTTTTCTCTTAATTGTTGTTAAATTTTATTGGTGGCATGTGAAGCTGTGACATCTTGCTACACAAATTGGGAATTACAAAAGTTTTCAAATGTTAACGATACATAGTGACAGTTACATCAAGTAGGAATTTGTTTAACTTTTAATTTTTTTTTTCTACAAATCTTTCTTTTTTTATTTGTCCGTGGTCAGTCATTGTTTTTTACTGTTAATGCTAGTTATGTCAATATTAAAAATAAGAATGACATTAAGCTGACCTTAAATAAAGTGTGAGAATATTTTCGATTTGTTTTTATATTAGAAGGGTGTTTCTATTTGATTAGAGAAGTATTTAGTTTTTTGTTTCACATGTTCATTTACATAAAACGATGGAAAAATTCCATTATAAGACCCATAATCAGTTTTAAAACAAAGGACTTAAGAAACGAACCTGATTGAACTAAATAAAATACGAAGCAGTGTTTACGAAATTTTAACTATTATTTATTTTTTATTTTACAACAGAAATTAAAAGAATTTGTAAGCATCTTAAATCAAATACACTTAATATTCAATTCTGGCGAAAAATTCCCCTTTTACAGGAAAACATTAATATTTTAATATAAGGGTTCAAGTTGAAAAATTGCAGAAGAAAGATCGAATTTCTAAAAATTATAGACATTTCTGGTATTCCCATACCGGTTTCAAACACTCCAATGTCGGTTTGTCTTGTTAACGGAAACTGTTTTTTATATATGAGGCATTCCACACCAAATGTTCAGCAAAAAAAAAGTTGTGTCGTGTCAATATTAAATCATTTGCAAAGTATTCGCTCTTGGGTTACTATTAAATAACAAAAATAAAATTTAAGTTTTTTCAAAAAGTGGGCTTTGTAGGCGTGGTCAAATATTGAAAATATCAAACTTTTTTGCCTGAGTACCTTTACTTCAATATTTATGCAAATTAAATGAAACACAGTAAATTCTTTGAGACAAAAGTTTTTTATAGATTTTTGTATGGGCTATGGATTAAAAAATAAAAATTGGAAAATTTTCAGAAGAAGTTCTGAATTTTTCAAATTTAAATTTAAACTTTATTTATCAAAAAACACGCCGCAATTTTATTTTTTTTTTTTAATTTTAAAAAAAAAAAGTTAAAATTCTTTCCTATCTGTTATGAAATTTTCAGAGATGTGTTTTGTCTTGTTTTCGAGAAATCAAATGTTAAAAATTGCAATCCCTTATTTTAGACAATAATGGTGTATAAATCGTGTGCGTATGAGTAATATCAATACTTAAAAAATATTTTAAGAGGCGATGGGAGCGTGAGTGTGTTTTTATTTATGATCACGCACGCTAATGAAAGAACAAATTTAGTCACGCGTGATATTTTGTTTTGCTCACGCTCATTCACGCACGCGTGAGTAGGAAAAAATAAGTCACGGTCACGTTGATCACGTTAGCGTGAGTAAAATAAAATATAGTGCGTGAATAATTTTTTTTCTTTCATTAGCGTGCGTGATCGTAAATAAAATCTAACTCACGCTCCTATCGCTTCTTAAAATAATTTTTAAGTATTGGCATTACTCATACGCACACGTTTTATACACCATTATAAACAACTGTTACCAGGCACCCCTTTTTACCCTAAAATTTTAAAATTTGTCCTTCTCATCGGTGTTATTTTTGGGGCTTTTAGTTTAATAGTTAGATAGCTAAAAAAAACATTTTCCACCTTTTCCCCTCAAAATTAAATTTTCCAAAAACTGTTTTTTTGTGCTAGGTGATCCTATATTTAAAATATCAAGTTTCTGAACCATTATTCCAAAAAATATAAGAATAACCAAATTTGCACTTTGTTATCCCCTTTGCGATCGGCAAAGGGGAAACAGAATTTCCAAAAAGAACTTTTTCCAGCATTCAACATTGGGATTAGCATCATTACTTCATAAAATATAAAAAGTATAAAAAAACCCTTTTTTACACCTCTAGAAACGGCATATTTAAAAAAAAATTCAGCAGAATTTGTTTTACCGAAGGCCTCTACATTCCAAAATTCAAGCATCTACGGTCATTATTATAAGAACAGAAAAAAAGGACTAAAAATACACTTTCTTACCCCCGTTAGAAACGGAATTTCCAAAAAGTACATCTTCTAGAATGTTTTCATTCACCGCTTCACCGCAAAATCCTATATTCCATATTTAAATTTTTTAGGATCATTTTTTCAGCAAATATTGAAAGTACAAAAAGGATTTTATGTTCCTAATTTTAAGTTTCTAGAATCATTACGTCAGAAAATATCAAAAGTACAGAAAATACATTTTTTTAGCCATTTTACCCCAAAATGTATTTTTCCCAGAATGTTTTTTTACCGTTTTCTCCTACATTACCGTTTTCTCCTACATTACTTTTTAAAAAAGGTACTTTATATAAAAGGTACTTTTTTTTAAAAGGTACTTTTTTTAAAAGGTACTTTTTTTAAAAAGGAACTTTTTTTTAAAAGGTACTTTTTTTTAAAAGGTACTTTTTTTTAAATGTACTTTTTATAAAAGGTACTTTTTATAAAAGGTACTTTTTATAAAAGGTACTTTTTATAAAAGGTAGTTTTTATAAAAGGTACTTTTTATAAAAGATACTTTTTATAAAAGGCACTTTTTATAAAAGGTACTTTTTATAAAAGGTACTTTTTATAAAATGTACTTTTTATTAAAGGTACTTTTTATAAAAGGTACTTTTTATAAAAGGTTCTTTTTATAAAAAGGTTCTTTTTATAAAAGGTACTTTTTATAAAAGGTACTTTTTATAAAATGTACTTTTTATAAAAGGTACTGTTTATAAAATGTACTTTTTATAAAAGGTACTGTTTATAAAAGTTACTTTTTATAAAAGGTACTTTTTATAAAAGGTAAAGTACCTTTATTACGGGATTATTTAAGGAAATGTAAAAGATACCAAAAGCACAGCTGTTTATCAGGGTACGGTACAATGGACTATTTTAAGTCTGAGCGCCATGGACTTGCCTAGAAAAATTTACTTATTTTTAGGCTTGTACAACCCACCCTCAACTCAACTCAACTCAACTCAACAGCTGTTTACCCTTTTTACCCCCTTAGAATCATCATTGGCAATAATCCAGCCTTAGTGGATCTATATTCCGGGAGGTGAACATTAGAGGAGTCCTTAAAATCGAAAATCACCTTTTTATACATGGTAGGGTCCTAAATTGTTCTATAGTATCTAAAAATGAGTGAGCCAAATTTTGGGGACAATCGGCCAAAAATAACTCGTGCCGAAAATAGATTGAAGTTTTGGAACATTCTTAAATGAAAGAAAAACCCATTTTTCTAGTTTTTAGAAAAATTATGGTATTTGTTATTTTTTGTTAAATTTTTTGTGAAATAATATGAAAACGGTATTAAATTTCCTTTCCAAAAAGTCTAATAAAATTAAAATCGGATAAAGAAAAGCATTTTACGGATACATGCCCCAGACCATTGTAGGGTTTTCAAAGCCAAAATATTCGATTTGAATTTCTATAAGTTGTTTGGAAAGGTAATTTGTTACCATTTTCATATTATTTAACAACAAATTTAACCAAAAATAACATACACCAATATTTTTCAAAAAACTAGGAAAAATAGGTTTTTTCATAATATAAGAGTGCCCAAAAATTTTAATCCATTTTCGGCACGAGTTACTTTTATCCGATTGTCCCTAAATTTTGGCTCACTCATTTTTAGATACTAAACTACAATTTAGGACCCTACCAGGTATTAAAAAGTGATTTTTAAAAATTACCGTAGTCGTAAGGACACCTTTACTGTACACATGAGCCGGCATAAAAAATGCTAAGAGTACGGCCGAAAATAAAATACTCAGTTTTCTAGATAAATTCGCGTTTTCGCGAAAAATGCAAAAAAAAAAAATTTTCGCACTATAGAAAAAATTCACTCCAGTCAGAAAGTGGTTATAAAAATAACATTCCCACGTCTCTCAGGTTTTTTAAATCAATGCACGTTTTTCGCGAAAAATGCATATAATGTTAAATTGTGTTTCACAAAATAAGTGTAAAATAAGTCGAAAAAATTTAGAAAATTTGCTTCTGAGAAAAATAGTGTTAATAGATGTGTTCAGTAAAATGGCGGTTCTGTTCTTGGAATATATTAACCCTCTATCTATGTACTTAATTTTGAGCCCTACTTTCAGACTTTTTCTTTCTGGTCCATGTGTACAAAAGTGTGTCGGACGGTGTAATATGCGTTAAAGAAATAAAAAATTATATTTTCTTTATCTTATAGATATAAAAAGTACCATTCTACACCACTTTTACCAATTTAGGAACCCCTTTATACCCTAAGATTTTAAAATATGTCCTTCTCGTGGGTGTTATTTCTTCTGGAAGATACTACACATCAAATTTAAAAAAAGGGTACTTCTTTCAAAAAGGCACTTCATACAAAAGGTACTTTTTACAAAAGGTACTTTTAACAAAAGATACTTTTAAAAAAACTACTTTTTACAAAATGTATTTTTAACAAAAGGTACTTTTAAAAAAACTACTTTTAACAAAATGTACTTTTAACAAAGGGTACATTTTACAAACGGTAATTTTAACAAAAAGTACTTTTAACAAAAGGTAATTTTTATAAAAGGTACATTTTAAAAAAGGTACTTTTTACAAAAGATACTTTTTGCAATAGGTAATTTTACAAAAGGTAGTATCCCACATTCCAAATTTCAGGTGTCTAGGGATCTTTATATTGGAAAATATAAAAAGTACCAAAAGTACACATTTTACCCTTTTTACCACTCTTAGAATTTTCAAAAAGTACTTTACTTCACTAAAGGATTCTACATTTAAAATATTAAGTGTCTAGGATCATTATTTCAGTATTTTTATGCGATTATCCTTACAAAAAATTTCTTATATTAAAATTATAACAACAAAATTTTTTTGACAAAAGTCAGGAAATTCGTGATTCACTAAAAATAAAAGCATTCATAATTTACAAACCAGCAAAAAGCTTAAAATCAAATATAAAACAGAACATTGTATAAATTGAAAACAAAATAAAAGAAATCACGTAATTTTGAAAAAAAAAAAAAATTAAATCCTTAACAAGAATCACTTTAATCATCCATGAAGATGAACATAAAATGCACTTTATTTTTGTACAATAAAAATCAACAACAACTAAAAAAAAATAAATGAAAATGAAACATATTTTTTCACACTTTTTATTCCGCTGTTGTGTACTAACTACACACGTATTGTTTAATTAAAAATCATACCACAGCACGTTTTATACAGAAGTCACCATAAGTGAAAATTACACAAAAAAAAGAAGCAAAATTTAAAGAAATCATACTTTAAACTACACTTTTCAAGATGACAATGAATGAAGAGGATACAACATTATAAGGGGACATATAAAATTGTTTGGATATGTAGTTTAGGAGAAGGATACCTATGGAATACCAAAGGCAAAAGTCTAAGATTTTGAGAAATTTTTCTTATACAAAAAAGTCTTAAAATTTTTGAATTTTTGAGTAGTCTCTTTCGACCTCTACAAAAACCGTTAGAACTAATTTTTAGAAAATGGAGTCGGTCGCCGTTTTGTAGCTTATAGCGTCCTCTACAAAATGGCGAAAGTTCAGGGTTGCCAGATTTTTTTTATACCGATCTGGCAGCTTTGAATAAA
Source organism: Pegoplata infirma (assembly GCA_963921195.1). Classification (NCBI taxonomy): domain Eukaryota; kingdom Metazoa; phylum Arthropoda; class Insecta; order Diptera; family Anthomyiidae; genus Pegoplata; species Pegoplata infirma. The sequence goes on from OY992536.1 coordinate 96,978,169, forward strand.
AAAATAGCACTAAACAAGTAAGAGTGTTAAATTCGACTGTGCCCAATCTTTTATACCCTCCAACATGCAAAAAAATAAAAAAAAAATGCAGGGGCGTTTTATTTTTTTTTTGGGGGGGGGGGGGTCAGGGGGTCGCTAGTAGTAATTGAGGGGGGGGGGCAAATTCTCCCTCGAATATGTGTTTAAAAATTCATTCTTATGCTTTTTGCACTAAAGAAATACAAGATTATCATTATTAAAAAAAAAAAAATGTTTTATTCCACGCCCATAAAAGGGGGCGGGCCGAAAAAACAACATTTTCTAATTCTCTGGGTTCAAATGCAGGACTGTGAACTTTGTGAACTTTTTGTGGCATAAAAATGTTGCATTTGTTAAACAAAAACACAAAAAATCATGTAAAAATATGGTATTTTTCAGAGGTTGGTTTAGTTCTTCAAGGGGGAACTTTTTTCCCCCTGGTCCGATTTTGCTCATTTACGAACTTAACCTGCCTATGAACATAAGAGATATTCGTGCCAAATGTCGGGAGGGTAGCTCTTTTATTTTGGACTGCATCGTGTTAACTACAGACGGACAGACGGACGGACAGACGGACAGACGGACGGACAGACGGACGGACGGACGGACATCGCTAGAATGTCTTAGAATCGATCACTGATCATAAATATATATACTTTATGGGGTCCTACACCGATATTTTGATGCGTTACACACGGAATGACAAAGTGAGTATACCCCCATACTGTAGTTGGAGGGTATAAAAATAGCACTTTTTGAGTCGTTCTCACTTTCAATCGCGTATATCTCGGTAAATAGTGCCACTATGAAAAAGTGCATAAAAGCAAAGTTGTCGGCCTTGAGCAACATTTGTGCCGAAGACCCGAAAGCTCTCCGATCGTTTAAAAAACAAAAGCGTTTAATAACAGGTTAATTAATCGAATTTCCATACAAAATTTTCTTTAAAAACCTTTCATTAGACTCTTGTAACTTTTATGAATTTGAAGGTTAAACTTTCCCGGAGAAAAGGTTTCAGATTCGAAAACACTTTTCCTATAAAAGGTCTCAGATTTCCTATACAAAAGGTCTAAGATTATGAGACACTTTTCCTATAGAAAAGGTTTCAGACTCTGAGACACTTTTCCTATAAAAAAGGTTTCAGACTCTGACACACTTTTTCTATAGAAAAGGTCTTCTTTTTTGTCTCAAATTCTGATAAGTTTTCCTGTAGAATAGGTTTAAGATTCTGAGACACTTTCCTTTAAAAAAGGTCTTAGATTCTGGGATACTTTTCCTTTATAAAAAGTGTTATATTATGAGACGCGTTTCCTATAGAAAATATTTTAGATTCTGAGACACTTTTCCTTATAAAAAGGTCTCAGATTTTGAGACACTTTCCTATTGAAAAAAGTCTCAGATTTAGAGACACTTTTCTACAGAAAATGTCTCAGATTCAGAGACACTTCTCTACAGAAAAGGTCTCAGATTCTGAGACACTCTTCCTATAGAAAAGGTCTCAGAGACCTTATCCAGAAGGCTGTTAAAAATTTCCACAGAGCTTCGAGAAATTTTAGACCAATTAGCCTGTCTTCTTTTTTGTTAAAGACAATGGAACGAATGACAGACTCATATTTGCGTGGAGTGATTGACCCGAGGTCGGCAAGACACTATACATACATACTGCAAGGGTAGATCAACGGAATCAGTTCTTCATGAGCTTGTTGGTCGAGAGATCGCTTTTGGTAAAGGAGTACACTTTTGCGGCCTTTCTTGATATAGAGGGGGGATTTTAATAATGCCATCACAGACTAGATAATTGTGGCATTTTCTGGTCTGGGAGTAAAGGGTGCGATCGTTTAAATGGTGGAAAATCTACTTTCTAATAGACGCATAACGTCTGAATTGGGAGCGTTTTACATATCTCGATTTGTCAATAGGGGCACACCACAGGGAGGTGTTCGCCTCTTCTTTGGAACCTGGCAGCGAAATTAATGCTGCTATCTCTAGAAGCACGTGGGTGTCATGTAAAGGAAAAGCATCTGCCAACATTGAGGGACATTCTTCTGGGTTCTCTGAAATATCTGTCTAAAGGGGCAAGATGCTTTGGTCTAGGAGGTAATCCAAGTTAAACAGAGCTTTTCTAATTTACTAGAAAAAATAGAATTCCTGATTTTGATCCTATTTCTCTGGATGGCACTGAAATCACCTTCTCAGATGGAGCCAAGTATCTTGGAGCATTTCTTGATAAGAAGTTGAATTTCAGGCGTATAATTGAGGAACGGGTGAGAAAAGCAACGATTGCTTCATATTCCTGTAAAAGGGCCATTGGAAAACGATGGGGTTTTAGACCTGAAGTCGTTCAGTGGATTTATAAAGCGGTGGTGCGTCCAATTCTGCTGTATGGACTCATTTTCTGGAGGCCTACTTCAGAGACAAAACGGAACTGTGGGTTCATCACGAAGGTATAGATAATGGCGTCGATTTCTATCACTGGTGCTCTTCGTACTACACTTACGGCTGCATTAGAAATCCTCCTTTACCTGATACCATTGGACATATTGGGTATGTAGCCATGTCGTTAATTCGACTTAATAGCACACTGCAATGGAGGAGCAGCGAGTGTGGCCATATCGCTATCTTGAAGAAGACAACGATACCACAAAGAGTATACTGTGCTCCATCTATGAGCCTTTTTGAGGAGTCTTGGATGAGATGCATTTTCGGTATTAGCCTTGATACATTTTTAAACCGATGGCTCGAAGCTGCACGAACAATTGTCTTTAGAGTCTATTCGGAAGAGCTTGGGTTGAGCCTGGCTCAAAGTTTGCCAGATTATTGCAGTGTGGTTGATTGAGTTGCAATGCGTTTTCAACAACCGCGGTCAACGTCTATTTTGAAAACAAGATCTGCCCTTAACTGCCGCACGTCTTTAAACGAAATGGCCAAGCCGTTTAAGATACGACTCCTGTGGGTCCCAGGGCACATAGACATTGCAGGAAATTGCAAATCTGATGAGTTTGTAAGACTTAACTACCTTGCAGGTTTCAACAGAACTGGAGTATGTTAATATGCCCCTAGAAACTTCAAAACACAATCTACGGCTTTGTTCCGCAAAGGAGGCTAATTAGAGATGGGCACATGGATGGACGTGTAAGACAACACGAAAGATTTGGCCTTTTCATAACCAATGCGCTCAAGTGACTGATATTGCTTCCCAAAGGGGAGATTTCGACGGTGGTTTCTGTAACTATCGGAAACTGTCTTATAGGAAAGCGCATGTTGAATGTGCCGTCAAATGACTGTTGCTGGAGTTGCATGGATATGAAGGAGCTTAAAACTATCGAACATATCTGACATTTCCCTGCATGGTCAGAGACTGGTTACACAGGGATCTAGGGAGCTGCCCGATCTTTTTGAATTGTCGGATATTAAAATTCAATATTTTAGGAGCTTCGTAAGAAGCTCAAATTAAATTAACGGCAGGGACTAATAGGGAAACCTATTACGGTAGGTTTGACAACGGACCTCAGACTCTATGTGTGCTGACGCAAAACGTCAGAAACTACTTATATCCTAACCTAAGGTCTCACATTCTAAGACACTTTTCCTATAGAAAGGGTCTGAGATTTTGAGGCACTATGTAGTTGGTTTCAATTCGATACAAAGATTCTGATTTATTTGAGACATTTTTATATCCTACACCACTATGTGGTACAGGGTATAATCAGTTTGTGCTGATGTTTGTAACTATCCGAAATATTGGTCCTAGAACAACCTTCAGGTATACCGATCGACTCAGAATTTTCTGAGACGATTTGCGATTCCCTTCCGTCTGTCAATCTAAACGTTGTGACCACGATGTAGGTCACAAATATCTACCGATTTATATGAAATTTTAAACTTAATCTTTCTTTGGCCTAAGGACGAAGCCTATTGAAATCGATCCAAGTTTAGACCTAGCCCCCACACAAACGTCTGTTTATAATTTGGCTCAAATGACTCTAATACCCGTATTATAATAGGTATCCTTTCGAAACTTGGCAGGTAAACAAATTTCGTATTCACAAATCATCGTTCTAAATTTTAAAGGAATCGTAGCAGTTATTCTTATAGTCTTCATAAATCTCTTAAAATTGGAAATATTTGATCAATATTTTGTTTGTAGGTGTTAAACGTGTACTTTGGTAGTACACGTGAATAAAATTGTACCTTTTTTGAACTTAGACAAATATAAAAATTTCGATAATCAGTAAAATCGGTCTATTGGCAACAAAAAGAATCAATTTTCACTAAAATTTTGTGTGTTTTCTTTTATAAGTGTTTTCTACACTTATAAAAGATCTAACAAAAGATAGATCTAATCGGTCAATGTTTGGACTTGGAACTCATTTTCCGAAAACACTAGTGTAGGGTATCAAATTCACCGACTAAAATTTTCTTACTTATTCTTATATACAAAGAGACTATTTTACTTTGGTTTACTTCCCTTGTTAGTTAAAACCTTTTGATTCCTTCTTTTGCTGATGTGTTCTTGTTGTTAATTTTTTTTTATATATACCACCATTCATTTATAGCTAACGATCTTCGTCATCATCATCCTTTACTTGTTTAGCTGAAGCATGAAATAGTAGTAGCATGTGTGAAGGATCTTGTTTAGGGATTTTTTTTTTATTTGTTGTTATTCTGCTTGTGTCTAGCTGCCGTTTTTTGCACTTTAAGAACGTGCCTCTTTTCCAATTGAGTTAAAGTTAATGTCATGGTTGTTAAGAGGATTGTTTGTTACACAGTGTTTAATAATGATGATGATGATCATAATGATGATGGTGGTGTTTGGTAGTGTAACTAAATATAACAACAACAGTAGCAGCCACACATCAACAAAACGTCACTTGAATACGAGTCAAGCAAAAATAAGTGTTGCTGTAATTATGGACACGTTTTTTTGCAAATTATTTATTTGCGAAATTAAAAAAAAAAGTCGGAAATTAAGGATTTTAATTTATTTTCTTTTATATTTTTAATAAACATAAAGTTGTAAAATTTATTTTCAAAAAAAAAAAAAAAATAATTTAAAAACAAAAGACTTAAGCAACAAACTTTACTAACACAAATAATTTAATTTGATGATAATAAATAGAAGGTTAGCTATCTGCAATCATATTGAACGGAATAGCTCACGCGAGTACTAAATAGGAGCACAACGTAAAATAACATCACTCTCTCAAAAACTGGCGCCCACCGTGGGGCCAAAAATTTGGGTTTTTAAATATTTTAAAAATTTATATTCCCGAGTAAAAATGTTTAGATATATTTTTATATATCACGTCTTATCCGAGATTTAAAAGATCTTACTCGGATCAGTACTGATCCGAAATTTGAAAGGTTAGGTTAGGTTAGGGTGGCGGTGCCAGATGGGCACTCCGCATAGACCAATTGGTCCATAGCGATACCACAAAACTTTTTCCGCTTATCGATGTAAACTAAATACATTGACCTTCATTGCGAATTGTTTCAAGCTCTTCAGGTCTATCCTCGTAATTTCCTCCAAAGTCTCGAACTGTGAACTTCCTATAATTGATAGTCGAGTTCGTGCCAAAGCCGGGCAGTGACACAGGATGTGTTCAATGGTCTCTTCGACGTCTGGTGTCTCGCACCTTTTACAGTTTGCGTCCGTAATAAGATTCATGTTCTTGGCATGTTTTCCGACAAGACAGTGTCCCGTTATTAAACCTGTCAACATACGACATTCTATTCTCGTAAGTGTAAGTAAGAATTTAGTTCTTCCTAAATCATAGCGTGGCCATAAAATTCTGCTTATACGACTTGTCCCAAGTTCCTTCCATCTTCGATTTGCTTTGGCGACAGTAAGGGTATTTCGTTTTAGTTTGAAATGCTGGAGTGGCGGTGAAAGCATTATGGTGGTACCTATGCCATCTGCTCCAAGTTTCGCGAGTTCGAAATTTGAAAGATAAGTACTGATCCGAAAAATGGATCGCTAAGATTAGATCAGTTTTAATCGGACGGATACAATGTTACCCGAGTAAAAAAGATCTGATATAATCATATATGCTATTATATAATTATTTATATTTATATATGGTTATGCATGAACATTGATATGGACATATAAGTTTATATATAGCATTGTATTTTTCCTTATTTTTTAATATGATAACATACATATTCATATCTATTTACATACCGATCTATATGAAATTAGATATGACATATAATGTCGGGAATTTTTAGATATGGCAGATAAAAAGATATATGATTTTATTTATAATTATATCCCGAAAAAAATTTTCTAAATTTTCTAAGTCCCGGACAATTAAATAAAAATTAAAAAATTTTATGAAAATTTTCCAAAGTCCCGGAGTAAAAAAGTCATTTGGAGTAAAAAAATCATTGAAAATGTTTTTAGGAGAAATTTTATTTTTTTTGAAAAATTTTTAAGTTCCGAAAAAATGTTTTTAAATTTTCTAAGACACAAACATTTTTTGGAATTTTTAAATCCCTTAAAAATGATTTTAGAAAAAAAATTACAAATTTTTAATAATTTGCTAAGTCCCGAAAAAAATCCGAAGAATGCAATAAAAACTCTTCTTTCACGTGATTCACGCGTGAATCACGCGTGATCGTGAGTGAAATTTATTTCTACTCACGTGATCGTGAGTGCGCGTGATTATAAAAATTAGTTTCGTGCGTGAGCGTGCGTGAGTAATTTATGTTTCGTGAGTTTGCGTGATTGTTTTGTGCTGTTTAAAACAGAAAACGATTAAAAAAATCGTCATTATATTGAATTTGGAGGGTAATTAATTACAAATTATGATTTTTAATATTGTTTTAAGGAAATTCAATACTTTTTGTGCAAGAAATCGAAAGACTTAAAATAAAAATTTGCTAATTTTAATTTCGTGAGTCTTCGTGAGCGTGATTATTTCGTGAGCGTGAGAAAAATTGTAGTTACTCACGTGAGCGTGCGTGAACGTGAGCAGAAAAAATAATGTCGTGCGTGATCGTGCGTGAGTAATATTTTTATTTCGTGAGCGTGAGCGTGCGTGAGTCAAAATTCACTCACGCGCCCATCTCTAATCCAATCTGATAAAATAATTTCTAATTTCACGTTTGAAATTCCAAAAAAAATTCACCAGATTTCATCTAATTATATAAAAATTTATCTAATTTTAACAGATAAGATATGATTTAATACAATTAGATAGACCCATTTTTGGGATCAAACTTAATCAAATTTGATATTATTTTATCAAAAATAATAGAATTTGATACAATCGTATAATATTCGATCCGCCAATTTTCGGATCAAAATTAATATGGATTTACATAAAAGCATATCTGTTCATATATAATTAAATATTGCGTCATATAACTTTTTTTTATTCGGGTATACGAAAAATGGGTTTATGTAATTAGATAAACCTATTTTTCGGATGAAATTGTATCCGTCCGATTAAAACTGATATAATCTCAGCGATCCATTTTTCGGATCAGTACTGATCCTTCAAATTTTTACTTGGGTTATAATGAAAAAGTAAAATTTCTTTCGACTTCTTTGAATTAAAATTTTTCTAAAACAGAATTTTTAAAAAAGAAATATCTTCAAACAACACAAACCTTGCATAAACCCGATTAAAAGCCAAATGGTTAAATCTGTCTATAACAACCTAAGATCTCCTGAAATTCTCTTACTTACTAGTACTAAGAAGCTCTTTTTTAAGTTTCCCAATTCACCTAAATTTTCAATAATTTATTATAAAACAGAATCACACATTTTCCAAATCCTTTAATCCTTGGCCAAAAAAAAATATTTAAATAAACACACTTTTTTACAAATTTGCAGTTGTTCCAACAAATCTCCTCTGCAAATAAATATCTAGCAAATAGGATTTTTATTAATACTTTAGCTACTGCAAGTCCATGTCTTTATGGTGCTTCCTAAAAATTATGCATGACAAAAAAACCATGTTTAACACAAAAGATTTTAAATTGTTTATGGTTATAAATCAGCGTGTTGTTGTAGTAAAGTGACTAGCAAAATGTGGAGAAACAACAACACAGACAAAATACTACAGATTTGGTTATTTCACTTATCTTACCAAAAAAATTGTGCATATGGGGTATTTCATTTCAAATGGGTAGCCACAAAAAACATAAACAGCATCAATTGACTTGTGCTTTCTGTCCCTTAGAAAACGGGTATTTCATAATGCCTGCATTATAATGGAAATTAGTATGTTTAAGTGAATAAAAGTGAACATAATTGAAAATTCGGCAGTTGTGAAACATTCTTTGTATCATCTATATTATGGCGTCCCGTCAAATTTAATTTTTTTAATTTCATGTCGTAATACGTGCCAAACGACGGCCACGTTAGAGCTGACTGTAGGAAAATTTATGAAAAAAATTGTCAAGGTCAACTTCAGTCGCAACCAGCGTCAAAGTTGGAAAAAAATTACGTATTTCGACCAAAATTAATGTCCGAATTTTTCGACCAAATCCGGCTTAGAAATTCGGAAATTTGGCGTATTTAAAAAATTCCAAAACCGCGATTTTGGTCTACAGATGCTAATATTAAAACGTAAAACTTATTTTTTATCCAAATTGGTTTCAAAAGTTCAAAATGTTAAGTGTGATATCTAGGGTTGCCAGTAGGGTATTCAATCGATTAACCGTTAATCGGTTAACCGATTAATTTTGGTCGATTAACTGTTCGAATAATTTAAAATTGTCAATTTTCAAATAACAAATAAACCGATTAATTTGTGTCGATTAACCGATTAACCGAAGTTTCTTGTTTTTTAGTACTTTTTCCAATTTTTTTGCTTTATTTTGTCTTTCGATGTTTTATTTTTAATTTAAATTACGGTTCTGAGTTAAAAAAAAAAAGGTCTAAAAAAATCATCAAACTCTCTTTTAACAATGTGTAACAACGTCGTCAAGAAAATATTTTATCGAGATCCTAAAAAGATATTTCGGTTAAAAAAAAAAAAAAAAACAAATTTAGTAACCCTAGCCAATTTTTTTATACATTGCCAAACAGTAGATCTGAAACTGGCCTTAGAACTGATCTATCTCATCTTGAGATATTCAAATTTATGATTGACAATACTGAATAAACATAGATTTTCGCAATGTTCGTGACCCTATAAAACCGCGAATTATTTTTTGATGTATAAATAGTTCAGCATATCTGAAAATACTACTATTTTTCTGAAAAATACTTTTGGAAACACCTATTGTTAGATACACTCAAAATATTTTGTAAGTAAATTCAACTGAAAAAACATTTAAAACAATCGTTTTTCCTTTTAAAAAATGGACTACTTATATTTCACTTGAAACAACATACTTTTTTCAGTTATTTTTAAACGTTAATAAATGACTACACATTCCGTAAAAACCAATGATATTTCAGTTATTTTAACTGTTTACAATTTTTTATTTTGTGAAGTAAAAATATTTTTTTTTTGAATAACAAACTACAAAAACCGTACTTCTGTAAAATTATACGGTATAATCAGTCAAAAATAATTCAACTGATAAAAATATTTTTCCGTAAATTTTTGTAGTTTATTGTTTTAACAACTGTATAAATCTTTCAATAATTTAGTTTTTTTGAAAAACAAACGATAAAACGTTTAAAACAGCTTTACCTAAAAACTTTTTGAATAACCGTAAACAGTTACTGTCAAACTTTTCTAGGTGTATCTTTTTTCATTACGGAGATATCGACCGATGAAATTATTGCAATAAAATAAAAGAAAACAAATTTGGAAACCAAAAACATTTTTTTTTGTTGATGTTTTTAGTACCGAATTAGAAACTCTTTTACATCAAAGTCCGGCAGCAATTTGGGTCAGTTTTTCCTTTTTATAAAAATTGCTTTGTTTTTTTTGGACACTTTTTTCCATTGAATTGAGCCCAATTTAAATTGGGCAAATTTTTCAGGGTTCCATAAAAAAATTCTTTTTTTGAGCTAACATTATAGAGGGTATTTAAAGCTTCGCCATAGCGGGTATAGAATTCTTATTAATAAAGTTCTTAAAAGTATATACAATTCGTGGTTTTACATTCAATTCAAATTTTAAATTGATATTATTCGGTTAACCGAATAATTAAAATTTAACCGATTATTAACCGATTAAATCTCAACCCCGATTAATTATTTGCTCGATTAACCGATTAAACCAAAACCTCGATTAATTGAATACCCTAGTTGCCAGACGTCCTGCATTTGGCGGGATTGTCCCGCTTTGTGACAGCGATTCCCGCGTCCCGCGCGGGATTCTAAATTCCCGCTTTTTTAAGCGTCAGAAAATAAGAAGAATAAATTTTCTGATTTCAGCAATCAGTAGAAAAATCTACTGCTTCATTAAAAATTGTTATTGATGTAGAAATAAGTGAATATAAGTTTCCATAGTGCTATAGAGCTTAAGCGGGAGGAATAGAGTTTACTATTTTCGTTCATACACTTAAAATACTACCTCCGTCCAAGCATCAGAAAAATCTGCTGAAAATAAACCCATATTGAGCCCAATGCTATTTATTTTGCCAAGACAGCAGAAAAATCTGCAGATTTTTGCAGAAAAAACTGTTGATTTCAGATAAACAATTTAAACATCTAACCGTCCAACCTGAATCAAATTACGTCGCGTAAGGCGTAACGCCCAATAATTTTTCGTTTCTAATATTTAAATGTGAGTTACCTAAATCAAACGGACGTAAAAATTTCAAATTTGGTGTGTTTGTTTTTGTTTTTTTTTACGTCTTGCGCTACGCATTTGATTCTGGTTCGACCCTAAAATGTATTTTATTTATGTTAAGAAGACTTTTTAAAAAAGTATACACTTTATCTAAAACTTATAAAAAAGCTATTGTAATTTTTTTAAAGAAAATTTTCAAAGTTTTTTTTAAAAAATATGCTAAAAGTGTGATAATTCAAACTGAAAGTTGTTTAACAAATTTTTTCTCAGAGTATTTTGTCTACATGTAGACTAAAAAAGGAAATACATATCGTCGGCTAAATTTGGTACTTTTGCGCTGTTTTTTAAAATTCAAATTAATGTAAATAGAAAATATGCAATATTATTTAAATGTTAATGAAATAAATATTGTGTTAAAGCACCGCGAAAGCTGATTTGTAAGCCTCTTCAAAAAATTTTAAAAAACACATAGCGGTTTTGGTTGGCGCACCGACAATATAATGGGGAAAAAGTAAAATGAACGACATTATGCACTACTTTTGTCCCGCCAAAATTTTTGAAATCCCGCCATTTTTGTATTTTTTTGTGTTTGTCCCGCTTTTTGAAAATAAATTTCTGGCAACCCTAGTGATATCTAAAAAATATTTAAAAAATATTTAAAAAAAATATAAAAAAACGATACTGGTCCGAAAATGCTGATCAGCATCTGTGGACCAAAATCGTGGATCAGCATTTTTGAACCAAAATAGCGTTTTTATATTTTTTTAATATTTTTAGATAACACACTTAACATTTTCCAACTTTTGTTATCTAAAAAATGCTGATCAACATCTGTGAACCAAAATCGCAGATCAGCATTTTTGAACCATAATCGCATTTTTATATTTATACCCTACACCACACTGTGGTACACCTTTAAGTATACTCATAATCACTCCTTGAGTCGATTAAGCGGTGTCCGTCCGTCTGTCCGTCCGTCTGTCCATGTAAACGGTGTAAACACGATACAGGTCGCAATTTTTAATCAATTGACTTGAAATATGAAACTTGAGTCTCTCTTCGCCCAAGAACGAAGCCTGTTGAAATTGGAAAAAATCGGTCCATAGTTAGACCTAGCCCCCATCCAAAGCTCCTCTTTAGTTTTGGCTCAAATGAAACTAATAGCCGTATTATAATATGTAACTTTTCGAAATTTGGCAAGTAAACGTGTTTTGTCTTCACAAATTGCCATTCCGAATTTTAAAGAAATCGGACCAGTTTTTCTTGTAGCCCCCATACAAACCACCTTCCTGATTTTCACATAAATCTCTCAAATTTCATTAAAATAGAAAATATTTAATTAAATTTTTGTTTGTGTATGTTAAACGCGTACTTTAATAACCTTAGCAAATCTGATTATAATCGCACCAGTTTTGGACTTAGGCCCCATGTGAAAATTTCGCCCGATATTCAGTTAAAGCGGTTTTTTGTCAACACATAGAAGCCTATTTCACTCAAATTTGATATGTGAGTGTTTTTTACACTTATTAAAGTTTTGACAAAACATAAATCTAATGGGTCCATGGGACCCATTTTCCGGGAAACTCTGGTGTAGGGTATTATATGGTCGGTCTTGACCGATTCTAATTTTCTGACTTTTTTTTATATATTTTAGATAACACCCTTAACATTTGGAGACCAATTTGAATGTTTAACAAGTGAGAGTGTTACATTCGGCTGTGCCGAATCTTTTATACCGTCCAAAATGTAAAAAAACTCTATATGAAAAAAATCCAGGGGCGTCTTTTTTTTTGGGGGGGGGGGGGTTGTGGGAGACGTTAGGGGGCACCTTCCCCCTGCGATTTTTAACTTATTCTGAGATAAGAATGTTGCATTTGCTCAGCAAAAGTACAAAAAACCCTGCAAAAAATGCGTTTTTTCTTGGGTTGGTTTATTTCTCCAAGGGGGAACTTTTTTCCCCTTGGTCCGATTTTGCCCATTTCCGAACTCAACCTGCCTAGGAATATAAGACATATTCGTGCCAAACTTCGGAAGTCTAGCTCATTTAGTTTGGACTGAATCGTGTCTTCTACAGACGGACAGACGGACGGACATCGCTAGAATGTCTTAGAATCGATCACTGATCAATAATATATATACTTTATGGGGTCCTAGACCGATATTTCGATGCGTTACACACGGAATGACAAAGTGAGTATACCCCCATACTGTGGTTGGAGGGTATACAAATCAGCATCTGTGGACCATAATTTTTTTTATACCCTCCAACTACAGTATGGGGGTATACTCACTTTGTCATTCCGTGTGTAACGCATCAAAATATCGGTCTAGGACCCCATAAAGTATATATATTATTGATCAGTGATCGATTCTAAGACATTCTGGCGATGTCCGTCCGTCCGTCCGTCCGTCCGTCCGTCTGTGGAAGACACGATACAGTCCAAAATAAAAGTGATAGACTCCTGAAATTTGGCACATATATGTCTTATGTTCATAGGCTGGTTAAGTTCGGAGATGGGCAAAATCGGACGAGGGGAAAAAAAGTTCCCCCTTGACAAAGTAAACCAACCCATGAAAAAAGGTAACTTTTTAAAGGTTTTTTTGTATTTTTGTTAAACAAATGAAACATTTTTATGCTTGAAAAAGTTCAAAGTCTTGGACTTGGACCCAGGGGATTTGATTTGGTCCGCCCCCTTTTGTGGGCGTGGATATTAGCAAATAATTTATATAATGATGAAATTGTATATATTTTCTTCAAAAAGCATAGTAATTAAATTTGTAAAAAATTTTGACCAGAGAGAAGGTGTCCCCAAGGACCCCCGACAAGCCCCCCCCCCACAAAAAAACGCACCTGCATATTTTTTTTTTAACGTTGGAGGGTATACAAGATTCGGCACAGCCGAATTTAACACTCTCACTTGTTTTTTTTAATATTTTTCCAATAAAGTACGCAACATTTCTGAATTTTAAAGCCGGATTTGGTCTAAAAATTCCGATATGAATTTTGGTCTAAAAACGTCTTTTTTAACTTTTACCGCTGGCTGCTGACTGAAGATAACCTTTCGAAATTTTTTCATAAATTTTCCCACAATCAGCTCTAACGTGGCCATAGTTATTACGACACGAAATTTGAGAATATTAATTTTGTGGGACGCCCTTATCTAAATGTATTGCTCCGGCAAATAGGATAGATTTTTTAGAAATTCCGATTCTGCGGTGGGAACAAAGCATTTAACTTTTTGTACTTTTTAGATTTGCCGAAATAATTGTCTTTGAATCTTGAAATTTGAAATGTAGTGTCCTACGTTTGAAAAACATTCTAAAAAATTACACTACTGATCATTTAAAAAAACTTGATGCGTCTGGTACGCGACCTTACATAATTAAATTCAATTGCAATTGTTTTTGACAACTCATAGCAGATGAACCCGATGTGATAGCTACTTAAAAATAAGTCGAGGGTAAAGCTTAAACATTTCTCTTAAAGATTCTGTACTCAATTAAACCTTTAGGGCACCAATTGTCTCTTAATGATGTTTTATTCCCAAAAAACAATTTTTTCCGCTACAAATCATATGAAAAAAGAACTTAATGCAAATGGAACGCCATCTCATACACATGATTACAATTATTCTCGTGGCCACAAATCCGGTCTCCAAACTTTTCCATTACATCAGGTTTTTGATAAATTTGAAAAACAAAAAAATTGCGTTTTCAGACATATACGACAACTCATAGCGGATGACTTAAAAATAAGTCAAAAGTTAAGCTCAAACATTGCTCTTTAAGATGTATAACACATTTTATCAATCGCTTTAACCGTTGGAACACCAATTGTCTTTTAATAAGATATTTTTCTCCAAAAACGTTTTGTTCGATAAGACTTCATTAATAGACAATTGGTGCCCAAAGGGTTAAGGCGACGATCTATTTAAGACGCAGAATCCATTACATCGGGTTCATCCGCTATGAGTTTAAAAAATTGTTTCAAACATTGACCTCAATTTTCTAAAAAACCTGATGTGTTTGACGACCGGATTTGCGACCAACAGAACTATTGTAATTAAGTGTAAAAGGTCACGTTCCAGTCTCATTTTCGATGTTTAGTAGTGTTATTTCTGAAATTCCAAGGGAGAAAATAACTTTTGGTACTTTTTATATTTGGTGAAATAGCGGTGCTTTTAATTTGGATGGAGAATTATCCGGTGAAAAAAACATTCTTAAAAAAGTACTTTTGGAAAACCCCGATTCTAAGAGACCGAAAATCGCACAATAGTGTATTTTTTTGGTTTTTATACCCTGCATCCACAGTATGGCGTTATACTCACATTGTCATTTCCTGTGTAACGCATCGAAATATCGGTGTTATAGGTCCATGATTAATTCAACGACATTGTATAAAAGTACGTCCGTCTGTGGCAGGCGCGGATCCAGGGGGGGGAGAATGGGATTTCTCCCCCCCAAAATGATTTAAAAAAAAAAAGAAAGGAAAGGAAAGGAAAAAGAAAGGAAAAAGGAAAAGAAAAGAAAGGGAGAGGAACAAGATGGAAGGAAAATGACCAGGATGTAAACAAATAGAGGCTATTTGTACTGAAGTAAATTTTTTTTAATTCCCCGGGTGAAAATGACCATGTATGTTCATACATGATCATACATGCTCATACATTATTACATGTATGATAGTATATGAACAATATATGGAAATAAATGTCATATATGGGAGCATATATGAACATACACAAGTAATGTAATATTCAATATATGTAAATGTATGCAACTATGTGTGGATAGGTACATGTCACACACCTTCATATATGCTATGCATCTGCATAGCATACATGTCTTAAAAACAATTTTTTTTTAAAGGTTGGGTTCGGCATAAATAACTTTGCAAAATTGGACGAAGTTCATGTATGAATTCCGTCTGAAAAAGTCTTTCGGTCGGACAATATTGATCATACATCATCAAAGTTGATTATAATTTTTGTATTCTATAGGCGAATATGAACGGCACTAACGAACCAAATTTAGAAGAAAATGCGAACACTCTGACGGTATTACTGTCAGAGCACAAACGTAACCAAATTTAGAAGAAAATGCGAACACTTTGACTGTATTACTGTCAGAGCTGCGAAGGATTTTATTTCTTAATTAGATTTGATGTTCTGAATTAAACTTTAATGATTGCATTCCCCAATCACAATTTATCGAATGATTTTACATTTGATTTTAAAATATAGAATGCATTCGATTTCTTTTCCATTTGTCTTTGAAATTAAATGCGTAAGTTTTTATAAATTCGATTTTTAAAAGTCTAATGAATAATAAATGAATGCATTCAATTTTTAAAATTCTCATAAATTCTCATAAAAAAACAGTGTCATAAATTAATACAAATTATTTATATTTGAAAAAATTTCAATTAATAGCTATTATATAGACGTTTTATGGAAAAAAATACAAAAAAAAATTTTACATACAAATTCATGTATGACAATGTATGTTCATTAATGTACATGTACCCTCAAATTACGGATATGCACTTGTATGGACTTGACTGGACATCCATATATGCATCATATATAAACATACATGGTCATTTTCACCCGGGTCCTTAAAATTTTTCAGAATGAATGAAATTGCATTTAAAAAACTTAAATGACAATAGAGTTAAATGGCAAGAGAGTTATCATTCTCTAAGAAAAAATTATTATCTGAATATTTTTATAGAAAAATGCAGCGATTAAAAAACACGATTTAGTTTATTTATTTTCCATTCACTATAACTCACATTAGCAAAAGTCTTTGAAAATCATAGCAAAAGCAATTAATTATTTGCTTTTGCTTAAACTAAAAAATTAAAAGCTAAACTAACGTAAGAACAAGTCATTCAATGGCTAACGAAAAGCTAATAGTCTTTCGTTTTAGTTATTCGTTGTGTGTCTCTTTTATTGCTCATTGTAAAACTGACAATGAGTTAAAAAAACAGAAGAGATAACAACAAGAAATTAATAAATGTTAGGGTAGGAATGCTTAATATGTTTGAAAATAAAATTAGGCGTACATATTCAGACGCAATATTTTATTATCAATTTATATACAAATTTATGGATTAAAAATAAATTTATAATTATAAATTTAAAAAATAAAAAAATAAGCAATAATAAGCAACATATAAAAATTTTTAATAATATTTTTTTTTGCTTTATTCAGAAAAACTAAAATATACAAAAATTACATAATTTCGAAAAAATTTCGAAAATTCATTTAGAAAAACTCGGAAATTATCATTGATACACCCAAATTTATTAATAAGAATTCTTACATTTCTTAAATTATTTTTATTTTCAACAACAAGCGCAAGTATGTTTGTTTTTGTAAAACTGTAAAATATTTCTTCAAAACGTTGTTGTTGTTAATTTCTTGGACAATTCCTTTCTATGTTGTTTTTTTGTTATTGCACGCGCACACGTCACACCAAAACATCAACATTCAATAACTAAATGTTTTGCTTTTAGTCTTTCGCTGTGTTTATTTGAAAGACTAATTTGAAAAACTTTTGCTTTTGCTTGTGTGTTTTAGTTTTTCAATTGAATTGAATTGCTTTTGCTTAAACTCTCGTTAGCAATAGTTGTTATTTTATTAGTTTTAGCAATTGATTGCTGACACAATTTTGTAATAACTAAAACTAATAAAATGGTGTTATATTACTATTTTAGTTTATATCCCATTAGTTTTTTAATCACTGGAAAAATGTTTCGAAATTCCAGACTTTATTTTTAGAAACGGTTTTGATACTTATTTGACTCTAAATGTAAAATTTTTTTATTGTAAAACTATCTTAAATTTTAGGAGAAAAGTCTTAAAACTTTTCTATAGAAAACATCCCCCAGCAACTGAGAATTTTTCCTTTGAAAGAATGTTTCAGAATATACCAAAATTTTTTTAGCAAAAAATTTCTCAAAATCGAATAACATTTCTAAAGGAAAACGTCGTAAAGTCTGAATATGTAAATTTTTCTTTTGAAATGTGTCTAATAATAAATTTTTTTCTATATGAAAATGTTTCAGAATCTATGTAGATGGCATTAAAACCGTACCAGTTTTCGTATTTTAAGAAAATTGATTCAAAATTTCTTCAAAAAATTTTTTAAAAACTGATAATTTTTTAGTATCTGGTAATTTTCTTTTACGAATTATGTTTCAGGATCTGAGAATTTTTGTATACGAAAAAGTTCTTAGAATCTGAGAATAACTTTGAAATATGAGAATTATTTCAGAGGTTTTTTATAAGAAAACTATATCAGAATTTGGATTTTTTTTTACAGAAAGAATGTCTCAAAATCTCAGATTATTTCTATAGAAAATTTTAAAAATCTGAGACATTTTCTATAAGAAATGGTTTCAGAATCTGAACAGTTTTCTGAAAGGGTTATTTTTTTATATGAAAAATATTTAAAAATCTAAGAGTTTTTCTGTAGTAATACTGTTTCATCATCTGAGATATTTTGTGAAGGATACATGCATAAAAATCTAATACTTTATTATTTTTTTTTTCGGAATATTAATGCTTACACACAAAATTTTTTTTTTTTTCATGAACGATTTTCATAGTATTTATGAACAAATTCATACAATTTATTACTTTTTCATAATATTTATAAACTTTTTCATAGTATTTATGAATAAATCATAATATGTGAAATTTAAGAATTTTTAACATTTTTCATAAATACTATGAAAAAGCTAGACTCATGAAATTTTACACGAATTACTTAGAAAATTCTAATAGACCTAAAATGTATTTCTTACAAGTTTGTGACCAATCGGAGTATATGAACCCGTAGATTATTCGTTCAACTGTTGACAAGTGTGGACGTGTTTTAATTTATCTCCGTGCTATTAATTGAATTTTTGAAATTGTTCGTAATAGGTATTTTTGTAATATTTTCATGACCACATCCAGGAAAATGAAAATATGGACACAAATGATACCGATTTAATTCGAGGCTCTGCCTCACCGACTGGTGCTGGTCCTAGCACTGGTCTTAGGGTTGCGACCTTGAAGTCCGACCTTGATTCTGGTAGGGGTGCTCAGCCTAATATTGGTGGTAAAAAGAAAAAGAAACTTAAACCATCAAAGGTCAGGCACAACCAGAGACGGCTTTGTTTGAAAATAATTAACAGACTAAGCCAACTTGATGGAACGAAGCTCTCCGAACGTGAGAGGGCGTCGCTATCATGGGCGAAAGGAGTCATTGAAGAACAGGACAAACTTTCGGCAATGCGCGCATCTGACAAACAGAGCGCTGTTTCGGCCTCGTCATCGAAGTCTGGTATAAGGTTGCGCTCGCCCGACGAGAAACCTTTACCTAAGAGATCTAAGGTGACCGGCAACGTCTGGACTCAGTCTTTTAGTGAAGTGGTTAAAGGTAACTTCGTTAGGGCTGTGATAAACAGGCAAAATGGGGATTGTAGTATTCCAAGGGACAAGTGAAGTTTAGTTGAAACTAAACTAAATGAAATCTACTATAGGCTCCTTGAGAGTATGCCCGATTTTCTCCCTACTACTGTCAACGCAGGTTGGTATCAGGGGCGAGTAAAACTCGTTGCCTTTGGGAACGAAAGATCCGCAGCCGTGTTTAAGGTTGCCATTAGCCAAGTGGGAGAGTTATGGCCTGGAGCCAGACTGGACGTTGTGGAAAAACATGATATCCCCTCGCAACCCAGAGCTCATGCATGGATCCCAATGGCTACAAATGACACTGCGGTAATTCTTAAGATGATAAAAGTCTGCAATCCTGACCTTCCAACTCAGAATTGGCAAATTGCCAGATTGGGTGGAATGGAGGGCGCTCTTCGTCAAGCAGTGGTCTTGGTTAATGAGGAATCGCTTCCGCTTTTAGCCAGGACTGACGGCATTATAAGATTTGGATTTTTTTCATATAAGAGTCAATGTCTACAAGGGCGACCAGAAGACTATTTTGGACGCAGACAAGCCAGTGGCAGAGTCGGCTGGGGAGGAGAATCTGGAAAAGGTTGATATTCAGCTGACCGATTCTAGGCTGATGGGAGATGCATCTGGCATTTTTGAAACCGAATCTGGTAACGAATGCGACTTCTGTGATGGCATGGAGGATAAAGCTGATGCCACGATGGGTGACATTCAGGACGACGCCCATGCAGTGAGGAATTCGGAGAGTTCTGTTGCCTCCGATTCAGAACAGATGGGATATATATCTGGCTTATTCGAAACCGAATCTGGGGACGAATGCGACCTCTTTGATAACACGGAGGATGAAGCCAATAACACGGTGGTGGAAAGGATGGTGGAAATAAAACAAGATGTTGCGGTTCATACAAATAAACCTCCATCACTGTAAGGCAGCCTCAGTTCCACTCTTGCTGCGCCTGACGACAGGAGCAGTTGACTTGGTTTTTATCCAAGAACCCTGGGTGCGGGGTGGCAGGGTTTGCGGATTGAAGACCCCTGGGTTTAAGTTGGTGGTTGCCAAATGTAAGGGCTCACCAAGAGCCTGCATCTTGGCAAAAAATGGCTTAAATATATTCTTTTTATCAACTTTTAGTGATATAGATGTTACAGCGGCTAGCTTGGAGCTTCATGGGAGGTCTATTTGGCTAGCCTCTGCGTATTTTCCTAATCCGGGGTCAATACCCCCGGAGAAGGTTGTCGGTCTAATTCGGGAGTCTGAATCTAGGGGACACCAGTTAGTAGTGTGTTGTGATGCTAATGCACATCATTCGATATGGGGAAGTACAGACACAAATGATAGAGGCGAATCACTTTTGGAGTTTTTGTTAAGCACTAACCTGTATATTTGTAACAAGGGTGGTGAACCTACTTTCGTTACAAGTACGCGGCAAGAGGTTCTTGACGTAACACTTGTATCAGATACATTGTCTGATAGAATTGATGACTGGAGAGTTTTGGAAGAGCATTCTTTCTCAGATCATCGCTACATTGAGTTTTTACTCAGGGATCGTGCACCGGTTGAGACAGTCTCTAGAAATCTGAGGAGAACAAACTGGGTGAAATATAGGGAGACTTTTTCTTTGCTTTTGGATGAAGTACCCTTATCTAACCCGCATAGTTTGGCGGAAATTGACTGTCTGGTTGACCATATAACAAATGTTTGTAATAGGTGCCTGGATGCGTCTTGCCCTTCTGCAAAGCCTAGAGGGAAAAAAAAGCCACCTTGGTGGTCAAATGAGTTGCAGACGAGCAGAGATTCCTGCAGAAAGCTCTTTAATAAGGCTAAATTTTCAAGAGCGGACGAGGATTGGTCTGCATACAGGCTGCAACTTAAGAGTTATAAAAAGATGATCAGAAATGCAAAATGTGATTCTTGGAAAAACTTCTGTGGAAACATAGAAGACGTTTCTGAGGCATCCAGGCTGCGCAAGGTTCTGGCTTCTTCTCCTTGCACCCTGGGATACCTGAAAGATCCTAATGGGGTGTGGTCTTCCTCCAGTGGAGAGTCGCTGGATCTCCTTTTAAACACGCATTTTCCGGGCAATTCCATGACGCCGTTTCAAGCTTTGGAACGTTCTGACGCCCAAGCATCTGAAATTGCTTCGGAAATAATAAATATGCCAACATTAATCTGGGCGATAAAAAGCTTCAGGCCCTATAAATCCCCGGGACCTGATGGTATAATCCCGGCTGAGTTGCAGCAAGTGTCGGACTATATAGCCCCGTTGCTATATAATCTATACACAGCATGCATCAACTGGTCGTATATTCCTTTAAAATGGAGGGCTACCAGAGTCGTATTTATCCCGAAGGCTGGGAAAGTTCCCACACAGCTCCGAAGGATTTCAGACCAATTAGTCTGTCTTCTTTTTTGTTAAAGACAATGGAACGAATGATAGACTCATATTTGCGTAGAGTGATTGACCCGAGGTTGCTTTCGACAAAGCAACATGCATACAGCAAGGGACGATCAACGGAAACAGCTCTTCATGAGCTCGTTGGTACCATCGAGAGATCGCTTTCGGTAAAGGAGTACACTATGGTGGCCTTTCTTGATATTGAGGGGGCTTTTAATAATGTCATCCCAGAATCGGTAATATTGGCATTGTCTGGTCTGGGAGTAAAGCGTGAAATCGTTTTAATGATGGAAAGCCTACTTGCCAGTAGACGTATAACGTCTGAATTGAGAGCGTCCGTCATATCTCGATTTGTCAATAGGGGCACACCACAAGGAGGTGTTCTTTCGCCGCTTCTTTGGAACCTGGCACTGAATTCAATGCTACTATCTCTAGAAGCACGTGGTTGTCATGTTGTCGCATATGCTGACGATGTCGCGATAGCGGTAAAGGGGAAGCATCTGCCGACATTGCGGGACATTCTTCAGGGTTATCTGAAAGATCTGTCTAAATGGGCAAGAGACTGTGGTCTAGGAGTTAATCCTAGTAAAACAGAGCTTGTTTTATTTACAAGGAAAAATAATTCCAGGGAATTGCAAAGCCGATGAGCTTGCAAGACTAGGAACTACCTTACAGGTTCCAACAGAATTGGAATGTGTTGGTATGCCTCTAGAAACTTGCAAGCAAAACCTACGGCTTTGTTCTGCGACGGAGACTAATCAAAGATGGGCAAATGGATGGACGTGTGAGACAACACGACTGATTTGGCCTTCTCTTAATCAGGGGCGCACAAGTGAGCTGATATCGCTTCCAAGAGGAGAGATTTCGACGGTGGTTTCTATAATTACCGGACACTGTCTTATAGGGAAGCACGCAGAGCGGTTAAATGTGCCGTCGAATGACTTTTGCCGAAGTTGCATGGATGAAGAGGAGTTGGAAACTATCGAACACTTTATTTGCCATTGCCCGGCACTTTCTGGTCAGCGACTTGCTTCACTGGGATCTAGGGAGCTGTACGATCTTTCTGATTTGTCGGATGTCAAAATTCAACATCTAAGGAGTTTCATAAGAAGCTCAAACTGGTTTAACGACAGGGACTAGTAGGGAAACCTATTACGATCCCGTGGTATCACAATGGACCTCAGAGTCTACGTGTGTTGACGTAAAACGTCAGCAGCCACTTACAACCTAACCTAACCTATATGAACCCGTAGCGGCTGGCGATCAAAATTTTTTCTTACACAAGTAAGAAAATTATGGTCGGTCAATACCAACCATATAATCCAACACCAATGCTTTCCGGAAAATTGGTCCCAAGTCCAAACATGGATAGATTAGATCTATCTTCCGTTAGATCTTTAATTAGTGTAAAAAACACTCACTAACTACACGCAGAAAAAAAAATATGGTTGCGGTGATCATGATTTAAGAGCGTCATATTATGATTGGGAACATGATTGTAACAATAATGTTAATATGATTGAAGGCAACAAGGAATGTTAATCATTATATGATTGCGGCAATAATGGGCAAAATGTTATATAATTATCATAATATGATTCCAGTTTAATACTACTACTTTTTTTTTGTTTAAATTGAGAAAATTAATTATGCTTTAATACCACACGTTATAGAAATTCTTCATTACTTTTTTTTTGATAAAGTTCACACCAATAATTTATTTTTGTTTTTGAATGTTGTTTTTATAAATATGAAACCATTTTTATTAATTTTGGTTCAATTTAGTGGCAACCTCCGTTTGACATCAATTATGTGCAATAAACTTATGGCATTTTTCTAAAAAAATTCATCAACGATAACATTTTTGTCAGCTAACATTAAATGATTGTATAAACCATTAAGTTATTGACAAAATCATAACATATTTGCTGCAATCATAATATATTTGTTACAAAATTAAAATTATTGTCAGCAATTATAACACATTCAGTAAGCAAAAAATGCACAAAAAACACTTTAATATTTTCGATATGAAGTTTTGATTTAAAATGGAAAGTTATTTTAAACCGCACAATAAATTAATTATATAAAGTAGATTTTTGTATTTCATTTCCATCTGCGTTGATCCAATTTTTTAACTCAAATTGCCTTAAATTTTTTAAAGAACTAATTGTAAGTGGCGTCTTTGCGACTAACTGCTTGCTGGAAAAACACTAAACTGATGAATAAACCTGACAATGTTTGCAAATATCAATTTTCATTAAGTTGTGATTATCTAATGATTGTTATAATCATATTATGTTCAAATTTTTGGTGTGTCGAGAATATAATTAACTATAACATTGTTACAACAACCATATTGTACTTTTGGACGTATCAATTATTTGATCATGATTGAAGCCACTATTAAATGTCTAAAACAACCATATAAATGTTTAAATAAAATTTTAAAAACAATAACTTGATTGCTGCAATCATAACTGGGTTTAGAGATCATAGTATAGTTGCCGTGATCATGTCGCAACCATATTTTTTCTCTGCGTGTAAATTTGAGTAAAATTTGCTTATTTTTGATGCCAATAGACCGATTTTACTAAATATCGGTCTAAATTTTTATATGGGTCTAAAAACGCCTCAATTGTTTAAGAATTGTTTGTGATTTTTATAAAATTTAACTAAAGACAAAAAAAATCAAAATAATTTAAAACCTATGACCTTGAGCTTATTTCTTTTAATTTTTTTTTTTAATTTTCAAAAATCTAAAACTTTGATTCCTGGACGACACGGGTTACTTTCACCCGATTGACCACAATATTGTACCACATAAGTTAAAGGCCTATTAAAATTAAAATTTTCCCAAACGTTCAAAATCGAAAGAAAAACTTTTTTGCCATACAAAAAAATGCCAGTCTAGTGTGGCGTGTTTAAGTGGATTCTGATGCTTCTGTGTAGAATGCCTCATACTCAAACAAATTTTGTTAGGCTTCAAGTGAATAGGGCAACAACTCTTACAGTCAAATGTTTTTTTTTAACAATTGGTGATGAAGTTTAACCCTTGTTGTTGCATTTGCAGAAACCAAAAAACATAAGAGTAGTGGCCTTAACCAGCCATCCAACAACACAGAGGCAACAATCATGTTGTTTAGCTCGTTATCAAGTCAAAATAATCATCTTTGCTATTGTTATAAACAAAAAAAAATATATACGAAGTAGAAAAAAACAGAAGTCTTCTTTACCAAACACCTTTTAAAGAAAATTTTTGATTTTTGTTCATCTTCTGGTAGTTTTTAAAAGTTAAGAGCCTGCAATAGTCGTAATCGTACTCCATCCATAGTAGCCTTAATAATCACAAATTTCTTTACCATTTATATGTTAACTATAGAAAGGATATAATAAACATTAATATAATTTGCAACAAAAAAAGAAGCTAAAGTTAAAATTTGTGGTAGAAGTTGAAAACAACAGAAATGTGCACTATCACCGTCAACGTTTACTCAGTTTTGTCTTTCTCTGTTTTGTTTTTTTTTTTTTTTGTTGGTGCGGGAACCAAACAATCACCATCATCATCATTATAATCATTGTGACTAAAATTGTATGATGATCAGCAAGGAGAGGACTTTCATGCGAATGCATGTTTTTCCCTTTGGTCATAGAACAGCATAAACAAAATATCTTTGTGAATCAAAGAGTTTGCTTAAAAATGGCATCGATTCGTTAGTGCATATTTTTTCATACTTTGCTTAAAATTCATATTTTTGCATATTTTGCTATTATTTTGCAATAAATGCATATTTTTAGGTCATATTTTGTATAAATTTTAGTTTTCTAAAGTATTTTTTAGCTATTTCTAAGATTTTTTATGATATTTTTTTTTTAAACCAATTATTAAATTTTTTTTTGTATCATTTTTATTTTTTTAATAACATTTTATACACCTGTATAATATACAGTATATATATGGGGCATTCCATGTCAAATCGAATGTCAACTTTGAATTTTTTTTTTTAGATTTTCCCAATTTGATTACAGTTTTTAGTACCTTTCAAAAACTCCTTCGTGGTAAATTTTCAGATTTTATTGATGACCCGTTCAAAAGATATCGAATTTTTAAAAATTTGTAGTTTGTTCCTTTACTCAAACTTCTTTTACTTATAACTTCTTCAATAATGGTCAAAACTTCAAATTTTTTTTTGTTAAAAATTTTTGTTTTTTTGCGTACTTTTTAAAAAAAAATCCCAAAAAATTCTTAAATTTAAATCTCATTTTTGAAATTGTTTGTACTCTTCGATTTTTTTGAAATTTTTTTGTGTAAAACTTCTATCGATTCTACAAATTTTTTGCCCAGGAGGATCGTGGAATAACTATTATTACTATTTTTTTTAATTTTTTGAAAAAAATTTATTGTAATTCTCCAAACTTAAAATCATTTCTACTGCTCCAATGGTGCGTCATAGAGGGGTCATTGATAAGACCGACCCCCATTAATTTATACGTCTAACATTTCTTTAAACAAACTAATACCCTATCTCCAATTTCTAAGGGGGCTCCCACACAAAACGATTTTTTTTTTTTAAATTTGCTCCAACCGCTCTAACTGCCCTAATAGTGCCCTTAGAGCAACAAAATGTATGACCGACCCACAATATTTTTTTAGTCCAAACATTTTTTCTAAACTCTCCTACCATCATTTCTACTGCTCCAATGGTGCGTCATAGAGGGGTCATTGATAAGACCGACCCCCATTAATTTATACGTCTAACATTTCTTTAAACAAACTAATACCCTATCTCCAATTTCTAAGGGGGCTCCCACACAAAACGAAATTTTTTTTTTAAATTTGCTCTAACTGCCCTTAGAGCAACAAAATGTATGACCGACCCACAATATTTTTTTAGTCCAAACATTTTTTCTAAACTCTCCTACCCTCTATCTTTAACTGTTAAGGCGGTCCCCATACATTTTTTTAATTTTTTGTAAATTTGTTTTATTTTATCAGCTTCTACAGGTCCAATGGTGCGTCCGAGAGGGGTCATTATTAAGACCGATCCCCATTTATTTTTACCCTAAAACATTTATTTAAAACATACCTTCGCCTTATCTCCACTCCCATTACATTTTTATAAAATTTGCTGCAACTGTTATTTGTATGGGAGCCTAGTGGAGATAGGGCATAGGTATGTTTTTAAAAAATGTTGCAGGGTAAAAATAAATGGGGGCCGGTCTCACTAATGACCCCTCTCGGAAGCACCATTGGACAGGTAGAAGCTGATGAAATAAAACAAATTTACAAAAAATTTAATAATTGTATGGGGACCGCCTTAACAGTTAAAGATAGAGGGTAGGTGTGTTCAAAGAAAATGTTTGGACTAAAAAAATATTGTGGGTCGGTCAACATTTTGTTGCTCTAAGGGCACTACTAGGGCAATTAGAGCGGTTGGAGCAAATTTTAAAATATTTCGTTTTGTGTGGGAGCCCCTTTAGAAATTGGAGATAGGGTATTAGTTTGTTCCAAAAAAATGTTATGACGTAAAAATTAATGTGGGTCGGTCTTATAAATGACCCCACAATGACGCACTATTGGAACAGTGATTTTAAGATTGGAAAATTACAATAAATTTGTTTCCAAAAATTTAAAAAAATAGTTATAATTGTTATCCCACCATCCTCTTGGGCGAAAAATTTGTAGAATCGATAGAAGTTTTATACAAAAAAATTTCAAAAAAAATCGAAGAGTACAAACAATTTCAAAAATGAGATTTAAATTTTAAAACTTAAAAATCGCATATTAGATCGCTTTTAAGCAGTGTTGGCTACCGTTACCCTTTCAATACCGTTACCGATTAAAAACCCTTTAATTTTGACTACCGTTACCGTTACCAATACCGAAATAAAAATATTTAAATACCGTTACCGATAAAAAACCGTTACCTTTATTCGGATTTTTACCGGTATTATATCGGTTTTATTTCGGTTGTCATAAAATACGGATAAAAACAAAGTAAAATATTTTTAATCTACTATTCGCATTGTTATATGGACAAAAAACAATTAGGAAATCGGCCCACCCAATGACACATTTGCAAATAACTAAATCTTGTCAAAGAATATGTGAAAATCGGTCCACCCAATGATCACATTCTCAATTCAAGAAAAGTGAGTGCCGCGTAATGTAAACATTTTTTAGTAGGATGATGAAAGAAGAGACAAACCTGAATTGTATTTTAAAAATAACAGATTTTTTTTGTACTTTTACTGACTCTGGTTGCTAACTTCAAAATATATTTTGTTCAAAACTTATTATTTTGTAATTTTACAAACACTCTTTGATGTAAATTTTTTATAATTTTTCTCTAATTTAAATTAAAAAATTTTTAATTTTATTGAAAAACAAACGGCATAACAAAAAAAAAATAATTGCCGCTTTAAAAAAATCGAAAATTTTCTTTCTGTAAAATTATTGCGTTGCTAATTTGTTTGGCTCTGTTTTCCCCTACCATTTTTGACAACTCATAGCAGATGAACTCGATGTGCTGACGACTTAAAAATAAGTCAACGGTAAATCATAAATATTGCTCATTAAGATATTTAACTCATTTGATCAATCGCTTTAACCGTTGAAGCACTAATTGTAAGGTATTTTCCCCGATTTTTTTTTTAATACTGGGTAATAAGACGTCGTTGAAAGACAATTGGTGCCCAAAGGTTAAGGGGACTGACCAAATGAGTTCTGAATCTTAAAGATTTTCACCCTCGATTTTTTTGAAGCCGCCATCACATCGGGTTCATCCGCTTTGACTTTCAAAAATGCCCCAAACGGCAATTTTTTTGAACTTTGACCTCAAATTTCTAAAAAAAGTATGGAAATGGATTTTTGACCAACAAAACTATTGTTATTAAGTGTATAAGGTCGCGTCCCAGTCGCATTTTCGATGTTTAGTAGTGTAATTAATAGTTAGTATAGTTAAAAATGCACTTAATTTAAAATTTTTTTTAATTTTATTAAATACATTTTTGATTTTTTACGTGTTTTTAACAAATTTGTTACTTTTTAACACTTTGGGTAAATTTTTTCATAATACCGGTACGTACCGGTATCGATGTTTCGGTAACGGTTTATCGTTACCGAAATAATCGAAAATACCGTTACCTTTACCGTTACCGATATAAAAAATATGTAATACCAATACCGTTACCGATACCGTTATTCGTTTCGGTTGCCAACCCTGCTTTTAAGAATTTTTTTGGATTTTTTTTTTTAAAGTACGTAAAATAACAAAAATTTAAAAAAAAAATTTTAATTTGGACCATTATTGAAGAAGTTATTAATAAAAGAAGTTTGAGTAAAGGAACAAACTACCAATTCTTAAAAATTCGATATCTTTTGAACGTGTAATCAAAAAAATTTGAAAATTTACCACGAATGAGTTTTCGAAGGGTACTTAAAACTGTAAACAAATTGGGAAAATCTAAAAAAAAATTTCAAAGTGTCCGATTTGACATGGAATGCTCCATATCTGAAAGTAAAAAACAACTGGATATTTATGATTTTTAGTGCATATTTTACGATTTTTAGTGCATATTTCAAGACTTTGTGCATATTTTAGGCGATCAAGCACGAAATACACCAGGTTGAGCATTATTTTAATTAAAAGTCATCTAATGAGGAAAATTGTTGGATCAAGCACGAAAATTGTAGGTCAGTCATTGACTGTTCCTTGATTAAACCAATGCTTGAATTGAGTAATTTGTTAATTGTTATTTTTCTGTAATTTTTGATTAAACCAATGCTTGATTTGAGTGAGCGGTTAATCAATAATTTTGTGTTATTTTTGATTAATCCCATGCTTGATCTGAGTGAATGGTTAATTATTATTTTACAGTTGTAGTGTTTTTTGTCAGTCTTTTCAAGTCTTTTGTTTAAATTGTTTTTTTTGTGCTTTATATTATTTTGTTTTTTTTTCGTCTTGTGTGCGTGAAATCACTTTTCTATTTGACGACTAACGAAAACTAAAACAAAAAACGCAACAGCGTTCATCGCATTGTTACTCAAAGCCTACTATGATGAGTTTTTTTGTTTTTATGAATTTTTTTGTGAATTTTTCAGATTTGAGCAAATGGTTAATTGATTCAAGTAAAATTTAATTAAATGTCAAATTTTAAGCTGAGCAAATATTTAATTGTTTTTTTCCATTGAATATTTTTTTCTGTGTAAAACATAGTTTTTTAGTGCATGAAGGTCCTGTCCCTGATGATCAGTATATTTCTGATTAGACTGGCATTTTTTCGGATACCATTTTTTTTTATTTTAAACGTCCAGGAAAAATTTAATTCTCTTAGGCCTAAAACTTATGTAGGATAAATTTGTGGAAAATGGGCTTAAATTAACCCATGGCGGCCGGTAAACAACATTTTGGATTTCAGAAAATTAAAAAAAAAAGTAAAAGTGCTTAATTCGGCTGTGCCGAATCTTTTATACACGTTAAAAATTAAAAAAAATGCAAGAGTGTATTTTTTGTGTTTTCTAGTGTTATTAATATATTTGAATTCAAAATAATAATTTGATTCAAAAACCTCATCTAATCACGATTAAATTAATTAGATTGTTGAAAACCTCAAAAAATTCTTATCCAAAATGTAATTCAATTAATATAACACAATAATTGACCGCAATTGTGGTTTCAATTTACCATTGTTAACTGTTTCTATTATTCATTTTTATTCTCTTCTAAAAAAAAATATAAAATATAAAATAAAAATATAAGAAAATTAATAAGATGATCATGCCCAGGTGAAACACTTGACCCTAACCAATCAATAAATCAACAAATCATTAATTTAACCACCACCAACCAACAACAATAACCAACAGAGAAAACAAAAAAATCAAACATCAGCATGAGGAATAAAGAAAATATATAGATAAATCGACTGGTGCTGGTAACATGGTTGACTAAACAAATTGTTTGATGAAAAATATTGCAACGCCCTTTTTTTCTAAACTTCTTCTTGGGTTTCTTTCTATTATCAATACAAAAAAATATACACAGAAGATAGAATAAAAAGAAGATCGATGATGGGTTAACCTGTGAGGAATACATGGAACTCTTAGACAGTACAATTTTTTAAGGTCTGTATGCTCCAGTGAACATATGAATATTTAGGTTGGGTTTTTTCTTTTTTTTTTATTGAGGATAAATTATAAAAAACCACACGCAAATGTTACCATTTCATTTTAACAAGTTTTCACAAAGATTTCCACGCGCACAGTGGGAACTTTTAGCTCCCACAATTAATCATTGAACTCAATTATGTTTAAATTGATTTGATGATGTGTAGTTTTTTTATTTTTGTTTCTCATTGTTTTGAGAAAATTAAAGACAGGCAATGATATGGAACAGATTTATGATCATCATATTAATAAAACTGAATATCTATCTGCTCATAAAATAAAACAATTGAGGTATAACATTTGAGGGCATAAAGAAATTATATTGTTAATAAATTTTATTTTAAAGAAATTTATTATAAGTTCAAAGTTTAGCAGGGAATTAATTAAAAAATTTTATTCAATTTATTTATTCAAAATAACAAGGTGGTCTTTTTATTATTGGGAATTAACGTTTAAATTTAATATACGCATTGGACAGCTTTCTTTCACTTTAACTAAGAACAGTATTTGCTGCTTAAGTACTCTATGATTTGAGCTGTTTGTGTTCAACGATAAACATTCCCGAAAACTTTCGACTCATCATTGAATAGACCTTTCATATATCCAGGCGCGGATCCAGTTCTTGGGTTTGGGGGAATTTTTTTTTTTTTTTTGTCTCAAAAATATTTTTTTTTTGCAGGGAACCACAGTTCGAATTTGAATCATTAGTTAAGGTTTTTATTGTTAACCTCTTGTTTATTTTGATTTTTCTATAGAAACATTTACAAATTTTAAAAACTTTTCCTATAGAAAAGATTTAAGAACTTAAGAAAATTTTGATATTTTGAAAAATGTCTCCTCAAGAAATTCTCAGGTCCTACATCTTTTTCTGGTTGCAAAAGTCCCAGACTATAAAATATTTTTCCAAAAGAAATAATGTCAGATTTCAGATATGTTTATACAAAAAAGTTTACTGATTTTGAAATTTTTCTGATTGTGAGTCATCCCAATAGAAAAAGGATAAGGTTTATAAAATTCTTGCTATAGACAAATTTTTAGATTCTAATACACTTTCATATAGAAAATTCTCAGATACTTATGCAATTTTTCCACCAAAAATTCCAATTTTTAGAAAAATTATATTTTTTTCTATTCCATTTTTCTACAGAAAAAGTCTAAGGCCTCTGTTCTGTCTTTCACAACTTTCAATTCACATGAAAATTTCCGAATCATATGAAATCAAGTTTAGTGTTTGGTTGATAACATTTTCATTCAAAGTTGAAATCAAATAATTAAAATTTAAAAAAGTTTTAGGAGAAATTTTATTTATGTGAAACAAAACGAAAAAAAAAATCGGAAGTGAAATCTAGTACACCAAAATAATTCGGAAATTTTCATTTTCACATTTTTTATGTGAATTACTTTTTTTGGAACAGCGGCCTAAGATACCGAAACGTTCTTTATACACCAACATTTTCAGGGTATGAAACACTATTTTATAGAAAGTGCCTGAGATTAGAAAAATTAAAGACTTTAACTCTTTTTAAAATTTTTTAGGCAATTTCCTAGATTCTGAGAAATTTTTCTATTGAAAAAGTACACCCAGAAAAGTTTTACAGTAACTTTTTTACAGTTATTCAAAAAGTTTTTAGTTAAAGTTGTTTTAAACGTTTATCGTTTGTTTTTCAAAGAAAATAAAATATTGAATGATTTATACAGTTGTTAAAACAATAAACTACAAAAGTTACGGAAAAATATTTTTATCAGTTAAATTATTTGTGACTGATTATTCCGTATAATTTTACAGAAGAACGGTTTTTGTAGTTTGTTATTCAAAAAATTTAATTTTCTCCACAAAATGAAAAATTGTAAACAGTTAAAATAACTGAAATATCGTTTGTTTTTACGGAAAGTCTAGTCATTTATTAACGTTTAAAAATAACTGAAAAAGTCTGTTGTTTCAAATGAAATATAAGTAGTCCGTTTTTTAAAAGGAAAAACGATTGTTTTAAACGTTTTTTCAGTTGAATTTACTTACAAAATATTTTTAGTGTATTGTTTTCTAAGACACTTTTTTCTAAAAAGATCAGATTCTAAAATATATTCTGAGATATATTTCTTATTGAAAAGTCTGAGAATCTAAGAATTTTTTTCTACAAAAAAGTCTTAGATTCTGAGACATTTTTCAAATAGAAAAAATTTCAGAATCTAAGACATTTTCTCACATTCTGGGATATTTTTCCTTGAAGTCTCAGAAGTCTTAGGCATTTTTTCTATAAAAATGTCTCAGACTCAAGAAAATTTTTTTCTATAGAAAAGGTCGAGCTTTTCGTAGTAAACAGTCTTAGATTCTGAGACATCTTTCAAACAGAAATAATCAGAATTTGAGACATTATCTAAGAATCTGAGACATTATCTCAGAATCTGAGACATTATCTCAAAATCTGAGACATTATCTCAGAATCTGAAACGTTTTTCCTAAAAAAAAGTTTTACATTCTGAGACATTTTTTAAATAGAAAATATCTCAGATTTCGAAATATTTTTCCTATAAAAAAGTAGCATATTCTGTGTAATTATTCCCATTGGAAAAGTCTCAGATTCTAATAAATTTTTTTACAGAAAAATTCGCAAGTTGTTGCTTATTTTTCTATAGAAAAATTTAAAGATTCCGAGACTTTTTTTCTATAAAAAATACAAAGATTCAAAAACATTATATCTATAGAAAAATTTTGAGATTCTTGGAAATTTTTTATAGAAAAAAACTATCACATAATTTTCCTTTTTACCTTTAGGGGGCCCCTGTAGGTTGGTTGGTAGCGTGCTAGCCTTTGAAACTGGGGGTCGTGGGTTTGATTTCAACTAGATCCCTTGGTTTTTTCACATTTTTTTAATTTTCGCAATTAAAAAAGTGTAAAAAATTAAATAAACATATTTGATTTGATTGATTTTCATTTGATAATTTTCCTTTTAACTCATCTTCTTCTCAGATTTTTTCCAAAGAAGAATTATTAGATTTTTTATAATAAAAAATTATTTTTTCCTTTAATAAATCTCAGATTTATCCTATAGAAAAATTGTTAGATTTCCTATAAAAATTTTCAGACTATTCCAAAAGAAAAAAATTCTCTAATTTTTTGTCTAGAAAATTTTCCAATTTTTTTGTCTAGAAAAATTCCCAAATTTTTCATCAAGAAAAATTCCTAAATTTTTTGTCGAGAAAAATTCTTATTTTTTTTTTCATATAGAAAAATTTAAAAATTCCGAGACTTCCTATAAAAAAATTCTGCTACAGAAAAATTCTGAGATGTTTCTTTTAGGAAAATTCTAAGGTTTTTTATAAATATGTTGGCAAATTTTCCATATGGACTTTTTTTTAATTTTTCTTATAAAAAAATTCTCAAGTTTTAAGATTCTTAGACGTTTTTCATAGAAACAAATTCTCAGATTATTTCATTTTCCTTTTCATTTTCTCTTTTCCATTCCCTCTCCTTAACACTTTTCTGTCCTTTTTGTTTTCCTTGTTTTTCTTTCGAATTAGGTTTGGGGGGTGGAAATTTGCTTTCCACCCCCCCCGTGGATCCGCGCCTGCATACATCTGTTATATATTTTTAGATATAAAGACAATAACACGATTTGCTTGAGGCTATTTTTGCTCGCTTCGGTCTACTTACCTCATCCCGGCAAATGCTATAGGACATGGGGAACATTCTTAAAAGAAGGTGGCATCTATGAAATTTAAACTTTATCCCCTGCGTACTGTTTTCGATGATAACGCGACATTCTTAAGTATTTTCTGCAAACAAGTCGCATTCGAGTTCGTTTCTTAAGTCTGCAAACAAGTCTAATTCGAGTTCGTTTCTTAAGTTTTTTGTTTTTTCTTTTAGATTGTTGGATATTGTGTGAATTTAACCTAAAATCTAGTTAAAACGTCTTAGTTCATCAAATTTGTCGGAAAATATGAAACTTCAACTTTATCCCCCTGTGTACTGTTTTCGATGATAACGCGTCAGCAGACATGGGCGATACCAATTACATTTTTTCAATTACAATTACATGTAATTAGTAATTGAGTTTTTTCAATTACAATTACATGTAATTAGTAATTGAATTTTTCAATTACATTTACATG
The DNA here is from genome assembly GCA_963921195.1 of Pegoplata infirma. Classification (NCBI taxonomy): domain Eukaryota; kingdom Metazoa; phylum Arthropoda; class Insecta; order Diptera; family Anthomyiidae; genus Pegoplata; species Pegoplata infirma. The sequence continues at coordinate 97,013,019 of OY992536.1, forward strand.
TAATTAGTAATTGAGTTTTTTCAATTACTAATTACATATAATTGTAATTGAAAAAACTCAATTACTAATTACATGTAAATGTAATTGAAAAATTCAATTACTAATTACATGTAATTGTAATTGAAAAAACTCAATTACTAATTACATGTAATCGTAATTAAAACGTTCAAATTACAGTGTTTTCCATTACATGCAAAAAAAAAATCTGACAACTGACAAAGTTTTATTTTTAACAAACTAATAGTGACTGGCGAAATTCAACATCAGAAGCATTTTGGACAAGTTAAGTGATTGCGGTCGATTCTAAATATGATATTTAAAACTAGTGTAAAAAAATATAAGTCAAAAATATAACATAAAATTTGTGACATAAATATATAATTTGTGTGTATAGTTATGGTGGCAGATTCTAAACTTGAAACTAAACTAAACTTTTTTCTTTTTCCTACTACGTTACCATGGCTTTTACTGGTGACATGTCACATGATTTGAAACTAACACCGAAATTATATAATATTTATTTTAATAAAATAAATATATGTATTAATATTAATTAAATAATTTTAATAAAATATAATAAATAAGTGATACCAACTACATACAAAAACAAGTAAGAAAATTATAGTCGGTCAAGACCGACCGAATACCCTACACCAGTGTTTTCCGGAAAATGTGTCCCAAGTCCAAACATGGACCGATTTGGTTTATCTTAGGTCAAATCTTTAATAAGTGTAGAAAACACTCACAAACCAAATCTGAGTGAAATAGTCTTCTATTTGTTTTTAAATTAACCGATTTAAGTGAATAGCGGGCGAAATTTTCATATGGGACCTAAGTCCAAAAATGGTGTGATTATAATCAAATTTTGATTGGGTAATTAAAGTACGTGTTAAAAATAAACAAAATTTTAATAAATCATTTCCTATTTTCAAGAAATTTTAGCGATTTATGTGAATATCGGGAGGGTGGATTGCTTTAAAATGTGGAATGGTGATTTGTGAATACAAAACACGTTTACCTGCCAAATTTCGAAAGGATACCTATTGTTATTGTTAGAGTCATTTGACTCATATTTTAAGGGGACGTTTGTATGGGGGCTAGGTCAAAACATGGACCGATTTTTGCAAATTTCAATAGCGTCCGTCGTTGTGTCAAAAGAAGCTTAAGTCTCAAATTTTAGATAAATCGGTTAAAAATTGCGACCTGTATCGTGCGCACAACGTTTACATGGACAGACATCGCTAAATCGACTCAAAAAGTTATTCTGAGTCAATCTTGAAGGTGGGTCTAGGACCAATATTTCGGGAAGTTACAAACATCAGCAGAAACTCATTATACCCTGTACCACAGAGTGGTGTAGGGTATACAAATAGTGTTGCCAAAATTGTAATGGTAAGTAGTGATATCGTTTTTTTTACAAGTAGTTACAGCAAGGGGTACTAATAGAAAATAATATATTAATATAATAAATAAATTCGAAAGAATTTTGTAATTTGGAGGCATGTCACAGACTTAATTCCGTTCGGATTCGGAAAAAGTGGTTTACTCGTAAAACGCAAAGCGAAATTTTTTTTCAGAATGAAACCACTTTTATGCAACTCAATTCCACTTTGATTTTTGAAAGTGATTTCATTTCGAAAATTACAAAATTCGTTTTGTGTTTTACGAGCAAACCACATTTTCCAAATCCGAACGGAATTGAGTCTGTGACATACCCCTTGGTGTTTTTTCGACTTAATTTTGCGTTTTTTATTTGCATATGCGGTCAAAAAATTATTTTATTTGTTAGCAGGAAATCTAACGACTTTATATTATCTTAAAAATAATTAATATTTCGCAGGTACAGTGAAATCAGAAAATACACACGCATTTGTTGGATTTTTTTTAAAGCATGCCAGCAAGCAAAATCCTACCTGCATAAGTGATCGCTTGCATAATCTATATATGGGGCATTCCATGCCAAATCACTCACTTTTAGGCCCGACCCCCTTCGATTAATTTTATTTTTGGATATGTTTTAGCACGTATTAAATGCAACTTGCAGCCAAATTTTCAGCTTTTTATACCAAGGTGGTGTTGAGTAATCAATTTTTCAAAATGGCGATTTTTTCCAAAAAATGAAAAAATTTAAATTTTCAATCAATTTTGACCAGTAAAAAATATAGATATATTAAAAAAAGATGGACAACATTTTGTTGGTAGTTAAATGTAGTTTTAGAAAAAAAATATGAAAAATTATTCGAAGTAATTATCACTTGTTTTTTATCGTATAAAAATTAAAATCGACTTTTTGAAAAAGTCCGAAACCTTCGATTTTTTTTTAAAAATGTCAAAAAATTCTACTCTAAATTACGCAACTTTTAAGTCATAACTCGAGATGTGATCGTAATTCGTTCTATTTTTATTCAAATTTTGAAAATTGCACTTTTTTTTTTTGACTCTGGTTTATTTTATATGGTGTTCCAAAAAAAAATAATTTGGTAAATATTGACCGTAACTTCCCCTAGATATATTAACTTGGGTGTAAAAATACGTCTCAGAAAATTTTAGGATGATCGGACATGGGTAAGGCGTGCCGCATCGGCTTTGAAGTTTGAAAATCGGATTACAAGGGAAAATATGCATTTTTTTCTGTTTTCTTAATTTTTTTGGTATTTTAAGTTAATTTTGAATTCAAATGGTTACAGAATTGAAATGTAGAGTAAAATGTCTCTCTATTAAGGTCATAAAAACCGAAATCGGTTTAAAATCAGCCAAGTTATTACAACTTCCCCAGGCATCTAACGTGTGGCAGACAACTTGATTAATCAATACAATCCGATTTTTAAAATTCATTGAAATTTTCTACTGTAATAACATTTTTTTATTCTTCAAGTTCAAATGTTATTAGATGACAAGTATTTTTCATATTGTGTTTTGCTAACATTTTTTAAATTAGTGCTAAAAATGCCTGCATTTTCCACACCCTTTTGAAATCTCTATTTAAAAAAAAAAATTTTTTTTTTGTTTTAAAATTTGGAAAAGTCAAAAAAATATTACACTGAAACATGAATAATGAAAAAATGTTATTACAGTAGAAAATTTCAATAAATTTAAAAAAAGGGCCTCGTATTTTTTAATCAAGTTGTATGGCACACGCTAGATGCCTGGGGAAGTTGTAATAACTTGGCTGATTTTCAACCGATTTTAGTTTTTAGTACCTTATTAGAAAGGCATTTTACTCCACATCATAATTCTGTAATCACTTGAATTAAAACTTAACTTAAAATACCAAAGAAATTGCGAAAACAGAAAAAAATTCATATTTTTCCTTGTAATCCGTTTTTTAAACTTCAAGGACCATGCTAAGCGTCTTACACATGTCCGATCGTCCCAAATTTTTGTGAGACGTATATTTACCTCCAAATGAACAAATTTAGGGTAAGTTAGGGTCAGTATCTACCATTTTTTTTTTTTTTGGTGCTCCATATAAAATAAATCAGAGCCAAAACATAAAAGGTGCAATTTTAAAAATTAAAAAAAAAATAGAAAGAATTGTGATCACATCTCGAGTTATGGCTTAAAAGTTGCATAATTTAGAGTAGAATTCTTATAGTTTTTTACAAAAAAATCGAAGGTTTCGGACTTTTTCAAAAAGTCGATTTTAATTTTTAAACGTCAAAAAATAAGTGATAATTACTTCGAATAATTTTTTCACATTTTTTTTCTAAAACTACATTTAAATACCAACAAAACGTTGTCCAACTTTTTTTAAAATATCTATATTTTTTACTGGTCAAAATTGATTGAAAATTTAAATTTTTTCATTTTTTGGAAAAAATCGCCATTTTGAAAAATTGATTACTCAACACCACCTTGGTATAAAAGGCTGAAAATTTGGCTGCAAGTTGCATTTAATACGTACTAAAACATATCCAAAAATAAAATTAATCGAAGGGGGTCGGGCCTAAAAGTGAGTGATTTGGCATGGAATGCCCCATATATAAGTAAAAGAGTAATGTGACTGACTGACTGACTTATTGACTGATTCATCATCGCCCAGCCCAAACCGCTGAAGCTAGAGACTTGAAATTTGAACTGTAGGTTCACCTCCCGGAATATAGATCCACTAAGGCTGGATTTTTGCCAGTGTTGATTCTAAGGGGGTAAAAAGGGTAAAAAACTGTACTTTTGGTACTTTTTATATCACCTGACATAATGGTCGTAGAGACTTGAAATTTGGACTGCATATTCACCTCCCGAAACATAGATACACTAAGGCCGGATTTTAGCCAGTGTTGATTATAAGGGGGTAAAAAGGGTAAAAAACTGTACTTTTGGTACTTTTTATAACTCCTGAAATAATGGTCATAGAGACTTAAAATTTGGTTTGTATGTTCACATCCTGGAATATAGATCCAGTAAGGCTGGATTTTTGCCAATGTTGATTCTACGGGGGTAAATAGGGTAAAAAACTGTACTTTTGGTACCTTTTATATTTTCTTAAAAAATGGTCACAAAAACTTAAAATTTGGACTGTATGTTCACCTCCCGGAATCCACTAGGGCTTGATTTTTGCCAATGATGATTCTAAGGGGGTAAAAAGGGTATAAAACTGTACTTTTGGTACCTTTTATATTTCCTTAAATAATAGTACTAGAAACTTGAAATTTGCAATGTAGGTTCACCTCCCGGAAAAAAGATTCACTAAGGGTTTTCGCCAATGTTGATTCAAGGGGGTAAAATGGGTACAAAAAAAGTGTACTTTTGGTACTTTTTTTTTATATACTGAAACAATGGTCATTCAAACTTCAAATTTGGAATGTAGGATCCTTTAGTGAAATAAAACATTCTGAAACAAGTACTTTCTGAAAAATCTGTACCGTTTATAAAAAGTACCTTTTATAAAAAGTACCTTTTATAAAAAGTACCTTTTATAAAAAGTACCTTTTATAAAAAGTACCTTTTATAAAAAGTACCTTTTATAAAAAGTACCTTTTATAAAAAGTACCTTTTATAAAAAGTACCTTTTATAAAAAGTACCTTTTATAAAAAGTACCTTTTATAAAAAGTACCTTTTATAAAAAGTACCATTTATAAAAAGTACCTTTTATAAAAAGTACCTTTTATAAAAAGTACCTTTTATAAAAAGTACCTTTTATAAAAAGTACCTTTTATAAAAAGTACCTTTTATAAAAAGTACCTTTTATAAAAAGTACCTTTTATAAAAAGTACCTTTTATAAAAAGTACCTTTTATAAAAAGTACCTTTTATAAAAAGTACCTTTTATAAAAAGTACCTTTTATAAAAAGTACCTTTTATAAAAAGTACCTTTTATAAAAAGTACCTTTTATAAAAAGTACCTTTTATAAAAAGTACCTTTTATAAAAAGTACCTTTTATAAAAAGTACCTTTTATAAAAAGTACCTTTTATAAAAAGTACCTTTTATTAAAAGTACCTTTTAAAAAAAGTACCTCTTATAAAAAGTACATTTTATAAAAAGTACCTTTCATTAAAAGTACCCTTTAAAAAAAGTACCTTTTTTTAAAAGTACCAGAAGTACAATTTTTGATACTTTTTTATTTCCTAAAATTATATTTATAGAAACTTTTTATATTTCCTAGAGTCTTAAAATTTGTAATGTAAAAAACATTCTGTGAAAAATACGTTTTCCGCTTCTTAGTGGGGTAAAAAGGCTAATAAAGTGTATTTTCGGTACCTTTGATATTTTTTGGCGTATATTTTTGACGAGAAACTTATAATTAGGAATGTAAAATCCTCTTTGTACTTTAAATATTTGCTAAAATAATGATCCTAGGAAATTGAAATATGGAAAAGAGGATCCTTCGGTGATGAAACAAAAATTCTGGAAGAGGTTCTTTTTGGAAATTCCGTTTATAACGGGGGTAAGAAAGTGTGATTTTGGTACTTTTTTTTTGTTCTTTTAATAATGAAAAAGTTCAAATTATGATTATTCTTATATTTCTTGAAATATTAGCTCAGAGACTTGATATTTTAAATAAAGGATCACCTATCACAAAAAAACAGTTTTTTTTTAATTTAATTTTAAGGGGAAAAGGGGCAAATGGTTATGGTTACCTATCTAACTTTTAAACTCAAAGCCCCAGAAATAACACCCAAGAAAAGGACATATTTTAAAATTTAAACTTTTAGAACGGGGAACGAAATGGAATAGAGCAGGGAATAATATGGAATGATACTTTTTACTCAAATTTTTCGTATTTTACTTTTTTTACTCCATTTTTTTCTCTCTATATGTTTTTTTCACTCAAACTCATTTTTATTACAATTTCTTTATTCACTGAAATATATATTCACTCCAAATCCAAAATCCCGATACTAGGGCTCGAAAATTTTTAAAATTTTATTGTTTAAATTTTTGATTGAAATATTATTTTATGAAAGACTTAAACGTGCACAAGTAAATAAAACAAAGACTACGTACGGGAATTTTCCTGAAATCGGTAGAGCAATTCTGATCCTTCTATTATCCGGTATTCCATGCAACCGGTAACGAAGTACCGGGATGGTAAGCTAGTTTAACATATAACAAAAAGGAAACAGCTACAAAGTCATAAAGACATAAAAAATCGGGATTTCCAAAAGGAATTTAAAAGACACTATTATTTTTTTACAACGCAAAATATGTGAAGACATTGCATTGAAATTCAATGGAGTGGCTGTACATCGCAATAAATATTTGAAAAATTGAAAATTTTGGCACGAAAAGGTCTACATTTTATAGGATCTTCTTTTATATGTGTGGTCATAAAAATCAAGTTGGGTTAAAAATATCGGGATTTCCAAAAAGACATTAGTATTTTATTTTTTTGCAACGCGAAATATGTAAAGAAACTACCTTTTAAAGACATTGCATTATCATTTAATGGAGCGGCTGCATATCGCAATAAATATTTCCAAAAGTGAAATTATTATTACAGAAAAGGTCTAATTTTTTTTATTATCTTCTTTTATATGTGCCATAAACGCAGATCCTAAAAAATGTTGACCTTTTTTTTGATAAAATTTTCCCTTTTGCAAATATTTATTACCTGAATTATTTTATTTAATCTTTTAAAGAAAATTTGTGGTTTTCAGCCAAATTTATATTCTTTCAAAGATTTTTTGTTGTGCTTGATAAATAACACTGGTTTACAAAATAAAAAAAAAAATTCTGCGCACGAAACGTGACTATATTTTTTTATATATTACAGACTACTAACTCAAAAAAAATATAAAATTTTTTTTTTCACGGATTCAGTAATATTAAAAATTTGTTTAGTGTTTCTTTAAATTTTTCGCCTATTTTCGTTATACCTCGCGTTGTTTACATCCGATCTACTCGCGATAAAATCCATGTTAAAGAGAATCATGCAACAAATCATTCAAACATCATTTTCCAATCAAATGATAAGATTACGTTTAATTAGCATACATAATATGTCATATTATGACAAAAATACGTTATTTGAGCAATTAAATCAAAATTTGGATGGTCGACAAAAATAGAAATCGTTACAAATAAATTTTATTATGATTTCTCTTCAGAGACCAAATATAACAGTTGTTTGTGACTTTTTGTTTTAAAAAAAAATATTCTAATGTATTAACACCTGTTGTATTTACACTTTTTTTTTTGACGCTAAAAAACGACAGAATTAATTTTTTTTTTAATCTGTGTAAATATGTTACAGATAGACGGACATATCATTGACAATATGTTGGTTTAGCTTTGAAAAATACTTAGGTAAAATTATATTAAAATTCACAGGAAAAAAAAAATTTTTGATAAAATAATTTTTTCTTTCCAAATTGTAAAAAAACGGTTAATAATGTAAAAAAATCATAATAAATAACTACTTATAATATTTTTAAAGACAAAAAAACATACAACTATTCTTTTTCATGGTATTCGGATGCATAATAATAAAAATTAATTTGATTCATGTTTCAGTTGAAAATGAATACTTTGGAAAAATGGCAACACCTAACATTTGTGTCTAAAATATAGACCATGTCTGGCAATGTTTGCAAAAATAAGTACTTAGATCAGAATTGATGAAGGAGAGGAAGAAGAATAATGATTACTAAAAATAAGTTTGTTTACAAAAATTACAATAACAAATTCTTCTGTAAGAAAAAAAAAAAACAACAGTAACAACTACACTCGAATTGAAAAAATCAGATTTAGTTGATACTTGCTTAACAGCCTACTTGGCGTATCGGTCTAGAGTGATTGTACGTTACAAGCAGTTAATAGCAAAGTATTACAGATGATGATGAGTTCAATCCTTGTCGGCTGCGATCTGTAAATAATTTTCACATATAGACTATTAACTAAATAAATTGACATTAAAAGTTTTTCTGAAGATTATTATAACTGGATAATATGAAACTAGTAAGAAACAAACCAGGATGTCTAAATTTTTAGAAAAATTAAAATTTTTCTTTCACACTTTTCTCAATTCAAAACCATATACTTTAAACTTTATTTCAAAACTAAAAATTTAATGAATAAATTCATTGTATAAAAGATCTGGGTTTATTTAAACCCTATCAGTTTTAGATTTTTTGTCTATTTCAGTTATGAATTCAAATTTTGTTAAACGATTTTTTACCTAAATATTTGTTAAATTTAATTTGTTTAACTAAAATGTTTGCATTCCAATTAATGTGGTGATTATTACTCGCATTGTACGGTCTATTTTGTGTATTTCTTTTGTGTCGTCTGTAGTCATTGTTAAGTTTTTTTAAAGACTACCACAAAAACTCTCGTTATCTTCGTTTGACTTGGAGTTTTTGCTTCCAGTTTGTTGCGAATGACTACAGTATTGTGGCACCCACAATTCTGTTTACAACTTGAGGCCAGCGCCACCTGCAGGGTCGAAAAAAATCAAATCTTTAAAACCTTGTTCAGCATCTAATATGTATGTCTTAGGTTGGTAGCTCTTATGATTCCAGAGATCATGCGTTACAAACAATTGCACTAACGATTTTATGCATAAATATTTTTGAATAAATATGTATGTGTAATTGACAATATTAGTAATTAATTACTAAATGTAATTATAAACATGTTTCTTACAATTACATTAAAATCAATTACATTTTTCAATTAGATGTAATTAGTAATTGAGTTTTTTCAATTACAATTACATGTAATTTGTAATTGAGTTTTTTCAATTACAATTACATGTAATTTGTAATTGAGTTTTTTCAATTACAATTACATGTAATTTGTAATTGAGTTTTTTCAATTACAATTACATGTAATTAGTAATTGAAAATTTTCAATTACTAATTACATGTAATTGTAATTGAAACTGTAATCAATTACACAATGTAATCATTAACCCCCATGTCTGCGCGTCAGTCATACGAATTTTCTGCAAACAAGTCTCATTCGAGTTCGTTTCTTAAGTCTTTTGTTTTTCTACACCCAAAAAAAACCGTGGATATTCAATACTAAAAATTTTACTAAATTTTAGTCCAAAAGGACCTAGTGCAGGAATTGGTAACCAATACTAAATTTTTTTACTAATATTATTCAAAACCAGTAAAAATTACTAATTTTAGTACTTTGAAGATACTAAAATTAGTAACTAATTAGTAGAATTTGGTACAATATCACTTACTAAACCTTTTACTGTAGAATTATTTTGAGTGTATTAGATTGTTGGATATTGTGTGAATTTAACATAAAAATTTGTTAAACGATATTAGTTACTGCTTATTTCATCACATTTGCACTTTCGATAAAGACGCAGCATTCTTAAGTATTATCTGCAAACATAGAAGTTCGTTTCTTAAGTCTTTTGTTGTTTTTATACCCTCCACTCTACTGATAGAGGGTATATACAAGTTTGTCATTCCGTTTGTAACACCTCGAAATATTGGTCTAGGACCCCATAAAGTATATATTTATATTCATGATCCTCGATCGATTCTAAGACGATCTAGCGATGTCCGTCCGGCTGTCTGTTTGTTGAAAACACGCTACCTTTTGAAAGACTTTACGGAGGCTCCTGAAGTTTGGCATGTATGTTGACCATTTACCTGGTCAGGTTGGCAATGCAATCCAGTGAAATCGGTCCAGTGGTTCAAAAGTTATGCGCAAAAGACTGAATTTCGGCAAGGGGTTTTCGTGAATTTTTGGAGATAAAAAACACTCTAACTTTCAAAACGCAACTCTGAGGATGCTGAAGCTTACCATATATATTTTTCGTGCCTCAAGTCCGGTTCGTTTTAAATTTCAGCCAAATCGTTCTAGTGGTTCAAAAGTTCTAAGCAAAACCCTGAATTTCAGATTGGTTTCACCTTAAATTCACGTGTTGAAAAAACCAACCTTTAAAGAAACAAGTTTTAAAAACATTGGTAAGCCACAAAATAAGAATTTGAGTCACTCAAAAATATATTCTTACACTAAAAAAATAAAATACACTCGAAAAAAAATTTTAAACTTAAAAAAAAATTTACATTCCAAAAAAAATGTAGTAAATTATTTTTTTTTGTGTAAATTACTAACAGACATGGGGGTTAATGATTACATTGTGTAATTGATTACAGTTTCAATTACAATTACATGTAATTAGTAATTGAAAATTTTCAATTACTAATTACATGTAATTGTAATTGAAAAAACTCAATTACAAATTACATGTAATTGTAATTGAAAAAACTCAATTACAAATTACATGTAATTGTAATTGAAAAAACTCAATTACTAATTACATCTAATTGAAAAATGTAATTGATTTTAATGTAATTGTAAGAAACATGTTTATAATTACATTTAGTAGTTAATTACTAATATTGTCAATTACACATACATATTTATTCAAAAATCTTTATGCATAAAATCGTTAGTGCAATTGTTTGTAACGCATGATCTCTGGAATCATAAGAGCTACCAACCTAAGACATACATATTAGATGCTGATCAAGGTTTTAAAGATTTGATTTTTTTCGACCCTGCAGGTGGCGCTGGCCTCAAGTTGTAAACAGAATTGTGGGTGCCATTTGACAGCAGTTCAAAACAGAGTTAAAATAACTAAACTGCCACTGAAATTGTTAAACTCCTCAGTTGATAGTTTTTGAAAAAAGCCAACAGTTGAAAATAACACACAATACTGTAGTCATTCGCAACAAACTGGAAGCAAAAACTCCAAGTCAAACGAAGATAACGAGAGTTTTTGTAGTAGTCTTTAAAAAAACTTAACAATGACTACAGACGACACAAAAGAAATACACAAAATAGACCGTACAATGCGAGTAATAATCACCACATTAATTGGAATGCAAACATTTTAGTTAAACAAATTAAATTAAACAAATATTTAGGTAAAAAATCGTTTAACTAAATTTGAATTCATAACTGAAATAGACAAAAAATCTAAAACTGATAGGGTTTAAATAAACCCAGATCTTTTATGAAATGAATTTATTCATTAATTTTTTAGTTTTGAAATAAAGTTTAAAGTTTTCATTTTCAACTGAAACATGAATCAAATTAATTTTTATTATAATGCATCCGAATACCATGAAAAAGAATAGTTGTATGTTTTTTCTGTCTTTAAAAATATTATAGGTAGTTATTTATTATGATTTTTTTACATTATTAACCTTTTTTTTACAATTTGGAAAGAAAAAATTATTTTATCAAAAAATTTTTTTTTCCTGTGAATTTTAATATAATTTTACCTAAGTATTTTTCAAAGCTAAACCAACATATTGTCAATGATATGTCCGTCCATCTGTAACATATTTACACAGATTAAAAAAAATTTATTTTGTCGTTTTTTAGCGTCCCAAAAAAAGCGTAAATACAACAGGTGTTAATACATTAGAATATTTTTTTTAAAACAAAAAGTCACAAACAACTGTTATATTTGGTCTCTGAAGAGAAATCATAATAAAATTTATTTGTTACGATTTCTATTTTTGTCGACCATCCAAATTTTGATTTAATTGCTCAAGTAACGTATTTTTGTCATAATATGACATATTATGTATGCTAATTAAACGTAATCTTATCATTTGATTGGAAAATGATGTTTGAATGATTTGTTGCATGATTCTCTTTAACATGGATTTTATCGCGAGTAGATCGGATGTAAACAACGCGAGGTATAACGAAAATAGTCGAAAAATTTAAAGAAACGCTAAACAAATTTTTAATATTACTGAATCCGTGAAAAAAAATTTTTGATATTTTTTTGAGTTAGTAGTCTGTAATATATAAAAAAAAATATAGTCACGTTTCGTGCGCAGAAATTTTTTTTTATTTTGTAAACCAGTGTTATTTATCAAGCACAACAAAAAATCTTTGAAAGAATATAAATTTGGCTGAAAACCACAAATTTGCTTTAAAAGATAAAATAAAATAATTCAGGTAATAAATATTTGCAAAAGGGAAAATTTTATCAAAAAAAAGGTCAACATTTTTTAGGATCTGCTTTTATGGCACATATAAAAGCAGATAATAAAAAAAATTCGACCTTTTCTGTAATAATATTTTCACTTTTGGAAATATTTATTGCGATATGCAGCCGCTCCATTAAATGATAATGCAATGTCTTTAAAAGGTAGTTTCTTTACATATTTCGCGTTGCAAAAAAATAAAATACTAATGTCTTTTTGGAAATCCCGATATTTTTAACCCAACTTGATTTTTATGACCACACATATAAAAGAAGATCCTATAATATGTAGACCTTTTCGTGCCAAAATTTTCAATTTTTCAAATATTTATTGCGATGTACAGCCACTCCATTGAATTTCAATGCAATGTCTTCACATATTTTGCGTTGTAAAAATTAATAGTGTCTTTTAAATTCCTTTTGGAAATCCCGATTTTTTACGTCTTTATGACTTTGTAGCTGTTTCCTTTTTGTTATATGTTAAATTATGCAAGCGATCACTTATGCAGGTAGGATTTTGCTTGCTGCTGGCATGCTTTAAAAAAATCCAACAAATGCGTGTGTATTTTATGATTTCGCTGTACCTGCGAAATATTAATTATTTTTAAGATAATATAAAGTCGTTAGATTTCCTGCTAACAAATAAAATAATTTCTTGACCGCTAGATGCAAATAAAAAACGCAAAATTTAGTCGAAAAAACACCAAATTACAAAATTCTTTCGAATTTATTTATTATATTAATATATTATTTTCTATTAGTACCCCTTGCTGTAACTACTTGTAAAAAAACGATATCACTACTTACCATTACAATTTTGGCAACACTATTTTTATGCCCTACACCACTCTGTGGTACAGGGTATAATGAGTTTCTGCTGATGTTTGTAACTTCCCGAAATATTGGTCCTAGACCCACCTTCAAGATTGACTCAGAATATCTTTTTGAGTCGATTTAGCGATGTCCGTCCATGTAAACGTTGTGCGCACGATACAGGTCGCAATTTTTAACCGATTTATCTGAAATTTGAGAATTAAGCTTCTTTTGACACAACGACGGACGCTATTGAAATTTGCAAAAATCGGTCCATGTTTTGACCTAGTCCCCATACAAACGTCCCCTTAAAATATGAGTCAAATGACTCTAACAATAACAATAGGTATCCTTTCGAAATTTGGCAGGTAAACGTGTTTTGTATTCACAAATCACCATTCCACATTTTAAAGCAATCGGACCAGTTCTTCTTGTAGCCCCCATACAAACCACCCTCCCGATATTCACATAAATCGCTAAAATTTCATGAAAAAGAAAATGATTTATTAAAATTTTGTTTATTTTTAACACGTACTTTAATTACCCAATCAAAATTTGATTATAATCACACCATTTTTGGACTTAGGTCCCATATGAAAATTTCGCCCGCTATTCACTTAAATCGGTTAATTTAAAAACAAATAGAAGACTATTTCACTCAGATTTGGTTTGTGAGTGTTTTCTACACTTATTAAAGATTTGACCTAAGATGGACCGATTTCCATGTTTGGACTTGGGACACATTTCCCGGAAAATACTGGTGTAGGGTATTATATGGTCGGTCTTGACCGACTGTAATTTTCTTACTTGTTTTTGTATGTAGTTGGTATCACTTATTTATTATATTTTATTAAAATTATTTAATTAATATTAATACATATAATTATTTTATTAAAATAAATATTATATAATTTCGGTGTTAGTTTCAAATCATGTGACATGTCACCAGTAAAAGCCATGGTAACGTAGTAGGAAAAAGAAAAAAGTTTGGCGCTATGAAATAGCCCCCAAATGAAATAGCCCCCAAACGAAAAAATGAAATAACACCCAAAAAAATTACGAAAAAAATTTTGGGGTTTATTTCATTTTTTTGGGGGATTATTTCATATTTTTTTTGGGGTCTATTTCATTATGAAATAACACCCAAATGAAATAATCCCCAAGATTTTTCATTTTGGGGGTTATTTTATTTTGTCTTTAGGGTCTATATCATTTTGTGGGAGTTATTTTATTTATTAAAAACTAGCATTTGACAAGTTTTTTACATTTAAAATAGTTCAGTAAGTAAAAATATAATTCAATAATAGTTTTTAAGTTAAGTTTTTGATAGAAAGTGTTGTAGTGTAGATCCTGAAGTATAAAATTCCAGTTTTTTCGAACATGACGAATCTAATACCAAATTAGCATTATTTTTTTAACTTATTTAATCACTTAAACATGTTTAAGTGCTTAAAATAGTTCAAAAAAATTAATGTGAATATAGCATAACTTATCAGAAGAAACAAAACAAAAGTTGTTTTAAACAACTTACACCGCATGCGAAATTTTTGGTACTAAAAATCGCCGCGATTTTTTGTACCAAAAATTTCGCCTACAGCGATCTGATCAAAAATATTATTGGTACCGAAAAACTCGGATTATTATTATTTAATTTTTTAGTTTTCGATGCAAATAAAGTTTTTGTAAAAAGCGCCGCAGGCGAAAATTTTGTACCAAAAATCGCCGCGATTTTTGGTACAAAATTTTCGCCTGCGGCGCTTTTTACAAAAACTTTATTTGCTAACGAAATATGTTGAATTTAAGACTCAGAAAAAGCGCAGTAGGCGAAAATTGGATAGCAAAAATCGCGGCGATTTTTGATATCCAATTTTCGCCTGCGGCGCTTTTTACATCAAGTGTATTTTCTAACCAAAATCGCAGAATTACGAATTCAGAAGGTTCATGGGAAAATGTCATAGAAAAAATTGCGGCGATTTTTGTTATTAAATTTTTGAATGAACCACTTTTTACAACAATTTTATATGCTATCTAAAAAGTATTTTCGCTGCTACTACTTTCAACGGCTTACAAAAAAATCTGCAAAAAAAACACTTCTGAAGCTTCAGATAGACGTAATTTCAAACGAACGGGAAAGTGCACCCTTAAGTTTGAAGGCAAGCAGTGCAAAGTAAGCGAAAATAATCAAGTTTTAAACACAAACATATATTTCAAAAATAGAGGTTTTGTGAATTTGGGCCTTATTTCATTTTGTTGGGGACTTTTTCGTTGGGGGCAGTTTCATTTTTGATTTTGGGGGTTATTTCATAATGAAATAAAATCCAAAATTTGGGGATTTTTTCATTTTATGCTTGGGTGTTTTTTCATTTTGTTTGGGAGTTATTTCATTTTTTACTCTTTGATCTTATTTCATTTTTTTTGGGTGTTATTTCATTGGGGGCTCTTTCATTTCTTGTTTGGGTGTAATTTCATTTGGGGGCTATTTCATAGCGCCAAAAAGTTTAGTTTAGTTTCAAGTTTAGAATCTGCCACCATAACTATACACACAAATTATATATTTATGTCACAAATTTTATGTTATATTTTTGACTTATATTTTTTTACACTAGTTTTAAATATCATATTTAGAATCGACCGCAATCACTTAACTTGTCCAAAATGCTTCTGATGTTGAATTTCGCCAGTCACTATTAATTTGTTAAAAATAAAACTTTGTCAGTTGTCAGATTTTTTTGTTGCATGTAATGGAAAACACTGTAATTTGAACGTTTTAATTACGATTACATGTAATTAGTAATTGAGTTTTTTCAATTACAATTACATGTAATTAGTAATTGAATTTTTCAATTACATTTACATGTAATTAGTAATTGAGTTTTTTCAATTACAATTACATGTAATTAGTAATTGAAAAAACTCAATTACTAATTACATGTAAATGTGATTGAAAAATTCAATTACTAATTACATGTAATTGTAATTGAAAAAACTCAATTACTAATTACATGTAATTGTAATTGAAAAAAATGTAATTGGTATCGCCCATGTCTGATTACTAAAAACAAAGTTTTTTTACACAAAATAAAATATTTCTAATAAAAAATTATATTTTTTTCACGTTAGAAAATTTACTATCACTTAAAATTGGAATTGTGGAGGTTATTCATAGATTCGGCCAATTCGAATTTAACTATTCTACTTGTTTCTTTTAGATTATGGATATTGTGTGAATTTAACCTGAAATCTAAATGGACGGACATGTGAGACATCACGACTGATTTGGCCTTCTCTTAATCAGGGGTGCGCAAGTGAGCTGATATCGCTTTCAAGAGGAGAGATTTCGACGGTGGTTTCTATAATTACCGGACACTGTCTTATAGGGAAGCTCGCAGAGCGGTTAAATGTGCCGTCGAATGACCTTTGCCGGAGTTGCATGGATGAAGAGGAGTTGGAAACTATCGAACATTTTATCTGGCATTGCCCGGCACTTTCTGGTCAGAGACTTGCTTCACTGGGATCTAGGGAGCTGTACGATCTTTCTGATTTTCGGATGTCAAAATTCAATATCTAAGGAGTTTCATAAGAAGCTCTAATTGATTTAACGACAGGGACTAGTAGGGAAACCTATTACGGTCCCGTGGTATCACAATGGACCTCAGAGTCTACATGTGTTGACGTTAAACGTCAGCAGCCACTTACAACCTAACCTAACCTAAAATCTAGTTAAAAGGATATAAAGTTGACGAAATCTATGAAATTTAAACTTTATTGTTTTCGATGATAACGCGTCATTCATAAGTATTTTCTGCAAACAAGCCGCATTCGAGTTCGTTTCTTAAGTCTTTTGTTTTTTCTATTAGATTGTTGGATATTGTGTGAATTTAACCTAAAAATTAGTTAAAACGATATTAGTTACTGCTTATTTCATCACATTTGCACTTTCGATGAAGAAGCATCACTCTTAAGTATTTCCTGCGAACATACAAGTTCGTTTCTTGAGTCTTTTGTTTTTTTTTTGAATTTATGTAAAATCTTCTTCACATGATACTAATTTTTACTAATTTCACCACATCTGCTCTTAATAAAACAATCAGATCAATTGAAACGAAAGCCTAAATATTTTTTTTTAATTATGACAGCGCACTCAGAGAAAAGGCGTCTTCATATTGATGAAAAGTTACATCAATGTAATGAAATTTTACATAAGAAAAAAATTATAAATTTTTTTTATTATTATTTGATTTCATTTTTACATCAATTTTTCTTATCCAACAAGATTTGAACGCTGGACCTCTTGTTCCTTAAACTTAGCCTCTGAAGGATTTTTCTTTGAGTGTGAGCTTAAAAAATTTTAAATTTTATACAAAAGTGACATTAATTTAATTTTTTAACATTTTGTAGACAAGTTAAAAAAAATTAAATATTTACACCCCTTTATTTAAAAAAAGCAAATATTGGTTTTAACGCATTATCATAAAAATACATGATAAATGAAATAAGAAAGAATATTATAGTCGGTCAAGACCGACAATATAATACCCTACACCTGTGTTTGCCGGAAAATGGGCCCAAGTCTATACATGGACCGACTGAATATACCTTTTTTTAGATCTTTAATAAGTGAAGAAAACACTCGCAAACTAAATTATAATGAAAAATACTTCTTTATGGGGACTAAGCCCAGAAAGTGGTAGTACCTGTACCACAGAGTGGTGTAGGGTATAATGAAAAGTAACAAATATTTTTCAACAGTTCATTAATAAACACAAACTTTAGGGGCAGTAACCAAATTTCTGAAACAAACGTCTAAACATACATGTATGCATAATTTAATAATAAAAAGACAAATACTATACAAAATATATGTTAAAAGTAATAAATTTTCAAGCTCGAGGTCTTAGTTGTTTAAATGTTTTTTTATTTATTTAAAAAATCTTCCGATATTTCGCAATTCTTTGAATTGCATCTTCAGGGACGGTCTAATGTATGACAGAAATACAAAAAATATAATAAGAAAAACAATATAAGCAAGAGAACAATATAAATCAAAACATCAATACCACACAATAATTACAAAACACTCAAAACATTAATAACAATAACAAAAACTTACTTAAATTTGTAAATAAAATCACATAAAAATTCTAATACGTAATGTAGTGTTCACTACCATCGTCGTTATTGCACTAAGAGCTTAAATTAAAAATTGCACTGGTTTAATATTGTTTTGACTTATTTACTAAATATCTATAATGCCTAGCACAGCCACTCTCCACATCGCTCTTAAAATTCATTGTTGTTGGTATATTTATAATATTCAACATCTCCAACATATACCGTCGTTTATAATTTGTTTCTTGTTGTAATATGTGTACATTGTCGAAGTTTGGCGAATGATTTGTACTGGCACAATGGGCTGATAGTGCAGTTTTTTGTGAAGAAATATTTATTATGCGTTGGTCAGATTTATGTCCAGAAATTCTTGTTTTGAGTTTGTTTTTCGTTGTACCCACATAAACTTTGTTGCAATTTTCGTTATCTTTCCCGTTGCAAGGAATTTTATAAATCACATTGGCTTTATCTAATTTGTCGACTTTATCTTTTGTATTACTGAATAATTTTCCAAGATTGTGAGTTGTTTTGTGAGCAATTTTATATTTGTCCGAGTTATATAAGCGGGATTTTTCCACTCTTTCTGAGATTTCCGGAACATACGTCAATGATTTGTATATTGTAGGTGATTCTCTGTCTTCTAATTTTCTTGTCTTTGGTTTTTTATAATCCATTATAAGTTTTGCTGTAATTTTTGGCGGAAAATTGTTATTGCTTAACATTACTTTTATCTTTTTAATATTCTCCTTGTGAAATTCATTATCGCTTATGTCTAAAACTCTCCTTATCAAATTCGAAGCTGTATTAATTTTGATCATTTTTGGATGTTTCGAATAGAAATTAATTATTCTCCCTGATGCCGTCGGTTTTTGGTACCAATTTATTTTTAGTGTGTTGTCCTGTCGTATTATTAAAGTATCCAGATATGGAAGTCTGCCATCCTTTTCTTTTTCCATTGTAAATTTAATATTATGATGGAAATTATTTAATTTCATCATTATCTCTTCTACTTCACTTTCCGTTGTTATACAGAAAAGATCATCGACATATTTTGTCAATATTTTCGGCTTTTTCGTCAAGTTTTCTATACAAGTGTCCAGTAGTTTTTCCATCACTAAATCAGCAACAATCGGTGATGCTGGTGATCCCATAGGTAAGCCTTTCTTTTGGGAGTAGATTTTGTCATTGTATTTAAAAAATCTGTTTTCCTTTATGCAAAACTTTAATATGTTCAAAAATAGAGTCTTCGACATGTCAGTATAAATTGTATGTGCTAGGCATTATAGATATTTAGTAAATAAGTCAAAACAATATTAAACCAGTGCAATTTTTAATTTAAGCTCTTAGTGCAATAACGACGATGGTAGTGAACACTACATTACGTATTAGAATTTTTATGTGATTTTATTTACAAATTTAAGTAAGTTTTTGTTATTGTTATTAATGTTTTGAGTGTTTTGTAATTATTGTGTGGTATTGATGTTTTGATTTATATTGTTCTCTTGCTTATATTGTTTTTCTTATTATATTTTTTGTATTTCTGTCATACATTAGACCGTCCCTGAAGATGCAATTCAAAGAATTGCGAAATATCGGAAGATTTTTTAAATAAATAAAAAAACATTTAAACAACTAAGACCTCGAGCTTGAAAATTTATTACTTTTAACATATATTAAAAGAAGGTCGAATAAAAACAAAATTTACTATACAAAATATTTTTAAATTTTAAGAAAACATTTAAAAACTCCTGCTGAGCTAGTGTAACGAATTAAACAAGAAATAAATGTAGCAAATATTGATAAACATTCAAATATATGTTAAAGATTAAAATTTGTTTAAAAGCAAACAACAAAACAAGAGATTTCAAAATAAAAATACTTACTTTTCTATATAAATAACACAGTGCTACAAAAGTGAACAAAAAAAAATATGCAGATTTTTCATATAAAAATTCGAGTTGGCTGGACTCCACAGAGTACGGAAATACTTAAAGTTTTTTTCGATTGCTTCGTTTTGTACTTTTTTTATTGGCAAAATTCTTTAACTAAAAACTCCAAAAAATTATAACTTTGTTGTTACACAACGTATTTTCAATGTTAGCATTTTGTTTGAAAGATATGATCCATGTCTCATAAACAATTTTATAATTTTTGAAATATTAATTTAGGAATTTCAGGTTTTTAACACATTTGCCAATAAAAAAAAAAGTACTACATGAAGTGACCGAGAAAAACTATGAGTACTTTCGTACTGTAAGGACTGCAAGGACTGCAACCAACCCAAATTTTCATATGAGAACCTCTGCATATTTACTTTTTTCACTTTTTTAGCGCTGTGTAATTAATAGACATACAATTTTGAAAACAAAATTTAAATCAATTAGTTAGTGTTGGATTAATAAACTGGAGGTTTCAGGTTCAAAACCAGTTGGGACTAAAAGAGGCAACAAGTTATTTCTTCTTATGGAACAGATACAAAGAAAAAAAAATTGTCAATACAATTAATTTCATTGTTAATACAATTAAACATTTAATTGCAACTGAGCCTACATTGGATTTTGTCTATACAACAATAACTTTTGTAACTTTTGAAAAAAATATCAACTTATTTTTGTCAATTAAATTCATTGTTGTATCAACAATGAAATTAATTGAAAAGTTTGTAATAAACTTGAAGTTGACTATTAGCATGTCCCGAAATCAGGAAATTTTGGAATTTCTAGGGCATACCCCCAGAACGATGCTTATTGAAGAGCTTATTACGAGAAAAATAATTAAAAAATTGTTGGAGGTCGTCTTCAGGGCGCAACCAGCGCTTAAAGTTTTCATCCGTGGTTCATTTGGTCAAAAAAAAATATTTTTTTTTTTATTTTCAAAATTGGTGCTAAAAGTTTCGTTAGGTAGAGTACATTCAGGAAAAAATATTTATAAAGTGGGAGCCTACTTAGGGAGTGGAGATAGCGCGTAGGTATGTTTTGAAAAAATGTTGCAGGGTAAAAATAAATGGGGGTCGGTCTCACTAATGACCCCTCTCGGACACACCATTGGACCGGTAGAAGCTGATTAAATAAAACAAATTTTCAAAAAATAAAAAAAAATGTATGGGGACCGCCTTAACAGTTAAAGATAGAGGGTAGGTCTGTTCAAAGAAAATGTTTGAACTAAAAAAATATTGTGGGTCGGCCATACATTTTGTTGCTCTAAGGGCACTATTAGGGCAGTTAGAGCGTTTGGAACAAATTTTAAAAAATGTCGTTTTGTGAGGGAGCCCCCTTAGAAATTGGAGATAGGGTATTAGTTTGTTCCAAAGATATGTTAAGACGTAAAAATTAATGGGGGTCGGTCTTATAAAGGACCCCTCTATGACGCACCATTGGAGCAGTAGAAATGATTGTAAGATTGAAAAATTACAATAAAATTTTTTCAAAAAATTTGAAAAAAATAGTAATAATCGTTATCCCACGATCTTCCTGGGCAAAAAATTCGTAGAATTGATAGAAGTTTTATACAAAAAAATTTTAAAAAAATCGAAGAGTACAAACATTTTCAAAAATGAGATTTAAATTTTAAAACTTAAAAATCGCATACTAGAGGGCTGTTAAGAATTTTTTGGGATTTTTTTTAGAAAGTACGTAAAAAAAAAAAAAATTTGAAAAAAAAAAAATTGAAATTTGGACCATTATTGAAGAAGTTATGATTAAAAGAAGTTTGAGTAAAGGAACAAACTACCAATTTTTAAAAATTCCATATCTTTTGAACGGGTCATCAAAAAAATCTGAAAATTTACCACGAAGAAGTTTTCGAAAGGTACTAAAAACCGTAAATAAATTGGGAAAATCTAAAAAAAAAGTTTTTCAAAGTGTCCGATTTCACATGGAATGCCCCATATATTATTGATCATTGATCGATTCTAAGACATTCTAGCGATGTCCGTCCGTCCTTCTGTCCTTCTGTAGAGGACACGATACAGTGTAAAATAAAAAGGGCTAGACTTCCAAACTTTGGCACAAATATGTCTTATGGTCATAGGCTGGTCAAGTTCGGAAATGGGCAAAATCGAAACAAGGGGAAAAAGGTTCACCCTTAGAGAACTAAACCAACCTCTGAAAATCTGTATTTTCTGGCTGGGTTTTTTTTTGTACTTTTGTAAAGCAAATGCAATATTTTTATATCCGAGGAAACTCAAAACTGCATGTGGACCCAGCAAAAAAAGAAATAAAAATTATTTTGACCCGCCCCCTTTTGTGGGCGTGGATTTTAATAATTATTTTAATGTTGATTAATTGAATAAACAATGGCAAGAATCATAAGAAATTCATCTATCGCAAGGGTAAGGTGTCCCCCAACATATCCCACCAAAACCCCCCTCCCCCCAAAAAAAGCCCCTGAAACTTTTTTTATTTTTGTTTTATAACTCGTCACAGCCGTCACACTCTCACTTGTTTTTTTGGAATATTTATTTTGGGTGTTTTTTTTGGAATATTTATTTTGGATGTTTAAAAAAAATTAAGCAACAAAAATCAAAATCTTTGATCTGATATATCAGACATTGTCCGAATGACGACTTAAGGGAAATGTCATGGAAGTGTCAACACCCCCTGACAACTGCTGATTGTGATTGAGGGCATTTTTAAAAATCAAATGAAACTGTCCTCAGCTCTGTATATGTAGATGTCTTGGGGACGTCCGCAGTGATTTTGAAATGTCATTGCGACGTCATTGAGTATGGCTTAAGGGCCTTGCCAATTGGGTAACACAAACAGTGGCATCATATAGACCAGTGGTCCCCAAACACACACAATCATATTTTGTCTTTGTATGAGTAAGATTGAACTCTCTCTTACTCAATGCACTTAGAGAAACTTATAGTAAATATATAAATACATTTATTCATATCAAAAATACAAAATATAATAAATGACATTGGTTAAAACGTAAAGCTATGTCACACTTAACATAGCGTGCCAAACTAAGCATTCTGGTCTATCAAAAATGTTCGCTTTACCAAATATTTACATTCAATTTCTTTATGATTATTTCTCTAAGTATATTTTGAGCAAGAAGAGAAGAGATAATTGTTTTTGTTTAATGTATGAGCGCATGTAGGTGTGAGAGCACACTTCATTTTTATGAGAGCATTCTCACATGTGCGGTGTTTTGGAGATCTCTGATATAGACATAGTGGAATCTTTTAAGCCTATAGCTGCTGCTGGCCTAATCCCCTTCGAAAAAAAAAAATAAAAATAAGTGCACAAATTTAATGATCAAACTAATACAATATAATCTGAGACACAAAATATCTAGCTTGATGAAAGCAAATCACATTCTTATGCTAATCAACCACATTCTAATCGTTATATCCAATAATGGACTTTTTTTAACAAAGAATTTGATATACCAGTTGTTTAATGTTGGTGTTAACATTATTTTTAAAATACTGTGAACAAAACAAAAAAAAACCTTTCATTCTGTTTATTCAGTTTCTTAACTTGGCCATAATGTTAGTTTATGTTTATTTTGATGTTTTGTCCATTGAATGTAGACATTTGTGTTTATTATTGTTTGAGTTTATTTAATGGCAGTTAAAATTGTTTGAATTGTTTGATAACAAATTGTTGCATGTTTGTTTTTTATATTTTTAGTGAATACAGTCGTAGTGCTGCACTACTAGTGCAGCATTAAAAATATATAAAAAAAACGATTGTTTGAATATTTTCAAATAACAATGGTAGCATTAAGTAGACACATTATGGTTGAAAGAAAATCACAAGACAATGAATTATCAGCCATTTGTTTAGTTGCATTGGAATAAAAAAAAAGTGTTGAAATAAAATTGATCTTTTAAAATAACAAAATATATATTTTGTTAAATTAACAAACAAGAAATTAAAGAACGCAACACAGTTATATGGAAATTTTTAATTTTAAAGAAATAATTATCTTTAAAAGGGCATTTAAGAAATGTTTACAGAAAAATATAGATTTTAAGCCAACTGTTCATCGATTGTTCATCTGGAAAATAAGTTTAATAATAACCAGAGAAGCCAAAAATATGCAATTTTATGTTTTTTCCTATGCATTATATTGATATTGATAAGGTCCTTATCAGTTTCAGATCATTTTAAGAAATCTGGAAACGATTTTTTAGAACATAATTTTGCATATGAGGCATTCCACACCAAATGTCCCGCTACAGAAAAAACATGTGTCCCATAAATTTCTGAATAGGTTGTTTGGATAGCTCTATATGGAACTTAGAAAATTGCGTTTTTGGTTTTTTAATTTTTTAAAAACTGGGCCTAGAAGGAGTGGTCAAATATTGGAAAAATGGTCACATTTGTGGCGAGTTGCTACGATTAAATATTCATCACATTAAAACGGAATGCACCACAATCCCAAAAATCTTATATAGTTTTGTATGGGACATCGATTACAATTTTTTTTTATTTATTTTTCAGAACCCGTTCTGAAATTTTCCCTTTTTTTATAAAAATCAATTTATTAAAAATCCGGCCACTTTTTTATACCCTACACCGCACTGTGGAACAGGGTGCTGATGTTTGTAACTACCCGAAATATTGGTCCTAGACCCACTTTTAAGTATACCGATCGACTTAGAATCACTTTTTGAGTCGATTTAGCGATGCCCGTCCGTCCGTCCGTCCTTTTGTCCGTCCGTCTGTCTGTCTGTCTGTCCGTCTGTCTATCTGTCCGTCTATCTGTCTGTCTGTCCATGTAAACGGTGTAAACACGATACAGGTCGCAATTTTTAATCAATTGACTTGAAATTTAAAACTTAAGCCTCTTTTGGCCTAAGGACGAAGCCTATTGAAATTGGAAAAAATCGTTTCATATTTAGTCCTTCCTAGCCTCCATACAAAGGCCCTCTTTAGTTTTGGCTCAAATGACTCTAATAACGCATTTTAATAGTTATCTTTTTGAAATTTGACAGGTGATCTTGTTTCATCCACACAAATCACCATTCCGAATTTTTCAGAAATCGGACCAGTTCTTTCTGTAGCCCCCATACAAATCACCTTCTCGATTTTCACATAAATCTCCTTAATTTCATGAAAATAGAAAATATTTAATTAAAATTCTGTTTGTGTATGTTAAACGCGTACTTTAATAACCGTTAAAAATCTGATTATCATCGGACCATTTTTGGACTTAGGTCCCATGTAAAAATTTGGCCCGATATTCAGTTGAAGCGGTTTATTGTCAACAAAAAGAAGCCTATTCCACTCAAATTTGATTTGTGAGTGCTTTTTACACTTATTAAAGATTTGACAAAATATAGATCTAATCAGTCCATGTTTGAACTTGGGACCCATTTTCCGGGAAACTCTGGTGTAGAGATGGGCGCTGGTCACGTGATTTGCGTGATTCACGTGAATCACGCGTGAGTGTGAGCGATTTTTATTTCAATCACGTGATTGTGAGTGAGAGTGAGTTGAAAAAAAATCTGAGTGAGTGATTAGTGAGTGACTCAATTATTTTTTGCGTGAGTTTGCGTGATTAGATTTTTTTATTTGCACATTTTTTTTAAATTTTTTTTTAAAAATTTTTTTAGGAGATTTTTTATTTTTTTGGTAAGAAAATCTTATTGCGTGAGTAGATTTTGCGTGACTCACGCGTGAGCGTGATTGAAGCTGGCGTGAGTCACGCGTGAGAGTGAGTAAGTTTTTTATTACTCACGTGAATAGTGAGTGAGCGTGAGTAAAAAAAAAATTGCGTGAGTGATTAGTGAGTGATTCGATTATTTTTTGCGTGAGCGTGAGTGAGTGTGAGTCAAAATCCACTCACACGCCCATCTCTACTTTGGTGTAGGGTATTATGTGGTCGGTCTTGACCGACTTTAATTTTCTTACTTGTTTGTTTTAATTTTTTTTTTTTTTAATTATTTAGAGAAGAGCTGACAAGCTTTAAATAATTTCGTGTTTACATATTTTTTTAATTATTTGCGAAGAGAAATTTTGATTCGATAGTATTTTTCTTTCAATTCGAATTACACAGCAACCCCCAGGCTTTGATTTTTCGAATTTTCTTTTTTCTCCTTTTCTTTACATATTCACAAAAAACAAAAAAAAAATATTTTTTATTTTTAAATATTAAAAAATATGCAAGAAAACATCTAGTTTAAGCAAAATATGCAAAAACATACATTTTCATCAAAATATTCGATGATTCGTGAAGATAATTACTTTATATTGTTCCCAGGCTAACGACAACAAACATGTATTTACATCAACCCCCTTGCACTGTTGATAAGGTATTTATCAGTTTCAGATAATTTTAAGAAATCTGGAAACGATTTTTTAGAACAAATTTTTGGTCATAAAAGCATATACTGTTGCATATTTTAGTTTTAATAGCATATTTTAGCACAAAAGCATATTTTTAGGGCATATTTGAGTATTTTGTGAGCATATTTTACGAAAAACTTCATATTTTGATAGAAAAGCATAAAATATTTTATGTATTGGCGAAAACAGAAAAAATATTTTGCTAAAAAAATTGTGAGGAAATTTTTTGATTGGTAAAAAAAAAAATTTTTTTGGATCAAATTTTTTTTTTTTGGTTTTTAAATAGAATTTTATTAAGAAACTAGTCGAATAGCCTGTCCCTGCCAGGCGGAACACCAAATCACTTTTCTCAATAGTTCTAATATTTTACCAAACTTTATAAAAAATTATGTTTGTGCTTCAAAAATTTAATATTGCTAGATTGAGTTGGAAAAAAATTTAATGAGTATAAAAGGTTTTATTGATAAAATTTTAGAACTAAATTTAGCACGCCCATTTTGTCTCTCCGTCCATAAACCGGATATCAAAAATCCATCGTGTGGATCTGTCCCATGGTCACTCCTATATACATGACAGTTTTTATCTTTCTTTTTATCATGAAGGGTTTTAAAATTAGTTAAAATTTTAAAAACACAAACATTTTTCTACTTAAAATTTTCCTTATAATTCTCCGTACACAGTTTAAATATTAAATCTGACTTCTTAAGGATATGATCCATTGTCAATACTTTATGCTTTACAATTTTCAGCTTCCTTAGTCATTAGGGGTTTCAGAAATAGTTTAAATATTTAAAAACTAAATTTCGCCGTCTTCCGCCACTCCCCCTGACTTAAAGGCCGAAAATCCGGCTACGTTACAGATTATAAATATATACAAACTGAACAAAATTCACAACGGATTTTTTGTATTTCCGCCCTTTCACTGGATATCCAGGTCAGAGTTGATCTTTGCCACAGTCCGTACCACATGTATTCTAATTTTCATCTTTCAAG
The DNA here is from genome assembly GCA_963921195.1 of Pegoplata infirma. Taxonomy (NCBI): domain Eukaryota; kingdom Metazoa; phylum Arthropoda; class Insecta; order Diptera; family Anthomyiidae; genus Pegoplata; species Pegoplata infirma. The sequence goes on from OY992536.1 coordinate 97,040,660, forward strand.
GTCATAAGGTGTCTTCAAAATTAGGTAAGGTGTAAAAACATAATTTTTCCACGCCCATTTCTTCTCTTAATTCTCCGTCCCTACACAGAGAGAACATTTTAGTTGTACCAGCCGAATTTAGAGCCAACTGCATAGTTTAATAACAACAACCGAAATTTTCGGTTGCCATAACCAAAATTTGTTTTGAAAATTTAACTTCTGTTGGTCCAAATAAATTTCGGTAATCGCAATCGAAAATTTCAGTTGTTGTAATTAAACCATGCAGTTGGCTCTTAATTCGGCTGGCACAATTAAACTGTTTTTTCTGTGTATTCCAAAATTTTTAAATCTGACTACTTTATGATAAGCTCCATCGTTAGTACTATACTCGTATCCACGCCCCTTTTCCCTCTCAATTCTCCGTCCACAGTCCAAAAATTCTAAGTCTGACTACTTAAGGATATGCTCCAGTGTCAGGACAATATGCTTGCAATTTTCGGCTGCGTAGGCCATTAGGGCTTTAAAGTTAGTCAAATAAAAAAAATAAAACACAATATTGCCTTGCCCCTTTTTCCTCTCAACTCTCCATCTACATTCCAAAAATATTAAATCGGACTACTTTAGAATATACTTCATAGTTAGGATTACATGTTAGGGATTTTCAGCTTCCGTATTCATTGGGGCGGAGCTTAAAAATACTCTAAAATGTTAAAAAAAATTATTTTGCCAAGTCCCCCTTTTCTAGTAATTCGCCGCCCACAGGCAAAAAATCCGACTTCGTAAGAATCTGTCCCTGGTGTTTCATTATATACATGCCAATTTTAAGCTTTTAAGTCCATCAATGAGATTCAAAAGGCGCTGGATACACAAAAAATAAGAGAAACACAAAAAAATAAAATATATATTCAGAAAATAGATGAAAATATACACTGGATATCAAAAATCCAGGCTCGTGTTGATCTTCCACATGAAACCTACTATATACATGCCAATTCTGTGCATTTTCCGCTTCCTTTGGGGGCTTCAAAAGAAGTTAAAATGTTAAAAATCTCAATTTTGTCACTCCCCATTTTCCTTTCAATTCTCCGCCCACAGTCCCAAAATTTAAAATTTGACTACTTCAGGATATGCTTCATCGATAGGACTATACGCTAGAAAATTTCCAGCTTCCTAAGTCATTAGAGGACTTTAAAATAAGCAAAAATTAAAATTTTCATCTTCATAGATCATTGGGGGTCTTCAAATTAAATATTAAAAAACACAATTTTGCACACGCCCCATTTTTCTCTTAATTCTCCTTCCACAGTTTAAAAAATTTAAATCCGATTACTTCAGGATATGTTTCATTGTTAGAACTAAATGCTATGCAATTTTCCGCTTCCTAAGTCATTTGGGGGCTTCAAAAGAAGTAAAAAATTAAAAAAATCCCAATTTTGCCACGCCACTTTTCCCTCAATTCTCCGCCCACATTGTGAAAATTTTGAATCCGACTACTTGGGGATATGCGCCATCGTTAGGACTATATTTTAGGAAATTTTCAGCTTCCTAAGTCATTTGGGGGCTTCAAAAGAAGTAAAAATGTTAAAAAAATCTAAATTTTGCCACTCTACTTTTCCCTTCAATTCTCCGCCCACATTGCGAAAATTTTAAATCCGACTACTTGGGGATATGCAGCATCGTTAGGACTATATTCTAGGAAATTTTCAGATTCCTAAGTCATTTGGGGGCTTTAAATTAAGCAAAAACGTCAAAAAATTGCATTTTGCCACGCCCACTTTCCCGCTCATTTCTCCGCCCACAGGCAAAAAATCGAAAAGCCGGCTACGTTAGGATCTGCCCCAGGTGTTTTACTATAAGCATGCCAATTTTCAGCTTTGTAGCTCATCAGTGGGCTTCAAAAAGCTCTGGATAGGCAAAAAAAGAGGAACACACAAATAGGGAAATTATATATATAGATTGTTTGGAAAGGCCTAATTTTGTGAAAAAGTTCCAAAATAGTAGTTTGTGTAACAAATTTCTTAAATAAAATTTTAAAAAATTTTTATTTTTTATTGTTTTTATGTAGAATTTTAAAGACGAACTGAACTTTTAAGAGCATATTTTTCACATTTTAAGCGATTTCTTTTTCCGTTTTATGCTGCATATTTTTAGGGCATAAAACTGTTTTTTAAAACATATTTTTGGTTTCCCTAATAATAATATTTGTTTTACACTGTGTATTCCCTTTATTTTCCATTTAAATCTCTTTTATAAAAAAAGAAAAAACATTTTTATTTTGAATCTATTCCAATGAGCTTGTTATCATTTTCTAAGTGATCGATTGTTAATTTCATTGAATGTTTGGGGTTCGAAATCTCTTTTAATAAATTTCTTTTTTTTTCAATAAATATGACAAATTGTTTTTTTTTTATTTATTGTTAAATTCAATAGAACTAATCATTAAGAAATTGCTATCATTTGTGTAATGGAAGCATGTTTCTTGTTAGAGTTGTTTATTTTGAAGTGGTTCAAAAATATGCCAAATCATGGTAATTGGCCGGAAATTTATACAAGTTTATTGTTTGAATGGGTTAGTGCAACATTGTACTTGTTTAATCCGAATTGCAGTAGATTACAGATTACAGCATCAACATATGATTTATTTTCTAACATTTTCTTGGCATTTGAAATCGACATCTCTGATGTCTTTAAGCAATCTTATCCTCACCCGATTTCAAAGAAATTGCATGCTAAATACCTTGCTGGAAGTGTCTCTGAATTTCTGTAATTTATCAGTCCGTTGGGACGTTATTTCTAAGTATGAACTTAATGTGTTCATTTTCTGAGAATTGCAACGATCAATGTTTCCAAACAACTTGCTACTTTACACTTAAAAATAACTAGAATTGTGCTTAATCATTCAAATGAGTGAGCTCTCATTTTCGTTAATTTGAGATAAAAGACCTAGCTCGTGCATCTAGTTCAATCGGTCAATTTTTGCTTTAGTTCAACAGTTCGTTCATCTAGTTCAATCGGTCATTTTTTGTTTTCGTTCAACAGTTCGTGGACGAATCATTGTGATCATTTTTGTTGTTTTGGTTTTCGTTCACAAATAAAAAAATATGGAATGAAAATATTAAGAATTGTTTAAATAAGCCACAACATGGAAACCAGATGACATTTAAAAATATAAGGAATTAATTGAAGTTTTTATTTATTTCGGTTTGAGTCCATATTAATTATTTCTGAGAAATAATTATTTTTGTTGTACAATGAGAAAATCTGAAAAAATTAATTGACAACACAGGCTAAGTGGAGATGTCGACAGCTTTCGGAAGAAGCCACCCTTCCTTCGTCAGCACTCTTCGATTTTCACTGTAGGTGTGTAAGATTAAAATCAGCTATTTAAACGTACATTAAGGCGAAAAAGAGGACGAGAATAATATCACATTTCATTACCCATATGTAACGTTTTGCACGAACTTAATCAATCTATTTTTAACTTTTTCTAACACAATTGTAATATCCTACACTGTAGTAGATTTTCTCAGAGTTGCAAAACCTTAGTAGGACTTTTCAAGTCTTGAATTAAAACTCAACTCATTAGGTACAATGCAATTTAGTAATATTTCTAAGAATTAGAAATACGAAATATAAATGCAAACCTAACGGACATTTTCTTCCCCTTCTGCCTCTTCAAAAAAAATTAAAAGCACATACCTTAATTTTTAGAAGCAACAACGATATATGATGTAGTAAGAACAGCATAAAAAAAGCCATTTATACCCTCCACTCTAGTGATAGAGGGTATATATAAGTTTGTCATTCCATTTGTAACACCTCGAAATATTGGTCTAGGACCCCATAAAGTATATATATTTTTGATCCTCGATCGATTTTAAGTCGATCTAGCGATGTCCGTCCGTCTGTCTGTCTGTCTGTCTGTCCGTCCGTAGAAAACACGCTAACTTTTGAAAGACTTTACAGAGGCTACTGAAATTTGGCATATATGGTTGTCATTTACCTCGTCAGGTTGGTATTGCAATCCAGCCAAATCGGTCCAGTGGTTCAAAAGTTATGAGCAAAAGAGTAAATTTCGGCAAGGGTGTTTCGCGAATTTACGATATAAAAAACACGGTAACTTTCGAAAGACAATAATGAGACTACTGAAGCTTGTCATGTATCTTTGCCGTTCCCCGGGTCTGTTTGGTATTAAATTTCCGCTCAATCGGTCCAGTGGTTCAAAAGTTATAAGCAAAACCCTGAATTTCAGATTAGTTTCATCTAAAATGCCACGTGTTTTAACAAGTTTTAAAAGCATTGGTGGTAACTAAACAATGCTTTTCAAACTTGTTTAATTTTAAAGCAATGCTTTTTAAACTTGTTTAGTTTAAAAAGCATTGTTAACTTAAAAATTACACTCGAAAAAAATATACTCAAAAAAAAAATTACACTCAAAAAAATTCTACACTCAAAAAAAATTTAGACAAAAAAAATTTAGTTTTTTTTTTTATAAAAATGACAATATTTTGTGTACACACGTACGAGCATTCACTCAGAAATATTTTTACAGTAAAAAAAAAACATTACACTCGAAAAAAAATTTACACTCAAAAAAAAATAGTAATAGCAAAAGAGTAAATTTCGGCAAGGGTGTTTCGCGAATTTACGATATAAAAAACACGGTAACTTTCGAAAGACAATAATGAGACTACTGAAGCTTGTCATGTATCTTTGCCGTTCCCCGGGTCTGTTTGGTATTAAATTTCCGCTCAATCGGTCCAGTGGTTCAAAAGTTATAAGCAAAACCCTGAATTTCAGATTAGTTTCATCTAAAATGCCACGTGTTTTAACAAGTTTTAAAAGCATTGGTGGTAACTAAACAATGCTTTTCAAACTTGTTTAATTTTAAAGCAATGCTTTTTAAACTTGTTTAGTTTAAAAAGCATTGTTAACTTAAAAATTACACTCGAAAAAAATATACTCAAAAAAAAAATTACACTCAAAAAAATTCTACACTCAAAAAAAATTTAGACAAAAAAAATTTAGTTTTTTTTTTATAAAAATGACAATATTTTGTGTACACACGTACGAGCATTCACTCAGAAATATTTTTACAGTAAAAAACATTACACTCGAAAAAAAATTTACACTCAAAAAAAAATAGTAATTTTTTTTTTTTTTTTTTTTAAATGACTAAAAAAGGTTTTTTTATCCAAAATAAAATATTTCTAATCAAAATTGTTAATTTTTTCACGTTAAAAAATGTACTACCCTTTAAAAAAATTCATTGTGGAGGGTATTCATAGATTCGGCAAAGTCGAATTTAACCTTTCTACTTGTTTTTAATTCCCTTTTAAAATTTTCTTTTAAAATATGCGAATGCAATAGCAGAGAGTCAAGTACACAACTCAGTGTGTAAATTCCCACTTACTGAACATTGATATTAATAGCAATCTGGGCTATGCCTGCAATATTTTTTAATATTTTTTTGTATAAAATCATTAAAAAATTTTGAGAATGAATCAGATTCAATGATTTTATTGAACTTATTTTTAAACTTAAAAAATAAATAATTGTTCGATTAATTGACAGTAATAAATCGATTTATTCCACTCAAAAAAAATACGTTAGTAGATTTACTAATTTTTTTTTGCTAATGCTAGTTAGCTAACTTTTAGCAAATTTTTAGTTGAGATTAGCATGTTAGCAAAAATTCTTGTAAACTTCATTTAGCACATTAGCAATTTTAAACAAACGTTGAACTAATTTCTTTTGCTAAGATTTGAAATTGAGTTGACAACATTTTTACAAGATTTTTTGCTAACATTAGCAAAAATAATGGTAAATTTTTTTTTATTTTCAGAAAACTTAAAATGGCTCTATCTCGGAAACTAAGCCAGATAGAGCAAAATGGAGGGCATTTTTGGTTCTTAGAATCTCCATACTTTCGCGGGTCCTCTTCACATGTGTGGACCCTAATGGGCCCTAACTTTGGATCCAAAAAAGTTAGCATTCCCGAAAATTTTAAAATGCTCATATCTCGGTAAATATTGCCGACACAACAAAAAGTCCAAAAGCATTTTTGTAGCCCTCAATACGTAGAACAAGACCGCAAAATAGTTAAAAGCTCTCCGAGTAATATATTTGAAGTTATCGAGTTTTTTAATTCTCAAGACCCCAGTGGTCCCCTATTATCACGTATCTCAAAAACTAAGCAAGGTAGAGCGAAACGGACACTAATTTTGGATCAAAAACTATGACGATTTTTAAGGAACCCAACTAGGTCTGAGCCCATCGGGGTCTGGACCTATCGGGTCCGAACCCAATGGGGTCCTCAAATGTGTCAAAAAAAAATTTTTTTGTTAACTAATTATTGGCAAAACATTTTTGCTAACTTTAGCAAAAAAATTGTGGGTTCAAAATCAGCAAATTTTCTTGTTGGTTTACAAGCTTTTTTTGCTAACATTACAGTTTTTTTTTTTTGAGTGTCGTTATTCGAAAATCGTTATTTTAAAATTGTTCGAACAAGAGTTTGGTTTTGTTTGATCGATTAATCGAATTATTCTAAATCGGTTGACAACTCTAATGAGTACCCTCCACAATGCCCTTTTAAAGTGATAGTAAATTATCTATCGTGAAAAAACAACATTTTTGATTAGAAATATTTTATTTTGTGTAAAAAAACTTTTTTTAAGTAATTTTTGAAAAAAAAAAAATTATTTACAAAATTTTTTTTGAGTGTAAATTTTTTTTGGGCTTATTTTTTTTTTGTTTTAGTGCAAAAGTTTTTTTTGAGTGACAAAAATATGTTGTAAAATATTTTTGTGACTTACCAATGTTTTTAAAACATGTTTAACGGGTTTTCAACATGCGAATTTAAGGTGAAACTAATTTGAAATTCACGGTTTTGATAATAACTTTTGAACCACTCAACCGATTTGGCTGAAACTCAATAAGAACTAGGCCAGGGGAACGAAAAATATATATGCTAAGCTTTAGCATCCTCAGAATCACATTTCGAAAGTTAGCGTGTTTTTTATCTCGTAAATTCTTTGCCGAAATTCAGTCTTTTGCTCATAACTTTTGAACCAATTTACCGATTTTGCTGGATTGCAATTCCAACCTGACCAGGTAAATGCCCAACATATATGCAAAACTTCCGGATCCTCCGTAAAGTATTTCAAAAGTTGTCGTGTTTTCAACAGACAGTCAGACGGAGAGACGGACGGAAGGACATCGCTAGATCGTCTTAAAATCGATCGAGAACCATGAATACATATACTTTATGGGGTCCTAGACCAATATTTCAAAGTGTTACAAACGGAAGGACAAACTTATATATACCCTCTATCACTAGAGTGGAGTGTATTAAAAAACAAAACTATTTCATAAATATTGGAACGAAAAAACCTTAAAGAGCTGAATAAAAAAAGCTAGTTCAATCGTTCGGTGAAGTCAATTATTCGTTCATGAACGAGACAACTCTACAAATTCCGATGATACCTTCTTAAATTAGGTTCATAAACTACTATACCACAATCATTGTGTTAAAACATATTTTGATTAATGGCACCCGGTTAAAAGCTCTTAATATTCATAACTAACAATAGTTAAGCTTTTAATGCAATAATATATCAACACCTAATAAAACAAAAAATTAAAATTAAAATACCACTTCATAACATTAATTAGTTTAAATGCTTTTAAATGGCTGCAGCTACTAAATAAAAGAAACAACTGGACGACAATAGACAATGACTCCAAAGAAACAAATGCAACTTGTTAAGATAAACCGACATAAATATTGTGTATGATGTTGATAAAAAAAAACAAAATAAACTTTCTTTTCCATTTTCTAACACCTGTATTATAAAGTTGATGGTGGAAAAAACAAATATAATGCAGTACCATTTCCACCCATTATTACCCAGTGGACAGACAGACGATCCATTGTCTTAAAAAACAAACATATACGCACTAAGAGGCACAGTGTTTAAGAGTGTTAAAGGGTGACACTTATATATTAATTTTGGAAGGTAAGGTTAGGGATGATGGACCTCAAAATATAAACTCCTATCATAGACCGACTGGTCCATAGCTACCACATGTTTCCTCAGCGACGATGATAAAACCCGTTAGTCCATGCTGCAATCAGTTTATTTCATACTAGCAGGCCCGGCCGGAACTTCGCTACCGGTAATATTAAATAACTGATTAAAGAAGGATAAGGATTAGAGTCTCCGTTTCTAAAATTCTCCCCTACAAAATATTTTTTTATTTAATTTTTATCGTTGAAGTCTTTCAAAACTATTTAGAATAAACAATCAAATTAAAACAGCCCCGTTTAGCTTGGAATCGTGTTCATTTCGGTAAATAATGTTCTTCAAAATTTTCGAGCCCTTATATCGTAATTATTGAAACCATTTCATTCCCCGTTTCACTCCATTTCGTTCCCCGTTCTATTCCATTTCGTTTCCTTTTCTATTCATTTGTTTCCCTTTTAATTCCATTTTGTTCTGAGTTCCAATTCATTTCGTTCCATGTAGGACGCATTCCTTAAAAAAAAAATAAAAGTACCACAGTACAATAATTTACCCTTATAACCCCATTAAAATCTAAATTTCCAGAAGGTACTTTTTCAGAATGATTTTTTTGGCTGGAGAATCCCACATTTCAAGTTACTATGACCAACTTTTCAGGAGATAGAAAAAGTTACAAAGGTCACTACTTTGCACGTATTTGCCCCAGTAAAATAGGAATTTCCAAAAAGGTAATTTTTCAGAATGTTTTCAAATTGGATGAGTAGTTTCGGAAATTTTAAAATTTTATGTCTTTTGACCCAAATTGATCTTTAAAATGGGTGTGGTCAATGAAACCTACCCTAACTCACCCTGAAGGAAAATTCTAAACATTAGTGAAAACATTTTTGAAATTCCATAATAAGTTTCGTATATTTACAAATTTTACGTAGATGAACCGTAGCCTATGTCTAACCATCTAACCATAAGTAGTTTCGGATATTTCAAAATTTTATGTTTTTGGCCAAAAGTGGGCGTAGAGGTGGTTGTGGTCGAAGAGAGCTAGCCCATGTCCACCCTGAAGGACCATTCCTAATAAATATGTGTGATTTTAAATCAGATACGTAGTTTGATCATATTTCAATTTTACGTTTTTCTTGCCGAAAGTGGGCGTAGAAATAGGTGTGGCCAATTAAACCTAGAATATTTTCACTCTGAAGGACCAAGTATTGGTGAAAAAAAAATTGGAAATCAGATGAAAATTTTGGAGATTTAAAAATTTAAGTAGATGTGGGCGCGGTCGATGAAACCCAGCACATTTGCACCATGAAGGACCATTCCAAGTATGTATTGGTGAAAAAATTTTGAAATCGGTTTAGTAGTTGTGGAGATTTTGAAATTTTATGTTTTTGGCTAAAAGTGGGCGTAGAAGTGGGCGTGTTCGATGAAACCTAGCCTATGTCGACCCTGGAGGAACTCTGTAAATATTGCTGAAAACTTTTTTGAAATCGGATGAGTAGTTTCACAGATATTTAAACTTTAAGTTTTTTACCAAAAGTGGGCGTAGATGTGGGCGTGGTCGATGAAACCCAGCATATGTCCACCATGAAGATTCATTTCAAGTATGTATTGGTGAAAAAATGTTTGAAATCGGTTCAGTAGTTTTGGAGACTTTTCAAGTTTAGGTTTTTTGGCTAAAAGTGGGGGTAAAAGTGGGCGTGGCCGATAAAAACCTAGCCTATGTCAACCCTGGAGGAACACTCTAAATATTTCTGAAAAATTTTTTGGAAATCGGATGAGTAGTTTCATAGATATTTAAATTTTAAGTTTTTTATCAAAAGTGGGCGTAGATGTGGGCGTGGTCGATGAAACCCAGCATATGTCCACCATAAAGGACCATTCCAAGTATGTATTGGTGAAAAAAATTTTGGAATCGGTTCAGTAGTTTTGGAGATTTTTCAATTTTACGTTTTTTGGCCAAAAGTGGGCGTAGAAGTGGGCGTGGTCGATGAAACCTAGCCTATGTCCATCCTGGAGGAACACTTTAAATATTCCTGAAAACAGTTTTGAAATCGGATAAGTAGTTCCGGAGATTACCCTCTACAAACAAACAAACAAACAAACAAAAAAACAAACATACAAACATTACCTCTTTATAATATTAGTATAGATAAGGTCCATAACTGCGATTTCTTCAGATTCTCGAGTTCAGCTTTGCCAAATATTCGCTGGCGATGCCTGGCCAATGCAGGACTTTTGCACAGGATATGTTCAACTGTTTCATCCGAATTCGATTCATCACATCTTCTTCAAATGGAATTGGAGATGAGTCCAATCACACCCACTTCAAGCAAGTTTAGGCTGTGTTAAAATGGTCACATAATCTGCTAATGGCATTTCACTCCTCCTTATTTTGAACTTTAAAATTCGTTAACACGAAAATTCTATCTGATCCTGCTTTCGAGTTATTGCTAAATAATTACACTATTCAACAACGAAAAACTCCCAGTGAAATATCCAACTGATCCTTATAGATTTTCTCTCCTGAATTCAAAAAAAAAATCAAATGCGAATATCTCGAAAACGAAAAATGCTAGAACAATTTGTATTGCAGTTTTGGAATCAGAAAGTCAAATCAAGTTATATTTTTGGAAGAATCTGAAACTGTAGAGTAGGTAAGTTAAAAGAAATTATGAAATCCCGCTCGTAGTCCTTGACAACGTTATCCAAATTGTCCATGCTACTGTGTCCAAAATTTCGGCGTCTTATCCAATTAGACTCTCTCGTGAATTGGCAGCAGATGCAGTATTTTCCGTTGGGCTTTTTAGAATTTACAAAGAGTCATCCACCTCTAACTTTAGAAGAACCAATATAATTCGTTTAGTTAAATTTTGATACCATCCGGAATTTCTTATCAATCGATTGCAGTGTGGTATATTGGCAAATGGGAATCGGAGAGATCACATAACTTCATGTATCCCAGTTATGTTTGCCTTTGTTTGACAAGAGCAGGCCAATGGCAGATGTGGCGTAAGATGATGTCATGTTCGGGGCATTTATCGCATTTTTTATTAGGAAGTAACTGTTTGTTACCAACAAACCATAAAAAAATATAAAAGCTGGAAAATGTTCCCTTTTACTTCAGATGAGGTTAGTTTTGTTTCGGGAATAAACATTTCTTTTACTACCAGAACATCACTGGTATTTATACCTAGGGGTTTAAAGATATAGTGTCAGTTTAAAGTTTCTAGAGGCGGGGCAACACATTGCAGTTTCATAGGAACCAGTAAGGGTGTTAACAGTTTTGAAAGCTCATAGGTCATTCAATTTCTTGGAATGTCCCCCTATACTCGTTATACCGATATGCGTGGACAATAAAATTGGTAAGCCTTCTCATCGTTTAATTGAGAGTTTTAATGATCTGACTGCAGCTTAGCTGTCGGTTTATGTTTAGAATAATTTGGCGGTAAGGTTTATGTTTAGAATAATTTTCGGAATCGGAATGAGATGAAACCAAAAGCAAATGAAAGCTGACGTTTTCCATACCCTCAAGGCATTTTGTTTGGTCAGAGCTAGATTTTATTTTACACGCATTTAAAGTTGGTGATTTTAAAGCATTTAAAGTTTTTGTGTACTAAACATGTCCTACTTTAAAGGCCCCTGGTGGTGCCCTTATTGGTCATGTAGGGTCCAGTTTCCAAACTTAAGCTCAAAATTACTTCAGCTATGACTGGTATGAATTTTGCTGCAATCGGTCCAGTACCTATTTACTGAATAGCCAAATTATTAAAATAAACCACTGTACACCGTTGCGTATGATTGTTATTTAAAGGCAATTACAATATTAATCATTCGCCACTAATACAGTTTTCAAGCATTTATTATTATAATTATAATAAAACTTCAAATGCGTGTAAAAAAAATCTAGCTCTGAACTAGAAAAAAGCCTTGAGGGCTTTGTTATGGAATATGTCAACTTTCATTTGCTTTTGGTTTCATCCCATTCCGATTTTGGGTGTTGCACTGTGTTATTGATTCTGTGTAATTGTAATGTTGAGTTTGGCCTGGCATTTCATCGTTAGTGGTAGTTTTGGTGTTTTCGATTTTCAATTCGGGTCCCTGCTTGAGCGCCATTTTCTTAATAATTTTTTAAGCACATTTTTCTGACCTTTTTTTGGGGCTTAAGGCAAGTTCCTTAATATGTCAAAACCGAATGAAAGCCAAATTGGTTTTATAAATCTGGAAATCCGAAAGCGCGTTTTTGTTTTTTTAGATTTTGAAAAACTCTTGCTTTAATCTTAAACAGTCTTGAAGCCTCAGAAACTTTTTTCTTATGTTTGAACAGAATTGCTTTGAGTAACTGCCCATTAACGACCACACCAGTTATACTCGCGCGAGTTTTTTACTTTAGTTCATCTGGAGCAAAATTTCTAAATAAAGAATTGCTCTGAGTAATCTCCAGGAAATTTCGTATTTAGAAGAAGATTAGGGTCACAGAAGGTTTTTTACCCCACGCACGCAGTGAGAAGAACACAGAACTTGATGTTGAATTGAAGTCTAAAAAATGTGTGCTATGAAGGAATTCATTAAACAATAACATTATTTTCGTGCATTGTCTACATTATACGAAAGTGCTCTGCACAGCGTCGGAAGCCACGGCGTTTTTCTTTGAGTGTAAGTCCGACCATCAGAGTGGGCGGTAAACTGTTGGTCAGTAAGTGCTCCAAAGACCATCGCAGTAATGCGTACTACTACATAGAATCTGAGATATGTTGTGATGCAAAGGGACGGTAATGGTTTCCCATTCTAGTCCTTGCCGTTAAACAAGTTTTCGCTCCTTATAAAACTCCTGAGATATTGAATTTTGACATCCGACAAATCAGAAATATCGTACAGCTCCCTAGATCCCGGTGAAGCAAGTCTCTGAACAGAAAGTGTCGGGCAATGGCAAATAAAGTGTTCGATAGTTTCCAACTCTTCGTCCATGCAACTCCGGCAAAAGTTATTTGATGGCACATTTAACCGCTCAGCGTGCTTTTCTATAAGACAGTGTCCGGTAATTATAGAAACCACCGTCGAAATCTCTCCTCTTGGAAGCGATATCAGCTCACTTGTGCGCCTCTGATTAAGAGAAGGCCAAATCAGTCGTGTTGTCTCACACGTCCATCTATGTGCTCATCTTTGATTAGTCTCCGTCGCAGAACAAAGCCGTAGGTTTTGCTTGCAAGTTTCTAGAGGCATACCAACACATTCCAATTCTGTTGGAACCTGTAAGGTAGTTCCTAGTCTTGCAAGCTCATCGGCTTTGCAATTCCCTGGAATGTCACTGTGCCCTGGGACCCATATCACACAGTGGAAGATGGACGCGCATCGTAACAAAATCAAAATTGTCAGCGATTTGATCGGTTGAAAATGGGTTTGATAAAAGACATCCTAGGGGATAGAAAACCATTCATAAAATATTTATATGTCATTTACTTTGACCAGGGCGTCTCTCCAAAGTCCAAACATTTTCAGATTTTTTAAAAAATGAAAATTTTTTGGAAACCTTTTTTAAATGATTGAGTAAGTCTATTTTTAAGTAAGCTAACATCCTGAAATTTTAACACAGCTTTGACAATATATGTCACTAATTAAAACTGCCCTTATAAGCTAAAATTTTAAACCGCGTTATTCGTTACTGAATGGGCGGCTAATGGGATAGTGGGAATCTCAATGTTGTATTTCAAATTCAGACGCGAAAGTTTTGAAAATGGGTGAATTTCTGATCCGCGTCTTTATAAGTTTCGAGACCTAGATGAAATCTCTGGACTACGAATGCTGATACTCTTCCAGAGGCATCCTAAAACAAATAAATTCCCACCTATTACACCGACAGACATATAGTCAATAAATTTAACTAGGCATACCAAAGAAAAAAAAAAACAAAACATAATATAAACATATAAATCTCTAAATTGCTCTTAAACTGACATAATTATGGGGTAATTTATGATTATTACAAAATCTTTCATATAAAATCTTAAAACAATAAAGTGTCAAAGCAAGTCATTAGTAAACTTCAATACAACTCTCGTCTAATGTGTTGTTTGTTTCATTTTTCGGTTGTCTATTTCCAGTATTGAGGAGTTGAATTTGAATTGAAATCCAAAAGTCTTAAACATGTAAATGAAATGCATTCATTTCAAATACAATTTATTTATTTTTTATACCCTCCACTCTAGTGATAGAGGGTATATATAAGTTTGTCATTCCGTTTGTAACACCTCGAAATATTGGTCTAGGACCCCATAAAGTATATATATTTATGATCCTCGATCGATTTTAAGTCGATCTAGCGATGTCCGTCCGTCCGTCCGTCCGTCCGTCCGTCCGTCTGTCTGTCTGTCCGTAGAAAACACGCTAACTTTTGAAAGACTTTACAGAGGCTACTGAAGTTTGGCATATATGTTTGTCATTTACCTGGTCAGGTTGGTATTGCAATCCAGCCAAATCGGTCCAGTGGTTCAAAAGTTATGAGCAAAAGAGTAAATTTCGGCAAGGGTGTTTCGCGAATTTACGAGGTAAAAACACGATAACTTTCGAAAAACAATAATGATACTACTGAAGCTTGGCATGTATCTTTGTCGTTCCCTGGGTCTATTTAGTATTAAATTTCAGCTCAATCGGTCCAGTGGTTCAAAAGTTATAAGCAAAACCCTGAATTTCAGATTAGGTTCAACTAAAATGCCACGTGTTTTAACAAGTTTTAAAAGCATTGGTGGTAACTAAACAATGCTTTTCAAACTTGTTTAATTTTAAAGCAATGCTTTTTAAACTTGTTTAGTTTTAAAAGCATTGGTAACTTAAAAATTACACTCGAAAAAAATTTTACACTCAAAAAAAATTTTACACTCAAAAAAATTTTACACTCAAAAAAAAAATTTGCACAAAAAAAATTTAGTTTTTTTTTTACAAAAATGACAATATTTTGTGTACATACGTACGTGCATTCACTCAGAAATATTTTTACAGTAAAAAAAACATTACACTCGAAAAAAATTTTACACTCAAAAAAAAAAATTAGTAATTTTATTTTTTTTTTTTTAAATGACTAAAAAAGAGTTTTTTACTCAAAATAAAATATTTCTAATCAAAATTGTTAATTTTCTCACGTTAACAAATGTACTACCCTTTAAAAAAATGCATTGTGGAGGGTATTCATAGATTCGGCAAAGTCGAATTTAACTTTTCTACTTGTTTTTTATTTTAACATTCTTTCACAAAAGGGAAGCTTAAATGACCAATTAAGTATTTAAAATACGAGTTTATATTAAACAGATCGATGGTAAAACAGACACCTTGTTTAAAACATATTACAAAATATTTCGATTTATAACAAAGATAACAAAGACAGAAACTTTAAAAAAATATTTGAATGTTTTCTTTTAAATGGATAAAAATAAGTGATAAAGAAATAAACAAATTCGAAATTTTTTAATTGTTTTGGAATTTTATTATTGAACTTTTAAATTGAGATGACATCTGATAAAAATAAAATACAATAACAAACTAAAATCATTATTTTATTTTAAATTTAAGTGTTTCATTAAGATCTGAGAAGCTTTTTCTGACAGTATTTTCGATGCTTCATTCAAATTTACTAAAATGTCATTACAAATGCTAAATTTTTGGTAAAATATTCAAGGTTTATGACCTTCTGCAATATTCATCTTCACAGATTTCAATGAAATTCACCTTAAATATTGGAACTAACCACACTTTTTTTAATTGTTTACCAATTTCCAAGACTACTTAGTTTTTGAAACCAAAAGTTTACGATTCGATGAACTCTTGCATTTACAATATTTATGAAAAGTTTCATTGAAATCTGTGATATCAAATACGATTGCTCTGCTTTTGGCATGGATTCAGTTGGCCTATGTTAATTTTTAAAATTTGTAATTTGAAATTAACAAATCCTTAATGTCTTGTGACTTAATCATCGTGTTAGTTTTTGTGATCGGTTTAAAATATTGCTATCCTGAACCAAAAATCCAAAAATGTATCATAAAAACTATATTTCAAATACTTCGAGCCACGGTATCAATTCATTCAAGAAAGTATAATCTTGCCATGTTGTAAATGACAGTCTTTCAGCCTTAAGACCTTAAAGTCCTATGCAGCAAAATCTAGAGTTTGCAAAACGATTAAAATCGATTTTACGATTAAACAATTTAGATTAAATTCGCTGTGTATATCTTGCGAAACATTATTCTTAATGATTTGCCATACTGAATACGAATATCAAAAAATTTCTGAAATCAATCGAACAGT
Organism: Pegoplata infirma; assembly: GCA_963921195.1. Classification (NCBI taxonomy): domain Eukaryota; kingdom Metazoa; phylum Arthropoda; class Insecta; order Diptera; family Anthomyiidae; genus Pegoplata; species Pegoplata infirma. The sequence continues at coordinate 97,056,955 of OY992536.1, forward strand.
TTTGAAGATATCGCAATTTGAAACTTTGTCAACTTTTTTAAATTAAATCAAAAATGTTGATCCAAAGTTGCCACAGGTTCAAATTATCGGATTTGACTCAAATAAAGTTCAAATGAAAGTTTGTCTCAAACTTTATTAAAGGGAAAAAATTCTGAGATTTCAAAAAAAATAATTCTTAAACGTCGGAAAAAACGCCATTTTTGCAAATTTCAAATGGTGGTATCTCGAAAGCATTTCAACATTTATTTTTTAATTTTTTTTTTGACATTCGAGTTCAACGCATCAAATTCATTAAATAAAATGTTTCGCAAGACATAATTTTTAAAATTCAAAAATAAAAAACTTTTATCGCCGCTAATTTAATTCGATTAGCCTCAAATTTGTACCATATATGTAAGTTTTAGGCCCAGAAGAATTAAAATTTCCCCATACACTTGGTAAAATCTGAACACAAAAAATAATTTTATTCTAAAAACTATAAGTCTGTTACAAATCAATTTATCTAAAAATTCTATTAATCGATAATCGCGATTAACGGCGATTTTTTTAATCGTTATCGCGATTATGAAATATCTCGATTATTTGCAAACTCTAGTAAAATCACATTGAAATGAATAAGCTGATGGTGAAACATGGCTTCCTAGTTCCTCTAGTAGAGGTAATGAACAGAGTTAGATAGGAGGTAAACGACAGAATGCGTATAGAGGAGGTGAATCAGCCTTGATCGGCTTTGCAATTCCATGTAATGTTTTTGTGCCCTGGGACCCATTTGAGTCGTTTGTCAAACTGCTTGGCCATCTCATTTAATGAAGTGCAGCAGTTAAGGGCAGATCTTGTTTTCAGAAACATTTACTCCAGGGGCTTGACCGTCGGAATATATGTTGACTGCGATTGTAGAGAAGACATTGCTACTCAAGCAGTCAGCCACTTCCTTTATTGACTAAAACTCTGTCTGGTAAACACTTCAATGATCTGGCAATCTTCGAGCCAGGCTTAAACCAAGCTCTTTACACAAATGTATCTTCGATTCATTTGTGTAAAAATGTATGTAGACTCCCTGAATGTTATCATAGTGGTAAAGGGGTTCTCAAAAAGGCTCTTAGAGGAAGCACAGTCCACATTTGTAGTATTGTTATATTTCTCATGATCGCGCTATGGCTACAATGGCTGCGCCTCTATCGACTATTAAGTCAAATTATCGGCGTCGTCGCATATCGCCAACTATATGTGTAGTATGACGAGATCCAATGGTATACATCGACGCCATTCTCTGTACTTTCATGATAAAGATACAGTTTCCTTTTGTCTCTTCAGCAAACCACTAGACAATGATTTCATAAAGCAGATTTGGGCGCACCACTACTGTATAAGTCCATTGACCGACTGTAGGCATAAAACCTTATAGTTTTCCAATGGCATATAATTCAAGTGTGGCTTTTCTCACCTGTTTCTCGATATTAGGCCTGATATTTTACTTCCTATCTAGAATACTCCATGGAGCTAAGTATCTCTCCATCTAGGAAGGTGATTTCAGATAAATAGGATCAAAAGAATGAATTTTGTTTAGCCTTCTAACAACACAAGTTCCGTGTTACTTGGATTAACTCCTAGACCACAGAGTCATGCCCATTTATACAGATCTTTCAGAGAACCCTGAAGAATGTCTCTTATGTTGGCAGGTGCTTTTGCTTTACCGCAATCGCAATATAGTCGGCATATGCGACAACATGACAACCACGTGCTTCTAGAGAGAGCAGCATTGAATACAAGTTCTAAAGAACTTAGCGTACCCCTATTGACAAATTGAAATGTGAGAGATGCTCCCAATTCAGATGTTTACGTCTATTTCATGCTTCAATTCTAGACCAGATAATGCCACAATAATGTAGTCTTTGAAAGGCCGCCATTGTGTATTCCTTTGCCGAAAGCGATCTCTCGATGGTACTAACGAGCTCATGAAGAGCTCTTTTCGTTGATATACCACTGCTGTATGCATGTTGACTAGTCGAAAGCAACCTCGGATTAATTACTTTATGTATATATGTGTCATTCGTTCCATTATCTTTAACAAAGTCCAAGTTTGTCTTTAACATTAAGTTATTGATTTGAAATCCGTTTGAGTTATTGATTTGAAATCCTTTGGAACTGTGTGGAAGTTTTTCCTAGTATTCAGGATAAAATCGATATACAACCAGCTATTGTATACTCTGTATAGATTATACAACCTGATTAATGTTGTCATATTAATTGTCTCCGAAACAATTTGAGATTCTTGGGCGTGTGAGCTTTTCAAATCTTGAAACGGCGTCAAGGAATTGTCCGGAAAATGCGTGTTGAGGAGGAGATCTACCGACCCGCACTTGAGGAGACCTCAGAAATGCTTATTTGGAAATTCGGATCATCTTCTTATAGCTCTTAATTTGTAGCCTATATACAGACCTGTACTCATCCGCTTTTAAAGATTTTGCAACCAAATTTGGCTTCTTTTTGTCCCTCGGCTTTGCAGAAGCACAAGCGGCATCCAACGACCTATTACAAACATTTTTTATGTGGTCTACTAGATAGAAAATTTCCGCCAAACTAGGCGGTTCAGATAAGGGCATTTTATTTAAAAGCCCAGAAATCTCTCCCTTTATTGCACTCAGTTTGTTGTCTTCATATTTCTAGATATTGCCTCAACCGAGAAAGAATGTTTTGAAAAAGAATGTTCTTCCAAAACTCTTCAGTCACAAATTCTATAGGACAATATATCTCATACAAGCACTAAATCAGGAACCTCTTTCCGCCTTCTTGTAACGATAGTTGCTTTACAACCTCTATTATAAACAAGTATACAGGTTAGTACTTAACAAAAACTCCAAAGTAGCTCAAAGTCGCTGTAACATACATTAGACTGGCATTTTGTTGTATGGAAAAAAAGTTTTTCTTCCGATTTTGAACGTCTATGCAAATTTTTATTCTCTTAGGCCTAAGACCTATGTGGTACAAATTTGAGGTCAATCGGATTAAATTAAGAGCCGAGTCACAATTGGCACCACATTCGGTAACCACAAAATGTTTTAATACGTTTTGTATGAAAAGCAAAAAATCGCGTTGTGGTCGACCACACTGCCGCCAGAATAGATTCTATTCTATTTTTGTAGTGCTCTCTCACCACCCTCTCATTTTTCTCAAATTTGAATCAAGTAGCGTTGCCATATGTTCAACAAAATATGCTAATTTTTCCAATTGGAGTTAATATATTGTGTGTGTGTTGCGCATAAAAAACATTGTATACCTGCTTTTATAGGATAGCAAAAGAAAAAAATAGATGTGTGACTGATATGAGCGTCTTTTTCTTTATAAAATGTGTCCGGTCGTCAGTCGCTTAATTTTAATGTGTCGCTCTCTCTTTTGAAGTGGTTCGTCGTCGGTGGTGCCAATTGTGACTGGGCTCTAACCCGTGGCGTCGGCGAACAAAGTTATGGATTTTTGAAATTTTTTAGAAAAAAAAATAATAAAAAAACTAGAATTTTTAAAATCGGTCTAACGGTTTTCGAGATATCGCTATTTTAAATTTGCAAAAAATGGCGGTTTTTTCTTACGTTCTAGAAATTTTTTAAAAATAATATCAAAACCATTGACCCTTTCAAAGAGCTTGACACAATCTTTCATTAAAAATTAATTTGAGCCAAATCCGATCATTTTGACCCGTGGCGCCCTTCGATCAAAGTTTTGCTATTTTACAAAATTTTCATCAAAAACTTTAAACTCTGATCGAAAGGCACCAGGGGTAAAATGGTCTGATTTGGCTCAAACTAAGTTTAAATGAAAGCCTGTCTCCAGCTCTATAAAACGATTAAGGGAAACAAAATTTTTAGATTTTTTACAAAATTTTTTGAACGTAGGAATAACCGCCATTTTGTGAAATTTGTTGAAAAATTTCAAATGGCGATTACTCAAAGACCGCTCGACCGATTTAAGAAATTTATTGATATTTGCATTCAGCATGCCAAAATTAATAAACTAATGTATCGCGAAATTTTTTTTTATATTTCAAAAATCTAAAATTTTTGTGGAAATTTTCCAAAAATGTAAATTTTTGATTGAAGGGCGCCACGGGTTAAAATTATCGGATTTGGCTCAAATTAATTTTGAATGAAAGATTGTGTCCAGCTCTCTGAAAAGCTCCAGTCACTATTTTTTGCAAATTTCAAATAGCAATATCTCGAAAACTGTTTGACAGATTTTAAAAACTCTTTGACATTCGTGTTCATCGCATCAAAATTAAAAAGTGTGGTGTGTCGCAAGACATAGTTTTTTTTTCTAAAAATTTTCAAAAATCCCAAACTTCAATCGCCGTTCGCCACTGGTTAATTTAATCCCATTAACCTAAAATTTGTACCACATAAGTCTTACGCCTAATATAATAAAAATTTGCCCTGATATTTAAAATCAAAAGAAAATCTTTTTTGCCATACAACAAACTGCCAGTCTAATGCCACATCAGAGCTTCGAACGAATTAATTCTATTGAGAATTAATTCACCAGAAGTTTAATTCTGTTTTAATAAGTTTTGAATTATCATTCCTTACCAGCATTCAACACGAATTAATTCAAAGGCTTAATTCTCAAAGCTTAAATCAAATTGAATTAATTCCCAAGAGAATTAATTCCTTGCAAGCAATCATTCGATTGAATGATCAACATTTTTCATCATTCAAATCTATTACAAATTGAATGATGATTTTTTTATTTCATTCCCTTTGTATTTTCAAAAATGTGTTGCTTGTGTGCATTTTAAGCATCTTCGTGTGTAAACGATCGCTTGTTGTTTTGTTGACGTTTCGTCTGCTGCTTCCCACACAAGCATAAATGTGTGTGTATGTGTGTTGCGCTTCACTGTTTTAAATTGAATGATAAGAAAATTTCACCATTCAATTTGTAGTAGATTGATTTGGATAAAAAAATAGTTCATTCCTTAAGAATGATCATTCTTAAGGAATGAATTCTTGAAAGAATTAATTCAATGATTATGAAAGTTGAATGATTTTAGGGAATGCCAAATTCTATTTTTTTAATTCGAATTAGGAAATAGAATTAAAGAATTAATTCTTTCGAACCTTTGTGCCACATGCATCTCCTATTACCCTAGAATCGGTAGCATCAAAACCATCCACATTCAATACTGTATGGGAGATTATTAGAATTTCAAGCTCTTCCGGGTTCACCTCCCCAGCCGACTTTGTCACTGACTTGGCAGCGTTCAAAATATAACTAAATATAAAGGGCTAAAACATATTTAAATATTCAAAATAAGATTTTGTAAGTGTATTTATTTAGTGCAAATACTTAACATATGCAAACATTTAGGTTGCCAAAATATTTTCATTTCAAAATAGTCAAAATATGTTTATCTGCTGTAAATGAGGCATTTGATTGTTTTCGCATGTTTGGCATACTGCTGCTGGTGCTGCCTGCTTCTGTGGAGAGTAGAAAGTGAAAACTAATGAAGACTAAAGTGCTCATTCAGAAAAAAAAGCAAATTAAATGAAAATGCCAATTTTTTATTTTGTGTCGTTTTGTTGTAATGGAGACATGTTTATTTGACTTAATGACTTTTTACATCTTCTTCTTCTACATTTGCGTCTAAAATATTTTTTTTTTGGTACATTTACATTAGCCATTTAAATAAACATGACACATGTACGACTAAATAATGAATATGACAAGCGAAAATTTCGTTAGCAAATGGACATTTGACAAAAAAAAATAAAATAAATAAAAGCTTAAAAAAACTGAAACAAAGTGTATTTGAGATAATGAATGGTGTGTATTCAAAAATAAACAATTCCCATTTTTGTGAATAAAAATAAATATAAATGAAATCTAAGGATTTATAGATGTGTTTTTCTATTTTTTTTTGTTCGTTTGTTTCTTTTTACTATATATACAATTTATCTTATTCTAATGTGGTTGTCGCTTATGTTGTGTTTTTTGGCACCTGTTTGTCATTAATAATGTTTGTGTTTCATTCATTTAAAATGCTAAAGCAGAAAACACAACTCTTTTTATTTTTAATGACCAACATAATTTTTTTGAGCGTATTGTATAAATAGTATGTTTATGGTTTTGGATCCGTTCTTTGTGTTAGTATGTCACCTTCTACATAATTTTGTTTTTGTACATCTGCATGTTTGTATGTATGCAGGAATCCTATCATATCATGAAATTAATGTGAGAACATGATTTAATTTTATGACGCCTCAAAGTGACGTTTTTCTAAAATACCATCACGATTTTTGTTTGGCCACCAAAAACCATTATTTTCGTTGGGTGTTTGATAAATTTTAATCTCATATGGAAAATCAACAATTCAATATACATTTAACATTTCACTCAAAAAATTATGTTAGTAAAATCTACTGAAAATGTCAGTTAAAATAACTACTTTGTAAGTTGTTTTGGGGTCAACTACTTTCTCAGTTAAATCAACTAACAATGTTAGTTATTTTAACTGACAAAAAACAACTGACTTATGTAGTAAAAACTACTCACATTTGTAGTCAAAACAACTAAAATGTAGTAAAAATAAAATAATCAATATATAGGCCGCTGTTCCAAAAAAAGTAATTCACACAAAAAATGTGAAAATGAAAATTTCCGAATTTTTTTGGTGTTCTAGATTTCACATCCGAATTTCTTTTTCGGTTTGTTTCACATAAATAAAATTTGGTGAAAGTAAAACGAATACACTATTTTCCTTATAATTTTTTAAATTTTAATAATTCGATTTCAACTTCGAATGAAAACATGATCAACAAAACACAAAATTTGATTTCATGAGATTCGGAAATTTTCATGTGAATTGAAAAGTTGTGAAAGACAGAACAGAGGCCATAATATACAATTTTTGTTTTTCAAAAAAAATTTCAGAAAAAAAATTGACCAAATTTTTTTTTTTTTGTTTTTTAAAAAAAGTTGTGAAAAATAAAAAAAAAATAAAATTTATTTTTATTTTTTGGAAAACACTTTGAAAATTTTTCAAATTTTTTTTCAAAATAACTGTTACTACATCACAGTACTTTTTTGTTAGTTATTAAAAAAAAAACGACTTAAAATAACTAACACAAATAGTTGTTTGATATTTTTCATACAAAAACAACTGACTTTGTAGTTGAAAACAACTAACTACTGTAAAATATACAAACAACTAACATGTAGTAACTTACATAATTTTCTGAGTGTTTCAGATGTACATAAATCGTTAAACAATCGATGGTTTTAAAAACTCTTTTTGTAGGGAAGAGGAATTCATCCCTAATAATAAATAAAATAAAAACAAAAATACAATGAGAAAATCTGAAAAAATCAAGTGACCACACAGGCTAAGTGGAGATGTCGACAGCTTTCGGAATCGATAGAGTGCTGATGATGGAAGGGTGGCATCTTCCGAAAGCCATCGACATCTCTACTTAGCCTGTGTTGCCACTTGATTTTTTTTTTCAGTTTTTTTCCTTGTACAACAATTATTATTTCTCAGAAATAATTAATATGGACTCAAACCGAACTAAATAAAAATTCAGTTATCTATTGGTTTTGTTTAAATGCTACAGTGAAAAAATACTTCTGATGTGACATAGTATAGGTTGTTGGTCTTGTCGAGTAGATCACAAAAATGCCCATTAAACTTGCCAGACACCCTCAAATTTTAGAGTTATTGTCAAAAAACGTTTTTTTGGGACTTTTCTCACTAAACCTTTTGTAATTCAGAAAATTTTCAACCGATTTTGAATTTTTTAACTGTTTTTGATAGAAGAAGTATGGGGCTTTCCATGTGTGTGAATTGGTCTACACATATAAAAAAGATATTTATTGATTTTTTCTATAAAATCTAATTTTTTTGTTATTTTTTGAAAATTTTTTGAGTTTATCGATTTTTTTCTTCTATAGTTCTTTTAACAGCCTTTGTATTTATAAACGTATTTTTAAAGAAAATTTGATTCTGAATACGATAAGCTTTATCCTGAAGAAATCGGATAACAATTGACAGAGTTGTGATAATTTTTCTAAAAAAGAAAATTAATATTTTGCAGGAAATCGCCGTTCAGATATCCCAGTCAAAAAAAAATAATTTAATCATAAGAGGTCATGTACAATATTTTTAACGTTTTTGGCGCTCTGAGTCCGAATCTGGCCTTTAAATTGCTCTATCTCGTCAGGTTTTTGAGATATTTAACATAAATTTTTATATCAAAAACTTTATAAGATAGCGCAATTTCAAGGTCAAATTCAAACTCAGGAGGCCAAAAACCTTTAAAATAATGATACGCGACCTCTTAGTATGTTCGTTTATTTTTTTATATTTTTTGCCTGGGTTATCCGAACGGCAATTTCAAGCAAAATCTTAATTTCCTTTTTTAGAAAAATTATCGCAACTCTGTCAATTGTTATTCGATTTTTTCGGCATAAAGCTCATCGTATTCACAACTAAATTTTCTTTAAGAATACGTTTATAAATATAAATGTTATTAAACGAACTAAATCAGAAAAAAATCGATAAACTCAAAAAATTTTCAAAAAATAACAAAAAATTAGATATTGTTGAAAAAATCAATACATATCTTTTTTATATGTATAGACCAATTCACATACATGAAAAGCCCTATCCTTCTTCTATCCAAAACAGTTGATAAATTGAAAATCGGTTGAAAAATGTTTAAGTTACACATGGTTTAGTGAGAAAAGTCCCAAAAAATCGTTTTTTTGACAATAACTTTAAAATTTGAGGGTGTCTGGCAAGTTTGATGGTAATTTTTGTGATCTTTTCGACGAGACCTACAACCTTAACTACCTCATTTTAAAAGTATATTTGGTTTTGTGTTTTTGTAGCACCGTGTTATTAATCAAATCCTTGACCAGACGACAAGAGTCCTAGTTGGATAATGATTATTATTTATTTATTCAACGGTTCAAATCTGTCCTCATTTATAATTTATTTATTTGGTGCAACAGTCCATGAACTGTTAACTGATAAAGACTAATTTAAAGACAGCGGCATTTCATTTTTGGTTTTAATAAAATGAAAACAGTAATTCTTATTTTCTTATTATCTAATTTTCTCGGTCGATTATATAGTCAAACTGAGGTGGCGTGCCATGGCATCCTGCGTTATCATGTTAAAATTGCAAAAAATCAAATTTATTAAAAATTTAAAAATTGAATGGGGACCACCTTAAGGATTGAAGATAAAGGGTAGATATGTTTTAATAAGATGTTGGTGGTAAAAAAATAATGGGGGTTGGTCATACTATACCTTTGGAAACTCTAGGGGCATCCTGGGGACAGTCAGAGCGACCTTTATTAGTTTTTGCCCTCCAATTTTTTTCTCAAACAATCCTTCCCCCTATCACCACTTCCTAAAATAGCTTCAATACAAAAGTAACATTTTTAAAAAAATCTAGCAAAATTTTAAAAGTTAAAATTTTCATTAGGCATCAACATTTTTATATCCTACACCACTCTGTGGTACAGGGTATAATGAGTTTGTGCTGATGTTTTTATCTACCCGAAATATTGGTCCTAGACCTACCTTCAAGTATACCGATCGACTCAGAATTACTTTTTGAGTCGATTTAGCGATGACCGTCCGTCCGTCTGTCCATCTATCGGTTTAAGCACGATACAGGTCGCAATTTTCAATCAATTGACTTGAAATTTGAAACTTAAGCATAGGACGAAGCCTATTGAAATTGGAGAAAATCGATCTACGTTAAGGCCTAGCCCCCATACAATCGCCCCATTTGGTTTCGGTCTTCATGACTCTAATAACCGTATTATAATAGATATCGCTTTGAAAATTTGCAGGTAATCAAATTTTGTATGCACGAATCATCATTTTGAATTTGAAAGGAATCGGGTCAGTCCTTCTTGTAGTCCCCATACAAACCACCCTCCCGATATTCTTATAATTACCTCAAAATTCATAAAAATGGAAAAACTTGACAAAAAATAAACCAATTTCACTTAAATTTTATCTGTGTCTGTTTTCTACACTAAATAAAGATCTAACAAAAGACAGATCCAATCGGTCCATGTTTGGGCTTTGGACCCATTTTCCGGAAAACACTGGTGTAGGGTATCATATAGTCGGTATTGACCGACTATAACTCTCTTACTTGTTGTATTTAAATAGTTCTTACTAATAGAAATGTGATAGCAAAAAAAATGTTGGATTTGATGAATTATATCCCACACCTGACTTTATAGGCTCATCGGAAGAGGGCTTTTTTCCCCAGTGGGTTAATGTCGATTTTCGGACCAAAAATAGGCAAAATTTTGGACGGGACTGGAGGGCGAAATATTAATATTAAAATTCTTTAAATTTTGGCATTTTTAAAAAATTGTTTCATTAAACTTTTTTTTTAAAAAATTCTTGTTTTTTGCAGCCAAATTTTAATTTTTTTTTTGCAGCATAATCTTTTTTTTTTTTTGATTGCTTTCCAGCAAGATAGAATTTTTTGCAAAAAGTTCAGCAAAGAGGTTAACCTTATCGACAGGGTCAGTGAATGATTGATCATCCTTTAAAAGAGTTCGAATAGAAGAACTAGCATTATTTACTCTCTTAACGAACGACCAAAAGGTCCTATTGCCTCGAGGAGCAGAAAGAACTTTAACTGGTAGATGCTGTTAGTATAGAACCTTTTCGCATCTAACAAGGGCAGTATCTCAACCCTTATGAACCGATTTTCTGAAACTTAAAATATATATAAAAGAGATGATTTAAAGTTTGGGGTGTCTCGACTTATTGGCCATATCAGTGCTTAAAAATTTTGTTGTCCCCTTATGAAACAATGTAGACCGTCGGGAAATTTTCGACAAATCCCGACCTGACAGGAATATCGTCTAGAGAAAAAATACGTGTCGACTTAAATTTAATAAAGATTATTTCGTAGGTCTATGTCTTCACAAAAATACCCCCAAAATTTATACATTTTGATGGAAAAAATATGTAACGAACCCGATTTTTAACAAGGTTATGCCACCGTTGAATAGGCATTACGAAACCTTTCTTTTCATATGGAAACATCATATAGTTTCTTAAAAAGAGATGGCTGAAAAATCCAAAAAACATTTTTTCGCCATTTTTTACCCATGTTTTGAACCGCTTAATCCCCGATATGGCCTAAAAGCCGAGACGCCTCTTTTATATTTATTTTAAGTTTCATGCAAATCGGTTCATAAGGGTTGAGATACTTCCTTGTAAGTACTTTGGCACACTCGGTTCTCGCCTTTTAGCGATGCAGATCAGTAACGACGTTCATATGTGAACGCCAGTTACTGAACGCTTCATCTCTGGATCTGAATGCACTTTTGCAAGTCTGGTTAAACCAAAACTTGTGTTTTGTTTAAGCTGAAATATGTTGCGTTGGAATAAACAAATTTTTCCAGAAAAATATTCTTCATCTATATTAAAATACAATGTTGGCAATCGATAACTTTTCAATACCGTTATCCGTTTCAAAACCCTTAAAATTGAATACCGGTACCAATACCGAAACTCAGTTTTGGTATCGGATACCGGTATCTAAAAACCGGTACGTACCGGTACCGGTATTGAAACGGTTTTTCCTAAAAAAACATGTGTTTTTTTTTTCAAAAAAAAATTAATAGAAAATTTGTAATTTTTTTGGTTTTTGTAAATGAAAAATCATAATCCAAATGCCTCCGGTATTGAAACGGTTTTTCCTAAAAAAAATGTTTTTTTTTTTTTTCAAAAAAAAAATTAATAGAAAATTTGTAATTTTTTTGGTTTTTGTAAATGAAAAATCGTAATCCAAATGCCTCCCCGAAGTCTCATAAAAATCAAAAAAATCTTTGGGCATCCACATCGTAGATTTAGAAAAAATTTTCAAATTTTCAGAATAAAATTTTCGTATAGTATAGTTTTTTGGAGATTTTTATTAAATCCGCGATGTGTGTGCCCAAGGATTTTTTTATACCCTCCACTCTAGTGATAGAGGGTATATATAAGTTTGTCATTCCGTTTGTAACACATCGAAATATTGGTCTAGGACCCCATAAAGTATATATATTCATGATCCTTGATCGATTTTAAGTCGATCTAGCGATGTCCGTCCGTCCGTCCGTCCGTCCGTCCGTCCGTCTGTCTGTCTGTCTGTCTGTCCGTTGAAAACACGCTAACTTTTGAAAGACTTTACGGAGGCTCCTGAAGTTTGACATATATGTTGACCATTTACCGGGTCAGGTTGGTATTGCAATCCAGCGAAATCGGTCCAGTGGTTCAAAAGTTATGAGCAAAAGAGTAAATTTCGGCAAGGGTATTTTTCGAATTTACGAGATTAAAACCACAATAACTTTCGAAAGACAATTCTGAGGGTGCTGAAGCTTGGCATATATATTTGTTGTTCCCCAACTCTGTTTGGTTTTGAATTTCAGCAAAATCGGTTTAGTGGTTCAAAAGTTATTAAGAAAACCGTGAATTTCAGATTGGATCCACCGTAAACCACGTGGTGAAAAAAACGGTAAACAAGCTAAAAAACATTGGTAAGTCAGAAAAATATTTTAAAAAGTATTTTTGTCAGTCACAAACATTTTTACACAAAAAAAAAAAAAATACACTCGAAAAAATTATACACTCAAAAAAAAATTTGTAAATTTTTTTTTTTTCAAAAATGACTCAAAAAAGGTTTTTATTCAAAATAAAATATTTCTAATTAAAATTGCTACTTTTTTTCACTTACTATTACTAAACGGGCATTGTATGCATACATAAATTCGGTCAAGTCGAATTTAACTTTTCTACTTGTTTTTTAGGTAATTGCATTTATATTATCGTTGTTATTGTAGTGTAGTCAGATAAAAACGCCGTTAGTTTTTTGTCTTGTTTGTCAATATATTGAGGTGAGTTAAAGTATAAACAACGCTATTTTGCGTGCATTTTATAGTTGTTGTTTTCTTGTATCAATTCTTTTATTCTGTATAGTTGGTGTTATTTAACTAGTAACTAAAACGGCATTGCCATTTTTTGTTTGTTGTTGTTTATATTATTAGGAGTAAAAAATATGTATGTACATTAGGGCGTTTCATCAAAAACTTTTTTTTGGATTTTTGCAACTCTTGAAGCGGAATATGAATTCTTATGGCCTAAAAGATTTTTGAGATTTTTTTCAGATTTTTGGAATGTCGGGATCAACTCGCTCAAATCGATTTTATCAAAAAATTGAGGTTATGAAACATAATTTTTTTTATTTTTTGTTCTCTGGTGCCATTTTTTAACAAAACCGGATATAATACTTCTTAATGTTGCTAGCCTCCTAAAAAAAAATATTCGCGGTCAAAATTATAAGTTCAAGGGTCACTAAGATGACCTTAAAAGTAAAAATTCAGAATCTCCCGTGTTTTAACCTCAATAATTCGAGAAATAAGCTATGTATGAACGTCATGTTGAATCCGTTAGATAGGTCTTTAAAACACCTTTCATTTAAAACCAATCTGACTATTGTCACTTTTGTAGAAATGTTAAAAAAAAATAAAAAACTGTGAAAAACTCATTTTCTCCCCCATTTTATCGAAAATTGAACTGGTGCATTAGGTAGTTTTTTTTTTGTAAAGTTAAAATAATAACTTTTAAAGGCTTTTTATAGATTGTAGTTAGTGTTTCCAAGCCGGTTAACCAAAAAACCGGGTTTTTGTCAAAAAAACCGGTTTGACAAAAACCCGGGTTTCCGGTTTGGAAACACTAATTGCAATCAAAAAAACTTCTTTTAAGTTTATTATTTCAATTTTACAAAAAAACTACTAATGGATTCCCTTCGATTTTCTGTAAAATGGGGGAAAAAATGAGTTTATCTTAGTTTTTTAATATTTCTACTAAAGTGACAATGTCATTTTGGTTTTAAATTAAAGGTATTAAAAAGACCTATCTAACGGATTCATCATTACGTTCATATATTGCATATTTCTCAAATTATTAAGGTTGGAACACGGGAAATTCTGAATTTTTACTTTAAAGGTCATCTTAGTGACCCTTGAAGTTATTATTTTGACCGCGAATATTTTTTTTTAGGAGGCTAGCAACATTAAGAAGTATTATATCCGGTTTTGTTAAAAAAAGGCACCAGAGAACAAAAAATAAAAAAAATTATGTTTCATAACCTCATTTTTTTGATAAAATCGATTTGAGCGAGTTGATCCCGACATTCCAAAAATCTGAAAAAAATCTCAAAAATCTTTTAGGCCATAAGAATTCATATTCCGCTTCAAGAGTTGCAAAAATCCAAAAAAAAGTTTTTGATGAAACGCCCTAATGTACATTAGGGGTGGGATAGTGCACGAGTTTTCGATTTCGACACGCTAGAACCGCTTATTTTGTGAGGTTCGTAAAAAAAATGCATGGGCCAAAAAATGGGGCAGATCGGATAGGATCTAGGGGTCGCTCATCGTGGTCAAAGTTGGGCGTAGAGGGGAAAAAATCCACAAAAAGGCCCAAAACTCCCCTGGTTTTGCTCCTAGAGGGGTCAAATGTGAGACGGGCCCCCATTATTTTTTCCCCCTGAACACTTTTGCCAAACATACCTAAGCCCTATCTCCAATCCCTAAGGGGGGTCCCATACAAAGGTTCAATTTAAAAAAAATCTTGCTCCTACCGCTTTAGCTGTCCTAGAAGTCACCCTAGAGGAATCAAATGTATGACCGACCCCCAATATTTTTTTAACCCCAACATTTTCTTAGAACATACCTACCCCCTATCTTCAATCCTTAGGGTGGTCCCCATGCATTTTTTTTTTATTTTTTCTTAAATTGTCATATTAAATCAGCTCCTACCGGTCCAATGGTGCCTCCTAGAGGGGTCATTATCAAGGCCAACCCCCATTAATTTTTAGCCCCCAACACTTCTTCTGAACGTACCAATTCCATATCTCCAATTCCTAAGGGGTCTCCCACACAAAACGACATTTTTGTAAATCTTGCTCCCACCGCTCTAACTATCGCAGGGGTGACCCTAGAGACGTTAAATGTGTGACCGACCCCCAATATTTTTTCAGCCCCAACATTTTCCCCAAACAAACCTACCCTCTATTTTAAAGCCTTAAGGGTGTCCCCACACAATTTTTTTTTTTTTAATTTTTTTTATAAAATTTGCGCCTACCGCTCCCACTGTGCCTTTTAGGGACGGGAAATGCAGACTGACCCCCATTAATTTTTGCCCCTTACATTTTTTCTGAACATACCTACGCCGCATTTACACTTTATAGGGGTGCTCCCCTGGGGAAAACTAAGTGTTTGAAACCAAATTCGGCAAAACGTCTGGACCAGGAGTGCTAATGTTTGCGCGTTTTAAAGAGCAGTAGGAAAATATAAAAGACAAACCGTACAGTCTTGGTGGAAGGAAGTGGCAGGCAACATACCAGCTCAAGTCCAAACTGACATCAAGTTGTTTTGTTGGGCTCAAATAAAAGAAACGCAACCCAGAGACGACTACAAGGAGTTTCTTGAAATTGTTTTATTATACCTTGGCGAAAATATTCCTAATAAGCATTTTAGCCCACCAGGACCCATCAGTCATGCTCGATGGATGGCAAAAGGCATATATTGCCTAAAAATATTTTTGTTCCGAAAATATATCGGTTTGGCCAAAAAAGAATTAAATGCACTTCTTGATGTGACCGTTTTCATCATAACAATTTACGTAAAAGCTTGGTTTAGCGCTACCAAAGGAATAGAAGCTCCAAATAATGATTTGAATTTTTTGAAAGCGATTGCCAATTATGCTTCAATTGATAAGATTCTGTCGCAACGATTGGTCAAGAGATTCTGTGGACATCTCTGGTATCTCAGTGGCGAAGATGTTGCTCTCGCACTATTTGATCCGAATATCTCTTGTGAAATAAAACGAAAAATGTCGAATGCAATTCGTATATTTGAAGAAGAGAAAGAGGAATTGGAGGAAGAGTTATCTGACGATGAGATGGACGAATCGTCTAACGAAGACAGCGAGGAAGAAGAAGACGATGATATCGAGTAAGAAGATGCCTCAGAGGATAGCGGCGACAGTGGATTCGAAGGTGTGAAAAAAATTAACATGGCATCGAAACAAGTGAATAAGAACTCATGAAAACTGATTTTAGCCACTACGTCACACCTGAGACTCCAAAATTGTTTGCACGCTTCGTAATAACAACCATTTCATTGCTTCCGATCCAAATACTTGGTAAAATCGTCAGGACTTCCAGCGAGCGCTGCAAATATTACGTAAATTACATGTTGTCAACGACGCTGCCGAAAGAGGCGTAAAATTAATAGAAGACTATAACAACGTGTTGTGCCGTAACGAGGAGGAAAAAATAGTTTTGCTTCAGGTCGTGGCCGAAAATCGGAAACAATATCCATCACACGATAAATTAATTTGATTTATAGTTACATATACATATGTATTATTTATAATTTTTTATTATTTTTAAGTTAAAAAAAATATTTTTTTACGCTTAACAAAAGTTACTATTAAATTACAAATTAAAGACCTCGGATTTCTCGATAAAATAAATAAAAAAATTGTGGGGTAACACCTTGAAGATAGAGGGTAGGTATGTTTGAAGAAAATGTTTTGGCTAAAAAAATATATGGGCAGGTCATACATTTGACTTCTCTACATACATTACTAATTCAGTTTTTCCCAGGGGAGCACCCCTACAAAGTGGAAAAACGGCGTAGGTATGTTCAGAAAAAATGTAGCGGGCAAAAATTAATGGGGGTCAGTCTACATTTACCGTTCCTAAAAGGCAGAATGGGAGCGGTAGGCGCAGATTTTATAAAAAAAAAAATTAAAAAATAAAAAAAATGTGTGGGGACACCCTTAAGGCTTTAAAATAGAGGGTAGGTTTGTTTGGGGAAAATGTTGGGGCTGAAAAAATATTGGGGGTCGGTCACACATTTAACTTCTCTAGGGTCACCCCTGCGATAGTTAGAGCGGTGAGAGCAAGTTTTACAAAAATGTCATTTTGTTTGGGAGACTCCTTAGGAATTGGAGATATGGAATTGGTATGTTCAGAAGAAGTGTTGGGGGCTAAAAATTAATGGGGGTTGGTCTTGATAATGACCCCTCTAGGAGGCACCATTGGACCGGTAGGAGCTGATTTAATATGACAATTTAAGAAAAAATAAAAAAAATGTATGGGGACCACCCTAAGGATTGAAGATAGGGGGTAGGTATGTTCTAAGAAAATGTTGGGGTTGAAAAAATATTGGGGGTCGGTCATACATTTGATTCCTCTAGGGTGACTTCTAGGACAGCTAGAGCGGTAGGAGCAAGATTTTATAAAAATTGAACCTTTGTATGGGACCCCCCTTAGGAATTGGAGATAGGGCTTAGGTATGTTTGGCAAAAGCGTTCAAGGGGAAAAAATAATGGGGGCCCGTCTCACATTTGACCCCTCTAGGAGCAAAACCAGGGGAGTTTTGGGGCTTTTTGTGGATTTTTTCCCCTCTACGCCCAACTTTGACCCCGATGAGCGACCCCTAGATCCTATCCGACCTCCCCCATTTTTTGGCTCATACACTTTTTTTTACCAACCTCACAAAATGAGCGGTTCTAGCGCTTCCAAATATTGCTGCTTAAAATCTCACACAACACTATCCCACCCTTAATGTACATAGAGACTTAAAATTACGCATTATTATTACGCATTATTATTAGGGATGTCGCGAATAGTGTATTCGGCATTTTACCGAATATTTACTATTCGGTATTCGGCTTGAACCGAATACGAATATTGCCGAATAGTTTGATTATTCATACGCCTGTATTTTATCTATGTAAAAAATTGAAAAAAAGTACCAGACTCAAAAATAACAACGCTTTTGTTGACACTATTTTTTCTGTTGGTTTTTTTGTACAAAAAACAAACTAAAATGACTACAAAAAAAGAGTCAAACTTAAATAAAGTGTTTTTTTAACAAATTTAAATTTTGCCGAATATTCGGCAAACTGTTACCGAATATTTATTTAACCGAATATTCAAAAAACATGCCGAATATGCCGAATACCGAATAGCGACGAATATTCGCGACATCCCTAATTATTATTATATTGTGGAGGGTATTCATAGATTCGGCCAAGTCGAATTTAACTTTTCTACTTGTTGATATTTATAAGAGGGGGAGGCATTGAGAATACTAGCAGGAGGTCTTTCACCATAGTATAAATTTTTGAAGTGGCTAAAATCGTAGAAATCGCTAATGAAGTAACAATTTGGTAATTTTTTATTACTTAATAGTCCCATAACACTGTGGAACAAATTCAGGTTAGCAAAAGTTAGGTCGATTCAGAGAGTGAAGGGTGAAAATAGAGGCTAAATTGGAAGACCCGTATCGTGGCGTTTGTTTATGTTAGTTCGAATTTTTTTTTTAATCGACCTTCGAACTTTGCAGTCAAATGCCGATGTTCATGAAAAAAAAATTCGTATGGTATAGTTTTTTGGGGATTTGTATTAAATCCGCGATGTGTGTGCCCAAGGATTTGTTTGATATTTATAAGACTTTGGGGGAGGCATTATGAATACTAGCAGGAGGTTTTTCACCATAGTATAAATTTTTGAAGTGGCTAAACTCGTAATCATCACTAATGAAGTAACGACTTGGTAATTTTTTATTACTTAATAGTCCCATAACACTGTGGAACAAATTCAGGTTAGCAAAAGTTAGGTCGAATCAGAGAGTGAGGGGTGAAAATAGAGGCTAAATTGGAAGACCCGTATCGTGGCGTTTGTTTATGTTAGTTCGAATTTTTTTTAATCGATCTTAGAACTTTGCAGTCAAATGCCGATTTTCAGCATATTGTTTATATGGATTTTTGGCAATGACTCGTCGCCTAATTGATATTTTTTCAATCTGTAAAAACCAAATTATTGCTAGAAACCTGTGCAACAACTAAAATTTAAAAAAAATTGATTTAGAAATTTTTGTGGTGCTTATGAAGCAAAATGTTGGAAAAATTATTTTTTTCTTGGTTTTTGAAAATATTTTTGAAAATATTGAAAAAATATCAATTAGTCGACGAGTTATTGCCAAAAATCCATATAAACAATATGCTGAAAATCGGCATTTGACTGCAAAGTTCGAAGGTCGATTAAAAAAAAATCGAACTAACATAAACAAACGCCACCATACGGGTCTTCTAATTTAGCCTCTATTTTCACCCGTCACTGTCTGAATCGGCCTAACTTTTGCTAACCTGAATTTGTTCCAAAAAACCATATAAACCATAAAACCAATATGCTGAACATCGGTATTTGACTGCAAAGTTCGAAGGTCGATTAAAAAAAAAATCGAACTAACATAAACAAACGGCGCGATACGGGTCCAAATATATAACAACAAAAAAAACTTGGTTGGTATTGAATAGCAAAATCGGTTCAGTGGTTCAAAAGTTATTAAGAAAACCGTAAATTTCAGTTTGGTTTTACCTTAAATTCACGTGTTGAAAAAAACCGTTAAACTATCTTTATAAATATTGATGAGTCAGAAAAATATTTTACAAATTATTTTTATCACTCAGAAATATTTTTACACTAAGGCTGAATTACTCAATGCTCCATTATAAAATAACTCTCCGTTAAATTTAACTTTTTCATACAAGTTTTGACATAAGGCTCCGTTAAATCGGCAGTTAGCAGCTAACTTTTCATTGAGTAATCCACCTTATAACAAAAAAAACTTACACTGAAAAAGAATGTTGTCAATTTTTTTTTCAAAAATGGCTAAAAAAAGTTTTTTACTCAAAATAAATTATTTCTTATCAAAATTGTTAATTTCTTTCAGGTTAGAAAATTAACTATCACTTTAATAGGGCATTGTGGATGGTATTCATGGATTCGGGCAAGTCGAATTTAACTTTTCTACTTGTTTTTGCATAGGGGGATAAGAAAATTAAAGTTTTCTCGGCCCGTCCCCTTTTGTAGGTGTTTTCCGGCAACGCCCCCAGCCGACCCCCTAAAAGCGTTCTTTTAAATTTTTTTTCACATTTAAGAGGGCATTTAAGCAAAAATGCTAAAAATAAATAAGTGAATACATGGCCTCTGTTCTGTATTTCACAACTTTTCAATTCACATGAAAATTTCCGAATCACATGAAATCAAGTTTAGTGTTTTATTGATCACGTTTTCATTCGAAGTTGAAATCGAATAATTAAAACTTAAAAAATTATAAGGAAAAAAGTGCATTCGTTTTACTTTCACTAAATTTTATTTATGTGAAACAAAACGAAAAATAAATTCGGATGTGAAATCTAGAACACCAAAAAAATTCGGAAATTTTCATTTTCACATTTTTTATGTGAATTACTTTTTTTGGAACAGCGGCCCATGTTTAGTATTAAAATTGAAAAAAAAAAACAAATTTCAAGTTTTTATACGTTTTTTTTATATATTTAGCATTTTTTTCGATAATACCGGTACGTACCGGTATTGACGTTCCGGTATCGGTAATACCGTAACCGATTTAACTCAAATACCGTAACCGATACCGAAATAAATAAAAAAACGATACCAATACCGATATCGATACCGTTATTCGTTTCGATTGCCAACCTTGTTAAAATATCTTAATTGCCCAAAAGAATTTTTTGGTTATTATTCGTTAAGTGATGGCTTTTTTTCATCGCCTTAACCATTTTATTTGTCAAACGACTCTCGCATTGCAAAAAAAGTGTTATTTTTTGTAAGTGATAGATTCTTCTTCTTGTTGCTTCTTCAATATTATAACGTGTGCTCTTTTGCTGTGGTTGTTTTGGCCTGCAGCTAAAAATGACGCAAAGTCAAAAAAAGAAAAAAATAATAATTTATACTATTTTGCTGTGTGTTTGTTGCCCAGAATGATGATCAACCGAAAAAAAAAATAAATGTTTATGCACTTTTTATTATTGTTCATTTTCATCAACATTTTATCAAACCCAAGATAAAAACGTTTTTCTGAATCTATTACAACGTGCTGGAATCCATGGAATCAATTGTACAAAACGAACGAACATTTTGTTGCAGTTGGCGGCTACATTGTGGGGTGCTGATTAAAATGGTGAACGGCAATTGTTGTTGTTGTCCTCGTTGTTATTTGTGGCAGCAAAAAAAAACAAAAAACACAATTAGGGTTTTCACAGTAACGTTTAAATTTGCCTTTTTTAGTTTGGTATTTGGCAAATGTGCCAAACGTCAAAAAAAATGCCAATTTGAATGTGGCATATTTTTCTTAAAATGCCCAACTCAAACCATGTCAAAAACAAAATGCCAGTGTGCAAATAAAAAAAAACATAAAAATGACAACAGCTGTGATTGTTTATGCTGAAATTTCGAACGCGGCAACAAAAACATTTATACAAAAAGAAACTTACACATTTTTTGTGTTTATTTTAAAATTGTGAATGTAAAAAGTTAATTAAAGTTATTTTGTGCAAATCATTAACGAAAAGTGCGCTCACGATATGTAAAGAAAAAATGGTGGCAAATGCTTGACGTTTAGTAAAATGGCAAATTTGCCAAATACCAAACTAAAAAGGGCAAATTTAATCGTTACTGTGAAAACCCCAAATGATGTTAAGTGATTTTAACGTGTGCCGCCTTATTTTGTTGTTTTATTGTGATGATGATAATGGCTGCAACATCAGTGCTCTCAAGTCATTGCTTTTCTAGTGATCGATCATATTTTTTATTTTCCTAAAGTTTGTTTCTGTAGCTGTTTTGTGCTTAATGCTGTTGTGACGTTTTGTTGTACTGTTTATAGAGTTTGTTATTGTTTTTAGTTAATTTCATGAATAAAAGGTGTTGTTAGTAGAGTGACCATCTTTTTTTACGCTAATTTTCTGGAGCATTTCATATTAGCTAAGTATGACGCCACTTAAAGTCACGACGACGATTGAGGCGATATGTGCAAAAAAATTTGTTCACTTTGTTCGGAACTTTCCAATTTTCATGTCAAAAAAGGAAAAGAAAGACATTGTCCTACAGATTCAATATTTTTGTGAGTTAATAGATCCTAAAAAGCAACTTTCCCGACCCCGAAATTTTTGAAATTTGAAAAAAGCTAAATTTGCTCCACCCTATTATGCATATTTTAAGTTTCCTTGTAAGCAAAGGCAATTGGAAATTGCGGACTGAGGGTGGGCCGTTTTTCCACTTTTGTCTCTGATCCTTAAGCAGCAGGGCCAAAAAGTTTGCAACTGATTATAGGGATCTCCATACAATTTGTATACACTCAAAAAAAAACCTTGTAAAATTACAAGAAAAACTTGTATTTTTTTTTTGTTTGCTATCTTTTATTTGACAAAAATTCCTAGTAATTTTACAAGATTTTTACCAATAATTTTGTAATTTTACAAGGTTTTTACCAATAAAATTGTAAATTTACGAATTATTTGACACGATAAAATTTACAAAGAGGTAATTTTACAAGATTTTTTGCTACCTCCTATTTTACGAGAATTCCTAGTAATTTTACAAGCTTTTTACAAATAATTTTGTAACTTTTTTTTTGTTTGCTACCTCCTATTTTACGAGAATTCCTAGTAATTTTACAAGCTTTTTACCAATAATTTTGTAATTTTACAATCTTTTTACCAATAAAATTGTAAATTTACAGTTTTTGGCGCAATTAAAATTACAAGGAATTCTCGTGAATTTACTAGATTTTTTGTAAAATTATCTTGAAAATTTGTAATATTACAAAAAAATTTGTAAAATTAAAAAAAAATGTAAATTTCGATTTGTTAAAAAACTAGGAAAACTGTCAAATATTAGTAAAATGGGATTACGAGACTTTTCCTAGTAATTTGACTTACAAGGGAAGTATCTCAACCCTTATGAACGGATTTGCCTGAAACTTAAAATATATACTAAAGAGACGATTTTAAGGTTGGGGTGTCTCGGCTTATCGGCCATATTGGTGTTTAAAAATTTCGTTGTCCCCTTATGAAACCATTTGGACCTTCGGGAAAATTTTGATAACTTCCGAACTAACAGGAATATCATCAAGGGCAAAAATACGGGTCGACTTAAATTTAATAAAGATTATTTCTTATCCATATGGATATCGTAGGTCTATGTCTTCACATAAGTACCCCCCAAAATTTACACATTTTCCTGAAAAAAATATTTAAAGAAGCCGAATTTTTACAAGGTTATGCCACCATTGGATAGGCATTAAAAAAACCTTTATTCTCATATGAAAACATCATATAGTTTCTTAAAAAGAAATGGCTGAAAAATCCAAAAACGATTTTTTCGCCATTTTTTTACCCATGTTTTGAACCCCTAAATCCCCGATATGGCCGATAAGCCGAGACACCCCAACCTTAGAATTGTCTCTTTGATATATATTTCAAGTTTCAGGCAAATCGGTTCATAAGGGTTGAGATACTTCCCTTGTTAGTTTTTTTTGTGTGTACCCTCCAATTACAGTATGGGGGTATACGCACTATGTCATTTCGTGTGTAACGCATCGAAATATCGGTCGAGGACCCACAAAGTATACATATTATTGGTCCATGATCGTTTTTAAGACATTCTATGAATGTCCGTCCGTCTGCCAGTCTGCCTGTAGATAACACGATACAGTCCAAAATAAAAGAGCTAGAGTCCTTAAGTTTGGCTCAAAAATGTATTGTAGTCCTAGGAAGGTTAAGTTCGAAAATGGCCAAAGGTTTCGGACCAGGGGTTTCCCCCTTTTAGAACTAAACCAACCTCTGAAAAATACAATTTTTTTACATGATTTTTGTGTTTTTGTTTAACAAATGCAAAATTTTTGTGCTACAAGAAGTTTAAAGTCCTACTTTTGGACCCATAGAATCAGAAAATAACGTTTTTTCGGTCTGCACCATCCTCTCCCCACTTTTGTGGGCGTGGATTAAAAAAAATGTTTAAATAATAATAAACTTGTATTCCTTTTGTGCAAAAAGCATAAGAATGAATTTTTAAATATATATTTCGAGAGGAAATTTCCCCCCCCCCACCGAATTACTACTGCCGACACACCCTTCCACTGTTTTTTACTTGTTTTTTTTTTTTGTTTTCAATCCGCCAACTTCTTCCGGGTGAACTACTACTAATAATATATTTTTGGGAAACTAATTATGATTTTACAGGATTTATTTGTATTAAACTTCAAAAAAAACAACAAGTAAGAAAGATATAGTCGGTCAAGACCGACCATATAATACCCTACATCAGTGTTTTCCGAGAAATGGGTCCCAAGTCCATACATGGACCGATTGGATCTATCTTTTGTTAGATCTTTAATTATTGTAGAAAACACACACGTACAAAATTTTAGTGGAATTGGCTTATTTTTGTTTCCAATAGACCGATTTAACTTAATATCGGTCGAAATTGTTAAAAAGGGGACAAAGTCCAAAAATGATCTGAATATATTCAGATAAAAGTAAGTTACCATATTTTGAGGATGTTTATTCTGGCTCAAGGTCATTATTTTCTTTACTTATTAAAACCATGATATTCTCATAGCATAATTTTCAAGAAAATTATTTTTTGTTTTAAATTTATTTATGTTGGTCATTTTTGCAAGACTTAATCGACACGTGTTTCGGAATTTGTCAAGATTCCATTGTCAAGATTATTTAGCAAAAATAGAAACGATATACTACAAAGTAGCAAACGAGTCTAATGACAAATCGTTTGTGCACAAACTAAAGCATTAATACATATTCGACTCTATCCACAGTGTGTTACCAAAGTTCGCCTAAAAACAAAATTTGAATCAAATATTTTCAACTTTCATGAATTTTGAGAGATTTATGTGAATATCGGGAGGGTGGTTTGCATGGGGACTATTAAAGGAACTGGTGTGATTCCTTTGAAATTTAGAATAATAATTTGTTAATACAAAAAACGATTACCTACCAAATTTCGAAAGGATACCTGTTATAATACGCCAATAACGTCACTTGAGTCAAATTAAAGGGGACGTTTGTATGGGGCTAGGTCTAAACATGGACCGATTTTTCCCAATTTTAATAGGCTTCGTCCTTGGAGTAAAGGAAGCTTAAGTTTCAAATTTCAGCCGAATCGGTTGATAATTGCGACCTGTATCGTGTTTACAACGTTTACATGGATGGACGGACAGACAGACGGACGGACGGACATCGCTAAATCGACTCAAAAAGTTATTCTGAGTTGATCGGTATACTTAAAGGTGGGTTTGGGACCAATATTTCGAATAATTACAAACATCAGCACAAATTCATTATACCCTGTACCACAGAGTGGTGTAGGGTATAAAAATCTTAGACTTTTTTCTATAGGAAACAGAATTTCTCAATATAAGAAAAAGGGAAAAACGATGTAAAATCTGAGACATTCTATTAGAAAGGGTCTCAGAATCTCAGACTTGTTCTACAGGAAAAAAGCCTCAGAGTCTAAGACTTTTTCTATCAGAAAAAGGTCTCAATATCTGAGTTTTTTCTATTAAAGTTCTCAACATATTAAACTTTTTCTATACGATACAAATCTAAGAATCTGAGACCTTTTCTATGGGAAAAATATCTAAAAAAGGCTTTAGAGTAAGAGACTTTTTCTATAGTAAAAAGTTTACGAATCTGAGAGCTTTTTAGAATCCGAAAATTTTTCTATAGGAAAAAAGTCTCAGATTCTGAGGCATTTTTCTTTAATAAAAAGTCTCAGAATCTGAGACATTTTCCCAATAGAAAAAGAATTTCTCTGCAAAAAATGTCTCGGAATCTAACATTTTCTATGTAGGAAGGTTCAATTGAAAAATTCTCATACTTAGACCTTTTCATACGTCAAATATGTTAGAATCTGAATTTTATTTTTTCTTTAGAAGAGAATTTTCATTGACTCGATATCAAAAAGTCTAGAGAGAATATGAAACCGAATTGGTTTCAATAGAAAGATCAGAACATTGATGGAGTGTTTGGTAGTGTCCTCATCTTAAATTCAGGTTCAGCAAGAATCACTTGACTAAAGTTCGCGAATTTTTAAAACGGTGACAAGTCATAGAAGTTCCATAAGAAATAGTGATGTAGTTTGCAGGCTTGAAAGCCCGAGTAAAAAAGATTTTATATAACCATATATGCTAATATATAATTATTTATATTTATATATGGTTATGCATGAACTTTGATATGGACATATATGTTTATATATAGCATTGTATTTTTCCTTATTTTTTAATATGATAACATACATATTCATATCTATTTATATACCAATCTATATGAAATTAGATATGACACATAAGGTCGGGAATTTTTAGATATGGCAGATAAAAAGATATATCATTTTATTTATAATTATATCCCGATTTTTTTTTTTAAATTTTCGAAGTCCCGGACAATTAAAAAATAATTAAAAAATTTTTAAGTCCTATAAAATTTTATGTAAATTTTCCAAAGTCCCGGACACAAAATTATTTTGCAATTTTTTTTGGAGTAAAAAAGTCATTGAAAATGTTTTTAGGAGAAATTTTATTCTTTTGAAAAATTGTTAAGTTCCGAAAAAATTTTTAAAATTTTCTTAGACACAAACACTTTTTGGAATTTTCAAATCCCTTAAAAATGAGTTTAGAAAAAAAAATTGACAAATTTTTAATAATTTGCTAAGTCCCGAAAAAATTCAGAAGAATGCAATAAAAACTCTTCTTATTGATATGTATCCAATCTCATAAAATAATTTCTAATTTCACGTTTAAAATTCCAAAAAACTTTACCAAATTTCATCTTATTATATCTAATTTTAACAGATAAGATATGATTTATTACAATTAGATAGACCCATTTTTGGGATCAAACTTAATCAAATTTGATATTATTTGATCAAAAATAATAGAATTTGATATAATCGTATAATATTCGATCCGCCAATTTTCGGATCAAAATTAATATGGATTTACATAAAAGCATATCTGTTCATATATAATTAAATATTGCGTCATATAACCTTTTTTTACTCGGGAGCATATCGCTTTTGGATGTCAAATGCAAATTTTTAAAACTTTTTCACTTAAGCACAACTGGCATTTGCAATACTCGCTCTTAAGTTTAGTCAGTTTTAAGCTAAATAAAATCCTGACCACCTTAATATTTAATATCACATATGTCACGACATATTTATGCATCAATTTAGGATGGAAATTAGAAAATTTACAAAAAAAAAATAATAATACTAAAACGAATATACTTAAAGGTGCTAAGATTGATGCCCAAATCCTACTAAAATAGAAAACACTAAATAGAAAAAAAAAGATTAAAGGAAATTTGTTATTTATAATTTGCCATAAATTTTAATAAAATTCGAAAAAAAAACTCCAAACAAAAGATTTACGATGGGAATGCGTTTTAATGGCATTAAATGGAAAATTGCTATGATTTGCTATTTAGTTAAAATGCATTCAGTACATATGGAAGAATAGGAAATATGTATGTATAAATATGGTGAAGGTGGGTCTACTTTTAAAAAACTAAATAACAAAAAAAAACAAAACGCTTTATTTAGACAGATTTGCAATTTTGTAATGTTTTTTTTATGTTTTTGCAACAAATGTGTGTTAAAGATTTACAAAAAAAAATTGTATATTTATTGTATTAACAGCCTCTACATAAGAGGCATTCCACAACAAAATGTACCGCTGCAGAAAAATATGTGTCCTTTTTTGTTTTAAAATTTTTTAAAACCTGGGATTTTTTTTTTTTTTATTTTGAAAAATTTTCAGAACCCGTTCTGAAATTTCTCATTTTTTAAAGAAGTCTATTTATCAAAAATCTGGCCACTTTTTTATGTTTAAGGCTTGGGTACCCACACAAAAAATTCGGACTTGTGTTTTTCGATTTTTTTCGAGAAAATCGCATTTGAATATTAAATTTCATAACAATCTTGTAATTTACTTGTATTTTCTTGTTTCAACATAGCGTATGAGTAGCGTTGCCAATTTAGCTTTTTCCCCGCTAGATTTAGCTTTTTTTACAATTTTTCGCGGAAAAATTTTGCATTTAGCTTTAGAGTCCCCGCACAACAATGTCGGTGACGTTTTTTTCTTACAAATAAATATAATAAAATCAATTTTATTTCTGTGTCGGTTTCTCTCTCTCCCTTAATTTTTCATATGAAAATGTTGCCACTTTTTTACAAATATTTCGATTATTTTCGATAAAGTAAACAAAAAAATATAATCTCTAAAAACAAAAATTATTAATATTAAAAAAAAAGGAAAAAAAACAAATCAATATGAAACAAGTAAGAGTGTTAAATTCGGCTGTGCCGAATCTTTTATACCCTCCAAAATGTCAAAAAAAAAAATTGTCAGGGGCGTTTGTTTTTTTTTTTGGGGGGGGGGGGGGGTGTGATGGGGGTCAGTGGGGGATGTTGACAGCACCTTCCCATCCCGATAAATATAACAAATGTTTCATTAATTTAACAAAAATACAAAAAAACTTGTAAAAAAGTGTATTTTTTCAGAGGTTGGTTTAGTTCTTCAAGGGGGAACTTTTTTCCCCCTGGTCCGATTTTGCTCATTTACGAACTTAACCTGCCTATTAACATAAGACATATTTGTGCCAAATGTCGGGAGTCTAGCTCTTTTATTTTGGACTGCATCGTGTTAACTACAGACGGACAGACGGACGGACAGACGGACGGACGGACGGACATCGCTAGAATGTCTTAGAATCGATCACTGATCATAAATATATATACTTTATGGGGTCCTAGACCGATATTTTGATGCGTTACACACGGAATGACAAAGTGAGTATACCCCCATACTGTAGTTGGAGGGTATAAAAATTATATTGATAATTAAAATTGATAATAAAAAAGTGACGAAAAAGTGAAAAAATAGTATAAAAATCAGCATATGACAGAGTTTTCCGCTACCGTCTTTGTTTTGCGCCTATACTCTCTCATGACCGAAAACGTCAACCGCTCCGACATTGTTGTGCGGGTACTCTTAAGCGGATTTTTTTTTTGAAAATTTTTTGGCTTTTCTTAGCTTTTTTTAGACTTTTTTAAACTTTTTTCATTAAATATCAATGTAAAAAGAGAAGAAACATAAATTTTTACTTGAAAAATTTCTAGTTGTGTTCAATGTTTCAACATAGCGCATGAGCAGCGTTGCCAATTTAGCTTTTTTCCTGCTAGATTTAGCATTTTTTTAAATTTTTCGCGGGAAAATTTTGCATTTAGCTTAGCTTAGCGGATTTTTTTAGCTTTTTTTTGAAAATTTTTTGGCTTTTTTTTTAGCTTTTTTTTGACTTTTTTTAAACTTTTTTACATTAAATATCAATGTAAAAAGAGAAGAAACATAAATTTTTACTTAAAAAATTTTTAGTTGTGTTCAAAAACACAATTTTATTTTAGAAACATCTAACTATTTATATTTTAAGTTTGTCTAAATGAGTTTTAGGAAGTTTTTTTAATTTGATTTTTTTTTCAGAATTCTAATAAGTAATTGAAAATATTTAAAAATTTAATAAAAATTTTTTAAAATGTATTTGGAAATTTTTTAAATATAAATTTGAGAAAATTAAATTTTTGGTTTCTAAAAAGTTTCTAAAACATATCGTGAACCTATATTCAAAATATGCCAACTCAAATTTGACCGAAATGAGTTTCCGATGGCAAATACTTCCCTAATGCACTACCCATCTGTAGTAAAAATTTCAGAGCAAAAAAATAATTTTTTATCGTTTTACATCCATTTTTGTTATTCTGCTAACTCAAAGTACATATTTTTTTGGTGAAAATAAATGCCAACTCCCATTGTAAATTTCTAAAAAAATTTCAAAATTTAAAAAAAAAATTAGATCACATATCTTATTGCATTTGCCACGCTGAACACGAATCTGGTAAAGATTTTGATATCTAATGGCTAGTTTTCGAGATATTGCTATTTTGAAAATTTCGGTAAATAATGTTTGCAAAAAAAAAATGCTTATGTATATGTAACTTTCAAACTATTTATCAGATTGAAACATTATGAGTGGGGCAAATAAAGTCAATGATATAAGCTTTCAAAATAGCTAGTTTGGAGTGACCCTAATACAATACAGCGTACAGTGGACCAAATGTTGAATCTGGTGCGCAGTTAGTCGAAAAATTAAGTTTTTTCAATATTGAATTAGTATCGCATATATGATTGCACTATTCCTACCTTACTTAACGATAATAAAAGTTCTTTGTTTATTGCAAAAACACCATCGTAGTAGGCAGCCAAACATGAGTAATTAGTTTTTATAAAAAAAAATCTTCAAGTTCTGTCTAGACGTGTTGATTATTTAAACTGCTATTTTACGACCGTATTAAGGCAATTTATCAAATTATTTGTTATATTTTAACCTCAAAGAATGTATATTTGAAGCTGATTTGTGTTGTTGTTCGTAAAAAAACGTAAATTAAAAAGAGAGTCCACAATGGAATTATTTTTCAAGCAAACTTGAATTTTGTTAATGAATTTAGGTACTAATCCCGCTAACTTCTATAGGGTTTTTACATGATTTCAAAAGAATAGATATTGAGCTCCAAAATAATAAAAAAATCGGCTGCTGGTTTTTGCTGGTTTTTGTTTTTCAGTCGATCTAGCGATGTCCGTCCGTCTGCTGACGCTTGGCATATATATTTTCAATTTTCCTAGTCAGGTTGGTATTGAATATCAGCCAAATCGGTCCAGTGGTTCAGAAGTTGTAAGCAAAAACCGTGAATTTCAGATTGGTGTACCTTGAATTTACGTTAAAAAAAAACACCTTAACGCTTTAAATGACAGTGATGAGCCACAAAAACATTTTGCTGAGTTTGACATTCTCAAACATTTTTTAACCCAATGTAAAAATTTTACAAGCAAAAAAAAATTTAACTCAAAAAAAAAATTTTCACTAAAATTTTTTTTTTTTACCGAAATGAGTAAAAAAAAATTTTTTTTTACTCAAAATTAAATATTTATTTTCTAAACTGTTTAAAAATCATGTTTACGTTAAAAAAATTACTTTCTCTGCTTATTATTGGCTCTACTTTACCTATATTTATACCCTACACCACACTGTGGTACAGGGTATAATGAGTTTGTGCTGATGTTTGTAACTACCCGAAATATTGGTCCTAGACCCACTTTTAAGTATACCGATCGACTTAGAATCACTTTTTGAGTCGATTTAGCGATGTCCGTCCGTCCGTCTGTCCGTCCGTCCGTCCGTCCGTCCGTCTGTCTGTCCATGTAAACGGTGTAAACACGATACAGGTCGCAATTCTTAATCAATTGACTTGAAATTTGAAACTTAAGCCTCTTTTGGCCCAAGGACGAAGCCTGTTGAAATTGGAAAAAATCGGTCCATATTTAGACCTAGCCCCCATACAAAGGTCCTCTTTAGTTTTGGCTCAAATGACTCTAATAGCCGCATTTTAATAGGTATCTTTTCGAAATTTGCCAGGTAATCATGTTTTATCCACACAAATCAACATTCCGAATTTTAAAGAAATCGGACCAGTTCTTCTTGTAGCCCCCATACAAACCACCTTCCCGATTTTCACATAAATCTCTCAAATTTCATGAAAATAGAAAATATTTAATTAAAATTCTGTTTGTGTATGTTAAACGCGTTCTTTAATAACCTTATCAAATCTGATTATCATCGGACCATTTTTGGACTTAGGTCCCATGTGGAAATTTCCCCCGATATTCAGTTGAAGCGATTTATTGTCAACAAAAAGAAGCCTATTCCACTCAAATTTGATTAGTGAGTGCTTTTTACACTTATTAAAGATTTGACAAAATATAGATCTAATCAGTCCATGTTTGAACTTGGGACCCATTTTCCGGGAAACTCTGGTGTAGGGTATTATATGGTCGGTCTTGACCGACTATAATTTTCTTACTTGTTTATTATGACAATGTTTCAATAAGTGCCACGCCCCTTCAAATACCGCCCACATTTGGACTATATAGAAGCTCATCTCATTTTCCTTGTGCATTACAAATTTCATGTTTCTAGGTGCTCTCAAAGTCGAATTATACTCTCTTGCACGCTAGATTAAGCATTTGGTCCACTGTGCAGCGTGAGTTACAGAGTGCCAAAGTTGACCACCCTGAGATTAAAAGGCTTTCGGAGCTAGTAACTTTTAAAAATATGCAAAGATTTTTAATTTTTTTTTAGTTTTTGCAATTACCGCACTAAGGAAAACAAAATCAAAAAAAAAATTAATAAAAAATTTTCAAAAAAATTTATTTTTATTTTCCGACAAAATATGCCAACTCTAAAAAAATATTTGTTTTTTGATACAGTAATAAATGCCATCTCTGAAAAATACGCAAACAAGTGCAAAATATGAAATTTTTGGCATAGATAAAAATTATTTAGAATATTTAAACCATCTTAATAAGATAATATGGAAGGTACATTGTTTATTTTTACAATAATATGCGAAATAATTAGTTTTTTAGCTCTCCTGAAAAGTAAGCTTTTTAGGTTTGGCATTTATTGAATATAGTTCGACGATATCACTGTGCAACAGTGAAATTGGGGGGTGAACCAAACCAAGACAGAATTATAGTATTTGGTTAGTATAGTAAAACCCCCAAAGGTTTTGGCGCTGTGTGGGTACAGTCAATTTTTATGGCCCACTGAAATTTTTACTTTTTTCTCAAAGGGGCTTGAGAAAATTCGATAAAAATGAAGTTAATATTAATCTTAGCCTAAAATTAAACTCAGATGGCTTCAGTAGAATTTTATGGGGATTATTTTTCTAGAATATATTAACCCTCTATCTTCCTTTTTTTCGGGTCATTTAGGTCAATTTTTAAAGGAATGACTTAAAAGTCTACTAAGAAATGCGTTTAAAGGGTTAAAATATTCTAGGAATATTTTTTGCGTCAAATTTCACTAGGGGTCTTCACACGCAAGAAGTTAAACCGGTCTGTAGAAAATGTCTAAAAATTAATAATTGTAAAGTCTTATCAATTTTTGATATATATGGCGGAAACTGTTTACGATTGTATGCAACAAATATAGGATAATGGTCTGGGGGGTGGACCCTACCAGTACAGGATGACAGTATTTGGTTAGTGCAGTAAAGTCCCCAAAGGGCTTGGCGCTGGGTGGGTACAGTAGGTTTTTATGGCCCACTGATTTTTTGCTTTATTTGTCCAAAGAGGTTTATACAAACGAAAAAACTAATGCTTATGTTACTCTGAGCCTTAAATTGAACTCAGGTGTTTTCAGTAGAATTTAATGGGTATAATTTTTCTACAATACATTAACCATCGATCTCCACTTGTTGGGTCATTTTAGTCCTTTTGTTAAGAAGTGGCAAAAAAAGTCTCCTTAGATTTGCTTTAAAAGGGGTTTACAACACACAGCGCCAAGCCCTTTGGTTGGCTTAAATTTGAAAAACTAATAAAACTAGTGTCCGTTTTTTGGTATTTTTGGTAAGCTGGCAAATCTTTCTGTCTTTAAAGATCTATATTGAAATTGGATAAAAAAAAACATTCGTAAAACCCTTTTAAAGCAAATCTAAGAAGACTTTTTTTGTCGTTTTTTAACAAAAGGACTAAAATGACCCCAAAAGTGGAGATAGAAGTTTAATGTATTCTAGAAAAATTGTACCCATTAAACTCTACTGAAGACATATGAGTTAAATTTTAGGTTCAGAGTAACATAAATATTATTTTTTTCGTTTTTTAAACCTCTTTGGACAAATAAAACAACAAATCAGTGGGCCATAAAAACCTACTATACCCACCCAGCGCCAAGCCCTTTTGGGATTTTACTGCAATAACCAAATACTGGCATCCTGTGCTGGAAGGGTCCACCCCCAGACCATTGTCCTTTATTTGTTGCATACAATCGTAAACAGTTTCCGGCATGAATGTATATCAAAAATTAATTAGACTTTACAATTTTACATTTTTTGGCATTTTCTACAGACCGGTTTAACTTTCCGCCGGTGAAGACCCCTAGTGAAATTTGATGCAAAAAATAATCCTAGAACATTTTAACCCTTTAAACTCATATCTTAGTAGACTTTTAAGTCATTCCTTAAAATAAGGACTAAAATTACCCAAAAGAAAGGCAGATAGAGGGTTAATATATTCTAGAAAAATAATTTCCATCAAATTCTATTGAAGATATCTGAGTTCAATTTTAGGCTCAGATTAATAAATACTTTATTTTTCTCGACTTTTCTCAAACACCTTTGGGAAAAAATAAAAATTTCAGTGGGCCATAAAAATCGACTGTACCCACACAGTGTCAAACCCTTTGGGGGTTTTACTATACTAACCAAATACTATCATCCTCAGCTGGAAGGGTCCACCCCCCAGACTAATATCCTATATTTGTTGATCACAATCGTAAACAGTTTCTGCCATATATATGAAAAATGAATTAGACTTTACAATTTTCAATTTTTAGGCATTTTCTGCAGACCTGTCAAACTTTCCGCCAGTGAAGACCCCAAGTTAAATTTGATGAACAAAATATTCGTAGAATATTTTAACCCTTTAAACGCATATCTTATGAGACTTTTGAGTCATTTCTTGAAAAAAGGGCTAAAATGACCCAAAAACAGGGCAGATAGAGGGTTAATATATTCTAGAAAAATAATCCCCATCAAATTCTATTACAGACATCTGAGCTCAATTTTAGGCTAAGAGTAACATAAACATTATTTTTTTCGACTTTTTTAACCCCCTTTTGGAAAAAAAATAAAAATTTCAGTGGGCCATAAAAATCGACTGTACCCACACAGCGCCAAACCCTATGGAGGTTTTACTATACTAACCAAATACTTTCATTCTGTCTTGGTTTGGTCCACCCCCCAGACCATGACCTTCAAATTGTTGCACAGTGTATTTAGAATTTTGTGAATTAAAATTAAAAATTTTTAAAATATAAATGAAGATTTCTGAAATGTATTTGTAAATTTTTTTAATATTGTTTGTATTTTCTGAAAAATGATTGGGAAAGTGTTTACGTATTTACAAACTGTTTTTCTAAATATTCAGAAATTATTAAAGAAATTTCCACTTCCAATTTTTCCCATATTTATAAACTTTATTTAAAAATGAATTTCAAACAATTTGAAATACATTCTGAAATGCAATTAAAAAATCCCAAAAAAAATTTAAATTGTATTTGAAAATTTCTTTGATTTATTTGGAAATTTATACAAAACGTTTTAAAATTTCTGAAATGCACTTTGAATTTATTAACGTTAAAGATTTTCTTGATTGTAATATATTTAATCTTTATTAATATGTACCTACTTTCGAAATTTTCGGAAACATAATTTTTTTCAAATTTATGAAGATTTGTTATATTTTAATATTTGGTTTATTATCAGCATAATTTTAGTTCCAAATATGCTAAAGAAGGAATAACATATCCCTATTTTGCAGTTAAATTGTAAAATCGAAGAGAAAGCTGATTTAAATTAATTTAAAAAAGTTAAGCTTTATTTTTTAGCTTTTTTTCAAATTTTTTAGCGGGTGTTTTGAAAAAATCTACCTTTTTTTGTTTTCAAATTTTGGCAACGCTGCGTATGAGTAACATTTATGCAAATATTTGTTACACATGCGCAATGTTGAAACAAAAAATACAAACATATTACAACATTGGTATGAAATTCAAGATTCAAAAAAAATTCAGACGCGATTTTCTCGAAAAAAAAACGAATAGCGCGCTTCTGATTTTTTTGTTTGGATAGACAATTATCTAAACTTAAAAAAAAAATAATAAAAAATAATACAAAAGTTTCAGAATTTTTGATAAATTTACTTGTTTACCAAATTAAAAATTTCAGAACGGGTCCTGAAAATTAAAAAAAAAAATTAATCAATAGCTCATAAAAAATAACAAAAGTGTGAATTTTTTTGAAATGTGGGGTATTCGGTTTTAATTTGATAGATATTTAATCAAGGCAACTAAGCACAAATTTTACAATTTGGAAAAATGAAAAACTAATCAATGCAATCTATTCAGAAATTCATGTTACACATATTTTTCTTTAGCTGGACTTTTAGTGTGGAATGTCTCATATATTGTTGAATTATAAGATGGTGTTATTATTATTTTAGCTGGAGGCCAATTAAATATTAAACAGGCAACACGCATGAATTATGTGATTTATGCCGTCAGAAATGTAATAATTTTTTTTGACGGGTATAAATAGAGAAACAACGCCTGTTTTAAGTTTAACCAACATATGTATGTATTTTTTTTAATATGAATTAAATGAATGATTTTATTTATGACAATAAATAACGGTCTTGTGTATTGTGTTTTTAAGAGATTTTTTTTAACACACCTTTCTGAAATAATTTTCAAAAAAAAAAAAAATCTGGACAAACTTTTTAAAAGTCCTGTTATAACAAAAATTCAAAAACTTCAATTGTAATTCGTATAATATCAATTGTAATTTAAACAAGTGAGAGTGTTAAATTCGGCTATGCCGAATCTTGTATAACCTCCAAAA
This sequence comes from Pegoplata infirma, assembly GCA_963921195.1. Lineage (NCBI taxonomy): Eukaryota > Metazoa > Arthropoda > Insecta > Diptera > Anthomyiidae > Pegoplata > Pegoplata infirma. The sequence goes on from OY992536.1 coordinate 97,093,431, forward strand.
TGTAAAAAAAAATAAAAAAATTGTCAGGGGTGTTTTTTTTGGGAGGGTGGGGGGGGGGGGGGTGATGGGTTCAGTGGGGGATTTTTAAAGCAACTTCCCATTGCGATAAATATACCAAATGTTTCATTTATTTAACAAAAATACAAAAAAAAACATGTAAAAAGTGTTTATTTTTAGTGGTTGGTTCAGTTCTTCAAGGGGGAACTTTTTTCCCCCCAGCCTGATTTTGCCCATTCACGAAGTTGACCTGCCCATGAACATGAGACATAGTTGTGCCAAACTTCAGGAGTCTAGCTGTTTTATTTTGGACTGCATTGTGTTATCTACAGACAGACGGACGGACGGACGGATGGACGGACGGACAGACGGACATTCACAGAATGTATTAGAATCGATCATGGATCAATAATATATATACATTATGGGGTCCCCGACCGATTTTTGTTAAAAAAACGAGAGGTTGGCCTGGTTGACGAAGAAACTCTCATATATATAAAAGAGTAACGTGACTGACTGAAATACGGAAAAAAAACTGTGCTTTAGGTACTTTTCTAGCATAGTGTACTTTTGGTACTTTTTATATATATTATCAGAAATATTGATCCTTGACACTTGATATTTCGATTGTAGGTGATAAAAGCAATCTGGAAAAAGTATTTTTTGGAAATTCCGTTGTAAGGGTCTTAAATTGAATAAAAACTTGTTCTTTTGGTACTATGTATATTTCTGAAAAGATTATACTCAATTGAAATTTTTTCTAATTTTGTGGGATCCTTTGGCGAAAAAAACATTTTGGAGACTTTTCAAATGGAACGAAAGGAGATGGAGCTGGAAACGACAGGGGATAGAACGGGGAACGAAGTGAAATAGCACAGGGAACAATATGGAGTGATATTTTTTTCTTAAATTTTTCGTACTTAATGTTTTTTCTCTCTATATGTTTTTCAATCAAATTTATGTTCAAATTTCGTGTTAAATCGGGACTCTTATCCAAATCTTTCTTATATCCGGTATTTCATATAACCGGTAACGATGTTCCGTCGGGCGTGCTAGTCACACATATATATTTACTGATACTCAAGTTCGAAGGACCATCTTTATCTGCTCACTAAGCGGCTATCACTTTAAACTTAACTAAGCGGTATAAATTTAAAAGTAAACGATTTTATGAGAATTCCCAAAAAAAAAAACTTAAATCTCTTTGATTAATACTGATTAGTAGGGCAAGTACTTTCATGAAAATGCACGTTTTTACTCAGCATTTTAAACATAACATAAATATCTAACCGAATCAATTAATTTGCAATACAATGGCATCGATTTGTATTTAGATATTTTTGCATATTTTGTTATAAATGCATATTTTCATATAAATTGGATTTTTTTTTTAATTTTCATCAATATTTTTTCAAAACTGGCTTATAATAATTCAAAATCTATCCATTTTTCTTAAAGAAAAGTATATTTATTTATAGTAATCATATTCTTAGGCAGTTTTTATAGAAAATTGATACTGATAGTATAATTTTTAGATTCTGAGAAATTTTTAATATTTAAAATGTTCCTATTCTGAAACATTTTATTAATCGTATGTAAAAAATTGTTTTCGATTCTAAGATTTCCTACAGTTTTGTTTTTTTAATTAAGCTTAAAATCAGGGTGGAATCTTTTGCTTTTGAGTTCATTTTTGACTTGAAAATTGGAAAATTCCGAAAAAAGTGAAAAAAATATTTTAAAAATAAATATTTTTTTTTTTAAAAAGAAAAAAAAAATATTTAAAAATTACTTATTCTAGAAAAATATTGTACTTTAATTATTTTTTTATACCCTCCAACCACAGTATGGGGTATACTCACTTTGTCATTCCGTGTGTAACATATCGAAATATCGGTCGGGGACCCCACAAAGTATATATAATATTGACCCATGATAGAATCTAAGACATTCTAGCGATGTCCGTCCGTCCGTCTGTAGAATTTGACAAGAATATCTCTTATGTTACTAAGAGAGGGGGAAAAAAGTTCCCCCTTGAAGAACTAAAACAAACCCTGAAAAATTTGATATTTTTACGAGTTTTTTTTTTAATTTTTGCTCAACAAATGTAACATTTGTATGCCATATTATGTTCATAGACCTGCGCTTGGACCAATTGGGTTCGGAAATTTAATTTTTTTCAGGCCGACCCCGTTTGGGGGCTTGGTTATAGAAATTAATTAAAAATAACGACAAAAATTTATTGTTTAAGCGTACATATCATAAACAAATAATTTGTAAACATATAAAGCGGGGGTACGGGTTAGAAATGGGCGCGTGAGTGATTTTTGACTCACACTCACTCACGCTCACGACAGGAATTTTTGAATCACGCACACTCACTCACGAGCATATTTTTTCTACTCACACTCACTCACAATCACGTGAGTAAATTAAAAAAAAATCACACTCACGTGCACTCACGCAAGCTTCACTCACACTCACGTTGACTCACACTGACGAAACTCTTATTTATACAAAAAAAAAATTCAAAAATTAATTTAAAAAATTTTTCAAAATTTTCAGCAAAATTTACAGTTCAGCGAAATTTTACATATTTTTTTTGCTTTTTTCGGGCCGAAATCTTATGTTAAGCCAAATTTTACAATTATTTTGTTGCTTTTTTGCTACAAAAAAATCGACTCACGCAAAAATCTTACTCACGCACACTCTCTCACGCAATTTTTTTTCGCCACTCAAACTCACTTACAATCACGTGAGTAAAATTGAAATCAGTCACACGTGATCACGCGTGATTCACGTGAATCACGCTCTAATCTGCTCATGTGCCCATCTCTAGTACAGGTGTCCCTCACCAATTCATCCAAAAAAAAGACGCCCCTGCGATTTTTTTTTTTAATTTTAAACGTGTTGGAGGGTATAAAAGATTCGGCACAGCCGAATTTAACACTCTTACTTGTTTTTTTTTAATTTTTTACTCAAGAAATATTTCGTCACTTAAAGAATAGAGCATCTCATGTAAAATTGATCAATTAAAAATATTTTTATCATGTGCATATTAAATAAATAAGTTGTTTCCACTCAAAAAAACCGTTGCTACACTCAAAATATTTTGTAGGCAAAAACAAAAGAAAAACACATTTAAAACTAGTGAATAAACAATTGAAAACCATCCCAGTAATTATTCATTTGTTTTAACAAACATCGACATTTATTTTTTACTGTTGACAAAATTTTCTAAAATAAATAACACTAAACATTAAAAAAATACGATTTTTTCATTCTTTTTTACCAACAAATTTGAAAAAAAATAACCTACGAAAACATTAAAAATTAATGATAGTTCTGTTATTTTTACCAACAAATTCCAAAAAAATAACCTACGAAATTTTGCTGTATGGAATCATTTTGCTGTATGGAATCATTGTCTGGTGGCCTGCTTTGGAAACAAAAGCGAACTTTGTCTTTATCACGAAGGTACAAAGAATGGCGTCAATGTGCATCACTGGTGCTCTTCGTACTACACCTACGGCTGCATTAGAAATCCTCCTTCACCTGATACCCTTGGACATATTGGGTAGGCAGTATGCGGCTGCGTCGGCAATTCGACTTAATAGCACGCTGCAATGGAGGAGCAGTGATTGTGGCCATAGCGCGATCTTGAAAAAGATAACAATACCACAAAATGTGGACTGTGCTCCCTCTTTGAGCCTCTTTGAGCGCCACTTTACCACTATGATACCATCCAGGGAGTCTTGGATGGGGGATACTCCGGGTAGTGGAGCTACCATAAATTTTTACACAGATGGATCGAGGCTGCACGAACAAGTGGGCTTTGGGGTCTATTCGGAAGAGCTTGGATTGAGCCTGGCTCGTAGATTGCCAGATCATTGCAGTGTTTACCAGGCAGAGATGCTGGCAATAAAGGAAGTGGCTGACTGGTTGAGCTGCAATGTCTTGTCTACAACCGCAGTCAACATCTATACTGACAGTCAAGCCGCGGTCAAGTCCCTGGATTCAATGTTTCTGAAAACAAGATCTGCCCTTAACTGCCGCACGTCTTTAAATGAGATGGCCAAGCAGTTTAACATACGACTCATATGGGTCCCAGGGCACAGAGACATTCCAGGGAATTGCAAAGCCGATGAGCTTGCAAGACTAGGAACTACCTTACAGGTTCCAACAGAATTGGAATGTGTTGGTATGCCTCTAGAAACTTGCAAGCAAAACCTACGGCTTTGTTCTGCGACGGAGACTAATCAAAGATGGGCAAATGGATGGACGTGTAAGACAACACGACTGATTTGGCCTTCTCTTAATCAGGGGCGCACAAGTGAGCTGATATCGCTTCCAAGAGGAGAGATTTCGACGGTGGTTTCTATAATTACCGGACACTGTCTTATAGGGAAGCACGCAGAGCGGTTAAATGTGCCGTCGAATGACTTTTGCCGAAGTTGCATGGATGAAGAGGAGTTGGAAACTATCGAACACTTTATTTGCCATTGCCCGGCACTTTCTGGTCAGCGACTTGCTTCACTGGGATCTAGGGAGCTGTACGATCTTTCTGATTTGTCGGATGTCAAAATACAACATCTAAGGAGTTTCATAAGAAGCTCAAACTGGTTTAACGACAGGGACTAGTAGGGAAACCTATTACGATCCCGTGGTATCACAATGGACCTCAGAGTCTACGTGTGTTGACGTAAAACGTCAGCAGCCACTTACAACCTAACCTAACCTAACCTAACCTAACCTACGAAAACATTAAAAATTAATGATTTCGTAGGTTATTTTATACAATTTTCTATTGAAATATTTTTTTAAAAATTTTTAATAAAATTTTGGGGAATCGATCCCGCAATCAACTACATTCTGGCCAGACACTCTACCCATCGTGCCAAAGCCACTTGATACAAATATGTTTTTATATTTCTATAAATAATTTTTTTTTTCTACAAACAAATAACCAACTTGTGTAGGTAAAAACTAATGATATATCATTAAAAAATACCAACAATTAAAAAAAAAAATGCTTACACAAATCATTAAAAATTTAAAGATTAATCAGTAGTTTTTACTTACAGAACAAAAATAAATGACTATGAATTAAATGTTAATGAAAGTCTTTATTTTTTAGTGTGTTATTTTTGAAACAAAGGACTGAAGTAGTCATTAATAAAAACTGAACATCAAACAAATGTTTTTTCTTTTAAAAACGACTAAACGGAAAACTTTTTAAATAAACTACAAACAGTTAATGACATAATTTTTTGAGTGTAAGAATTGTCAAGGGCCTCAAAGTATTTGAAAAAGACAAATATATTTTTTATTTAGTAAATTAATAATTTTTAAATGCATATTTTTAATGCATATTTAGTTTTTACTGCATATTTTTGATTTTTAGACGCATATTTTCGACTTTTAAGATGCATGAAAGTTCTTGCCCTACTGATTAGCTTTTTAGTTAATTATATGCACTAATGAAACGTATAAGTAGAATAATTTTATGATCACATCACATTTACATAATTATGTGATATTTCACTACATGAGATTTTTCACCCGAAATATATAAAAAAAAAAATTATATGATTATGTGAAAATATCACACTGGTCACATTAAACCAAAAGAAAATAAAATATATTAAAAAAAAAAAAAAAAAAAAAAACAACCTGACATTAAGTATTTTACGATAGAAAATTAAGTAATTTATGACTTAAATACCCCATTAACGGTGCCAAAGTAAAACAAAGATGCCCCACCATTAGCAAAGTCGTAACAAGCGGTGACACATAAAACAACAGCACGCAAACACAAAAATGAACCATCATAAAGATTTCAAATAAAATATAAAAAAATTTACTACCAAAAATTAATAAAGTTATAAAAAATACTACTTTTTTACAATAAAATAATTTAAAAAAAAAATCTTTAACAGAATGAGGAGTTAGAGGAACAGAAGGGGGTTTAATATGATGTCCAACAACCATAATTAAATGTTTGTCTTGTTAGACAATAATGGGGTTTTAAACCATCTACATTAGGGTGGCAATAATATTCAAATTACATATATCCAACAAAAAGTTCAATAGAACCTTATTATTTATTTTAGTAATCATATTCCACATTGTGGAATTCGTTTTATAGATTCTATGCTTACCAAATCCAAAACCAGACACATGTGTTTCTAATTTTCTCCTATTGGAAAAATTACATTAAACGTCATTACTACGTGACCACTCTTATCTTGAGATACCACATCTCCAACACAAAACAGACTTTGCAGAAGTGCGTTACAACTTCAGTGGAAGTCGTCCGACCTCACATTTATTCTTCAGAAATAATATATAGAATTTCAAATTAATTAGTTTATCATTATTTTAGTTTGCCATAATGATCAATCACCCGAGGTTGCTTTCGGCTCCGCAATTTGCAGACGGCTAGTGCTGATCAACGGAAAAAGCTTGTCACAAGCTCGTGGACACTATCAAGAAATCGCTTTTGGTAAAAGGGCTTTATTAATAAAGAGGAAGGTTTTAATAAAGCCAATCTGGACTCAATTACTGCTGAATTGGTCTTAAGGTGAAACATTAGATCATTGGGAAAAGATAGAATTAGATCATTGAGAAACGATAGAAATGTTCACTGAACTTACGTAGCAGTGTAGCAGTCTGTCGTAAAGCTTTCCACACAAGAGATAACTGTATCCTTTTACGAAGACACAGAAAATGGCTTCGTTGTGTATTACTGAAGCTCTCCGTGTATAACTGAAGCTCATAACATTTCGGTGTTTATAAAGCAGTGGTGCTGGCAATAAGGGTTGAGAAGCAATATCTTGCCAACTTCAATTCTGAAATCCAATCCGCGGTCCCTGGTATCAATGTTCCTCAAAACAATATCTGCCCTTAACTGCCGCACGTCTTTTAATCAAGGTTGGCAATCGATACCCACCCAGAATAACGGTATTTGGCTATTGTACCGCAACCAATAAAAATATGGACATTTTTTAAATCGAATGTTAAAGTCGAGGAAATTTTTAGTATTTTTGATATGTTACTTCGTGTTTGTACCGGTTGGTTTTCGAAATATAGGCCAATACCTTTATAATACCGTTGGAAACGGTATTTTCTCTACTCCACAGTAGAGTTTTATAACAAACAAGTAAAAAAGTTAAATTCGGCCTTGCCGAATGTAGTGATACTCTCCACAATTTCAAAAAAATTATTGCCAAAAACTTTATTTAAAAGGAAATTACTTTTGAAAAAAAAAATTTTGAAAAAAAAAATTCCGCGAAAAAAAATTTTGGTAAAAAAAATCCGCTATTTTTATCTTTTTTTGTCAAAAAATGTGTTCGTACTTGTTAAATACCATTTAGTGTTCAATTATGTTCACATATGTCAACCAGAAGCCGAATTAAAGCATTTTGTATTTTTAGGTTATGTTGAATGTACTGAAATTTTTGAGGTGTGCTAACATTTTCGCTCATAACTTTTGAACCGCTGAACCGATATCGCTCAAATGCAATACCAAACTTCTCGGGAGAACTTCCAATAAATATATTAAGTTTCAGTCATCTCTGTGCAATATTTGGTCCGTGATAGCATTTTCCACAGACAGACAGACGGACAGACGGACATCGCTAGAATGCCTTAAAATCGATCGGGCATCATAAATATATATACTTTATGGGGTCCCAGATCGATATTTCGATGAGTTACAAACGGAATGACAAACTTATATATACCCTCTATCACTAAGTGGAGTGTATAAAAACGGGAAAAAACTAAGCGATTTTAATAGAAAACAGCGGTTTTTAGCTATTTTTAACCAAACATGGCAACAGGTTAGGTTTTTAGTGGCTGCTGACGTTTTACGTCAACACACGTAGACTCTGAGGTCCGTTGTGATACCACGGGACTGAAATAGGTTTCATAAATAGTCCAGGCCATTAAACGAATTTCTTATGAAACTTCTTAGATATTGAATTTTGACATCCGACAAATCAGAAAGATCGTGTAGCTCTCTAGATCCCAGTGACGCAAGCCTCTGACCAGAAAGTGCCGGGCAATGGAATATGAAGTGTTCGATAGTTTACAACTCCTCTTCATCCATGCAACTCCGGCAATACATTTTCCCATCTCTCCGTCGCGGAACAAAGCCGTAGGTTTTGCTTGCAAGTTTCTAGAGGCATACCAACACATTCCAATTTAATTGGAACCTGTAAGGTAGTTCCCAGTCTTGCAGGATCATCGGCTTTTGATCTGGGACCCATATGACTCGTATGTCAAACTGCTTGGTCGTCTCATTCAAAGACGTGCGGCAGTTCAGGGCAGATCTTGTTTTCAGAAACATAGACTCCAGCGTCAAGTCGCGGCTTGACTGTCAGAAAAGTTGTTGACTGCAGTTGTAGACAATACATTGCAGCTCAACCAGTCATCCACTTCCTATATTGCCAGCATCTCTACCTGGTAAAAACTGCAATGATCTGGCAATCTTCGAGCCAGGCTATATCCAAGCTTTTACGAACGAACTCTCAAGCCCACTTGTTCGTGCAGCCTCGACCTATCCGTGTAAAAATCTATGGAATCTCCACCAACCGGAATGTCACTCACCCAAGACTCCCTGGATGGTATCATAGTGGTAAAGTAGCGCTCAAAAAGTTTCATAGAGGGAGCACAGTCCACATTTTGCGGTATTGTTGTCTTCTTCAAGGTCGCGCTATTACCGCAATCGCTGCTTCTCCATTGCAGTGTGCTATTATTGCAACACCCCAGGAAAATTTTTCAGAAGCGATTCCGATAACACTTGTTCTAGAACAGGTTCTTTGGTAATCAAACACTATTACACTTTAATTATTCAGAACAAGTTAAGTGAATATTATTGTGAAGCTTGTTCTATGCAGGAATTAAAAAAAAATATGTGTCAAAAAAATTAAAAACTAAATATCATTTTTTTTGTGTTCACCAAGAAAAAACACGAAATTCTATGAAAATATCAGGATATAATCGCGAAAATTGTTGATACGAAGGTAAGTAAATTAAATTTTGATTGTCTGGGTCGGGACAAATACTAATAAAATAATGTTTTTCATTTTTGTTTGCAGAAAATTCATGTTCTGATGTATCTTTATTGCAAGGCCCAAAATGCAATTTTGGAGGCGAAAAAGGATGTATGTGGAGGCGAAAAAGGATGTATGTGTGTTAAAAAAAATTAATATACGATGTCATATAGGATTATCTTTATCTTTTTTTTAATAAATTAATGCAATTCAAAATATTTCTTTAATTCTCATTTCTGTTCTAAATTTTACTTCTAGAACCGGTTCCGAAGAACAAAAATGTGTTCCAATTTTGCTTACAAACACCTGTTGCTTTTGGGACAATCCCTTTGTAAAAAGAATCGGTGTTGCACAAGAATAAGAACAGGTTCTAGGGAAGTATAAGTTGTTCCACAATCGGTTCTTTGCAACCGAAAATTTGGCTGGGACTTTCTACCAATTACACTAAAAAAAAAAAAAACGTGGGTATTCAATACTAAAATTTTAACTAATGAACTAATTTTTTAGTTCAAAATGATCTAGTGCAGGCGTTGGTAATCAATACTAAAATTTGCTACTAATATTATTCAAAACCAGTAAAAATCACTAATTTTAGTACTTTGAAGATACTAAAAAACTACTATACTACTGTTAATTAAGAACTTATTAGTAGATTTTGGTACCAAATCTCTTTATAATATTTTTACTGTTGAATTATTTTGAGTGTAGTAGTGAGCGAAACAGTTAAAACCGATCTGTCATCTATTTTTCTTATGGCGCGTTATAAAGCTTTCTTTTTCTAACCCAAATAGTAGATAAAAAAGAAAAAACTAAACATATGATTCAAGATTACTTTTTTTGACACTTGTCATGAGTGTCTAGTCTGTATTAGTCTGTGACAAGTTTATTCGGCGATAGGGGCATGAGGGGGAATATGAATGACACTCTCAACAGAGACCTTTCTTCAATCGTTGAGTGGGGTCGAGCTAACGAGGTCGATTTTAAGGCTAGCAAGACCCAATGTTTTATGTTAACCCACTGACGGACCGTGGAATCACCATTGTAATCTTTAGCTATGGATGGTATAGGATTATTGTGGAATCAGATACTCTTGAGGTTCTAGGCATGAGAATACAATGTGGTTTCGTTGGAATAAATACATGTTTCAAGTGTCGAAAGAGGCACTCAAATATCTTGGTTTTCTAAAACAGTGCAAAACTTACTTTACTCCATCTGATATCCTAACTATTAATAACAGCTATATCAGGCCGAAAATGGAATATAACTCTCATATACAGGCAGGGGCTTCGGAGTCTATTCGAACATTTCTGGAGAGGAGGGCGGTGAAGCTTATCGATGACCGTAGTGTATCTAAATTGATTCATTGGTTCATCGTAGGTATGTGGGTTGTGGTATACTCAAAAATGTGGCTCCAATCTGATGATAGTTATGCTTTCACAGAATCAAATCTGGACACATCATGTCGAATTCGTTACAAAATTCCATTTTTAATTGACACCCTAATATCCTTAGTTAGCCATTTAAATTCAACAAGCATAAAAATCATTAAAAAAAGATTTCTAAATTCCAAAAACCAAAAAATATTCAATTTAAATGTTTGTTCAATATGAAAACAAATGAAAATATTTAGATGTTTTGTTAAACTGTTATACGACCATGTATGTGTCCATCTGTCTAACCACTTCTGTTTCTTTAGGGGTAACAAGTGTTAAACAACACTGGACTACATTTTTCTAATTAAGTCATTTTTTGAAACACAAAAAACAAAAAAAAACTACTTGTCTTGTGGCAACATCAACTTAACAGATCCCACAAAATTCAAATTTCTCAATCGTTATTCAAATTGGATCTCATTAGCGAACTTGTTAAAGTGGTGATTTAAGTAAAAAAAACATTTTCCTTAATTGGTTTTATCATTGAAATAGTTTTCTTTATTGGCGGTAAAATTTCAAATAGAACATGATTATTGTAAATATATACAATTTTCCAGTTCCAGTTAGGATTTTTAATAGAAATTGTGTTTAACTACCTGACCGTTTGTTGATGTTTTAAACTTAGATTTTTATGAGTTTTTAACAAGTCCAGAAACAGATTTTAAATGAAGTCATTATGTTTTTGATACATTTAATGATTTTTATCCAAAAATATTTATACTATTTTATGAACATCGACATGTTTTAATCAGGTGGATTGATTTAAAACTTAATCAAAACAGTCGATTAATTGGAGTATTCATGTTTTTAACCATGTTAGAAAGATTTTAATGATATAAGATGGGATATTTTTAAAGAAAGTTCCCAAAGTTGGCAGGGTTTCAATAGGGTTTCGATGTGACAATTTTGAGCTTCTAATGAAATTTCCAAAACTTTGAATTTTACATACTACAAACCAGAGATATCGTGCTGTTCTATAGATCCCAGAAAATCTGTCACTTTTTAGAAACAATGGCAGATAAAGTTTTTGATTGTTTTTTAATCCTAATCATCTATATAGAGCTCCAACAGATCTCGCAGCTTTAAGCATAGTACTCTGTTCAGGCGCGGATCCAGCTCTTGGGTTTGGGTTGGGGGAAAAATTTTTTTTTTGCGGGGAACTTCAGTTCGAATTTGAATCATTAGTTAATGTTTTTTACTGTACAACTCTTATTTATTATAATTTTTTCTATTGAAACATTTTCAAATTTTAAAAATTTATTCCTATAATAAAAAAAAATTAAATGTTTGATATTTTGAAAAATGTCTCTTCAAGAAATTTTCAGGTTCTAAAGTATTTTTATGAGAGCAAAAGACCCAGATTCTGACATAATTTTCTAATAGAAAGTATATGATTCTGAGACGTTATCCCAATAGAAAACTTCTGAGGCATTTTGATACAGAAAAGCTTTTAAAATTTATACAAAAATATTTTAAGTAGGTTTATTCTAGCTCGAGGTCATTATTTCCTTTACTTATTAAAGCTATGATATTCGCATAGAATAATTTTCAAAAAAATATTCTATGAGAATATTAAAGTCTAAATAAGTAAAGGAAATAATGACCTCAAATTAGAATAAATCTACTAAAAATACAATATTTTAAAGTTAGAATGTAACGATTTTTATTTTTGAATAAAAATTAATCAGAATTTATACAAACATTTTTAAATTCTGATACACCTTCATATCGAAAATTCTCAGATACTTATGCAATTCTCACGCCAAAAATTTCTATATTTAGAAAAAATTTTCGTAAAGAAAAATTCTCAGATTTAGTGAGTGTTTTTCCCATTGAAAACTTTTTAGGTTCTCAAATATTCAAATGTTTTCTATTCTATTCTTCTACAGAAAAGTTTTAAGACCGAAACGATCTTTCTACACCAAAATTTTTAGGGTTTGAAAAAATATTCCGTAGAATGTACCTGAGATTAGAAAAATTGAAGACTTTAAAATTTTTGGAGGCAATTTTCTACACCATTTACAGTTGTAATTCGAAAAAGATCAATTGAATAGTTCATGCGAATAAGGACGAATAGACCACTTTTTCGCAAACACGTTTTTTTGCATAAATGCATTTTATTAGCAGAGCCATACAATCCTATGCAGAAATTTTGGGGAAATTTTGACTTTTAAGGCTAAAAAAATTACTTTGAAAGTGCAATAATTCGTATGTTTTTATATTTTTGTTTAAATTGGGAGTGAACTAATGCACAATTTTGATTAAATACAACACAAAAGCATACAAAAATTTTACTTTCGGTAACAATGTGTTAAAAGAACATTACGAGGAACAAACCACACTTATTATATTGGCAAAAAATTTTACCGTTCTTGAGTTATAAGACTTTAAAGTGTGGAAAGCAAAAAGGGCGAATATCCATCCTTAACAAAATATTATATAAAAATTATTTAGCTGCGAGTTTAAAATTGATATTAGCTAAAATTTGAAATTGTACACAAAAAAACCAATCTTAGCACATACAAACTTTTAGTGTTAATACTGCATCCAATGTCAGGAATAAAAAACAAAAATTGTTTTCATGTCCTTTTATGTTACGTCGTAATATGCAGTCAAGGGTTAATATTATAATTCCTAAAAATGTATTTAGTGTCATAAAGAATTACTACTGCATCAAATGGCAGGAATATTAAAAAAAAATTAACAAAAAAATTTTTTTTTGCATGTCCTGGCAATCCTTAAAAAGTGTATCCTTGAAGTCCTTAAAGTGTTACAAACAAATATCAACCATAGTTCGTCAAATATTGCAAGTCTCATGAAAATTTAGTCAAAATCTGCTGCAAAATAACACATTTTTATTCAAATTTCAATACATTTTTTTGGATATTCGCCCTTTTTCCATTTAAGCAAAAAATTGAAGTCCAATTTTTGGCAAGTTCTCTTTTGAATACCCTACTAAAATTTTGTATATAGGTAGATGTGACCTAAATCTTTAAGCTAATACCAAAAAGTTGACAAAAATATTATTTTTTAACCGTTTCCTGCGTTTTTATTGTCCCCTGTAAAATTCTACAAATGGTCTATTCGTCTTTATTCGCATGAACTATTCAATTGTAATTCGAAGATTCCATTTGTAATTCTAATACTCCAATTGTAATTCGAAGATTCCATTTGTAATTCGAAGATTCCAATTGTAATTCAAAAAAGATCAATTGTAATTCGAAAGAGATCAATTGTAATTCGAAAAAGATCAATTGTAATTCGAAAAAGATCAATTGTAATTCGTAAAAGATCAATTGTAATTCGTAAAAGATCAATTGTAATTCGAAGATTCCAATTGTAATTCGAAAAATATCAACTGTATTTCCATTGATATTTTTCGAATTACAATTGATCTTTTACGAATTACAATTGATCTTTTACGAATTACAATTGATCTTTTTTGAATTACAATTGATCTTTTTCGAATTACAATTGATCTTTTTCGAATTACAATTGATCCTTTTCGAATTACAATTGGAATCTTCGAATTACAATTGGAGTATTCGAATTACATATGGAATCTTCGAATTACAAATGGAATCTTCGAATTACAAATGGAATCTTCGAATTACAAATAGAATCTTCGAATTACAATTGATCTTTTTCGAATTACATCTGTAAATGGTTTAGATTCTGAGACATTTTTCTATTAAAAAAGTTTTGTGAGAAACTTTTCCCTAGAAAAAGTTGAAGATAGTCAAACATTTTCTGAGAAATATTTTCATAAGAGAGTCTAAGAAATTTTTTCCTGAAAAAATGTTTTAGTTACTGTGTCATTTTTTCCCATAGAAAAAGTCTCAGAGTCTGAGTTTCCGAAATTTTTCCTACAAAGGAACTCTTAAATTCTGAGTCATTTTTCAAACAAGAAAGTTTCGGAAGACCTTTTTTTAAATTCTCTGATAATTTTTTCTAAAATTCTCAGAATATTTTTTCTAAAATTCTCAGAGTCTAAGGCAATTTTTATAGAAAAAGACTTGGATTCTGAGTTATTTTTCCTATCGAAAAAGTCATAGATTTTAGAATACTTTTTCAATATTAAAACTCAAAAATTCTGAGATATTTTTAATACCGAAAAAATCGGAAATTTTTTCTAGGATTCTAGGACTTTTTTCATGTAGAAAAGGTCTCAGCTTTTCCTATTAAAAAGTCTTGGATTCTAAGACATCTTTCTAATAAAAATAATCTCAGATTCTTAGACATTTTTCTATGGAAAAATACTTAGATTCCGAGACATTTTTCCTATAAAAGTCCCAGATTCTGTACAATTTTTCCTATAGAAAAGTCTAAGACTCTATTGCATTTTTTGTATAAAAAATTCTCAAATTTTCCCTGAAGATTTTTTTTTTATTTTTTCTATAGATAATTTTTATTTTAATATTACTTTTTTTCTGTAAAGAAGTTTAAGATTTAAAAACAATTTTTCTAAAGAAAACTTTTGAGATTCTTAAAAATGGTAGAAAAAATTCTAAAAAAAATTCTCACTCATGATTTCATTTCTTTTTTTTT
Source organism: Pegoplata infirma (assembly GCA_963921195.1). Classification (NCBI taxonomy): domain Eukaryota; kingdom Metazoa; phylum Arthropoda; class Insecta; order Diptera; family Anthomyiidae; genus Pegoplata; species Pegoplata infirma. Next base: position 97,108,465 of record OY992536.1, read on the forward strand.
TTTCTTTTTACCCAGAAGAATTGTCAAATTTTTAATATAGAAAATTCTCAGATTTTTCCTATAGAAAAACTGTTAGATTTTCCATATAAAAATTGTCAAAATTCTAAAATTTTTCCTACAAAAAAGTTCTAAAAAACATTTTCAACTTTTTTCTATGTATAAAATTCCCAAATTATTCATTTAGAAAAATTTAAAAATTTTTCGTCTACACCATTTACAGATGTTATTCGAAAAATATCAATTGTAATTCGAAGATTCTATTTGTAATTCGAAGATTCCGTTTGTAATTCGAAGATTCCATTTGTAGTTCGAATACTCCAATTGTAATTCGAAGATTACATTTGTAATTCGAATATTCCAATTGTAATTCGAAAAAGATCAATTGTAATTCGAAAAAGATCAATTATAATTCGAAAAAGATCAATTGTAATTCGAAAAAGATCAATTGTAATTCGAAAAACATTAATTGTAATTCGTTAAAGACCAATTGTAATTCGTAAAAGATCAATTGTAATTCGTTAAAGATCAATTGTAATTCGGAAAAGATCAATTGTAATTCGAAGATTCCATTTGTAATTCGAAGATTCCAATTGTAATTCGAAGATTCCAATTGTAATTCGAAAACCAACGAGTAAATCAACAAAAAACAATGTTTTTAAAGGCGTAAGAAACGATTTTATGTTGATCTACATACACCATTTACAGATGTAATTCGAAAAAGATCAATTGTAATTCGAAGATTCTATTTGCAATTCGAAGATTCCATTTGTAATTCGAAGATTCCATTTGTAATTCGAATACTCCAATTGTAATTCGAAGATTCCATTTGTAATTCGAAGATTCCAATTGTAATTCGAAAAAGATCAATTGTAATTCGAAAAAGATCAATTGTAATTCGAAAAAGATCAATTGTAATTCGAAAAAGATCAATTGTAATTCGTAAAAGATCAATTGTAATTCGTAAAAGATCAATTGTAATTCGAAGATTCCAATTGTAATTCGAAAAATATCAACTCTATTTCCATTGATTGGAATCTTAGAATTACAAATGGAATCTTCGAATTACAAATGGAATCTTCGAATTACAATTGATCTTTTTCGAATTACAATTGATCTCTTACGAATTACTATTGATCTTTTTCGAATTACAATTGATCTTTTTCGAATTACAACTGATCTTTTTCGAATTACAATTGGAATCTTCGAATTACAAATGGAATCTTCGAATTACAATTGGAGTATTCGAATTACAAATGGAATCTTCGAATTACAAATGGAATCTTCGAATTACAAATAGAATCTTCGAATTACAATTGATCTTTTTCGAATTACATCTGTAAATGGTGTAGAAAAATTCCCAAATATTTCGTCTAAAAAAATTTTTGTATTTTTTATAAAGAAAAGTTTTATTTTTTGAGACTTTTATCACATAGAAAAATTCGAACATTCAGAAAAATTTAAGGATTCTTAGACATTTTTCATAGAAGAATTTCTATTAAAAAAATTTTCCTATAGAAAAATTCCCAGATCCTTGGACATTTCTCATAGAAATTTTTTTCAGATTATTTCCTTTTCACTCTCCTTTTCCCCTCTTCTTTTCTTCTATTTTCTTTTCTTTTCTTTTCTTTTCTTTTCTTTTCTTTTCTTTTCTTTTCTTTTCTTTTCTTTTCTTTTCTTTTCTTTTCTTTTCTTTTCTTTTCTTTTCTTTTCTTTTCTTTTCTTTTCTTTTCTTTTCTTTTCTTTTCTTTTCTTTTCTTTTCTTTTCTTTTCTTTTCTTTTCTTTTCTTTTCTTTTCTTTTCTTTTCTTTTCTTTTCTTTTCTTTTCTTTTCTTTTCTTTTCTTTTCTTTTCTTTTCTTTTCTTTTCTTTTCTTTTCTTTTCTTTTCTTTTCTTTTCTTTTCTTTTCTTTTCTTTTCTTTTCTTTTCTTTTCTTTTCTTTTCTTTTCTTTTCTTTTCTTTTCTTTTCTTTTCTTTTCTTTTCTTTTCTTTTCTTTTCTTTTCTTTTCTTTTTTTCTTTTTTCCTTTTTTTCTTTCGAATTCCGTTTGGGGTGAAATTTCCTTTCCCCCCGTGGATCCGCGCCTTCTTGATATAAACATGTTTTTATATTTCATTATATAATTTTTTGAATTTTTTGTCTACAAAAAAAATAGCCAACACAAGTAAAACCTAATGACTTCCAACAATTTAAAAAAAAAACATATACAAATCATTAAAAATTAAAGAAGAATCACTTATTTTTAATTGCAGTACAAAAATAAATGACTTTAAAAATTTAATGCTAAAGAAAGCTTTTATTTTTTATGTTGTTATTTTTGAAACAAAGAACAGAAATAGTCATTTAATAAAACTGAACATTAGGGCGTTTCATCAAAAACTTTTTTTTTGATTTTTGCTACTCTTGAAGCGGAATATGAATTCTTATGGCCTAAAAGATTTTTGAGATTTTTTTGAGATTTTTGGCGAGCCGGGATCAACTCGCTCAAATCGATTTTATGCTAAAAATGAGGTTATGAAACATCATTTTATTTTATTTTTTTCCCCTGGTGGCTTTTTTTACAAAACTGGATACATTACTTCTAAATGTTGCTAGCCTCCTAAAAAAAAATATTCGCGGTCAAATTATAAGTTCAAGGGTCTCTAAGATGACCTTAAAAGTAAAAATTCAGAATTTCCCGTGTTTTAACCTCAATAATTCGAGAAATAAGATATGTATGAACGTCATGTTGAATCCGTTAGATAGGTCTTTAAAACACCTTTCATTTAAAACCAATCTGACTATTGTCACTTTTGTAGAAATGTTAAAAAAAATAAAAAACTGGGAAAAACTCATTTTCTCCCCCATTTTATCGAAAATTGAACTGGTGCATTAGGTAGTTTTTTTTTGTAAAGTTAAAATAATAACTTTTAAAGACTTTTTATGGATTGTAGTTAGTGTTTCCAAGCCGGTTAACCAAAAAACCGGTTTTTTGTCAAAAAAACCGGTTTGACTAAAACCCGGTTTTCCGGTTTGGAAACACTAATTGCAATCAAAAAAACTTCTTTTAAGTTTATTATTTCAACTTCCCAGCAAAAACTTGGTAATGACACATCATTACCATTCGAATTACTTAGTAATGATAGAAAATTACCTTTAGCATTATTTTGAAATGTATAATAATGACTTACTAATAATGGCTTACCTAAGTAATTATAATAAAATAAAAAAATTTCAGAACTAGATTTTCACTTTTTGGCTAACTGCAAATTATTTTGGTTAAAAATAAAATTAAATTAAATATTTTTTTATTTTTTTAAATTTTTTTTCAAAATAATTTTTTCGTTACCTATAAGTATATATGTAACTAGTTATTAATACTGTTTTGATAATCATTACAGCTGGCGCCATTGCTTGTAGTTGTAATGGGAAAAGTAATTCGAATCATAATTAGTTATAACTTTTGAATTTCCCATTACACATTTCATTACTTGGTAATGCAAGTTTTTGCTGGGTTTACAAAAAAACTACTAATGGATTCCCTTCGATTTTCTGTAAAATGGGGGAAAAATGAGTTTATCTTAGTTTTTTAATATTTCTACTAAAGTGACAAATGTCATTTTGGTTTTAAATTAAAGGTATTAGAAAGACCTATCTAACGTATTCATCATTACGTTCATATATTGCATATTTCTCAAATTATTAAGGTTGGAACACGGGAAATTTTGAATTTTTACATTAAAGGTCATCTTAGTGACCCTTGAACTTATTATTTTGACCGCGAATATTTTTTTTAGGAGGCTAGCAACATTTAGAAGTATTATATCCGGTTTTGTTAAAAAAAGGCACCAGAGAACAAAAAATAAAAAAAAAATATGTTTCATAACCTAATTTTTTTGATAAAATCGATTTGAGGGAGTTGATCCCGACATTCCAAAAATCTGAAAAAAATCTCAAAAATCTTTTAGGCCATAAGAATTCATATTCCGCTTCAAGAGTTGCAAAAATCAAAAAAAAAAGTTTTTGATGAAACGCCCTACTGAACATTGAACAACTGTTGTTTCTTATAAAAACGACAAAACGTAAAACTTTTTAAATAAACTACAAACAGTTAATGACATAATTTTTGGAGTGTATAGAGCTCCAGCAGGACTCGCAGCTTTAAGCATAGTACTCTGTTCGATTTCACGGGAAAAAATCTCTCAAACTCCATATAAAAAGAAAATAAATTTTGGCAACGCGAGGAATTATAAGAAAGTTGTTAAAAAAGTTTTCACGCATTTTTTTATACAAGACAATTTAAATTGCCGCGAGAAAGTGACATTTGCTGTGAAATTTTTAATGTTGATTTTTAATGTTTTATTGCGATTTGGAGCGTTTAAAAATTAATTGAAATTTTCACAGTAAAAACAGAGTACAATATCTCCCCTCTTGGGAGAGGTGTTTATTTCCATTATTTAAGATCTGCCGCGTTGTTTTAAATTGGTCCATATTTGATTAGTTACCTCGGAAGAAGAAGGGATTCCCTGAAATGTGCTTTGTGTTCCATGTGAAATAAAGTACTCGTTTGACTCTACGGAATTGATGGCGGCTTGACAGTCACAACATATGTTGACTGCGATTGTAGACAAGAAATTACAATTCAATCAGTTAGTCACTTCCTCTTTTCCCCTCATATTTGCCTGATAAACACTGTAATGCTCTGACAATCTGGAACCCAGCCTCAATCCAAGTAGTATCGGTCCGTAATGATTCTATCAGAACAAGAGAATTTTTATTACCTGAAGTTTAAGTAACTGTCCGATCTTCATGAGATTTATGGGCACAAACTCAATTCCGTTCGGATTTGGAATAAGTGGTTTACTCGTAAAACACAGAACGATTATTATTTTTGTCGGAATGAAATCACTTTCAAAAATCAAAGAGGAATTATATTGCATAAAAGTGGTTTCATTTCGAAAAAAAAATATTCTCTTTGCGTTTTACGAGTAAAGCACATATTCCACTTCCGAACGGAATTGAGTCTGTGACATGCCCTTAGTAAAGTTATAAAACAGAGCTTGTTCATTTCGCCGAAACTAAGCAGGATAACAAATGTTGTTGCTTTCGTTTTTCATTAATATCAAGTAGAGTCATGGGATCCCTGGCCATTTATAGCCGCTTAGGCTACTATCGCATATTTTTTGCACAGAGCTCCCACCTGGGGACCAACTTTGACATCACTCACAGGAATCATGCATGAATTCATGTGTTTTAGATGCACTCTTTTACTTGTGATTCTTATCCAAAAACTGCTTCCAGTTCAGCAAAATTTGTGCTGGAGAGTGCCACGAAGAGGCGAAGGTAAAAGCTAGAGAAAAATAAATTACACTACTCTACACGGTTTTTGCACAGACATGTTGAAAACATTTTCTAAAGTATGTTGGCCTCTTTAACACGAATCTGTCATCAGAAAAGTTGTATTAAATCGCCTTCTTGAGATATAGGCATTTTCATTTTTTGTGGATCAATCCCTCAAAAAAGACAATTTTTTTTAAATTGGAAAAGTGTGTGTTAAATTTATTCATATTTTTTTTATTCGGATTAAAATTACCCAACTTCGGCCAGAAATCCGGACTCGATACAATCAAGATTACCATCAGGACATTAAAAGGAATTTCGAAATGTCCTTTTTATACCCTCCACTCTAGTGATAGAGGGTATATATAAGTTTGTCATTCAGTTTGTAACACATCGAAATATTGGTCTAGGACCCCATAAAGTATATATATTCATGATCCTCGATCGATTTTAAGTCGATCTAGCGATGTCCGTCCGTCCGTCTGGCTGTCCGTCCGTAGAAAACACGCTAACTTTTGAAAGACTGTACAGAGGCTACTGAAGTTTGGCATATATGTTGGTCATTTACCTGGTCAGGTTGGTGTTGCAATCCAGCCAAATCGGTCCAGTGCACTATAGGAAATTTTACCCATTTTTTGGCCAAAAGTCAAAATTAAAATTTTTGCAAAGCTTATTTTTTTAGCTTTAATATAAAAAAAAATACAACAAAGTAAACATCTCTTTTTAAATTTTTTGACAGAATTCATTTACTGTAACTTTATCAGCTGTTTTTCTTGCAATTTCTAAATTAGTTATCAAAAAACGATTTAATGCAGTAAATTTTGTGATAGTTTCTAATAAAAGTTTTCATAATAAAAATTAATAATTTTTAAAAACTAAAAAATGGAAAATAATGTCGAAGGTGAGTACTTTAATGATATATAGTGAAATGTTAGTGAACTTATCTAGTAGATCGATTAAATTGGAAAAATTGAAGTGACCTTAACTTGAACTTATGAAATTATGAATTGGAATTTTATTTAGACTTACAAAAAAATGATAGCATATGTTAGCTACAAAACCATATAAGTTCTCTAGGACAATCAATTACCTTCCAAATTTATCAAATTTCAAGGTCGGATATTTGCAAACTTTTTTTAAAAATGCATTTTTCCAGGTGACTACTGCGCGCAAAATTCCCATTTATTCAATATATGGCGACAGAAACACAACGAATATGACGAAAGAGCCTCTATTTGTGCACATTTCTTTTCATACAAAGATGAAAGTGATCGTTTCGAAAACTTTAAAAAATATTTAAAGCAGCAATAAAGAATATTTTGTTCAAGTATAAATATGAAAAGGCTTGAAAAAGTTGTAGGAGTGGAAGTTTTTAAAAAACAGCATGCTGTTTGGCTTAAAGGCAATACTTGGATAAGAAAATGTAAAACGCAGCCTGCCCCCACTAAATCGAAACCTGGGCGACCGCAATTAACTTTTTTTGTCAAAATCTGCGAGAACAAAAAGACGAATTACAGAAAAAATCTCTAAATATCTAAATAGGGAAGTTGAGCCCCTAGCTTTTGCTTCATCTGCAGCTGCTAGTAGTGGTAGTGTAGTTTACGACTTGGAACTCAAAAATCAAATTTTTTAATAAAATCCTTATTAAAAAGTAGCTTTGACACTTCTTAAAATTGTTAAAATAAATTTCTACTGTTATATTCGAAAGTTAGTGTACACTCAAAAAATAGTAAAAAACTGTTTAGAAAACCATATAATCTATAAAAGATCTAAAAATCTTAGATGCGAAAACTTATAACCCCGGAAACCCTGTTTTGAACTAATTGTTAATAAATTTTTTAGGTAAATTTACTAAGTTTTTTTTTGAGTGTATAAAAAACTTTATGAGTCACTCCCTCCCTCTTAAGGGTCTTCCAAAAGTCAAATCCAAAAAATCATTCCAGCCGTTTGGCTGTAAATAATTTTGGCCAAAAAAAGGGGTCTAATTTCCTATAGTGCAGTGGTTCAAAAGTTATGAGCAAAAGAGTAAATTTCGGCAAGGCTGTTTCGCGAATTTACGAGATAAAAAACACGATAACTTTCGAAAGACAGTAATAACTGCTGAAGCTTGCCATGTATCTTTACCGTTCCCCAGGTTTGTTTGGTATTAAATTTCAGCTCAATCGGTCTAGTGGTTCAAAAGTTATAAGCAAAACCCTGAATTTCAGATCAGTCTCATCTTAAATGCCACGTGTTTAACAAGTTTGAAAAGCATTGGTGGTATCTTAACAATGCTTTTCAAACTTGTTTAGTTTAAAAAGCATTGGTAACTTAAAAATTACACTCGAAAAAAATTTTACACTCAAAAAAAATTTTACACTCAAAAAAATTTTTGCATTAAAAATTTTTTTTCAAAAATAACAATATTTTGTGTACATACGTACGTGCATTAACTCAGAAATATTTTTACAGTAAAAAAAACATTACACTCGAAAAAAAATTTTCACTCAAAAAAAAATTTATATTTTTTTTTTTTTTTAAATACAAAAAAAGAGTTTTTTACTCAATTGTTAATTTTTTCCCGTTAAAGAATGTACTATCCTTTAAAAAAAGCATTGTGGAGGTTATTCATAGATTCGGAAAAGTCGAATTTAACTTTTCTACTTGTTTTGGTTATGTCCTTATAAGTATCCGAATTTTGCAAGAAACTTCCTGTTCAAAGCAGATATGTAAAGTAGACACTACAATAAAGAGAACCTGGCGTTAAAATCCAAAATGCATTTACAACGGAAATCTCGAGAAAGCGATTTGATACAACTTTTATAATGATAGATTCGTGTTTAGAAGGCCAAAATACTTTAGAAAATTAACTTTAGAAGTCTGTGCAAAAAGAAAATGATTTTTGTAGAGTAGTGTTATTTGTTATCTGGATTCTAGGAAAAATGTCAAAGAGTTTCAAAAGTTTTCTTTTAACAGAAATCTCTTAAAATTCATGAAATAATTAGATATTTCATTAAAATTTTGTTTGTAGGTGTTTAGCGTGTACTTTTATAGTCTTATCAAATCTGATTATAGTTGGACCAATTTTTGGCTTATTGTTGATCAATAGGGCAAGTACTTTCATGAAAATGCATATTTTTATTCAGCATTGTAAACATAGCATAAATTAAATATCTATCCGAATCAAAGAATTTGCAATAAAATGGCATTGATTTGTAGTTGCATATTTTTGCATATTTTGGTATAAATGCATATTTTTGCATATTTTGATATAAATTAGACTTTTTTTAAATTTAATCAATATTTTTTCAAAACTTCCTTAGGAAAATTCAAACCCTTTCCCCTATTTTTTATAGAAAAATGTATTTATTCATCGAAATCATATTCTGATGCATTTTTTAAAGAAAATGGATTCCCCTATTTTTTTTATAGAAAAATGTATTTATTTATCGAAATCATATTCTAATGCATTTTTTAAAGAAAATGGATTCTGGAAGTATAATTTTTGGATTCTGAAAAATTTTTCCTATTCTGAGATTTTTATGAATATCTCTTCACTAATCGTAAAGAAAAAAATATTTTCGAATTTAAGATTTTAAGATTTTTGCAAATTGCATTTTTATTTTGATTAGAGTTAGGGTGGGATCGTTTGCCTTAAGTTAATTTTTTGACTTGAAAATCGGAAAATTCCCAAAAAATGTAAAAAAAGTATTTTAAAAATAAATATTTTTTTTTTAATAAAAAACACAAAGTAATGAAAAATAACTTGTTTTAGAAAAATATTGAATTTTAATATTTTTTTTCTTTTAAAAACTTCAGTGATATTTAGTTACTCAAAGAAAAAACTTCTAAAGTAAAAAAATATTTTACTAACTAAAAATTGTTTCCACTCAATAAAACATTTTTAAGAATTGTCTAGGGCCATAAAATATTTGACAAAGTCTAATTTATGTTGACAAATTATTTTTTTTAGTAAAAACAGTAATTTTTAGATGCATATTTTTAAAGTTTTTAGTGCATATTTTGGATTTTTAGACGCATATTATAGGCACATATTTTCGTTTTTTAGATGCATGAAAGTACTTGCCCTATTGATCAAATATAAAAATTTTGCCGATATTCAGATAAATCGGTTAATTGACAACAAAAAGAAGCCTAATTCACTCAAATTAGGTTTTTGTGGGTTTGCTACAGTAATTAGAGATCCAACAAAGCATAGATCCAATCGGTTCATGTTTGGATTCGGGATCCATTTTCGAGGAAGCACTGGTGTAGGGTAATATACAGTCAAACCTGAGCGAATATAATTTTCTTTCTTCTTTTCTATTGAACAACTGTTTCAGAATATACGACTTTCATTATCAGATAAATGCTTCTGAACCCAAGACTTTTTCATAAGGGTTGAAAAAATGTAAAATGAATTTCTAAAAATTATAGACATTTCTGTTAAACCCATACCGGTTTCAAACACATCCGTAAGTTTTATATTGTTTTCAAATACATCATGTGAGGTCAAGGGAGTTTTAATGACCATTTATCGCTCTTTCGGCCATAGGTATATATATTTTGCAAGGGGCTCCAAGTTGGGGGCCCTCTCAATTAAGGTACATATATATATCCACAATTTTTATATTAGGCAATCGCGATACAAGAAAAAAATATTTTTTTATTTATTTTTTTAACTTCATTAATTTTTTTTTATTTTAAAATGTACTTTTTTTTTACTTAATACGAGTAAAATATTCCATGTTACATTTCATCATGTTATCAATAAATTTAAATTGACATTTCACACTCGATATGTCACACGATACTTCTGTCAAATATTACCAAAACATGAACGATTGTAAAGAAAAACATGAAAATCAACTTGAAAAACAACAGAGAAACTCTAAATATGTCGCCAGAATGAGATAGGAGGAATGTACCAAAAGCCTCATCCGTCCTTCCTTTCCTCCATCTGTCTGCCCATCCATTTAACCAAGTCAAACAAATGAAATCTTTATGGTAGACGCGTTAACATACAGGTTCATGTAATCTTTTTTGGCCAGCAGCAATGACGCTCAGTAAAAAGGACACTAAAACTTTTGAAAAAAAAAAAAAAATACAAAAACAAAAAAAAGTATTGAACAAATCCAACATCCATCCTGACAACAATTTCAACATTCAACTACACTGTGAAAAAGATAAGACAACGCAATTTCAATTCCATTGCAAAGAACATTCAGAATACTAAACAAACTCCAGAAGATGTTGTAGAAGAGTTTGTGTTTTTGTATTTAGGTTGTCTTTAGTTTTTTTTCTGCTTTATTATAAGAGACAGATTAAACAAACTTACAACTTAAAATATAAGAAAACATAAATTTTTAACTTATGCAGAGTTTACATACAAAATTGTATGTACCAACATAAGTATAATCATGTAAATACATACATTTAAGAAATATTTAATGCAACATTTGCACCATTTGATGTTGACCAACTAGGCAGTCAGAGAGATAGAACAGTGGGAAGAAGGAGATTTATTTACATTAAAACCTATAGGATGGTTCTCTGTTCGATGTTTTCCAAAACACCCTCTCCCCCAGTCAGAAAGTCTTCTTAAAAGGCAATAACGTGCAACAACGGCCTCGTTGAAATTTTAGCATTGGAAAATGGAAGCAGCGATAATGTCCACTTTTGAGTCAGTCATTTCTGTATCAAGACTTTAGATTAAGATTCCACCTCTTTTTCATCCATACAGGTTCGTTTAAAATCCTTTGACAAATTAAATTCACCTTATGCGACATGAGTCGAATTTAAAACTACTGTCAGGACAGTATTCGTTTTTTGGAAAACTGACACCCCCTATTCGATTACACAGTCGGAAAAGATTTAACCTGTGGCAGTATTAAATATATTTCGTCTTATTTGTTAATCATCTTGATTTTAACCAATTCTGCAAGGTAAACCCCGCCAAACGTACCCCCATGCTTAGGAATTTACTCACTCTCGAAACCATTGCAGACTCCACTTCCAATCACCCAATTCGAATGATCTGAAATTACTTCTCGAGACCATTGCAGAAAAAGTCTCAGATTCTAAGACATTTTTCCTATTCAAAAAGTCTCAATCTCTGAGACATTTTTCATATAGAAAAAGTTTCCGATTCTGAAACATTTTTCCTATAGAAAGTCTCAGATTCAGAGACAGTTTTCCTACAGAAAAAGTCTTAGATTCGGAGAGATTATTCCTACAGAAGAACTCTCAGATTCTGAGAGAATTTTCTTATAGAAAAAGTCTCAGATCCTGACACATTTTTCCTATAGAAAAAGTCTCTGATTTTGTGACATTGTTCTAATAGAGAAAGACTCAGATTCTTAAATATATGTTACTCTTCATACACCACTGTTTAAGTCAAACTAATTTCAAAATGTGGTTCCTGACGGAAGCGATATCACTTTCGCACTTCTGATTAAAAGAAGTCCAAATCTATCGTGAAGTCTTACACGTCCATCCATATGCGCATCTCTGATTAGTCTCCGTAGTCTTGAAAGTTTCTAGAGGCATACCAACACATTTGAATTCCGTTGGAACCTGTAAGGAAGTTCCCAGTCCTGCACGCTCATCGTTTGCTATTCCCTGGAATGTCTCTGTGCCCTGAGACCCATATGAGTAGTATGTGAAATCGCTTGGCCATCTCATTTAAAGATGTGCGTCAGTTAGGCGGATCTCCAGGAACTGGACCGCGGTTGACTGTCAGAATAGATAATGACTGCGGTTGTAGACAAGACATTTTTACTCAACCAGTAGCCAGCATCCCTATCTGGTAAAAACTACAATGATTTGGGATTCTTCAAGCCAGGCTCAATCCAAGTTCTCTCTACCAGACTCCAAAGCCCACTTGTTCTTGAAGCTTTGATCCATTTATGTACAAATGTATGAAGGCTCCACTACCCGGAATGATCTTCATCCAAGACGTCCTGGATAGAATGATAGTGTTAAAGTGGCGCTCAAAAAATCTCATAGAGGGAGCACAGTCTACATTTTGTGGTATTGTTATCTTTTTCAAGATCGAGCTGTGGCCACAATCGCTGCACTTCCGTTTCAGTGTGCTATTTAGTCGAGTTGGCAACGTAGCCGCATACTGCCTACACAATATGTCCAATAGTATTAGGTGAAGGAGTACTTCTAATGCATCTTTGTACCTACGTAATAAAGACACTTTTTCCCTTTGTCTCTGAAGTAGGCCATCAGACAATGATTAAATCAGCACAATTAGTCGCACCACTCCTGCATAAATCAAATAAACGACGTTTTCCAGTGGTCATTTTCCAATGACCCTTTTACAGGAATATAGATCAATCATTGCTTTTATCACCCGTTCCTAAATATTTCGCCTGAAATTCAACTTATCCTATCTAGAAATACTCTATAAATACTTAGCTCAATCTGAGAAGGTGGCCGTCCAAAGAAATGGGGTCAACATCAGAAATCTTAGTTTTCCTTGTAAACAAGACAAGTTAAGTTTTACTCGGGTTAACTCCTAGACCACTGTCTTTTGCTCGTTTCGATAGATCTTTCAGAGAACCGTGAAGAATGTCCCTTAATGTAGGCAGGTGATTTCCCTTTTCCGCTACCCCAACATTGTCAGCAAATTCGACAACATGACAAAACCACGTGCTTCCAGAGACATCAGCGTTGGATTCATTGCCAGGTTCCAAAGAAGTGTTGAAAGAACACTTCCCTGTGGTGTGCCACTATTGGCAAATCGAAATACTATAGACGCACAGTGGTCGAAACATCCAATCTAGCGGCGCTTAATTCGGAAATATAAAATAATAAAGCCCAATGCATATTTGTGATTATAAAACTTTTAAAGAATTAAATTTTTAGCCATATTTACTTATTTCAGTGTTTTTATGTATTTTGGGAAATTTATGTGAATATCGGGAGGGTGGTCTGTATGAGGACTAGAAGTTAAAATGTTCCGATTTCGTTAAAATTTAGAGTGATTATTTATGGCTACAAAAAACATTTAACAATCGACTTTCAAGAGGATATTTGTTAAAATACTATTGTTAGGGCTTTTTAAGTAAAACTGGAAGGGGAAATTAACATGGGGGCTATGGGATAACATGGACCGATTTTGTCAAAAATTTAGTAGGTTTTGTTCTTTCGACAAAAAATCTTAAATTTCAAATTTTAGCCAAATCGATTAAAAATTGTGGTCTGTATCGCGTTTATACTGTTTATTTGGACAGGCAGTTGGACCCTAAAAAACCGAACAATTTGCGCGAACTAGCAAGCCATACTGAAACGTCACAACAAAAATAACCCAAAATAATAAACAAAACAGGAATTGGACCGAATACGATCGAATTTTAAAAGTTGCAGTCCATGAAACTATAGTTTATATCACAAATGTCAACTTCTATAATGCACTAATAATAAACTAGATAAACACAGGCCACAAACATTTATTTTTGAGTTAAAACATACCTTTTACTTTCAATTAAAACTTTTTGGCTCAAAATGTATAAATAATTGACTTAAAAGTGTCAAGAAAAACTCACTGAGTAATTAGGCCCCAAATTCCTTTAATACACTTGCTGCAGAAAATGTATATTTGACAGCTTACAGCTGTGCGAATATTGAAAGCAAAACAAAAGTAAAACCGTAAATTTTTTCTGTAAAGTATAGGTAAACGATGCAGTGCAAAAACATTTATCGATCTTAATTTTTTAATTTTGACTTAAGCGCCGCTAGATCAGTGATTTCGGCCACAGTGAGACGTGCCAATTTCAGAAGTTATGCGTCTATTGGCAAGTTAATTTTCCACCATTAAAACGATACCACGCTCCCAGACCAGGCAATGCCAGAACTATCAAGTCTGGGATGACATTATTAAAAGCCCCTCTCTACATCAAGAAAGACCTCCATAGTGTACTCCTTTACCGAAAGCGATCACTCGATGGTACTAGCAAGCTCATGCAGAGCTGTTTCCGTTGATCTACCCTTGCTGTATGCATCCTTCTAAGCCGAAAGCCACCTCTGGTCAATCACTACTATCATTCGTTCCATTGACTTTAACTAAACAGCAGACAGACTAATTGGTCTAAAATTCGTCGGAACGGTGTGGACATTTTCCCCAGCCTTCGGGATAAAAACAACTCTGGTATCCCTTCATTTTAATGGAATATTCGACCATTTTTCGCATGCTGTAAAGAGATTATACAGCCAAGGGACTATATAGTCCGACACTTGCTGTATCTTAGTTGGGATTATACCATTAGGTTCAGGGGATTTATAGGGTCTGAAGCTTTTAATCGCCCAGATTATTGTTGGCATATGTTTGGAACGAAGCGTTCCAAAACTTAAAACGGCGTAATGGAGTTGCCCAGAAAATGCGTGTTTATATGAAGACTACCTACTAGAAGTAGACCACACGCCATTAAGATCCTTCAGGTATACCAGGGTGCAAGGAGTAGAAGCCAGAACTTTGAGCAGCCCGGATGTCACTGAAACTACTTCTATGTTTCCACAGAAGTTTTTCTAAGAATCGCTTTTGGCAATTCTGATCATCTTCTTATAAATCTTAAGTTACAGCCTACATGCAGACTAGTTCAGATAAGAATATTTCATCCAAAAACCCCAAAAAAGTCTCCCTATATTTCACCCAGTTTATTCTTTTCATATTTTTAGAGACTGCATGAACCCGAAGTTATGGTAAGAAAATGTATCGATCAAACAACTGCATGGACTCCAGTAATTATTATACTTTATTTAAAAACTCACGATATAGATAGTTTTTGATAATCTCCTTGGTCAACAGAAAACCGCAGAGCATCAGCGCGTCAATCTATTAGGCTGCGAACAGGATCGCATTAAGGCTTCAGTTTCAGCTTTTCCAGTGCAGTGTGGTACATAGTTGGATGGCGATTGACACCTAGAACGGCGGTTGACACCGAGGAGGTATCTAAACCATATTAAAAAATTTGCATGGACAATGCAAAGCAATTTTTCGTAACGGTGCAAGAACTCTGAAATAGGTAGTTTTCGAAAGCAGATGATAAATCCATACAATGAAGTAAGAGAAACAATCGAATAGGGAGTTTAGTATCCCCTTCCCAATTGATTTTATTTAACGTACTTACTTTACCACTGTGCTTGATCAGACTCCAGTGCAGCAAAAAAATGTACGAAGTGTTCAAGGAAATTAAAAGAAAATAAAAACTGCCCAGATAAAGTTCACATTAAAAATCTCATTTTACAAAATGTAAACATGTTATGTTTATAAATATAAATAATCACACTTATTAACACAAATAGCAATCGCTGCAAGACACTTTTTTTGTTACTTTTTGTTGAAACAAAATCCAAAAACAATGTAAGAAAATTCTGTATGGATTCCTCAACTCATCATAACAGCTCAAATTGATGATGTCGATGATGATGATGATGAGGAGCTGGAGTGGAAGCCAGCTTATGATGATGGCTATGTGAATGTCGTCTTTTTGTTATTGCGTCTTTGGTGATATCTTTTAATAGTGTACCAAGTGCGTCGTTGTTATCAGTGCGTGTCTTAAAGCAAAGGTGTTGCCAACTGATTTAATGTATTGGCTGACTGGGTTGACTAACTGGATGGCTGGTTGCCTGCATAGTTAATTTGTGGGTTTTTGGTATTTAGCACTTGACTCTTTAGGTGGACATTGGATGATGACTGGCATTTTATGTAGTTATTAATAAAATGTTGTTAAAGTAGCTGCCTTGAAAATTGAATTGTTTGTTTGTTTATTCAATACGGATTCAATTCCGTTCAATACGATTTGTTTGTCATAATCCCCAACCAACAACTCAAATGAAGACACCACAAACTGAAAACAAAACAGTTGTGTGTACTAAAAGATAGATAGACGAAGGCACAGACAGACAGACGGACAGTCATACATACAAACATGTAATATGGACATTAGAGGTGTCCTTAAAAACGAAAATCACCTTTTTATACCTGGTAGGGTCCTATATTGTTCTTTAGTATCTAAAAATGAGTGAGCCAAAATTTGGGGACAATCGGCTAAAAATAACTCGTGCCGAAAATGGATTGAAGTTTTGGGGCATTCTTATAAGAACGAAAAACTCGTTTTTTCTAGTTTTTGGAAAAACATTGGTATTTGACATTTTTTGTTAAATTTTTTGTGAAATAATATGAAAATGGTACTAAATTATCATTTCAAAACGACTAATAAAATTAAAATCGGATGAAAAATAAGCATTTTACGCATACATGCCCCTGACCATTGTATGGTTTTTAGAGCCAGAATTTCAAAATTTTAAAAATTTTCAGGCAAAAAAATAGTAAAAATTTAATTTTACTTTATGATCAAATTGAAAACATGTTTAAGATTAAAAATAGCAGATATGGTAGTCAAGCTTTTTTTTTATTTGGCGCGGGTAGTGATAAAATTTCCGCGGATTCCAAATAAAATGCGTTTTTCTGCAATAATTAAGCAAATTTTTGAAAATTTGTGCTCTATTGTGCGGATCGAAGTGTAAAACGTAAATTCTGTAACTTTTGAGAAATCGGATATATGCAGATATTTTGTATTATAGAAATGTATAACGTCTCAAATTTGTCATTTCACCTCGACGAAAAGGGGTTAAAGATGCCCGAATTTTTAAAAAAATTTACAGATTTTATGTATTTCACTTCGTATAATACAATACAGAAAATTGTTTCCCATATTTGCTAAATTATTTTAGAAAAACTCATTTTCTTTGGAATCCGCGGAAATTATATCACTACCCACGCCAAATAAAAAAAAAGTTAGAATACCATATCTGTTAGTTTTTATCTATAACATGTATTTAATATAATTATAAAGTAAAATTTATTTTTTTTTATTTTTTTGCCTAAAAATTTTGAAAATTTTCAAATTTTGGCTTTAAAAACCATGCAATGGTCTGGGGCATGTATGCGTAAAATGCTTATTTTTTATCCGATTTGAATTTCTTTAAGCTTTTTGGAAAGGTAATTTATTACCATTTTCATATTATTTAACAAAAAAATTAACATAAAATAGCATATACCAATATTTTTCAAAAAACTAGAAAAAACGTGTTTTTTCATCAGATAAGAGTGTCCCAAAACTTCAATCCATTTTCGGCACGAGTTATTTTTATCCGATTGTCTCCAAATTTTGGCTCACTCATTTTTAGATACAAAACTACAATTTAGGACCCTACCACGTATTAAAAAGTGATTTTAAAAAATTACCTTAGTCGTTAGGACACCTTTAATGGACATGCACATTAACGTTGTCCTAACCAGACATTGTCCTCTTCTCATTATTATTACCACACCACATCGCACTGTGGCCGAAATCACTGATCTAGCGGCGTTTTAGTCAAAATTAAAAAATTAAAACTGATAAATCCCAGTTGGAAAATGTGTCACTGAGGAAATTTCCACAGTGATTCCTTGGGGAAATGTCTTCAGGTTCTAACAAATCATAGGCAATCCTTGATGACATGTCCTAACATTGTCAGCACTGAATATTTGCTTTAAGAGTGTGGACAATTCCTCTAAGACGTCTAAAAGGAAATGTCTTCAGAATAGCAGTATATTAAATTAGAATTTTAAATCTGTTCAACTCTTTAATTTCCAAGAAAAAGATGGCAATATTATCGACTTAATTAAAATAAAATCAAAATCTAACAAGTAGAATAAAAGTAATAAATAGACAAAGAATTTTAAAAATAAAGTTTGGAACAAGTGGTTAGGTGTGGGACTAATAAACTGGAGGTTCCGGGTTCAAATCCAGTTGGGACTATAAAAGACGAAAAGTTTTTTCTAAATATGAGAAAGATAATTTATAAAGGAAAATGGATAAAAGTACAAACTAAAGGAAATACGAAAATTTTTTGTATTTTCGCATGACCTATGTCAGACATTTCCCCTAAGAAGTCTTAGGTGACATGTCCCCAGAAGGTCAGCCCTGACCACTGCTGACTTTGAGTGAGGACATTTTGAAAATTTGTATGGAACTGTCCTCAACCCAGTACATAGAGATGTCTTGTGGATGTCAGGTGTGACTCTGACATGTCATCGCTCCGTCACTGAGGATGGCTCGAGGACGTTGCCAACTGGGATGTTTTGCACTTTATCGACTACCTACCTATACTTTACAGAGAAAATTAACGTTTTCACTTTTGTTTTTCTCTTAATATTCGCACAGCTGTAAGCTATCAAATATACATTTTCTGCAGCAAGTGTATTAAAGGAATTTGGGGCCTAATTACTCAGTGAGTTTTTCTTGATACTTTTAAGTCAATTGTTTACACATTTTGAGCCAAAAAGTTTTAATTGAAAGTAAAAGGTATGTTTTAACTAAAAAATAAATGTTTGTGGCCTGTGTGCATCTAGTTTGTTATTAGTTCATTATAGGAGTTTACATTTGTGATATTAACTATAGTTTCATGGACTGCAACTTTTGAAATTCGATCGTATTCGGTCCAATTCCTGTTTTGTTTATTATTTTGGGTTATTTTTGTTGTGACGTTTCAGTATGGCGTGCTAGTTCGCGCAAGTTGCTCGGTTTTTTAGGGTCCATCTGCTGTCCAAATAAACAGTGTAAACGCGATACAGACCACAATTTTCAATCGATTTGGCTGAAATTTGAAATTTAAGTTTCTTTTATCGCAAGAACAAAATCTATTAAATTTTGACAAAATCAATCCATGATAACCCATAGCCCCCATGTAAATGTCCCCTTCAAGTTTTACTTATATACCCCTAACAATAGTATTCAGGATATCCTCTTGAAATTCGACCAATAAATGTTTTTTATATTCATAAACAATCGCTCTAAATTTTATTGGAATCGGACCATTTTAATTTCTAGGCCTCATACAAACCACCCTCCCAATATTCACATAAATTTCCCAAAATACATAAAAATAAATAAATATTGTTTAAAAATGAATTCTTTTTAAATTTTATAATCGCAAATAAGCATTAGTCTTTATTATTTTGCATTTCCGAATTATGCGCCGCTAGATTGGCCATTTCGGCCACTGTGCATCGGCCTTAAGTGTCATCCACAGAATATGTACCAACATTTGGATGGATGGTTGGAATATGAATGTAAGTATAAATGTTCTGATGTTGCAGTGGTATGTTGTGATTAAACTTGAAGTGTTGGCAATCAAATTGACATGAAATATGAGTATCACCTTATTTAGTTGCATATATTTTGTACAAACGTACAGAAATATTTTCCGACTAATTAAATTGATGTTATAAATAATGAAGATTCATTTTGAAAATAAAATTAAAACGAACAAAAAATTTATAAGGATTTATATTTATTGAATTGTTTTTTATCTCTGTAATAAAAAGTAAATTAATTTAAAATTATACTAAAGGAAATTTAAATGTTTGAATTTTGGGTAAGACATATTTATTTTAAGTATGAAAGTTTTGTACTACTTTCGAATTGATAATAACACTGTGCTACAAAAAACACAAAATCGAATATACTTTTAAAATGAGGTAGTTAAGGTTGTAGGTCTTGTCGAAAAGATCACAAAAATGCCCATCAAACTTGCCAGACACCCTCAAATTTTAAAGTTATTGTCAAAAAACGTTTTTTTGGGACTTTTCTCACTAAACCACGTGTAACTAAAACATTTTTCAACCGATTTTAAATTTTTCAACTGTTTTGGATAGAAGAAGGATGGGGCTTTTCATGTGTGTAAATTGGTTTATGTATATAAGAAAGATATGTATTGATTTTTTCAACAATATATAATTTTTTGTTATTTTTTGAAAATTTTCGAGTTTATCTATTTTTTTTCTGCTATTGTTTGTTCAACAACAGTTATATTGAAAACCGTATTCCTAAAGAAAATTTAATTGTGAATACGATGAGATTTATGCCAAAAAGATCGGATAACAATTGACAGAGTTGTGATAATTTTTCTAAAAAAGAAAATTAAGATTTTGTATGAAATTGCCGTGCGGATAACCCAGGCAAAAAAAAAAACGAACATACTGAGAGGTCACGTATCATTATTTTAAAGGTTTTTGACCTCCTGAATTCGAATTTGACCTTGAAATTGCGCTATCTTATTAAGTTTTTGATATACCAATTTATGTTAAATATCTCAAAAACCTGATGAGATAGAGCAATTTAAAGGCCAGATTCGGATTCAGCGCGCCAAAAACCTTTAAAAATATTGTACATGACCATTTATGATAAATTAATTTTTTTTTGCCTGGGTTATCTGAAAGGCGATTTCCTGCAAAATCTTAATTTTCTTTTTTAGAAAAATTATCACAACTCTGTCAATTATTATCAAATTTTTTCAGGATAAAGCTTATCGTATTTAGAATTAAATTATCTTTAAAAAAACGCTCATAAATATAAAGGTTGTTAAACGAACTATAGCAGAAAAAAATCAATAAACTCGAAAAATTTTCAAATAATAACAAAAAAAAAATTATTTTATAGAAAAAATCAATAGATGTTTTTCATTTACGTATTGACCAATTCACACACATGGAAAGCCCTTTCATTTTTCTATCCAAAACAGTTTAAAATTTTAAAATCGGTTGAAAATTTTGTGAATTACACAAACTTTAGTGAGAAAAGTCCCAAAAAAACGTTTTTTGACAATAACTCTAAAATTGCCCTCAAATTTTGGAGTTATTGTCTGGCAAGTTTAATGGGCATTTTTGTGATCTACTCGACAATATCAACAACCTACACTATGTCGCAGCAGAAGTATTTTTTCACTGTAGCACAGTGTAATTTGTTAATTTTATTTTACGTTGAACCAACACTTAGGATATGCCTTACAAATGCAATGCATTGTGTTGATATCAGAAAAATAGGTTATAACGAGGAGGAAACGGAAGAAGTGTTTGTAGGTTAGGTTAATGAGGATGACGCCAATCCCAAAAAAAAAAAAAAAAATTTGGAAATGACATCCATAGAGGCCAATTTTGGCCCATTATGATTCTTGCTATTGTTTCCTTCCTTCTCTCCATTCAATTTTGTTCTTACCCAAGAAAACGCATTTTTACATTTCCCACTTTGACGCTTGTATGAATGAAATGAGTAGCCAAGAGTTTATACCTCAATCCTGAATATCCTGAAAGACATAAGAACCTAAACATTTAAATCTTCTAAATGCTAATGCAGGGCATTCACATAAGAAATGGAAACTGTCCTCGACAGATTCATTGCACCATCTGCAAGTATCGTTTGACATAACTCCGATTCTTACCATGTGTTTCGCGAATTTATTATGCCCCGTGATAAGGTTTATTACTGATCTTATCTGTCTTCTGTCCATATCCAGAATAATTTTGCTGTTACCCTGCGATTTTTCGTCCCATAGCATTTTCGTCTGTATGCTATCATTTGATATCGTCCATCTATTTATCCACTTGTTTCTAGTGTCCAGCTTAATATTATGAAAAGTAAGGAAGAGTGGTGGAAACGCTCCCTCAACGGTGAGCTCATGTGGAAGGCTTGTGCCTTCACACCACTTCCTGTGCCTGTCTCGATTTTTGAACCATCCGTAAAAACGTTTATCTGAGAAAAATCAAAATTATCCGTCATTCAGTCATCAAGCGATGGAAACAATACGTCTATTTTTCCTTCGACTATGCTAACCGGAGTCTTATAGTCCGTGTTAAGATTAGTAACCAGACCATCCAGAATCTCAGTATGCTGAACTGTTCGATTTCGTAAACACCCAAGTTGATGCAATCTAGTGAGTGTTATGGCCGCCGTCTCCATAACATGGAGATCCAAAGGCGTAATACCTAAAATAATCTCTAGGGATGCTGTAGAGGTTGAACCCATTGCACCTGTCAAACTCAATAAAGCTGCTCTATTTACTTTGTTATATCTGTTCAACCATATATTGCCACAGGTCGAACAAAAGCAGTATACAACCAGTGAAAAAGTTTGGGTTTCATATCCCATTTCCCAACTATAAGTTTTCGGTATGAGTAAAGCGCCGTAAATAGTTGACTTGAATTTATCTACATTGCAATAAGGGGAAGACCTCTGCGTGGAGATTATTCTACATATTCCACTGTGATACGGCTAGTTCGACTGACAAACGAACCTTCTCTGTAATGCGCTGTGCAATCAACTGGACAATCAACAACAAACGAATGTGAACTACTAAACAGCCAAGGTTTAAGAAAGAGGGAGTAGTGTATGTGGATATTTGACTTGAATTTATTTGAAAGAAACTGTGAAGACCTCGGCGGGGAGATTATTCCATATATGGCTAGTTCGACTGATAAACAAAACTTCTACGTAATGCGCTGTGAGATCAACTAACCAATCGACAACAAACGGATGTGATATACTAGACAACGGCAGGCGGGGATCCAGCTCTTGGGTTTGGGGGAGGAAATTTTTTTTTTGTTCAAAAAAATTTTTTTTTTAGGGAACTTCAGGTCAAATTTGAAGGTTAAGGTTTTTTACTGTTACTCTTATTTATTATGATTTTTGCTATAGAAACATTTTCAAATTTTAAAAATTTATTCCTATAATAAAAAACTTAAATGTTTGATATTTGTAAAAATGTCTCTTCAAGAAATTTTCAGGTTCTAAAGCATTTTTCTGATAGCAAAAGACACAAATTCTGACATAATTTTCTAATAGAAAGTTTATGATTTTGATACGTTATCCCAATAGAATACTTCTGAGGTTCTGAGGCATTTTGATACAGAAAAGCTTTTAAAATGTATACAAAAATATTTTAAGAGGGTTTATTATAGCTCGAGGTCATTATTTCCTTTACTTATGAAAGATATGATATTCTCATACAATAATTTTCAAAATTATTCTATGAGAATATCAAAGTCTAAATAAGTAAAGGAAATAATGACCTCGAGCTAGAAAAAACCTACTTAAAATATAATAAATTAAAGTTAGAATGTAACGATTTCTATTTTTGAATAAAAATTAATTAGAATTTATACAAAATTGTTAAATTCGGAAACACCTTCACATAGAAAATTCTAAGATACTTATGCAATTCTCAAACCAAAAATTTCGTTATTTACAAAAAATTTTCGTAAAGAAAAATTCTCAGATTTAGTGAGTTTTTTCCCCATTGAAAACTTCTTAGGTTCTGAAATATTAAAAATTTGTTCTATTCTAGTTTTCTACAGAAAAGGTCTAAGATACCAAAACGATCTTTCTACACCAAAATTTTTAGGGTTTGAAAAAATAATCCGTAGAAAGTACCTGAGATTAGAAAAATTGAAGACTTTAATGCTTTTTAAAATTTTTGGATGCAATTTTCTAGATTCTGAGATATTTTTCTATTAAAAAAGTTTTGTTTTCTGAGAAACTTTTCCCTGGAAAAAGCAGAGACCAAATAAAACAGTTATATGTGTTATTTTGCTTTAAAAAAATCATTAAACGAATGTTGTCCAAAATATGCATTATATGTATGGAAAGACTTCTAGAGATGTCCCGTGTTAAAATTTGAAATAACTTTTATTTTTTGATTTTTATCAATAAAAGTATAAAATAACAGTAATTAAAAACTTTTTGTTCAAAAAGTTTAAAATAACATTTATTTATTTTAAATAACTGTTATAACAGTTATTTGTATTCAAATCAATCAAAGTTTTAATGTTCATATCAATAATTGAGGTATTAGCTATCAATAGGATTCTTTTGTATGCGATAATTTTAGTTTTACATAAATATATCAAATTTTATAAGGCTCAAAGAGTATTTGATAACAGTTAAAAAAAATAAAAGTTTTTTATTTCTGTTATTTTGGACAGATATTTATAAAAATTTTTTGAAACTGTTATTTTAAATTTCTATTTCAAAATAATATTTTTGAACAGTTAAATTTGAGTTTTTTCAATAAATCTCATAACGGTTATGGTCTCTGGGAAAAAGTCTAAGATAGTCAAGCATTTTCTGAGAAATATTTTCATAAGAGAGTCTAAGAAATTTTTTCCTAAAAAATGTTTTAGTTTCTGAGTCATTTTTCTCATAGAAAAAGTCTCAGAGACTGAGTGTCCGAAATTTTTCCTATAAAAAAACTCTCAGACTTTTCCTATAGAAAAACTGTTAGATTTTTCATATAAAAATGGTCATTTAATTATTCATTTAGAAAAATTGAAAAATTCTTCGTCTAGAAAAATTCCTAAACATTTCGTTTGGAAAAATTTTTGTATTTTTTATAAAGAAAAATACAAAAATTTTTCCAAACGAAATGTTTGGGAATTTTTCTAGACGAAGAATTTTTCAATTTTTCTAAATGAATAATTTGGGAATTTATAGAAAAAAGTTGAGAATTTTTTCTTAGAACTTTTTTATAGGAAAAATCTTATAATTTTGACCATTTTTATATAAAAAAATCGAACATTCAGAAACATTTAAGGATTCTTAGACATTTTTAATAGAAGAATTTCTATAAAAAAATTTTCCTATAGAAAAATTTCCCGATTTTTGCTATAGAAAACTTTAAAGGATTTTCCTCAATTTTTTCTCTAAAAAAAAATCTCAAATTTTTTCATATAGAAAAACTTTAACATTCCGCAATATTTTTCCTCTAGAAAAATTTTAAGATTCTTTAAAATTTTTCGTAGAAAATTCTTCAGATCTTTAGTAGTTTTTCATAGAATTTTTTTTTCAGATTATTTCCTTTTCACTCCCTCTTCTTTTCTTTTCTTCTCTTTCTTTCTTTCTTTCCTTTCTTTTTCCTTTTTTTTCTTTTTTCCTTTTTTTTCTTTTTTCCTTTTTTTCTTTCGAATTCGGTTTGGGGGGGGGGGGGGGGGGGGGAATTTCCTTTCCCCCCGTGGATCCCCGCCTGGACAACGGAGTATTGCGAACAAAAACTCGGGCTCCAGGGATAATTTCACTTATCTCAGCAGAGCACTTTCCACGGTCATACAACCCACATTTCACACAACCCACATTTCGACGATGCTCCAATGATTCAATAGATTTGGATACCCTTCTCTCATTGATTAGCATCAACGCCCTCCTTTGCATACGGCCCAAGAAATCCAAAATATACTTTAAAGCCCCTGGCCATGTATGGGAGTTGTATTAGATCTTTGGTAGGATGTATGTGGTATAAATTGTAAGGAGATCGAATGACTTGAAGTACTTATTATATCGGTTTAAAAAACCGGGACACTTGAGTGCTGCACACTGATTTTTTTATGCCCAGAACATTAAGAGTGTCAGATTCCTCGTTACTTAAACCACCCATATGTACAGATGACGCTGTTGATTCTACATTCCTGTTGGTCAACATTGAACATTGAGTCTTGCGTGCATTAAAGTTGACCCTATTCGCAAGACCCCACTCAGAGATTGTCAACAGATCCCGATTAATTGTGTCATTCGAAATCTGCCTTTAAGTGTGTCATTCATAATCTGCCTTTTGCCGTCAAGCTCAACATGGCTTTCCCTGCGATCAAACATGTATGACAAATGTTGCTGTCATCTGCAAAAGAGTAGATGGGATTTAAAGCTTGATTTAAAAGGTCGTTAACAAAAATAATAAAAATGGTAGGAGTGAAGGTTAAACTCATTTGATGAGAACCTATCTTTAACAACACATATAGAACGATCTCTCGAAATAAATCGAGAGAAGTTATTACCAACGTCAAAGGAATTAAGCCATGATATGAGCGCACCGTGCCATACATAATCAAAATATCCTCAACAACCAACTTACTTTCACCAAAATTATGGATCGATCGACTCCAACTTTCCGAAAGGAACGCCAACAGATCCCCAGTGGAAAGAGCTCTCCAGGAACGATACTGTCGAGCATTTAGAAGTAAGTTAGCCTCCAGATTCCTAACAAGATGTCAATTTACCACGTTCTCCATCACTTTCGAGAGCACTGAGCATATTGCGATTGCGCGGTAATTATAAGAGTTCTTAGCATCACCCTTTTAGGGATTGGCTGCACATTGGCAACCTACCAACATGAGGGAAAGACTACCGCACGGTACGACGAAATGAAAAAAAAAATAGCCTGTGGATGTGCTAAAGTCGAAGAGCAGTGCTGGTATACCATCCGGCCCTGGTGACTTATTGACGTTAAGAACCAAAAGAACCTTTTAGACTGCATTAGCTCGAAAAAATATCTTGAGCATAGTATGGTAGATTGCTTTCGGCAAGAAACAATCTTTTGCAATAGGCCAGCCAACAGGTAAGGTTTTTCAACCGGTTCAGTGAACACTTCGTCGTCTTTCAAAAGAGTCGGGATAGCAGAACTAGCATTTTCCTTGACTCTTTAAAGAAACGACCGAAAACTTACAGCAATTCAAAAATATATAAGAATACTTTGATGTTTAAAGTAAGAAAAAGGTAAAGTGGATGAAATATACAGCTTTGGAATCATTTATTTAAGGAAAACCTTTTTAGAGAAGCACATTTTTTCAACTGGCAGTGTTCAGTTATCGTCCCAGACCAATTACCTTTTGATATCTTGATAAAATTCTTAGAAAACCTTTCTGAGGGGGTCGAGACTGAGTTCAGGAGTCTTACGATTACACACCAAGTTACCTTAAGGACTTAAGTAGATTGCTAGTCTGTCGTCCTTTTTGTTAAAGAGGGTGAAAAGAATGATAGACTCATATTTGCATAAAGTGCTTGACCCGAAGTTTGTTTCGACTAGGCAACATGCATACAGCAAAGATAGATCAGCAAACACAGATCTTTATGAGCTCGTTAGTACCATCGAGTATTCAAAATAGTATCTTGAATTCAAAAGTGCTTTAAGGAATCCATGTCTAGTACCGTTGCTATAAGCAAGGGTGGAGAAACGAACAATTTTAAATGTCAAATATCGATTCAGATTAAACCAAAGTATCATTATATATCATGAAAACTTACAAGGGAAGTATTCCAACCCATATGAACCGATTTTTCTGAAACTTAAAATATATATTAAAGCGACAATTCTAAGGTTGAGGTGTAAAGGCTTATCGGCCATATCGGGGATTTAGGGGCTCAAAAAATGAGTAAAAAATGGCAATCAAAAATCGAATTTTGATTTTTTATCTACGGTATGCTGTAAGAAAATGCCGTGCTGCCAAAATCGCGATTTATTATTGCTGGGAAGTTTAAATTTTTTAGCAGTCAAAATGAAAAATTATCCATCTTGAATATTTTATGAACTTTAAAGCCTGTTAATGCAGAAAGTACTCTAACAAACCTGTATGATAGGTGTCATTTTTATTTTGCATTGCCTGGTCATTCAAAAATACACGCATTAACAGTTTTCCTCTATTTACTCACTCAACCAATCTTATTGTGAGTTCAACCAAAAAAATGTGTAGGGTTAAGTAATTATCTTCTTAGCAGGTTAAGTATAAAACGGTCATTGCCATTAGCTCTTGTTAAGTCTAGACCATACAAACACCCGAAATTTTGCATTTAAAATTTAATTTAATATATTTCTTACAAATTTATAAGATTAATGTTCATTTTTAATAAATTCGATTTATAACTTTAAGTAACAACATCAACTACTTGTTAATTGTGCTTGCAACAAATTCAACTAACCCCGCGCATTAACTTAAGGTGCTAATTAATGTGGCACACATTAAGCACATACATCATGATCATAATGTGTTAATAGTCAGCTATATTCGGGAAGTCGCAAAAAAGAAAGTGTGACTTAAAATTAAGGTTCAAATTTTTTTAGTAAAGTGCACTCTGTATAAAAAAATCGGTAACGTGTCTGAATTATCGCTTGGAAATTCTAAATGTTTAGGAGCAAAAATGGTAAAATTCGTATATTTAGGTATTTCTTACATTTCCAGAAATAATTTAAAATTTTCTATGTACCATTAGAGGGAAAAAACAAACTTACTAGAAAATCCGGTTCATAGTAGAAAAAAAGGGTAAAAATGTGATAATGGTATTGTTTGAACTCGTTAACGAAGTATCAGGTACATGCTAGTAAAGAAAACAAAAACAAATGGCTATAAAGCTACAAGTGCTATTTCTGATGGCCGACTCATTTTGCGCCCAACTTGGGGCTCATCATCACCCATCTCCTCAGTAGATTATCAAAAGTATAACGCACAAGCAAATTTAAGCCAAAATAATATACAAGATGCAAAATCTTAAGAAAACAATGAAAACATGAACTTGGTGATTATTCAGGAAAAAGGGTAAAAATGTGGTAATGTTAATCGATAAATCCGGTATAGAAGGTACCGGGGCATAAAAAAAAGAAGCAAAAACAAAAGGTTATAAAGCGACTATATAAAGCTTGAGAAAAAAAGCGAACTGTGTCTTTATCACGGAGGTAAAGAGAATGGCGTCGATGTGCATCACTGGTGCTCTTCGTACTACACCTACGGTTGCATTAGAAATTCTCCTTCACCCGATACCATTGGACATGCGGCTACGTCGGCAAAGCGACTTAATAGCACGTTGCAATGGAGGCGCAGTGATTGTGGCCATGTCTTGATCTTGAAGAAGATGACAATACCACAAAATGTGGACTGTGCTCTCTCTATGAGCCTTTTTGAGCGCCACTACTATCCAGGGAGTCTTGGTTGGGGGGCATTCCGGGAAGGAGAGCTACCATAAATTTTTACACAGATAGAGAGATTGAGGCTGCACGAGCAAATGGGCTTTAGAGTCCATTCGGAAGAGCTTGGATTGAGTATGGCTCGAAGATTGTCAGATCATTGCAGTGTTTACCAGGCAGAGATGCTGGCAATAAAGGAAGTGGCTGACTGGTTGAGCTGCAATGTCTTGTCTACAACCGTAGTCAACATCTATTCTGACAGTCAAGCCGCGGTCAAGTCTCTGGAGTCCATGTTTCTGAAAACAAGATCTGCCCTAAACTGCCGCATGTCTTTAAATGAGATGGCCAAGCAGTTTGATATACGACTCATATGGGTCCCTGGGCACCGAGCCATTCCAGGGAATTGTAAAGCCGATGAGCTTGCAAGACAGGAACTACCTTACAGGGTCCAACAAAATTGGAATGTGTTGGTATGCCTCTAGAAACTTGGAAGCAAAATCTGCGGCTTTGTTTGTGACGGAGACTAATCAAAGATGGGCAAATGGATTGACATGTAAGACAACGCGACAGATTGGGCCTTCTCTTAATCAGAGGCACACATGTAAGCTGATATCGCTTCCAAGAGGAGAGATTTCGACAGTAGTTGCTGTAATTACCGGACACTGTCTTATGGGGAAGCACGTAGAGCGGTTAAATGTGCCGTCAAATAACTTCTGTCGGAGTTGTATAGATAAAGAGGAGTTGGAAACTATCGAACACTTCATCTGCCATTTCCCGACACTTTTTTGTCAGAGACTTCACCGGGATGCTGCACGATCTTTCTGATTTGTCAGATTTAAAAATTCAATATCTTAGAAGTTTCATAAGAAGCTCAAATTGGTTTAACGGCAGCGACCAGTGGGAAACCTATTACGGTTCCGTGATATCACAACGGACCTAGGAATCTACGTGTGCTGACGTTAAATGTCAGCATCCACTTACAACATAACCTTTCCTAAAGCAGCTAGTGCTATTTCTAAAGACCATCACAATTGGCGCCCTACTTGGGGCCTATATTCATCAATTTCCCAGCAGATCAACAAAAGCAAAACTTTACCTTTCCCAAACAGTGCTGAATATCTCCTTTTATCTAACCGATTCATATATTAAATATTTTGCACAAGCTAATTTAAGCCAAAATTATATACAAGATAAAAAAATATTTAGAAAAAAAATCGATTACATATTTATGTTATCAATAAACATGGTGATTATGATTTTTATAGACATTAAATACATTTAATTTATGATTCTACTAAGTATTGAACAAAAAAAATCTAAATAACCCTCCGAAAACAGAAATATTCAAATCCATAGAAAAAATAATAACATGCAACAACATGCACGAGAACAAACAGCAACATACATATATGATGGCGCCATTAAATGTCATAAATGCCAGCAGGTTTATGATTTAACCAACAACAACAAAAAAACAAAAAAAAGATGTTGAGATTAAATGTATGTATGGTCTTTACTTTTTTCGGTGTTTTTATAGGCTTAAAAACAACAGAGAAAAAATTAAGCAATTTCATTTATTAATGTAGTCACTTCAGCACCTGAAACCATAATAAATACTTAAACAAGTACCTTAATACGACCATATGAGCATGTAGATATGGGAGGCACTTATATGATATAGGAGGGACTTATATAAAAACTGCGGCATTATGGACATAGGTTAGGTTAGGTTGTAAGTGGCTGCTGACATTTTACGTCAACACGCGTAGACTCTGAGGTCCATTGTGATACCACGGGACCGTAATAGGTTTCCCTACTAGTTCCTGTCGTTAAACCAGTTTGAGCTTCTTATGAAACTCCTTAGATGTTGAATTTTGGCATCCGACAAATCAGAAAGATCGTACAGCTCCCTAGATCCCAGTGAAGCTAGTCTCTGACCAGAAAGTGCCGGGCAATGGCAAATAAAGTGTTCGATAGTTTCCAACTCCTCTTCATCCATGCAACTTCGGAAAAAGTCATTCGACGGCACGTTTAACCGCTCTGCGTGCTTCCCTATAAGACAGTGTCCGGTAATTATAGAAACCACCGTCGAAATCTCTCCTCTTGGAAGCGATATCAGCTCACTGTGCGCCCCTGATTAAGATAAGGCCAAATCAGTCGTGTTGTCTCACACGTCCATCCATTTGCCCATCTTTGATTAGTCTCCGTCGCAGAACAAAGCCGTAGGTTTTGCTTGCAAGTTTCTAGAGGCATACCAACACATTCCAATTCTGTTGGAACCTGTAAGGTAGTTCCTAGTCATGCAAGCTCATCGGCTTTGCAATTCCCTGGAATGTCTCTGTGCCCTGGGACCCATATGAGTCGTATGTTAAACTGCTTGGCCATCTCATTTAAAGACGTGCGGCAGTTTAGGGCTGATCTTGTTTTCAGAAACATTGAATCCAGGGACTTGACCGCGGCTTGACTGTCAGTATAGATGTTGACTGCGGTTGTAGACAAGACATTGCAGCTCAACCAGTCCGCCACTTCCTTTATTGCCAGCATCTCTGCCTGGTAAACACTGCAATGATCTGGCAATCTACGAGCCAGGCTCAACCCAGCTCTTATGGACATCCATTGGCAATTATGAACTTTTACTCTAAAATTCTTGGGATTTTCTGAATTTAAATAGGAATTTTCAGAATTTTACTTTTGGTTTTCTGAAACTTTAGTATTTTTTTATCAATTCCACTTTTGATTTTCTGAATATGAGTTGGTCTTTTCAGAATCTCCGTTAGGATTTCTATAATCCGTCCCTTTGTCTGTGACAAGCACGATGAACTTTAAAAAAAGAGTTTAAGATAAATTTAGCGGTCAAACTTAATGTGCTACATCACACCATTTATTGTAGCAGAGGAGGAGTAAGGAAATAACAATAGAGGGAATCACAATATGCGTATGGCCTCCGGGTGAATTCCGGAGAAATTGGCGGAAGCCCATCGAACCTAAACTGACCATCAAAGTACCTACACTTTTTACTTTTTTTTTGTAATGGGAGATGATGAGTGATAAGTCAATCATCAGTCATGACTCTACTCCCAACTAAAGTCTGCAATCATTTCTAGTGTATGACACCCAAAATTTGGTAGCTTTAAGACTTTCACGTAAAATTGGATGCCATGTACTTTTTAATGTTTCTCCAAAACGACTCAGCTTTCCTTATCATAGCAAAACTTTCATCTCATTCAGAATTCAGTATTAGAAAGCAAGGTCCAATCTGAGCTTAAATCCGTGTTAATCACTGGCCACAAACTAAAACACAAAATTTAAATAAGTTTCACCTATGTGACCTGAATATGCATCTATACCCTTTATTCAAAAAGTATTTAAAAGCAATAATTGCTTTCGGAAGAACTTTTTTAAACCGTACAACAGTTTCGAATTGTCTTAATTTGTTTTCCTCCACATTACAGAGATTCGAACCAGTTATAAATCCAACAATCACTTTTTTTGGAACTCTTACCTATGTATTACAAAATTCCCTATAATATTATAGCCTAGTGTAACTGTAATAATATATGAGCGGGTGTAGTAAAGTTTCAAGTCAAAGTCAGTCATTCAGTCAGTTATTTTGCATACTTTACAACATTCATTCAATAATATATTTTTGAGTAAATTGAATAAAAACGAAAAAATAAAATACAACAAAACCGACTCCTGCCCCTTTTCTAAACCAAAAAAAAAAAAAAACATGATCAAACATGTTAGTAAGACATTAATACATTCGCATAGATCACATGCAAAAAATGCGCTGTAAAAATCGAAATACTTAAAAGCTTAACCCAAATAACCTACTATAAGCTCAGCTAATATTTGATGTTTTACCATACACATGAGAGATGACGATGACATGTAACGAACCATAGTCATCGGTAAGAAAATTTTGAAGACAGTGGAAGATTTCACAAATGGAGATTATTTATGGAGGAGTAGTTGCGAAGTTAAGAAATCCCTATTTTAATTTAGGAATATGCTGTCCGCTTTAAAATACGTGTTAATGCCCAACAACTTCCATGGGATCCATTCCCAACCAATTGGAATCTAAGATTAGTGAACTAATGATACCACTGCTAGATAAATATCTTTAATCTAAGATCTCGCAAGAAGAATAATCGTTCAACTGTTGACAAGTGTGGACGTGTTTTAATTTAACTCCGTGCTATTAATTTAATTACTGAAATTGTTCGTAATAGGTTTGTTCGTAATAGGTATTTTTGTGATATTTTCATTACCACATCAAGGAAAATGAAAATATGGACACAAATTATACCGATTTAATTCGAGGCTCTGCCTCACAAACTGGTGCTGGTCCTAGCACTGGTCTTAGGGCTGCGACCTTGAAGTCCGGCCTTGATTCTGGTAGAGGTGCTCAGCCTAATATTGGTGGTAAAAAGAAAAAGAAACTTAAGCCATCAAAGGTCAGGAACAACCAGAGAAGGCTTTGTTTGAAAATAATTAACAGACTAAGCCAACTCGAAGGAACGAAGCTCTCCAAACGTGAGAGGGCGTCGCTATCATGGGCGAAAGGAGTCATTGAAGAACAGGACAAACTTTCGGCTATGCGCGCATCTGACAAACAAAGCGCTGTTTCGGCCTCGTCATCGAAGTCTGGTAAAAGGTTGCGCTCGCCCGACGAGAAACCTTTACCTAAGAGATCTAAGGTGACTGGCAACGTCTGGACTCAGTCTTTTAGTGAAGTGGTGAAAGGTAACTTCGTTAGGGCTGTGATAAAGAGGCAAAATGGGGATTGTAGTATTCCAAGGGACAAGTGGAGTTTAGTTGAAACTAAATTAAATGAAATCTACTTTAGGCTCCTTGAGAGTATGCCTGATTTTCTCCCTACTACTTTCAACGAAAGATCCGCAGCCGTATTTAAGGTTGCCATTAGCCAAGTGGGAGAGTTATGGCCTGGAGCCAGATTAGACGTTGTGGAAAACATGATATCCCCTCGCAACCCAGAGCTCGTGCATGGATTCCAATGGCTACAAGTGACACTGAGGTGATTCTAATGATGATTAAAGTATGTAATCCTGACCTTTCAACTCAGAATTTGCAAATTGAGAGATTGGGTGAGATGGAGGGCGCTCGTCGTCAAGCAGTGGTATTGGTTAATGAGGAGTTGCTTCCGCTTTTAGCCAGGACTGACGGCATTATTAGATTTGGCTTTTTTCATATAAGAGTCAATGTCTACAAGGGCGACCAGAAGCCTATTTTGGACGCAGCCAAGCCAGTGGCAGAGTCTGCTGGGGAGGAGAATCTGGAAAAGGTTGATATTCAGCTGACCGATTCTAGGCTGAAGGGAGATGCATCTGGCATTTTCGAAACCGAATCTGTGAACGAATGCGACCTCTGTGATGTTGCGGTTCCTACAAATAAACCTCCATCATTGTAAGGCAGCCTCAGTTGCACTCTTGCTGCGCCTAGAAATCTGAGGAGAACCAACTGTGTGAAATATAGGGAGAATTTTTCTTTGCTTTTGGGTGAAGTACCCTTATCTGAACCGCATAGTTTGGCGGATATTAACTGTCTGGTTGACCATATAACAAATGTTTGTAATAGGTGCCTGGATGCGTCTTGCCCTTCTGCAAAGCCAAGAGGGGAAAAAAAGCCACCTTGGTGGTCAAATGAGTTGCAGACGAGCAGAGATTCCTGCAGAAAGCTCTTTAATAAGGCAAAATTTTCAGGAGCGGCCGAGGACTGGTCTGCATACAGGCTGCAACTTAATAAAATGTGATTCTTGGAAAAACTTCTGTGGAAACATAGAAGACGTTTCTGAGGCATCCAGGCTGCGCATGGTTCTGGCTTCTTCTCCTTGCACCCCAGGATACCTGCAAGATTCTAATAGGGTGTAATCTTCCTCCAGTGGAGAGTCGCTGGATCTCCTTCTAAACACACATTTCCGGGCAATTCCATGACTTCGTTTAAAGCTTTGGACCGTTCTGACGCCCAAGCATTTGAAATTGCTCCGAAAATAATAAATATGCCAACATTAATCTGGGCGATTAAAAACTTCAGGCCCTATAAATCCCATGTACCTGATGGTATAATCCCTGCTAGGGTTACCAGATTTGAAATATGGAATAACAGTACATTTGGTCTCAAAAAACAGTACATTTCAAATAAAAACAGTACTTTTTTAAAAGTCTTATTTTATATCAAACTACAAAAACTTAGCCCTTTTACCCTGATTTCAAACAGATCTCAGCCAAAACATGCATAAAAGGTTGTTAACAGAACGGTGGAACATTTTAGGTAAACCTTCTCAAATTTATTCTATTTTTTTATCACACTCAGAAAATTATGGAAGTTACTACATGTTAGTTATTTGTATATTTTACAGTAGTTAGTTGTTTTCAACTACAAAGTCAGTTGTTTTTGTATGAAAAATATCAAACAACTATTTCTGTTAGTTATTTTAAGTCGTTTTTTTGAACAACTAACAAAAAAGTACTGTGATGTAGTAACAGTTATTTAAAGCAGTTAATTTTATTTATTTTATCTCTGAAAAGTTTTAAAGTTTTTTTTTCAAAAAAAAAAAAAATCGTTATTTTTATTTTTCACAACTTTTTTTTAAAAAAAAAAAAAACTTGGAAAAAATTTGGTCTTCAATTTTTTTTTCTGAAAAATATTTTGAAAAAAAAAATTATGTATTGATTTTTTTATTTTTACTACATTTTAGTTGTTTTGACTACAAATGTAAGTAGTTTTTACTACATAAGTCAGTTGTTTTTTGTCAGTTAAAATAACTAACATTGTTAGTTGATTTAACTGAAAAAGTAGCTGACCCCAAAACAACTTACAAAGTAGTTATTTTAACTGACATTTTCAGTTGATTTTACTAACATAATTTTTTAAGTGCAGTGTTGAAAAAAATTGCGATTGACTTTTTGGTGCATTTGTCTTATACCCTATTCACACGTACAGTTTTAGATCGTTTTTAGCAGCAATATTTTTAGCACTTTCTTTATTCTATTACAGTATATTGACAGTAAATGCTAAAAATAATTGCTAAAAACGGTTTAAAACTGTAAGTGCGAATAGGGTATTAGTTGCCGCGATATCTAACTTGAAAAGATTTTGTAGTCTATGCTTTTGCTTAACTAAAACATCGATCTTCCTATCAAAAACATATGAAAAAATCCATAAAACAGTGTTTTAATTAAAACACGACTTTAAAAAGCAAACGCGAAAACGGTATTATTACACTCAAACAAAGGCCTAACAAAATGTTTTTTTTTCACAATTTAGTAAAATTTAATTAAAATTTTTAAATTTCTTTGACATAATTTGCAACCAATTACTTAGTTCATCATATTTATCTTCTTAGAATTGATAAAGTTTTTTCTTCAGGTTTAGTAAATTTTATGCAATTTAAGGAATTTTTTTTTTCAAAAAATGTTTCAAAAATTGCAAAAACTAAGCCAGAAAGAGCAAAAAAGTGTTCATTTTCGATTCTAAAAATCTCTAAAGAATCTCCGGTCCTCTTTCAATGTATGGACTCCTCAATTTGAATCTAAAAATTTGGGCGTTCCTCATTTCTCAGAAAATATTACCGAAACAAAAAAATGCCAAATACATTTTTGTAGTTCTTTACACAACCGTCTTAATTCCTCCGTGTAATAGTTTTTTAGTTATCCCGTTCAGATTCTAAAGACCCTTTTGGGCCCTTAAATTCCCGTATCCTAAAAACTAAGCAAGGTAGAGCGAAAAGGGCAAAGATGTTGAATCAAAATCTATGACGATCCAATGGGACTGGGCCTAAGGTGGTCTGGACCCATGGGTTCCAAACCTAATGGGGTCTGCCCGCAATCGGAACTTTAAATTAATGTACTCAATAAAATATTTTTTTTTCCATTTTCTAGTTTTTTCTTTTTCTTATTTTTCAGAAAAATTTAGATAAAAAGAAGGAAAACATGGCAATGGAGCTAAATCATTATTGAATTTAGTTAAGTTTTCCACTTTTTAAATAATTTTTCTTTTTGAGTGTGGTATAAAATTAATTTGCATTTATCTCCTTTTTAAAAATTGAATTAAAATTTTGTCAAATATCAAACATTTTTTGAAAAATGTTACATTTTGGTGATGAGTATAAAAAAAAAAAAAAAAAAAAAAAAAAAAAAAAAAAAACAGTGCGGCCCTATGCTCCTTGTAGGAGTAAAAGGAACCTATATATATATATAAAAAAACAGTACAAAAACAGTACACGCTTTAAAAAACAGTACTTTTGCGTACTGTTTTAGGTGCTGTGCATAAAACAGTACTTTTTATAAAAAACAGTACATATACTGTTTAAAACAGTACGAATGGCAACCCTAATCCCTGCTCAGATGCAGCATATGTCGGACTTTATAGCCCCTTGGCTGTTTGATCTATGCACAGCATGCATCAACTGGTTTATATTCCTTTAAAAGGGAGGGATACCAGAGTCGTCTTTATCCCGAAGGCTGGGAAAAACTCCTATACGGCTCTGTAGGATTTCAGACCAATTAGTATGTCTTCTTTTTTTTAAAGACAATGAAACGAATGATAGACTCATATTTTCGTAGAGTGATTGACCCGAAGTTGCTTTCGACAAGGCAACATGCATACAGCAGAGGTAGACCAACGAAAACAGCTCGTCATGAGCTCGTTGGTACGATCAAGAGATCGCTTTTGGTAATGGAGTACACTATGGTGGCTTTTCTTGATATAAAGGGGGCTATTAATAATGTCATCTCAGACTCGATTATTGTGGCAATGTCTGGTATGGGAGTGAAGCGTGGGATCGTTTTAATGGTGGAAAATCTACTGCCAATAGACGCATAACGCTGAACTAGCAGCGTTTGCCATATCTAGTTTTTTCAATATATGCACACCATAGGGAGGTGTTCTTGCGCCACTTCTTTGGAAACTGCCACTGAATTTAATGCTCATATCCCTACAATTCCGTGATTGTCATGTTGTCGCATATGCAGACGATGTCGCGATAGCGGTAAAGGAAAGGAATCTGCCAACATTGATGGACATTCTTCAGGGTTCTCCGAAATATCTGTCTAAATAGGCAAAAGACTGTCGTCTAAAAGTTAATCCAAGTAAAACAGAGCTTGTTTTGTTTACAAGGAAAAATAAGATTCCTACTTTTGATACTATTTCTCTGGACGGCACTGAAATCGCCTTCCCAGATGGAGCCAAGTATCTTCAATTATTTCTAGATAGGAATTTGAATTTCAGGCGTAATATAGAGGAACGGGTGAAGGAAGCAACGATTGCTTTATATTCCAGTAAAAGGGCCATTGGAAAACGATGGGGTTTTAGCCCCAAAGTCGTTAATTGGATTTATACGGCAGTGGTGCGTCCAATTCTGATGTATGGAATTATTGTAAGGTGGCCTGCTTTAGAGATAAAAGGGAACTGTGTCTTCATCTCAAAGAAAATACAGAAAATGACGTCGATTGCGGCACTGGTGCTCTTCGTACTACACCTTCTTCACCTGATTCAATTGAACACATTGGTGTAATGGAGGAGCAGCGATTGTGGCCATAGCGCGATATTGAAGACAAAAAAAAATACCACAAAATGTGGACTGTGCTCACTCTATGAGACTTTTTGAGCGCCACTATGATAGGGAGTCTGGATGGTATCATAGTGGTACACGGATGTATCGAGGCTGCGCGAACGAGTGGGCTTTGGAGTCTATTCGGAGGAGCTTGGCTTGAGCATTGCTCGTAGATTGCGGGATCATTGCAGTGTTTACCAGGCAGAGATGCTGGCAATAAAGGAAGTGGGTAACTGGTTGAGCTGCAGTCAAAAATCTATCCACGACTCCTTGGGTTCCAGGACACAGAGACATTCCAGTTGCAAAGCCGATGAGCTTGCAAGACTGGGAACTACCTTACAGGTTCCAACAGAACTGAAATGTATTGATATACCTCTAGAAACTTGTAAGCAAAATCTACGGCTTTGCTACGCGACGGAGACTAACCAAAGAAGGCCAAATTTGGTGTGAGACTACACACCACATTATGCCTTCTCTTAATCAGAAGCGCACAATTGAACTGATATCGCTTCCAAGAGAACAGATTTCGACGTTGGCTGCTGTAATTTCCCGACACTGCCTTATAGGAAAGCGCGCAGAGTGGTTAAGTGTGCCGTCTAATGACTTTTGCTAGAGTTGCATGGATGAAGAGGAGTTGGAAACTGTCGAACACTTTATCTGCCATTGCCGACACTTTCTGGTCAGATACTTACTTCACTGGGATCTAGGGAGCTCTACTCTCTTATTTATCGGCTGTCATAATTTAATATCTAAGGAGTTTCATAACAAGCTTAAATTAGTTTAACGGCAGGAACTAGTAGAGAACCTATTACAGTCCCGCGGTATCACAACGGACCTTAGAATCAACGTGTGTTGACGTAAACTGTCAGCAGCCTCTTACAACCTAACCTAACCTCCTACTTTGGCCAAAGCCCGTGTGCACATCCAGGGCAAGTCCGATTTCGAGTGATTGGAAGTAGAATAAATTATAGACCTAAAGCGGAGAAGACAATATTCGATAAAGACTAACGCATTTTATCAATGTCGCTGAAGAAATACTATATTTCGCTATATACCATCCGGTTTTATGTGAGAGGATGATTGGAACTTCTTCTTCCTGTGGTGATGCGTGAAAATATGTTAACATTTCATGTTTTGCACGGATTCCAGTAAACAAAGTATACTGAAAGCATCGCATGAGTGTACGTTTGATTTAGATTTGACAAGAGTTATTAAATCTATTAGACCAAGACACTTTTGTACATAAGACGAAATTTTTCTGATCGTACTTTTTCTCCAATTTCTCTCATTTCCACTGTATGCACTTTACTTCATCTACATACTACTTATGCTAAATATGAACATCAAAATATATCATATTATACATACTCATATAACAATTTTTGCATGAATGAATTATAAGACATTCAGTCACTCAGTCAGCCAGCCAGGCCGGCTAGAAGGCAGGTATGATGTTCAAACATAAAGTTTTACAGAGTTGTATTTTTTTTTTTTAAACCATAATGGTCAAATTAGGCAAGACCTCTTTATGTATAGTTACTATCTACTTGTCCAGTAAATTCGTCATATTCAATGTTGATATACACACGTTAACTTCGATCATAGTCACTTTTTGTTTTAGCTTTCCAGCAAATGCTTTTTTTGGCTTTTTGGAAAATCTGCTGAAAATTCACATGTTTGGAAAATTTAAACATGTAACTTGTAATTTTCATACTCATAGATTTTCATTACAAACATTTTAAGAAAATTTACAGTTGCATAATGTATTTTTGTTTTTTGCATACTGGGCACCGTTTTACTCGTTTACTATGATCATTTCCTAGTGTAAGTACTTTAAACAAACTCACTCAAAATAGTCTAGGAGCATGGTGCAGTAACGTCAATGCTGCATGCAGTGTGTAATACTCTATTCTCTATCATGTTTGATTAATGATTTGGGTGTTCCGCGATAGCACACAAATTACCATTCTGTTACGACAGGCACATGTCAGTTGGTTGTTTTTGGTTTTGTTCATTTTGCATTTGGAGTGGTGGTCAAACATTTGCTTTTGTAGTCAGTTGGTTTTTAGATTTAGTATAAAATTGATCTTATATACATGTTTATGAAGTTGGGAGGAGTATTCTTGATCTAATATTAGTGCACCCTATGTTGGGTGAACTTAGAAAAAGAAGCCGTTTAGTGGCAAGCTCTCGAGGGACCTTCGACGAAAAAATAAACATCTTACGTATCGTCGTAACCGACTTTTACCTGAAGTTGCGAACACTTTAAATGTGTTTCTTGATTGTAAATCTGAATATTTATACCCTACACGACACTGTGGTACAGAGTATAATGAGTTTGTGCTGATGTTTGTAACTACCCGAAATATTGGACCACTTTTTGAGTCGATTTAGCGATGCCCGTCTGTCCATGTAAACGGTGTAAACACGATACAGGTCGCAATTTTTAATCAATTGACTTGAAATTTGAAACTTAAGCCTATTTTGGCCCAAGGACGAAGCCTATTGAAATTGGAAACAATCGGTCCATATTTAGACCTAGCCCCCATACAAAGGTCCTCTTTAGTTTGGCTCAAATGACTCTAATAGCCGCATTTTAATAGGTATCTTTTCGAAATTTGGCAGGTAATCATGTTTCATTCACACAAATCACCATTCCGATTTTTAAAGAAACCGGACCATTTCTTCTTGTAGCCCCCATACAAACCACCTTCCCGATTTTCACAAAAATCTCTCAAATTTCATGAAAATAGAAAATATTTAATTAAAATTCTGTTTGTGTATAAGGTGACCATACGTACTCTTTTTTAGAGGACAATACTTTATTTTAACTGGTTGTACTCTATAAAATTTTTGTCCTCTTTCTGTGCTCTTTTTTCAAATTCTTTCCTCTTTGTTCTCTTTATTTTTAAAAGCATGATCAATATTTTTTTTTATTTTTATAAATTAAAACAAATTTTATTTCGCGGCGGTCACCGGTTGTTACTGGCAAATCGTATGGAAAATGTCGCGCCGTGCTTGTTCTGTTCATACTCCTACTGAATTTTCTTTTTGTAAAAGCGGCATAGACTTGTGGTATAGTTGTATAACTTGTTGGATGGACATGTATTACAACTTATATTAAAGTTGTACCCCACTGAAAATTAACTTTTGACATTTTTTACGATGA
This sequence comes from Pegoplata infirma, assembly GCA_963921195.1. NCBI lineage: Eukaryota > Metazoa > Arthropoda > Insecta > Diptera > Anthomyiidae > Pegoplata > Pegoplata infirma. The sequence goes on from OY992536.1 coordinate 97,150,048, forward strand.
TTCCAAAAATATTTGGGTTCTAGGGATAATCTATCGGGAGCTAAACCGCGTCAAAAGGCTCCAAAATTTGTAAACTTCCTTAATAAAAAATTCGATCATTTTTTTCTGCATTAAAAGCTTTTAAAAATCTAACTACTGACTCGAGATAACGAGATGTTTATGTTAGTTTTTGATGATTTTCAATTAAAATTTACTGAAAATTAAACTTTTCCATTTTTTGTCCGATTTTCACTTCTAATACATACATTGTTAAAAATTTGGTGACCACCGCTTGGTGGCACTAGCGGTCATTTATGTGAATGTAAATTTGTCTGTAAAATATATAAAAAAATGTTGAATTCGAATAATTTTTTTACTTTTTTCTTTATGTCCTCTATTTTTATTTTCAAAATCTGGTCGCCTTAGTGTATGTTAATCGCGTACTTTAATAACCTTATGAAATCTGATTATCATCGGACCATTTTTGGACTTAGGTCCCATGTGAAAATTTCGCCCGATATTCAGTTGAAATTTGATTTGTGCGTGCTTTTTACACTTATTAAAGATTTGACAAAATATGGATCTAATCAGTCAATGTTTGAACTTAGGACCCATTTTCCGGGAAACTCTGGTGTAAGGTATTATATGGTCGGTCTTGACCGACTATAATAATAAGATAAGAGATATGAAAAATTAGCTATATCTAATTTTTCATATCTTAGCTATAGCTAATTTTTCATATCTCTCATCGTTTTCAAAAAGACTCTGGCGAAGATTTTGATTTTTGTCGAAATATAGTAGTGGGGAACACCAGCTTCATAATCAAGAAATACATTTAAAGTGTTCGCAACTTGAGGTTAAAGTCGGTTCCGAAGAAGTCCTGTCTGTACAAATGCTTCTGAAAGAAGATTCCAATATGATGAGATAAGATAAGTTGCTATGGAAAATCACCAAAATATGCAAAGTGTCCCCAGTATGTGGAACTCCTAAGATCTTAAAGCGACCAAACTTTTCTGTCACTTCCTTTGAATATATACAAAATTACTTTTGAGGTAAGGTTTTAATGCTTTACGTCAACACACATAGACTATAATGTCGGTTGTGACACCTGCCTGCGAATATTGAGATGGTGGAGAATAATTTTTGTCACTGCACTGATAGAAAAATGCTTCATATCACTAATGAATGGAATTTATTAACGTTGTTTCATTACAACAATGAAATATTTCATGCAAAATTTTCATTAATTTTGATTCATTAGATTTCGTACTTTCATTAAAAAATTTCATTAAGTTTTATTTATAAAATTTATTGTTTTTGACACCTGCCATGACGCGTCTGTTTGGAAATTCAAAATGAAATGTTATTGATTAATTATAAGTTATTATTAATCTAGCGTTGTTTTATTTTATTTCGTAGTTTTACTTATGTATTACAATTAAATAATTTTTTCATTAAAGCAATGAAAAATTTTCATAAAATACAATTTATATTTTGTATGAACAATTTTCATTAATTTAATGAAACTTGTTCTTGCAATAACATTTTATGATACCTATTTCATTAATTCAATGAAACCCTACATAGGTTCCTTTTTAATGTCATTTTTCATAACATTTATGTAGATTTTCATTATTGTCATGTACAAATTTGTATCAGTGTGTCCTGCACTCTCTCAATTTAGAACGAAGCATAATGGGGCAACACTTTTCGAAATCTGGAAGAAATCTCTGGACTCGGAACAATTTTTTTTTCAGATTCCATCGTGCTTCTAACAGACAAACAAATGGCCATCGGTAATTGTCATGATGAATAAGTACTGGTTACCGATAGTTTTGCTAACGATATGAGAGCTCCATAGTTTAGAAAACAAATTAAATTCAGTTCCTTATATATTTTTCCGGTATCGAAGTACCGGCGCATGCAAGTAAAGCATAACTTTCTAAATGGGCCTTGAGTGAAATCCTGTATTGAAACTCCAGCTTTAATCCTGAAATAACATTTCTGTTTCGAATCTCTGACGTTTGTGAAGCGTATAGTGTGGTCGGTTACCACTATTTAAAATTTCCTCAAAGCTTGTCAAAGTTTTTCATACAAATTCTGTTGGTTCTTAAAAGTTTCTAAGTAAGTTTTTCCATATTTAAAACTTTATATTCCTTCCATATTAGTTGGTAGTTTAGACAAAAAAATAATAGTAAACAATTTGTTTATATTCCGATAGTGAAAATATCTTAAATCGTACTTGTTGTAATTTTTTTTCACTGAATTTGCCTGGATTAGAAGTAGTCACACACTGTATGTTTGAAGTTATGAATGTGTCGGTATCTTAAAGTTTTCAATTCTTTTTTTATACAATATTTTTTTTTTTCAAAAGTTTCTATAAGTTAAGTGCATTAAATTTAACTCATGATGTTTGTGATGATGATTATGCACGAAATTTATCGTGCAACATGTGCATTTGTAAAATATTAATAAAAGAAAAAGAAAAACAATCAAAATATAAAATCATTTTGACATTTGAGGTTTTTTCGTTTGCATGAATAGATGAATTTATTGTTCTTTTTCATATTAACCGTTATTGAAATTATGATTTGTGTTAAACAGCCACTATATATATATTTGAAATGTTAAAAGGCTATTATTATTGGGCGACATTTAGATATATATTTAATAACAGTGGCGAAAAGGTGAAAACGATTTTATTTAAATGGTAATATGTCAAGCAAAATCTTTTATGATTAAAAAAAAACTAAATTTTAAAAGACATTAGCACAAAATTGGCATATTTAACCGATAAAACGACAGTACGAAGACTGGATTTTATAGCGGTTATAGGATTCACTGATGCTCACTTTAAGTTCAGACTTGTTCTGCCACCAACTTCAGTGTTTCTGTTTTTTTTTTTAGACACTTCCGTCATTCGTCACTTCCCTTAAGTAGATTCGTATAAACGAACTGGTTGCTTAATTTTAAACTATTCGTGTATGGAGAATTTTATCCGGTGTATCCTTCCGATCCAAGGTTCCTCCTAAGGTAACAATATGAAATTCTATGGCATCAGCTGCAGCTTCAACAATATTCTGTGCTTCTAAGAAAAACGGCCGATGCTGCCACATACTGTGGTAGTATCCAATGCATCCGAAGGTTAAGTGCGAAGGGTGTCAGTGATACACTCAGGGCTTAATGTTTGGACCCTTGCAAGAAGCCTGGAGAGCGAGCTACAATTTGAGGACTCCATGCAGCATAATCGCAAAAACCTGGGTCAAAGCTCTAGTTCTTCCTTATAAGAAACCTTATGATCTCTCCTAACCCAACATTCAATATGGATAGATTGTCCAGTATATGTTCACCTAAACTTTCAAACAAGGATGGATTATATTATTCTGTTGCGACAACTATATGGTAGATTGGCGTGGAATTCGCGTTCCAACATTAAAGCAATGGGAAAAAAACCGTTTTGAAGATTGTCACGGAAGATCAGGTGCCTAAACCTTTTCGTTCAACTGTTGACAAGTGTGGACGTGTTTTAATTTATCTCCGTGCTATTAATTGAATTTTTTGAAATTGTTCGTAATAGGTATTTTTGTAATATTTTCATGACCACATCCAGGAAAATGAAAATATGGACACAAATGATACCGATTTAATTCGAGGCTCTGCCTCACCGACTGGTGCTGGTCCTAGCACTGGTCTTAGGGTTGCGACCTTGAAGTCCGACCTTGATTCTGGTAGGGGTGCCCAGCCTAATATTGGTGGTAAAAAGAAAAAGAAACTTAAACCATCAAAGGTCAGGCACAACCAGAGACGGCTTTGTTTGAAAATAATTAACAGACTAAGCCAACTTGATGGAACGAAGCTCTCCGAACGTGAGAGGGCGTCGCTATCATGGGCGAAAGGAGTCATTGAAGAACAGGACAAACTTTCGGCAATGCGCGCATCTGACAAACAGAGCGCTGTTTCGGCCTCGTCATCGAAGTCTGGTAAAAGGTTGCGCTCGCCCGACGAGAAACCTTTACCTAAGAGATCTAAGGTGACCGGCAACGTCTGGACTCAGTCTTTTAGTGAAGTGGTTAAAGGTAACTTCGTTAGGGCTGTGATAAACAGGCAAAATGGGGATTGTAGTATTCCAAGGGACAAGTGGAGTTTAGTTTAAACTAAACTAAATGAAATCTACTATAGGCTCCTTGAGAGTATGCCTGATTTTCTCCCTACTACTGTCAACGCAGGTTGGTATCAGGGGCGAGTAAAACTCGTTGCTTTTGGGAACGAAAGATCCGCAGCCGTGTTTAAGGTTGCCATTAGCCAAGTGGGAGAGTTATGGCCTGGAGCCAGACTGGACGTTGTGGAAAAACATGATATCCCCTCGCAACCCAGAGCTCATGCATGGATCCCAATGGCTACAAATGACACTGCGGTGATTCTTAAGATGATAAAAGTCTGCAATCCTGACCTTCCAACTCAGAATTGGCAAATTGCCTGATTGGGTGAGATGGAGGGCGCTCGTCGTCAAGCAGTGGTCTTGGTTAATGAGGAATCGCTTCCGCTTTTAGCCAGGACTGACGGCATTATTAGATTTGGATTTTTTCATATAAGAGTCAATGTCTACAAGGGCGACCAGAATACTTTTTTGGACGCAGACAAGCCAGTGGCAGAGTCGGCTGAGGAGGAGAATCGGGAAAAGGTTGATATTCAGCTGGCCGATTCTAGGCTGATGGGAGATGCATCTGGCATTTTTGAAACCGAATCTGGTAACGAATGCGACCTCTGTGATGGCATGGAGGATAAAGCTGATGCCACGATGGGTGACATTCAGGACGAGGCCCATGCAGTGAGGAATTCGGAGAGTTCTGTTGCCTCCGATTCAGAACAGATGGGATATATATCTGGCTTATTCGAAACCGAATCTGGGGACGAATGCGACCTCTTTGATAACACGGAGGATGAAGCCAATAACACGGTGGTGGAAAGGATGGTGGAAATAAAACAAGATGTTGCGGTTCCTACAAATAAACCTCCATCACTGTAAGGCAGCCTCAGTTGCACTCTTGCTGCGCCTGACGACAGGAGCAGTTGACTTGGTTTTTATCCAAGAGCCCTGGGTGCGGGGTGGCAGGGTTTGCGGATTGAAGACCCCTGGGTTTAAGTTGGTGGTTGCCAAAGGTGAGGGCTCACCAAGAGCCTGCATCTTGGCAAAAAATGGCTTAAATATATTCTTTTTATCAACTTTTAGTGATATGGATGTTACAGCGGCTAGCTTAGAGCTTCATGGGAAGTCTATTTGGCTCGCCTCTGCGTATTTTCCTAATCCGGGGTCAATACCCCCTGAGAAGGTTGTCGGTCTAATTCGGGAGTCTGAATCTAGGGGACACCAGTTAGTAGTGTGTTGTGATGCTAATGCACATCATTCGATATGGGGTAGTACAGACACAAATGATAGAGGCGAATCACTTTTGGAGTTTTTGTTAAGCACTAACCTGTATATTTGTAACAAGGGTGGTGAACCAACTTTCGTTACAAGTACGCGGCAAGAGGTTCTTGACGTAACACTTGTATCAGATACATTGTCTGATAGAATTGATGACTGGAGAGTTTTGGAAGAGCATTCTCTCTCAGATCATCGCTACATTGAGTTTTTACTCAGGGAGCGTGCCCCGGTTGAGACAGTCTCTAGAAATCTGAGGAGAACAAACTGGGTGAAATATAGGGAGACTTTTTCTTTGCTTTTGGATGAAGTACCCTTATCTCAACCGCATAGTTCGGCGGAAATTGACTGTCTGGTTGACCATATAACAAATGTTTGTAATAGGTGCCTGGATGCGTCTTGCCCTTCTGCAAAGCCTAGAGGGAAAAAAAAGCCACCTTGGTGGTCAAATGAGTTGCAGACGAGCAGAGATTCCTGCAGAAAGTTCTTTAATAAGGCTAAATTTTCAAGAGCGGACGAGGACTGGTCTGCATACAGGCTGCAACTTAAGAGTTATAAAAAGATGATCAGAAATGCAAAATGTGATTCTTGGAAAAACTTCTGTGGAAACATAGAAGACGTTTCTGAGGCATCCAGGCTGCGCAAGGTTCTGGCTTCTTCTCCTTGCACCCTGGGATACCTGAAAGATCCTAATGGGGTGTGGTCTTCTTCCAGTGGAGAGTCGCTGGATCTCCTTTTAAACACGCATTTTCCGGGCAATTCCATGACGCCGTTTCAAGCTTTGGAACGTTCTGACGCCCAAGCATCTGAAATTGCTTCGGAAATAATAAATATGCCAACATTAATCTGGGCGATAAAAAGCTTCAGGCCCTATAAATCCCCGGGACCTGATGGTATAATCCCGGCTGAGTTGCAGCAAGTGTCGGACTATATAGCCCCGTTGCTGTATAATCTATACACAGCATGCATCAACTGGTCGTATATTCCTTTAAAATGGAGGGATACCAGAGTCGTATTTATCCCGAAGGCTGGGAAAAGTTCCCACACAGCTCCGAAGGATTTCAGACCAATTAGTCTGTCTTCTTTTTTGTTAAAGACAATGGAACGAATGATAGACTCATATTTGCGTAGAGTGATTGACCCGAGGTTGCTTTCGACAAAGCAACATGCATACAGCAAGGGACGATCAACGGAAACAGCTCTTCATGAGCTCGTTGGTACCATCGAGAGATCGCTTTCGGTAAAGGAGTACACTATGGTGGCCTTTCTTGATATTGAGGGGGCTTTTAATAATGTCATCCCAGAATCGATAATATTGGCATTGTCTGGTCTGGGAGTAAAGCATGAAATCGTTTTAATGGTGGAAAGCCTACTTGCCAGTAGACGTATAACGTCTGAATTGGGAGCGTCCGTCATATCTCGATTTGTCAATAGGGGCACACCACAAGGAGGTGTTCTTTCGCCGCTTCTTTGGAACCTGGCACTGAATTCAATGCTACTATCTCTAGAAGCACGTGGTTGTCATGTTGTCGCATATGCTGACGATGTCGCGATAGCGGTAAAGGGGAAGCATCTGCCAACATTGCGGGACATTCTTCAGGGTTCTCTGAAAGATCTGTCTAAATGGGCAAGAGACTGTGGTCTAGGAGTTAATCCTAGTAAAACAGAGCTTGTTTTATTTACAAGGAAAATTAAGATTCCTGCTTTCGATCCTATTTCTCTGGACGGTACTGAAATCACCTTCTCAGATGGAGCCAAGTATCTTGGAGTATTTCTAGATAGGAAGCTGAATTTCAGGCGTAATATTGAGGAACGGGTGAGAAAAGCAACGATTGCTTTGTATTCCTGTAAAAGGGCCATTGGAAAACGATGGGGTTTTAGCCCTCAAGTCGTTCATTGGATCTATACAGCAGTGGTGCGTCCAATTTTGCTGTATGGAATCATTGTCTGGTGGCCTGCTTTAGAAACAAAAGCGAACTTTGTCTTTATCACGAAGATACAGAGAATGGCGTCAATGTGCATCACTGGTGCTCTTCGTACTACACCTACGGCTGCATTAGAAATCCTCCTTCACCTGATACCCTTGGACATATTGGGTAGGCAGTATGCGGCTGCATCGGCAATTCGACTTAATAGCACGCTGCAATGGAGGAGCAGCGATTGTGGCCATAGCGCGATCTTGAAAAAGATAACAATACCACAAAATGTGGACTGTGCTCCCTCTTTGAGCCTCTTTGAGCGCCACTTTACCACTATGATACCATCCAGGGAGTCTTGGATGGGGGATACTCCGGGTAGTGGAGCTACCATAAATTTTTACACAGATGGATCAAGGCTGCACGAACAAGTGGGCTTTGGAGTCTATTCGGAAGAGCTTGGGTTGAGCCTGGCTCGTAGATTGCCAGATCATTGCAGTGTTTACCAGGCAGAGATGCTGGCAATAAAAGAAGTGGCTGACTGGTTGAGCTGCAATGTCTTGTCTACAACCGCAGTCAACATCTATACTGACAGTCAAGCCGCGGTCAAGTCCCTGGATTCAATGTTTCTGAAAACAAGATCTGCCCTTAACTGCCGCACGTCTTTAAATGAGATGGCCAAGCAGTTTAACATACGACTCATATGGGTCCCAGGGCACAGAGACATTCCAGGGAATTGCAAAGCCGATGAGCTTGCAAGACTAGGAACTACCTTACAGGTTCCAACAGAATTGGAATGTGTTGGTATGCCTCTAGAAACTTGCAAGCAAAACCTACGGCTTTGTTCTGTGACGGAGACTAATCAAAGATGGGCAAATGGATGGACGTGTGAGACAACACGACTGATTTGGCCTTCTCTTAATCAGGGGCGCACAAGTGAGTTGATATCGCTTCCAAGAGGAGAGATTTCGACGGTGGTTTCTATAATTACCGGACACTGTCTTATAGGGAAGCACGCAGAGCGGTTAAATGTGCCGTCGAATGACTTTTGCCGAAGTTGCATGGATGAAGAGGAGTTGGAAACTATCGAACACTTTATTTGCCATTGCCCGGCACTTTCTGGTCAGCGACTTGCTTCACTGGGATCTAGGGAGCTGTACGATCTTTCTGATTTTTCGGATGTCAAAATTCAACATCTAAGGAGTTTCATAAGAAGCTCAAACTGGTTTAACGACAGGGACTAGTAGGGAAACCTATTACGATCCCGTGGTATCACAATGGACCTCAGAGTCTACGTGTGTTGACGTAAAACGTCAGCAGCCACTTACAACCTAACCTAACCTAACCTAAACCTAATCGTATTGTGGTTGGATACTTTCCTGAGGAGTCTGAATCATCCAACGAGTTGATCCTCTATTCGTTATATGGGTTCAAATTGAAAAATGTAGAAGTAAATTTAATTTCAAAATATTTTAGACATTTCTAGTATTCCTTTGCCGGTTTCAAACAACTCCAGTTAACCGTTATCTTCAGTAGGATTTGAATGTCGACTTGTTTAGCTAATGGAAATCGGTTTTCTTATACATATGTGAGTTTTTTATTTACATTTATACCCCAACGAGAATCGAACCTTGAATATTTCTGTCATATTCATACCATTTACAATACTGATTGGCAGGCACATTAGCCTACACAACACCGCATTTTTAGAATATATTATGGACAATTACCCGTTTTGTGTTCAACTATTGTTTGATCTACATATTAATAATTTTTAGAGAGAGAAGCTTACAATTTTACGGCGAAATAAAATTCTATTTTATTTGAGGGTCAGAACGTTGACCACCCACTGGGGTACTGGAAAGCTCAAAACTAGGTCATTGGAAGTGGTATAGTTGAACTTACAATCTCAATCGACTTCTCAATCGACCTTCTTGAGAAAGGTCATAAAGTTAGCTATGACTATGGATCAGCGCTGGTAAGATCTACCCGTCCACAAAATGAGTTCAAGACCGGTATAGTCAGTATGGTGACGGCGAATACTTCGTCAACTGTGGCAAAGCTTGACTAAGAAGCTATCGCCAGCCTGAAAGATGAAAACGAAGGACATTTGTGATTAAAGAAGAAAACAATGTATTTCTAAAGATTATTTTTAATGTGGATTTATTCCAGACCATGGTTTCTGTAGCCACCTCTACGTCTTCAGTTGAGAAAAATACATTAGATTTAAATTGCTTGATTTTTGTAAGACTGTTTTTTCTATATGTTTTTTCATCAACAGACTCAACTCTGATTGAAATCGAACCCACGTTCATGAAATTTTCCATCAGTTTTCAAAGCTAGTACCTTACCATCTAGGCTATCGCTCTGCTTGACAATCAAACAGCAGAAGTTGGTTCGTATTTCATTACAGATGTTAGGTGTGTGACGTCAACAGAAGATTTTTATTTTACACAAATATTATTACGATCCTTAGAAACAACAACATTCCTTAATCTCTCTTTGTCTCGTTTTTGCACATTACAATTTTATCGCTAAACTATTTGTTCATACACGTTAAAGATGAGTACATATATTTCAGACTATTATTTTTCTGAGCCCAAAAAAAAGATCAAAAAATCAGGATCTAATAGGTCAGTTTCGGAACGACCTTGCAAATGTGAGAAACTCAGGAGTCAGCGATATATAACTCAAATAGAGTAAGGAGGTGCCGTAAACCACTATGCCTGCTCTTAAAGGTAAGACACCCAGGAACCTTGGATGTCTGCAAGTAAAAATTCACCATGCGAAAGATTACACTGTGCTACAAAAAACACAAAATCGAATATACTTTTAAAATGAGGTAGTTAAGGTTGTAGGACTCGTCGAAAAGATCACAAAAATGCCCATCAAACTTGCCAGACACCCTCAAATTTTAAAGTTATTGTCAAAAAACGATTTTTTGGGACTTTTCTCATTAAACCACGTGTAACTTAAACATTTTTCAACCGATTTTAAATTTTTCAACTGTTTTGGATAGAAGAAGGATAGGGCTTTTCATGTGTGTGAATTGGTCTATACATTTAAAAAGGATATGTATTTATTTTTTCAACAATATCTAATTTTTTGTTATTTTTTGAAAATTTTTTAAGTTTATCGATTTTTTTCTGCTATAGTTTGTTCAACAACATTTATATTAATAAACGTACTCCTAAAGAAAATTTTATTGTGAATACGATGAGCTTTATGCCAAAAAAATCGGATAACAATTGACAGAGTTGTGATAATTTTTCTAAAAAAGAAAATTAAGATTTTATATGAAATTGCCGTGCGGATAAGCCAGGCAAAAAAATAAACAAATAAACGAACATACTGAGAGGTCACGTATCATTATTTTAAAGGTTTTTGACCTCCTGAATTCGAATTTGACCTTGAAATTGCGCTATCCTATAAAGTTTTTGATATATCAATTTATGTTAAATATCTCAAAAACCTGACGAGATAAAGCAATTTAAAGGCCAGATTCGGATTCAGCGCACCAAAAACCTTAAAAAATATAGCTCATGACCATTTATGATAAATTATTTTTTTTTGCCTGGGATATCTGAACGACGATTTCCTGCAAAATCTTAATTTTCTTTTTTAGAAAAATTATCACAACTCTGCCAATTGTTATCCGATTTCTTCAGGATAAAGCTTATCGAATTCAGAATTAAATTTTCTTTAAAAATACGTTTATAAATACAAAGGTTGTTAAACGAACTATAGCAGAAAAAAATTGATAAACTCGAAAAATTTTCAAAAAATAACAAAAAAATTAGATTTTATTGAAAAAATCAATAAATATCTTTCTTATATGTATAGACCGACTCACACACGTGGAAAGCCCCATCCTTCTTCTATTAAAAACAGTTAAAAAATTAAAAATCGGTTGAAAATTTTCTGAATTACACAAGGTTTAGTGAGAAAAGTCCCAAAAAAACGTTTTTTGACAATAACTCTAAAATTTGAGGGTGTCTGGCAAGTTTAATGGGCATTTTTGTGATCTACTCGACAAGACCAACAAGATATACTATGTCACATTAGAAGTATTTTTTCACTGTAGCACAGTGTTATTATCATGTGTACAGCAGAAGGTTGACTAACAATGACCTGACTCTGACTTACCGCCCAAACAGGTGAGCTTATTAACAAACTCACAGCATGAGAGGCTTAGAATGGTCACATTCATTAAAAACAATTTAACATTTCTTTAAATTTCAAAGTTCATACTTGGTCAAAATCGTTTTCGATGTAGTTTATGAGATACAGGATTTGGTCGGTGTTGTTTCGTCTCTTTCTGAAACTCGGTTGCTCGGCGGGATGACCATTTCAACATCCAACTCTATATGAGACAGAAACTCATGTGATGGGACAGCAAGGTTACCGGAACTTGGGATATCCGTGAAAAATCTTACGAAGCAAATTTTTGAACTTGTGGTAAATTCAATCTTCTCCTGTCGCTTTGCCGGTCTTTATCTTTAAGAGCCCCTCAGATATTTCCAATTCAGAAAAAGGACTTGATTTTTTATTATTTGGGATCATTTTAATACTAATAGGATTTGAACTTAAAGTCTATCGAATCTCAAAGCAGAACAATTCCAAATATATCATAATCAGCACCTGGCTATATCTAAGCACTACTTTGTATCTTATTTTCCATACTTCACTTCGCTTCTAATAAATTGTACCTATCATCTACAACTTTGTAGAAGAGCTTGTAATAATTTTGCCATACACGTGTTTAAAAGCTTCCGAGATTTGTACTAACAAATTTTCCATATGAATGAAAAGATTCCATAAGTAAAAAAAAGTTTGAATTATTTTTTATTCATATCTGTAAAACATTGAAATGCATTTGGTGGAACACCAAGGCTACAAAAACACCAACAAATGAACATACAAATGAAAAAGAAGGTAACAAATTCAATGGCTAAAAGTGGGCATTCATAAATTTGTATTTCTCACTTGGCGTGACAATTGCAACACAAAATGAATAACAGCAACAACAACAATAATGTAATGCAACAAAGCCAAGCAACATGTTACAATGCATAACTAAATGTAGTTTATTTTGCAAACTTGATACAATGGGATAAAAGTACAACAAGAGTAAACAACATTTTTTAAAGGTCTTTAGTTTCCAAAATCGATTTCGTAAGCTTAACACCGGTTGGAAGGTCTGCAGAAATTGACGTGACAACAAAAACGTTAATACCGATATGCTACTCAAAAGGGCAAGATCTGAGTTTGCAAGACTACTTAGTCGCCAAAAGCTTCCTTACAAACAGCGACTTCGTGCTAAATTTCTTTCAGCTCTTCGGGGCAGTAAGAGCTTTTGGTCGTTCGTTAAAAGTCATGAAATATGCTAATTCTTCTATCCCGACTCTTTTAAAACACGACCAAGTGTTCACTGAACCGTTTGATAAAGCTTACCTGTTGGCTGGCCTCTTTGCAAGAAATTCTTTCTTGCCGGAAAGCAATCAACTACTGTCCGAAATCGAATGGGTATTCTATACTATACCCAAGATATTTTCGGAAGGGGTCCCCGTAGGCTAGTTGGTAGCGTGCTAGCCTTTCAACGTGGGGGTCGTGGGTTCGATTCCCACCAGAGCCCTTGGTTTTTTTGCTACAACGAGACGACGGTCATTGTTACCAGTTCTCGGTTAGGTTGAATTTATTAAAAATGAGTTGTAAATAAATAAAAAAAATATAAAAATAAAAAACAATAGATCATGTGATCAAAACTATTATTATTATTTTCGGAAGTCTTTCCCTCATGTCATCCCTAAAATGGGTGTCGCTAATAACCCTAACAATTACCAATCGTAATATGCTCAATGCTCTCCAAAGTGATGGAGAGCATGGTTAGTTGCAATCTTGTTAGTTATCTGAAGGCTAACTTACTTTTAATCGATTGACAGTATGGTTTTGAAGAACTCCTTCTATTAGGGCTCTGTTGTCGTTTCTTTCGACACGATGAAACTCAATTCATCCACCACTTTGATAAAAGTTCTGTGGTGGTCATTAAGCTAAGATTTGAGCAGGGCGCTCTCATATCTTAGCTTAATGCCTTTGATGTCAGTAATGACTTCTTTCGATTTATTTAGAGTTTCCCCAGAGATCACTCAATACGTGTTGTTATAGATGGGTTCTCATCAAAAGAGTTTCAGCTTCTCCTACCCTTTTTCATATTTTTCTTAACGGCCATCTTAGTCAAACTCAAATCCTATATTCTCTTTTACAGGTGCCAGCATCATTTCTCATTAGTTTTCCTCTGATCGTAGGCCAAGCCTTGTTAAAGTTTAAAGCAAATGGTAGAACGACACATTTAATCAGGACCTCTTGACAATCTCTGAGTGGGGTCAAGTCAACTCAACTCAATGTTGTGTGTTGACCCACAGGAATGTGGAACCAACCGCGTTATCTGTACATATGGGTTGTATAAGTATCGAGAAATCTGAAATTTTTGATGTTCTAGGCATGAAAATTCAGTGTGGTGTCCATTGGAATAAGCACGTTTTTCAAGTGTTGAGAGAATCTTTCAAAAGTCTCGGTTTTGTAAATCGGTGTAAGAATTACTTTACCTCATCCGATCTTCTTACTTTTTATACCACCTATATCCGACCGAATATGTTATGCAACTCTTGGACCGTGTTCAAAAGAGGGCCTTGATGCTTATCAATGACAACTGGGTATCCAACTATGTATGTATATTGACTCATTGGAGCATTGTTGATGGGTTGGGTGACTCTGTTCTATTGATGTTACCATGGAAATTGGTCTACTGGAATAATTGAATTGATCCCTAGCGCCCAAGTTTTTCTTCGCATCACTCGGTGTTCTAGTAGATCACATCCGTTTGTTGTCAATTGTCCACTTGATCGCACAGCACATTACGGAGAAGGTTCGATTATCAGTCGAACTAGCCGTATGTTAATTAAAACAACCCTCTAAAAGGAACACTAGCAGGTTTCTCATCGAACGATTTCCAATAAGACTTACTGTCGATCGCACAGAACAGATTTTGATTCAAGATCGTAAAGCGAATTGCAATTGTCAAGATTGTAGGTTCCCACTCGGTTCTTCACTACTACCAAATCGGTAAATGGAACGCCTCCAACCCTCTAAAAGGAACACTAGCAGGTTTCCCATCGAACGACTTACAAAAAAACCTTACTGTCGATCGCACACCAGAGATTTTGATTCAAGATAGTAGAGCGAATTGCAGCTGTCTAGATTGTAGGTTCCCACTCGGTATTTCACTACCAAAAGGTAGTGAAATACCGAGTCGATCGACTTCCAAGAAAACCTTACTGTCGATCGCACGAAAGAGGTTTTAATTTAATATTACTGAGCGAATTGCAATTGTCTAGGTTGTAGATTCCCACTCGGTACTACTACCAAATCGGTTAATGGAACGCCTCCAAAAAAAAAACCTTACTTTCGATCGCAAAGAAGTGATTTTGACTCAAGATCGTAGAGCGAATTGCATTTATCTAGTTCGTAGATTCCCATTAAAAATGTTTGCCACAGAACCAACATTTGGGAACACAGCCCTCTGCAAGCAAGGTTGTGTGAAAATGGAGACAAATTCGACTAATGGCATTTCACTCCTCTTTATTTTTAACTTTAAAAATGGTTAACTCGAAAACCCTAGCTGATCCTGTTTTCGAATTATTGCTAAATAATTATACTGTTCCCCGAGTGAAATATTCCACTGATTCTTATAGATTTTGCTCTCCTGAATCCAAATCTGCCATCCAATTTTTTCAAGCACGTACCGTTTTTGAGATGTTCGCTGTTAAAAAGTCAAAAAACCAATCATTTCGCCCATTTGGGGGTCTACTGTTATGTTGCTTTCAACAAAAATAACTAGATTTTACATAAATTGGACCACCTGATTCCAAAACTGCAATCCAAATATTTCTAGCATGTTCCGTTTTCGAGATATTCGCGTTCGAGATTTTCTCGTGCAAAAATTTTCAAACGCGAATATCCCAAAAACGAAACATGCTAGAAAAATTTGGATTGCAGCTTTGAAATGAGAAAGTCCACTTTATATGAAATCAAGTCATATTTTTGGAAAAATATATAACAGTGGACCATCAAATGTGCGGAATTATTGTTTTTTTTTTACTTTTTAACAGCGAATATCTCAAAAAAGGTAAGTGATAGACAAAATTGGACGGAAGATTTGGATTCAGGAGAGAAAAATCTATTAATTGGATATTTCACTGGGAGGTTTTTGTTGTCGAACAGTGTAATTATTTAGCAATAACTCGAAAACAGGATCAGCTAGGATTTTCGTGTCAACGATTTTTAAAGTTCAAATTAACGAGGAGTAAAATGCCATTCGCCGATTTTGTCAGCATTTTAACAGTAAACTTGCTTGAAGAGGGGTATGGAGACCTTTCAACGTTAAGATCATCAAACACACAAATTAGACATTGTAACTCCATTTGTGTTAGTCATATCAAAATTTCTCAAATCTGACCTATAGTGCACTGAAAGAAATACAGCAACACTATTTTGGCTGGACAGTTTTCAACCAGAAAGACCAACCAGCTAACAAAAGAAAAAAAAAATTACAAAATTGTAGCAGTTTGTTGTAAAAAAAAATTGTGTTGTATGTATATTAAACACTTAAAGAAGAAGGGCCAACCAAAAATTATAGTTTCATTGTAGAAAATAGACATCTCATTGTCGCCTTTTGGGGCGTTAAGCATGTCTAAAGTCACTGTTCTTGTTGTCGTCGCAGTCTTCTTCTTCTTCATCGACGTTGTTGTTTCTTTTAAAAAAAAATCCTAAAGCACGTAATCAATTTTATGTTTTTGGTACATCGAAAGCTAAAAAAAAAAATAAAGCTACAGAAAAATTATTGTAAAAATGTGGCCTTTAATATGTAAAGTCAAAGCGATAAGCCATTCCAAGAGACGGTCTTGTCTTTTCGTTTTTTTTTTTTTTTATTTTTTTTTTCTTTTATAAACATGTATTATTGCTAGTTTTACAAGATGTTTCCTGTCTCCAAATCGAACTGTTGTCAATATCCGGCCCTTTTTTTATTCAATTGAACGACTTTTCAATTTTCTGTTCGCCACATGCAACGTGTGTGTCTGCTGTTCTTTTTGTCTGTCCGTCTGTCTGTCTGGTGGTGCTGTATTGGTTACAAATATAATCTGTCAAAAGGTTTGATATAATATAGATCAAGTGAAATATTTATTATGTGGTCATGTTGGATATTTTTTGATTTTTTTCGTATTTTTTTGTAAAAAAAAACAGCAACATGTCTTTTGAAATAAATGAAATATTTCTTAATGTTAAGGAATATTTGTGACCATTAGGAATGGAATAAAAAATCACATTTAACTTTGTCGCGGAAATACAACGACATGTCGGTGTAAATTCACCAACTATACCTGCTATACGTCGGCACATATATACTCTGGGGTCAGCTGTGATAACACGGGACCTGAAAAGATCTACACTAAGAGTCCCAGACAGTAAACGATTTTGAGCCCCTTATATAAGTCTTTAGATATAAAATGTCGACATCCGATAAATAAGCGAGAGAATGTAATTCATTAGTCCAAATGACACAAGTCTCTGTTCTGAATGAACCTGACAGTTGCAGAGAATGTGTTTGATTATTTCTAACTCCACAACCACACAGCTTCGGCAAAATTCATATGTCGAAAATGTTAGCCTATCTACGCACATTTAAGATGTGCCTAAGTTAAGTTTAGTTCTCGTTTTCAAGATCGTTAAGTACAGGAATTAGATTGTTACTTCAATGTCAGAATGAATATTGACTTCTGTTAAAGATAAGACATTACGACGCGAACTGTTAGTTGCTTTTTTGTTACCAATATATCTGCCTGGTAAACCATGCAAAGGTGTCTCCAGAATAGACTTTGACTACTACTCAATCGAGCAGCTTCGATCCGATTAAAATTAAGGGATATTCCACAAATTGCCTTCTTTCCGGAACTCCCGGAGTGATATTGATAGTGTATCAATAATGTTTATATATCTCGGAGGGGAAAGTCCCAGTCGGAACCTGTCCAAAACTCGTACATGGTGTGGTTGAACAAATTTAATTAAAAGTTTGTTGCATATGAAATTTTTTGCAGATTATGTTAGTTGGTACCCATACAAGCAGTTTAAGCCCAATTTGAAAAAAATCGAGATAATAACATTTTCATCTTATTGGATGCTACAGAAAAACGGTACAACTTGTGTCAAAGTGTAACATATGATAAATAAAAGTTGATGTTCTGAATTTAAATCCTGTACCAAAAGTTTCTATGACGTCTCAGTTTTGAGAAAATCGCGTTTAAAAATAAATAAATCGAGATTTTGTCATTTTTAACACCCTGTAAATTAGGACACTGACTAGCTAGGGACTACGTTAAAGGCTTTAATTAAAGCTTGTAGTTTTGTCTTTAACATCAATTCTGACAGTCAAGCCACGGTTAAGTCCCTGGATTCAATGTTTCTGAAAACATGATCTGCCTTTAACGGCCTCACGTCTTTAAATGAGATGGCCAAGCAGTTTAATATACGACTCATATGGGTCCCAGGTCACAGAGACATTCCAGGGAATTGCAAAGCCGATGAGATTGCAAGACTAGGAACTACCTTACAGGTTTCAACAGAATTGGAATGTGTTGGTATGCCTCTAGAAACTTGTAAGCAAAACCTACGGCTTTGTTCCGCGACTGAGACTAATCAAAGATGGGTAAATGGATGGACGAGTGAGACAACACGACTGATTTGGCCTTCTCTTAATCAGGGGCGCACAAGTGAGCTGATATCGCTTCCAAGAGGAGTAATTTCGACGGTGGTTGCTATAATTACCAGACACTGTCTTAGAGGATAGCACGCAGAGCGGTTAAATAGCCGTCGAATGACTTTTGCCGAAGTTGCATGGATGAAGAGGAGTTGGAAACTATCGAACACTTTATTTGCCATTGCCCGGCACTTTCTGGTGTGAGGGGGCCTCACAAGGGTTTATGATATAGAAGGGGATAATTACATCTATTCCTCTTCCCTTACTAACTTTACGCTCCGGGTTTAAGTTTTGGTTTTTTTGTTTTCTTCTCGTTTATCTTTTTTTTTTTGGTTTTTATAGTTGACTTTGGGTTATATTTTTTATTGTAGCTACCTTATTTAATATTTTCTGTAGTGTGTTCAGCCTACCTTTGGGAGAAAGAACACCCCCCACTTTCACTGAGCACGGCTGGTCCTATAGGTAGCAAAGTCTCCTACAAGGTAGTGCCTTCATGAACCGTTACATAAATATTTGGCTCCCAACGTGGGGCAACAGCGAATTTTTTCGGTTATCGTTTCAATGAAAATTTGCGCGTTTCCGTAACTTTAGATAATTAATGTTATCATATATTTTCCATCAGAGCTGTTGTTTCATTTGTTTTTTTTCCATTTCACCGTGATGTCAATTATTGTTATATTTTTCTTTTGGGTTTTGGTTACATGGCTCGAATTACAATTGGAATAGGTAATTTTTCGTAATTGGGAAAACTGAACCGGTTGTAAAATGAACTATTTGTCTTTCTATAAGGTTAGTGGAAATTTCGTTGAGATTGTAATTTTGGTGTTTTTCGAGATTATTGATTTACTCACGAAAGCCTAACCACATTTTTTTTGTTTAATTTTATTTATTCTTCGTTCCGAACGAGTTGTGGTTTTGAGATATCGTTTTGAATGCGGTTTCAAACACGTTTTCTCTCACAAAAACTTCGGAATTTCGACGCTTCTTTTATTTTGGGATCTTGATTCGAGATGTTACTTTTGATTTTTCTAGTTGATCGTAAACTTGTTTCAAATTCAAAACATTATTTTTTTATTTTGTTTATTTTATTTTTGGCTGTGTTGTGTAAAGTTAGTATTTTTTTATAATTTATTTCCCCTAACTGTGATACCGAAACGAGTAGAGGACTTCATCATATATTGACAGTTTTTTTAGTATATATCTTTGAGGAAAATGCCTGTGACGAGAAGCCAGGATAATCTTTTGAATTTAAACGAACCGACAAATTGCAGTTTTACTGTAGATGTAGGTTCAAATAACGCAACCCCAGACAGACAAAGGCAAGGTCGGCCTAGGAAAACTCCTAGGACACAACCTAGAAATATTTCACCTAGACAGGACAGTGAATCACGGATTGATGAAAGGATTAACGACTCTTTTGTCGCCTTTCGACGTGAAATGTCCAATTTTGTTTCAAACGAGCTTAGGTTAATGTTTGAAAATATGAATACCCAGACGAGTAACAATATACCGGCAGAGACAAACAACCCCAATGTCAGTGACATGGGAAATCACCGACGTTCTTCGCGAGATGTAGGTAATACATCCCCGCGGCATAATACTTCGCATGATCCTTTCTATGCGGAGAAAATTTCGAATATTATTCGAAATTGGCGATTAAAATTTACCGGCCGTGACGATGAAAAGACAATTGATGAATTTATTAATCGAGTTAATGTACTGACAACTAAGAATTTGAGCGGAGATTTTGAAACCTTAAATATGTATGCTCACTGTTTATTCGAGAAGAAAGCGTTGGACTGGTACTGGCGGTTCCAGAGGGAAAATGATGACGCTGACTGGTCTACCCTGTCTAGAGCATTGAAACAAGAGTACAAAGGAGACTACAGTGATTATGACATAGAGGAGGACATTCGACGACGTAAACAGAGGACAAACGAAAGTTTTGATGACTATTGGGACGCGATTTCGAATTTGACGGACAAGTTAAAAACTCCACTAACGGACCAAAAGTTGTGTGAGACATTAAGACGGAACTTGAGAACCGAAATTCGGCATGAGCTTCTCCACATGGAAATTACCAGTGTTTCCCAACTTCGAAAGGAAGTGCGAAGGCACGAGAAGTTTATAAAGGAAACACATGGTTTTGATCAAAGAAGAAGTGCAAAAGCCAGGATTGCTGAGCTAAGCGGACCAGGTGAAGAGGACGGTTTTTCGGACATTGAGAACGAAGTTTGTAGTATTCAGCACAATGTAAAGTGTTGGAACTGCGACAAGACAGGACACATCTATGTAGACTGTATGGAGGCAAGACAGATATTCTGTTATGGGTGTGGTGCGAAGAATGTATACAAGCCCACTTGCCCCAACTGCAATCTTCAGAGCAACAAACAGGGAAATGGATTGCGGGATGTCCGTCGAAAATAGAACGGACATCCGACATCATAAAGACAAATAATTTACCCGGTATTTCAAAACTTGACAAAACCAACGATGACTTGGAAGAGACGGAAACTACACCGAACATACATCCCTTAATGCGACCATACCATGTACGTTTGGCTGAGTACGAGAAGGCTCGTGCAAGAATTTTCAATCAGCCAAAAAGGAAAATTAGATCTGCAAGGCGTATACGCGAGTACTATCGGAAATTCAGGTCGCTGAAACATTGCGTGATATCTCCCATCTTGAGTAAAGAACTTGACACAAGACCATATATTAATTTACAAGTTAATGACACTTTTTATTTGGCGTTACTTGATAGTGGGGCCAACAAGAGTGTGATTGGGGGACCTCTGGCGACTGAAGTTCGTAATGGTAAAGGCTTTAAAAAATGTTTGGGCAATGTTCGAACGGCGGACGGACAAAAGCAGGACGTAGTAGGAACAGTTACGTTGAGCATTACTTTTCAGGGACAGAATAAATCCTTTGAATTTTTAGTGGTTCCTTCCATCCAACAGAACCTTATTTGTGGTTATGACTTTTGGACCAAATTCGGACTCAAAATTTCAGTACCAACGATAAACGAACTTGACTGTACCCAGATAGATCCGGACAAGTGCAAATTAACTTACGACCAACAACAAAGGCTGGACAAAGTGGTGTCAGCGTTTCCCAACTCGGAGGTTGAGGGGTTAGGTTGTACTTCTCTGATACAACATACAATAGATACTGGTGATGCAAAACCAGTGAAGCAACGGTATTATCCGATTTCGCCAGCAGTTGAGAAGCAACTTGGGGGAGAGTTGGAGAGGATGCTGTCACTCGGAGTCATTGAGGAGGCACCTAATTCGCCATGGTCCTCTCCTACTGTTGTCGTTGCGAAACCTGGTAAGATTAGGATGTGTGTGGACAGTAGGAAACTAAATTCCGTGACTATAAAAGACGCGTACCCTATACCGAACATCGACGGACTTATTGCGAGACTTCCTCCAGTTCATTACATTTCAAAGATTGATTTGAAAGATGCCTTTTGGCAAATTAAACTGGAGGAAAGTTCTAGACCCAAGACGGCATTTACAGTTCCTAATCGGCCCTTGTACCAGTTTACAAGAATGCCGTTTGGACTGTGTAACGCACCGCAAACGTTGTGCAGACTGATGGACATGGTCATTCCGTACAATTTGAAATCCCATGTGTTTGTATACTTAGACGACCTTCTTATTGTTTCACAAAACTTCGACGAACATTTAACACATCTTATGGAAGTGGCGACTCAGTTGAGGAAGGCTGGCTTGACAATAAACGTGTCGAAAAGCAGTTTTGCATTATGTAGGGTGAAGTATCTAGGGTATGTTGTGGGGAACGGGACCTTACAAGTTGATGAAGATAAAGTTAAGGCCATACAGGACTTTCCACGACCAAAATCCATCCGACATTTAAGACGATTTTTAGGGATGACAGGATGGTACCGACGTTTTATACATGACTATTCGACAATAACATTTCCACTGACGGAACTTTTGACAAAGAAGAAAACCTTCGTGTGGACGGACGAAGCTCAGTCGGCGTTTGAGACTTTGAAAAATAAACTGACGACGGCACCTCTACTCATCCATCCGAATTACGATAAACCGTTCGTGTTACAGTGCGATGCGAGCACATATGGGGTAGGGGCCGTGTTGGCGCAAGAGGATGAGGAGGGGACCGAAAGGCCAATAGCTTTCATGTCCCATAAATTAAATAAGGCCCAGAGAAACTATACCATTACTGAGCTGGAGTGTCTCGCGGTGGTGATGGCAATTAAAAAGTTCCGAGCCTATGTCGAGGGTCAGGAATTCAAGGTGGTTACTGATCACGCAAGCTTAAAGTGGCTGATGAGTCAAAGGGACTTATCCGGACGGCTGGCAAGATGGTCCTTGAAGCTACAGGGATTTAAGTTTTCCATAGAACACCGTAGTGGAAAATACAACATTGTTCCCGATACATTATCTCGTGCCCATGAAGGAGAAGATTTTTTTGAGGCTATAGAACTTGAGGTACTACCATCTATTGACCTGGAATCTAGAGCTTTTGACTCGGAAGAATATAGTAAATTACGGACCGACTTTTCGGAATCAGGGTTACCGGACTTCAAAATTATGGATAAGTACATTTACAAAAGGACAGATTTTTCTACAGGACAGACAGACGAATCGAACTCATGGAAATTGTTTGTACCAACGGAACTAAGACGGGAGGTAATATATTCGGCACATGACATTCCAAATTCTTCACACGGCGGAATTGCCAAGACTATTGAACGAATACGGAGATACTTTTATTGGCCAAGACTGGTTACAGACGTTAGGGACTATATTCAAAATTGTAATTTGTGCAAAACGTCAAAACCTTCAACGTGTACACAGAGACCACCAATGGGTCAAATGGTTAAGACCGACCGACCATTCCAAAGACTATATATTGATTTGATTGGACCATTACCTAGAACTAAAAAGGGACATATAGGAATACTTATCGTTTTGGATCACTTTTCAAAATTTACATTTTTAAAACCACTGAGGAAATTTGTTTCGAAGGACATAATAAATTATTTACAGACGGACATTTTCGCGTGCTATGGAGTTCCGGAAACGATAGTGAGTGACAACGGTTCCCAGTTTAGGAGTAAAGACTTTGTTGATTTCCTGGGGAAATTGGGTATTCAGCACATGTTGACAGCGGTATACAGTCCCCAGGCTAACGCTAGCGAACGAGTCAACAGATCAATAAATGAAGCTCTACGGTCATATGTGCGAAGGGATCAGCGTGATTGGGATCTGTATATCAGCAGCATCAATTGTGCTTTACGAAATAGTGTTCATCAAACAATTGGCAGGACTCCGTATGAACTGGTATTCGGACAAAATATGCTAACGCATGGAAAGGACTACAAACTTTTGAAGAAACTGGAACTCTTGGCTGAAACGGACGTTGAAATTGAACGACAAGACGAGTTTACGCTATTACGGGACGAGATTAGGGAACTGGTTAGAAAAGCATATGACAAAAATTCTAGACTGTACAATTTACGGACGCGGACAAAGAATTTTGCTGTGGGACAAGAGGTGACAAATATTTATGTAACGGTTCATGAAGGCACTACCTTGTAGGAGACTTTGCTACCTATAGGACCAGCCGTGCTCAGTGAAAGTGGGGGGTGTTCTTTCTCCCAAAGGTAGGCTGAACACACTACAGAAAATATTAAATAAGGTAGCTACAATAAAAAATATAACCCAAAGTCAACTATAAAAACCAAAAAAAAAAAGATAAACGAGAAGAAAACAAAAAAACCAAAACTTAAACCCGGAGCGTAAAGTTAGTAAGGGAAGAGGAATAGATGTAATTATCCCCTTCTATATCATAAACCCTTGTGAGGCCCCCTCACACTGGTCAGAGACTTGCTTCACTGGGATCTAGGGAGCTGTAGGATCTTTCTGAATTGTCGGATGTCAAAATTCAATATCTAAGGAGTTTCATAAGAAGCTCAAACAGGTTTAACGACAGGGACTAGTAGGGAAATCTTTTACGGTCCCATGGTATCACAATGGACCTCAGAGTCTATGTGTGTTGACGTAAAACGTCAGCAGCCACTTACAACCTAACATAACTAACATAATCTGCAATAAAATTTCATATACAACGAACTTTTAATTAAACTTGTTCAACCACACCGTGCGTACTTTGACTTGACAGGGACCAGTCACTTTAACATGGCAATATTCTAGGACATGATTAATTGCCACCTTGTGCATTTAATCTAGACATCTTGTATAAAGAGCTGCAGTAATACAAATTGAAGCCATTCTCTTTAACTTCGTGCATAGATCACAATAACAGTATGCGCATAATACCTGAGCAGACAGCAGAATGGCAATCGTGTCTATATCTGATATTTATAGATTTTCAACGTGCATTTGATTCACTTCATTACTATATACATAAGACAAGCGATGTGTTGCAAAGGAATCCCAGAAAAAATTAGCAGACTTGTAGAATGTCTGTATACGGATGGTGCAACCGTAGTCAACATTCGTTCCATCAGTCAAGCCGCAGTCAAGTCCCTGGAGTCATTGTTTCTGTAAACAAGATCTGCCCTAACTGCTGCACTTTTAGTAAGATGGACATATGCATGTCTGGATTGTCTCTGTCCCAGGGCACAAATACTATAGAACACTTTGTCTGTCGTTGACTTGATTTACTGGGATCTAAGGAGCTGCACGATCTTTCTGATTTGTCAGATGTGAAAAATCAATATCTTCGGAGTTTTAAAAGCACCTAAATTGGTTTAACGGCAGGAACTAGCAAAGGAACCCCATTAAAGCGTTAGCAGCCACTTATAACCTAAACTAACGCCAAAAGTAGGGTCAAACGGTTCCTCCGTTTCCTAATTCCTCATTTTAAAGAAGTAGTATCAAATAGAGTTATATTATTCTTCCTTGTAAATAGGATAAGTAAGGTGTTATTAATACATTCTCTAACGCCACAGACTTATGCCCACCTCGAAAGCACCTAGTAGAAGTACCCAAACAAGTTGCTGGTCTTTCTTTTAACATTTTTCGCTTTAGACATCAACCTCTTGGGAAAGAACTAAGTTCGCAATGTCCTCGAGCCATCCTCAGTGACGGCGCTCTATGTATTGATTTCAGGACAGTTTAATATAAATTTTTAAAATGTCCTCACTCAAAGTCAGCAGTAGTCTGGAACATGTCACCTAAGACTGCTTTGGGGAAATGTCTCTTGTAGGTCATACGAAAATACAAAAAAATTTCGTATTTCCTTTTGTTTTTACTTTTATTTCTTGTCGAGAAATAACGGACGAATGGGGCCATGCTAAAATATCTGGTTACGCGACAAGAGGAAAATTCCCTTATTGTCACCAAGGCAAATTGAAAATGGATGAAACTTGAGAAAAGTCATATGAGCAGATTTGTGTGGCCATGCTACGATTTCGGAAGGACAAAATTCTTACTTTAACTTTCGAGAAAAGAATGTCGCATGTTGACACGTTTAACAACGGGACACTGTCTTGCCGGAAAACATGAATCTTATTACGGACGCAAGCTGTTGAAGGTGCAAGACTCCAGGCATTGAGGAGACCATTGAACACATGCCCGGCTTTGGCACGAACTCGAATATCAATTATAGGAAGTTCACAGTTCGAGACTTTCGAGGGAATAACTAGTATGGTCCTGAAAACTTCAAAAGCAATTCGGAATGAAGGTCAACTTATTTAGTTAACATCGATAAGCGAAAAAGTTTTTGTAGGGCTATGCGGAGTGCCGACCTGCCATACCTAACCTCACATTAGACTGGAATTAAATTGACACAGTTTTTTGACAAGAGGTTATAGCTGAAAATACTATAGAAAGACGAAATAATGAGTTAATTTGCAAATTTTCAAACAGATCTACTATTTTCAGAACTAAGAACGCTAAAATACGCTGCGGCCAGTCTTGCAGGACTTCCCATCGACCTTGTTATATTTGAACCTTTGTAATCTCTTACGTTCTGACCTATATAAAAAACTGTAATATCGGTAATTACCATACCAAGTAATAAAAGAAATTACCTAACAATAATACAAAAAAAAAAAAAACTACAAGCATAATACATGTTACCATAAAATCTCCAAATACCATATGTAACCATAAGAAACATGAACAAAAAAAAAATAAAGTTTAAAACATTTTATCAATGAAATAGATCTAATTTTGCATTAATGTAGTTTAACATCAAAGACTACTAAAACCGCCACTGCACTCCAACTTAAAAAACATACTGGAACTTAACTGCAACTGGCTACAATTTTCTGATTATGTACTCCCCAAATATGCATGTGTTTGTGTGTGTAGTACTTCATGATCCTAGACAGACATTAAAACCAGTTAGTTTTTTAATATATTAAAATCTAAAGTCATCTAATCTATTACAATTGTAGTATTTTGGCCAATGTTATGAATACATAGTAAGTAGGTACAAGAGATATTTACCAAAAGTAATTGCCGGTTATTTGTGTACAGATCTACATTTATTTAGAAGTTGGAGTTTGCTATGGTGTGGCATGTTGCAGGAACAAAAAAAAAAACAAATAAAAATGTTAAATTCGGCCTTGCCGAATTTATGAATACCCTCCACGTTGTAAAAAATATTATTGCATATATAATTGCCAAAAAAAATCCGCAAAAAAAAATATTTTTGGGGATAAAATAAAATTTTTGGGGTTAAAATATGATTGTTCTTATTTTAATACCTTTCGATATCCAATTCTGTTTACATATGTTAACCAGCAGTCAAACTAAAGCATTTTGTATTTTTAGGTTATGTCGAATATAACAAAATGTTCAAGCTGTCCTTAACTTTTAAACTGCTGGACCGATATCGTTTGAGTGCAATACCTAACTTCACAAAGCATCTACAAGTAAATATGATAGGTTAGGTTGAAAGTGGCTGCTATGGTTTTATTTCGGCATACATAGACTCTGAGGTCCGTTGTGATACCACGGGACTGTAGTAGGTTCTCCTACTAGTCCCTGCCGTTAAACCAATTTGTGTTCCTTATGAAACTCCTTAGATATTGAATTTTGACAGCTGGCAAATCAGAAATATCGTGCAGCCCTTAGATCCCAGTGACGCAAGTCTCTGACTAAAAAGTGCCGGGCAATGGCAGATAAAGTGTTCGATAGTTTCCAACTCCTCCTCATCCGTGTCCGGTAATTACAGGAAATGTAGCCGAAATATCTCCACTTGGCAGCGAAATCAGCTTTAATTTAAGAGAAGGTAAAATTTGTAATGTAGTCTCACACGTCCAGCCCATCTCTGATAAGTCTCCGTCGCGGAACGAAGCCGTAGATTTTGTTTCCAAGTTTCTGGAGGCATACAAGCACTTTCCAATTCTGTTGGAACTTGTCTTGCAAGCTCATCGGCTTTGCAATTCCCTGGAATGTATCTCTGCCCTGCCACACGTATGAGTCGTATGTCAAACTGCTTGGCCACTTCGTTTTAATACGTGCGGAGTTAAGGGCAGATCTTGTTGGCAGAAACATTAACTCCAGGGACTTTAGGGCGGCTTGACTGTCAGAATAGATGTTGACTGCGGTTGTAGACAAGACATTGCAACTCAACCAGTCAGCCACCTCCTTTATTGCCGCATCTCTGCCTGGAAAACACTGCAATTATCTGACAATCTTCGAACCAGGCTCAACTCGAGCTCTCCGAATAGTTTCCAAAGACCACTTGTTGGTGTGGGAAAATATGATACTTTGCAGTCATACCTGCGAAATATTTTGGCCGAGCTCACCATTTTAACACACAGAGAGATATCACTAGAATCAACGGAATCGGCTCTTCTCGAGCCGTTGGTACCACCGTTGGTACCACCGAGAGATCGCTTTCGGTAAGGGAGTACACTATGGTGACCTTCCTTGGTATAGATGTGGCTTTTAGTAACGTCATCTCAGGCTCGATAATTGTGACATTGTCTGGTTTGAGAGTGAAGCGTGGGATCATTTTAATGTTGGAAAGTCTGATTCCCAATAGACGTATAACGTCTGAATTGGGAGCGTCTGTCATATCTCGATTTGTCAATAGGGGCACACCACAGGTAGATTTTCTTTTGCCGCTTCTTTGGAATCTGGCACTGAATTCAATGCTGATATCTCCAGAAGCACGTGGTTGTCGTGTTGTCGCATATGTTGACGATGTCACGATATCGGTAAAGTGAAAGCGCATTGAAGGACATTCTTCAGGGTTCTCTGAAATATCTGTATAAATGGTCAAGAGACTGTGGTCAAGTAAAAGAGAGATTGTCTTGTTTACAAGGAAAAATAAGATTTCTGCTTTCCATACTATTTCTCTGGACGTCACTAAAATTGCCTTCTCAGGTGGAGCCAAGTATCTTGGAGAATTTCTAGATAAGAAGTGGAATTTCAGGAGTAATATTAAGGAAAGTGTGAGAAAATCTACGATTGCTGTATATTCCTGTAAAAGAGTCATTGGAAAACGATGGAACTTTAAGCCTAAACTCTCTTTATTGGATTTATACAGCAGTGGTGCGTATAAATTCTGCTGTATGGAATCGTTGTTTGGTGGCTAGCTTTAGATACAAAAGGAAACTGTGTCTTTATCACGAAGGTACAGCGAATGGCCTCGATATGCATCACTGGTGCTCTTCGTACTACACCTACGGCTGCATTAGAAATTCTCTACCATCTGAAACCATTGGCTAGGCAGTATGTGGCTACGTCGGAAATTCGACTGAATAGCACACTGCAATGGAAGATCAGCGATTGTTGCCATATCGTGATATTGAAGAAGATAACAATACAACATAATCTGGACTGTGCTCCCTCTGTGAGCCTCTGGCTCGAAGATTGCATTATCATTGCAGTGTTTACCAGGCAGAGATTCTGGCAATTAAGGAAGTTGAGCTGCAATGTATTGTCTACAATCGAAGTCAACATCTATTCTGACAGTCAAGCCGCGGTTAAGTCCCTGAAGTCAATGTTTCTGTAAACAAGATCTCCCCTTAATGCCTAACGTCTTTAAATGAGATAGCCAAGCAGGTTGACAAACGACTCATATGGGTCCCAGGGCACAGAGACATTCCAAGGAATTGCAAAGCCGATGAGCTTAAAAGACTGTGAACTATCTTACTGGTTGCAGCATAATTGGAATGTGTTGGTATGCCTCTAGAAACTTGCAAGAAACATATACAGCTTAGTTACGCAACGGATACTAATCAGAGATGGGCAAATGGATGGGCGTGTGAGACTTTACGACATATTTGGCCATCTCTTAATTAGAAGTGCACAAGTGAGCTGATATCGCTTCCAAGTGGAGAGATTTCGACGCTGGTTAATGTAATTACCGAACACTGTCTCATAGGAAAGCACGGAAAGCAAGTTGAATATGGAGGACTTAAAAACTATCGAACACTACCATTGCCCGGCACTTTCTGTTCAGAGACTTGCTTCACTGCGATCTAAAGACTTTCTCTAGTAGAGAGCTGCACGATGTTTCTGATTTGTCGGATGCAAAATTCAGTTTCATAAGGAGCAGGGACTAGTAGGGGAACCTATTACATTCCCTTGGTATCACAACGGACTTCAGAGTATATGTGTACTGACTTAAAACGTCAGCAGCTACTTACAACCTATCCTAACCTATTACTAGAATGTCTTAGATTCGATGACTGATCAATAATAATCGATGAGTTACAAACGCAATGAGAAACCTAGTGTAGGCAATAAGTTGAGGTATAAAAAACTAAGCTAAAATCTACAAATCTACTTTAAACAACAAATCTCTTGTTGTTGCAAACGCATTAAATGCCAGGCACTATTACTTACACTATTCATTCAATATACTATGTACGTGTATGCAACAAAAGCCAAACCAAAAAGGCTACAAAGGGTATCTTTAAACCAGATCAAAAACAAAAAGTTAAACGCGTGCCAAAAAATATTGTATTCGTGTCCATATGGACCAAACTTCACAATGATGATCAAACAAGATATTTCGGAGTAAGAAACACAGACTATCATTCTTACAAATACAAAAAAGTGTATATGAGTCTAAACAAAACGCATGTAAAGAAAATCACATTTCTTTGCAGGAACAAAAAAGAATGGAAATTGTATAGAACAGGCATACCATCTAGATTTATAACAAAGATAACATTTAAATGCTATTCAAATTGAAATTGTTGTATTTTACATGTACTATGAGGGTGATTGCGCTTAGTTTAACTTAGATTCCATGTTTGCGGACCACAAAAAAAATACTACTACTTTAATTGCTTTCCAAGCATCCATTAACAGCAAGCCACATACAAAGAGTTAGTACAGTAGTTTCATAAACACATTTTGGAAATTTTAAATCTAAGCAAGGAAAAGGTGTGGCTGATGATGGGAACGGATCCAGGGGAGACTATAAGATTTCTCCTCCACCAAAACGATTTCAATACAAATAAAAAAAATTATAGCCGGCCATATACCCTACACCAGTGTTTTACGGAATATGTGTCCAAA
The DNA here is from genome assembly GCA_963921195.1 of Pegoplata infirma. NCBI lineage: Eukaryota > Metazoa > Arthropoda > Insecta > Diptera > Anthomyiidae > Pegoplata > Pegoplata infirma. Next base: position 97,180,684 of record OY992536.1, read on the forward strand.
GTCCAAACATGGACCGAGTTGATCTATATTTCGTTAGACCTTTAATTGGTGTTAAAAACTAACACAAACCAAATTTAAGCGAAATTGACTTACTTTTGTTGCCAATAGACCGATTAAACTGAATATGGGGCGAAATTTTTATATGGGGTCTGAGTCCAAAAATGGTCTAATTACATTCAAGTTTGAAAGGGTACCGAAGTGCACGTTAAACACTAATTAACAAAATTTTAATAAATTTTGAGGAAATTATGTTGTGTTATTTTTACTAACAATTCAAAAAAAAATACCTACGCAAACATTAAAAATTAATGATTTCGTAGGTTATTTTAACAATTTTTCTATTGAATTTTATTTTAAAAAAATGTTAATAAAATTGTTGAGGAATCGATCCCGCAATCAACTACATTCTGGCCAGACACTCGACCCATCGTGCCAACAGAAAGTTGTGTATTTTTCGTATACATAAGAAGAGTCTAAATCTGAGAATTTTTTAATAGAAGAAATTCTTCCTACTTATAAAATATCAGATGTTGAGACATTGTTCGTGAAAAAAATATTTTTTATAGGGAAAATGTCTCAGAATATAAGAAACATTTTTCGTATAGAAAAATTTTCAGATTCTATGAATTTTTTTTTTTCACAGAAAAAGTCTCAGATTCTGATACCTTATACTATAGAAAAAGTCTCATATTTTAAAGCATTATTGGGATATTTTTCCTATAGAGAGGTCTCTGATTATTAGATTTGTTTCGTACTGAAAAATTTTAGATTCTGAGATCATTTTTCTATAGAAAAGTCTTATTCTTAGACCTTTTCCAATAGAAAGAGTCTCAGATTCTCAGACCTTTTTCCTAATGAAAAAATAGAAAAGTCTTAAAGTCTGTCACTTTTTCCCTAAAGAAGAAGTGACAGATTCTATAGCAAAAGTCTCAGATTCTAAGAAATTTTTCCTTTACAAAAAGTCACAGATTAAAGTCAAAGACCTTTTTCATTCAAAAAAATTATCAGATTCTGAAATATTTTCCTATTCTAAGACCCATTTCCAATAGAAAAAGTCGGAGATTCTGTGACCATTTCCTAAAGAAAAAGTTCCAGATTCGGAAATGTTTTTCCTATAGAAAACGTATCAGATTTTAAATCCTTTTTCCTATAGAAAAAGTCATAGATTCAGAGACCTGTTTCCTATAGATTTTAAGACCTGTTTTGATAGAAAATGTCTCAGATGAGACTATTTTTCAACTTTAAGACCTTTTTCATTTTAAAAAAGACTTGGATTCTGAGACATTTTTCCTTAAAATAAGTCTCAAATTCAGAAATTCCGAGACCTTTTTCCTAAAGAACAATTCTTCTGCGCCTTTTAAGACCTTTTTCACATAAAAAAATCTCAGATTTTGGGCATTTTTCTTTAGAAAAAGTTCATTTTTTATATAAACCAAATTAATATCCTGTAATATTTTTTATGTCAAAATTCATAATAAGATTGACAGATTTTTTTACAGAAAATTTTCAGATTAACTCACTTTTTCCTTTAAAAATTTAAAAATTGTTCTCTATTAAAGTTTTCAGATTTTTTTTACGAAAAATTTTTGGATTTCGAGATTTTTTTCCTTCGGAAATTTTTTTAGGAAATTTCTTCTTTCGTTTTTTCTTCCTTTTCCTTTTTTTTTTTTTCTTTTTTTTCGTTTTTTTTTTTTCGAAATTTGACATGCGGAGGATGAAATTTCCCCTTTCCCCACCCCTTGTACCCGCGCATGCTTGATACAAACATGTTTTTATATTTCCATAAATAATTTTTTTAATTTTTTGTCTACAAAAAAATAACCAACACAAGTAGGTGAAAACTAATGACAAAAATCATTCAAAATTAAAGAAGAGTCACTTATTTTTACTTACAGAACAAAAGTAAATGTCTTTAAAAATTTAAATGAAAGTCTTTATTTTTTATGTTGTTATTTTTGAAACAAAGAACTGAAACTGAACATTGAAAAAATGTTTTTTCTTTTAAAAACGACAAAACGTAAAACTTTTTAAATAAAATACAAACAGTGAATAACATAATTTTTTGACTGTACCCTCTATCACTAAAGTAGAGGGTATAAAAAGGTACTTACTGAGTAGGGGACATCCCCTTAGTGTTGGCTCAAAGGAAAAAAGTAGACTCGACTGAATAGGTATGGTTGGGCTAATTGCATAGCACTCTTCAACATGATTTTTAGCCAATTGAACTACTGTGCAACTTTGTACAAATGAATTGATAATATTATTGTTGTTGTAACGGCAAAAACTACAACATTTTTAGTTAATTCATGGTATGGTAATTTGATCTAGAGGCGATTTGTATATTTCGTATTTAATCCGCAAACAAACTATCATTGATTTTAATTCTTGTTGCTTTTTTATTTTTTTTTGGTTCCTACAACTTACAAGAATGAGAAAGATAATAATAGTCAGTTGTAGTCGAACATATGATGACCTACAAAATTTTTTCGAAAACAGAAATTTTGTTTTTGAATCACTTATACTAAGATTTTCCGTGAACAAAGTAAATCTAAATCTAATAAGATTTTATTAATTTATAACTCTTCCTGTTTTTATGCACTTTCTTGTAGAGTTTTTGCAATATTTTTGAAGCACAATTTAAGGAAAGCATTCTGTACACAGAATCAAGCGTTTGCGACATCTTTTGTGTTTTACCTGAACTTTTTTGTCGGTATTTTAAGTATATTGAAAGCACACTTTGCCCAATTATACAAATTCAGAAATAGTTGTCTAAGAAATGTTAGTCAATCAACGCAAAATAAATATGCTATCAATTTGTTACAAACCTTAAATAAAATTTAAATTTTCAAGTAGGGTATATTTATAGTTTAAAAGTTGGTTTTATTGATTTAACATTCTGATGGCACTAGTTGTTTGCATGCAATATTTCTTAAACAACTCTTTTAGTTGAAATTATCTTTAAAAGGTTTTTCTTTATCAAAAAGGATTTTATTAAATCTTCTTCTATTATTGCTAGAGATTCTAAAAAAAAAAGATTTACTTTAGGATAAGATAAAAACCTATAAAAGTTGCTAAAACGTAAATAATGTTATACATAAGTGTTCTAAAAACACATATAACAAGTAAAAAAGTTAAATTTGGCCTTAACGAATTAATAAATACACTCCACAATGTAGAAAAAATTAAAAAATGGTGAAAAGGAATTCTTGTGAAAAAATTTTTGTTAAAAAAATTTGTTAAAGTAACTTATTTCGAGAAAAAAATTAAGCCGCTGAACCGATATCTGTGTAATATTTTGGCCGAAATCGTCATTTCAACAGACAGAAACAAGCAGATGTGATCTACTAGACAACCGAGTACTGCTAACACAAATTCAGGCTCTAGGGATAAGTTCACTTATCTCATCAGAACATTTTCCATGGTAATGTCGACAGAACAAAGTCACACAAGCACAATTTTGTTTGCGCGATACGAAATTTTATATATTTTTAAACACGAATAAAGCGAAAACGAAACAAGCTACAACATTTTTGATGACAGTTTTGGATTCTACATGTCCATTTCATTCATATAAAATCCACCCCAAGTTTTTGGAATTAACGCAATAATATACAACAGAAGAGACACAAAAACGCCAATAAATTGCATTTTTTTAATTTCGAACGCGAATATCTCGAAAACTAAATGCTCTAGACAAATTTGGAGGGCGGATTTGGAATTACAAAAAGGAATTACAAAGCATGTCCTATCTTGTGGCTATTGCTTAAGAAAAAGTTGCAAAGCAGCTTTAAAAACCACTAAATACGCAGTTTTATGTAGTTTTCACACGCGAATAACTCGAAAATGGAACGTGCTAGATAATTTTGAATTTACTATAAAATTTGTTTGTGTTAACTTTTGAATACGTTACAGTGGAACTACAGGAATTTCTAAATCAGAGATTTTTGGAATCTTTAAACGCGAATATCTTAAAATCGGTGGATCCTAGAATAATTTTGAAAGCAGTTCACTCATTTGTATTTTTAATATTGAAGGTTTTTATTTTTTGCAACTAAAACGCGATTTTTGCAAAAAGTGCTCGATACTTACATTGATAATCATCAGTGCCCTCTTTTGGGCACGGGCGAAGAGTTCCAAGATAGACTTTGAAACCCGTTTCCATATATGGGAGTTGTATTTCTTATTCGGTCGAATAAAGGTGGGATAATTTGTAAAAAGATCGGATGAGATGAAGCACATCTTACACAGCTTTGAAAAAAATCGAGACCCTTGAATGCTTCTTTTGACACTTGAACAACGTTCTGATTCCAACGGACATAACAATGAACTTTCATGAGATAAGTCTTGCATGATTTCAGAAAACCAAGACGCTTAAATGCCTATTTCGACACTTGAAATACGTGTTTATTCCAACGGATTCCTCAATACTAATACTTATCCCTAGATACAGATGACAATGCAAATTCCAGAGAGCGGCAGTTGGTTAACATTGGGTCTTTTAAACGAGAGAAGTCATTACAGACACGATTCAAAGGAATTGAAAATACACTCAAAAAAGTATGTCGGTAAAATCAACTACAAAAGACAGTTGTTTTGACTACATTTTGTTGTTGAAAAGGCGTCCACTACATATTACGGTAAAAACAACTGAACATGTCGTTGTTTTTAACTATTGATTTTCAACTACAAAATGTAGTAAAAACTACTACAAAACTGTTTAATACAGTTGTTTTTACAACAATTGCCTGAAATTTTATTTAAAAAATTTCTTAAACGTTTAAATGATTGATATTTATTTATTTAAAAAGCAATACAATTCAGTTGGTTGTATAGAATTTCGACATGAAATTAAAATTTTTTGGTGTATTTATCTGGAATTATAAAAGAAAAAAAATTATATTAATAAAATGTTAAACAAAATAAATTGATTGTATTTACCTTTGTTTTTTTAATAGTTTATTTCAAATTTTCACCGCTACTGATTAAAATTTGTCTGGAATAAAAAAAAAAAAAGAAATGCTTTGGTAGAATTGATTTATAAAAAAAAAAATAATTAATTTGCAATGTTTCAAAAGGTATGTACCTGTTTTGTTGTGTATACAAAGAAAAGAAAGATGGCACGCAGGCAACCAAGCCGACAAGAATTTTTTTGTTTTTTTCCGATTGGTTTTTACGCACGCTTATGTGAGCGCTATATTATACACACTTGCTATCTCATTTATCCACTTATTTTCTTTCGCTCAAGAATATTTTTCCAAAAACATATTTTTTGTTATAATTAAATTTAATAAATTGTAATTTAATTTATTTAGATATTTTTTATTTGGTATAAAAATAATTCCTTCCGCATCCCGCACGACCAACTCGTTCGACACATTCGTTTGCAATAAAAATTTCTAGAAAAAAACGAGTTTTAGAAAAAAACTAAAAACAACTACATAAATCAACTATTGCTACAGTGTGGTATATTTTTTGTAGTTATTTTTTGAAACTACTACAAAAAAAAGTTGTTTGAGATTTTTTCATACAAAAACGACCGAAATTGTAGTTAAAAACAACAGTTACTACTTACTACATAAACGACCGTCATGTAGTAACTGCAATAATTTTCTGAGTGTATCTAGACTAACCCCTTTACTCACACCAAAATGGTGAAGGGATCGACTCAGATAAAAACTCCAACAGATCTTCCGTACACTCAAAAAAATAAACTGGTAAAACGCCTGGTAAAATGCCTTGTAATCCCGTTCTACCAATATTTATCAATTTTCCTTGTTTTTTAACAAAAAATCTTGTACTTTGCTCAAACGAGAACTACAATTTTATTGGTAATTTTACAAGTTTATTTTCGAAATTGTATTCTACTATTTTGAAAGGTTATTTTACAAAAAAAAAACTGTAATTTTACAACAAAGTTTTTATTACGAGGATTCTAGTTGAATTACAATAAAACTGTTATTTTAGAAAAATTATGTTACACTCAAAAAAAAAAGTGAACTAAAATCTGGGAAAATTAACTTAATTTTAAGAAAAAGAGGGAATGATTTGGCTCCAAAGATTTTTTTTCTTGGTTTTAGTTCATAATTTTCCCAAAAATAAGGAAAACGAAGTTAATTAGTTTTAAGCCAATTTTAACTACACCCAAAAAAATACGTGGGTATTCAATACTAAAAATTTAACTAATTTTAGTCCAAAAGGACCTAGTGCAGAAATTGGTAACCAATACTAAAATTTTTAACTAATATTAGTCAAAACCAGTAGAAATTACTAATGTTAGTACTTTGAAGATACTAAAATTAGTAACCAATTAGTAGATTTTGGTACAATATCACTTACTAAACCTTTTACTGTAGAATTATTTTGAGTGTAGAAAATAGGAAAAATTATATTACACTTAAGTTCATTCACATTTTAAAACTGGATTGGGTCTAGACCCTAGACCCATGGGTTCGGACCCCATGGGTCCAGCCCCTTGTTAACTCAAGACCCCGGTCATTTAAGGGTCCCCATAGATTTTGACCCAAAATTTGTGTCCGTTTCGCTCTAACTTGCTTAGATTTTGAGATACGGTAATAAGGGTTCTGATAGGGTCTTGAGAATCTTAAAAACTGGATATCTCAAAAACTGTTAATCGGAGGGCTTTCGGGTATTTTGCGGAAGTGTTCTACGAGTCATGAGCTACAAAAATGCCGTTGGACTTTTTCTCGTGTTGGCAGTATTTACCGAGATATGTGCATATATAAAATCTCGGGAATTTCAAATTTTAGATCTAAATTTAGGGTCTAGAGACCCCGACAGATATGCAGAGCTAGGCTATTCCATATTTTTCCTTGTAGTCTTTCTTTTGAAAATTTCGTCCGTTTCGCTCTATCTCGCTTAGTTTTCGAGATATCGCCATTTTGAATTTTTAACTAAATTCTAAGACGTTATTTACTAAATTCTCAGAAATTATTAACTAAATTCTAAGAAATACACTTCCTCAATTCAAAGAAGAGATTTAGTAAATTTTAACTAAACTTGAACTAAATTGTTCTTTAAGAAATATGTCTTAAAAATAAAGATACGTTTCTTAGATTTGTGGAAAATTTATTTGGCAGTAAGAATTTTTTTCCTAATATTTAAAAATTACATTTAAAGAAAACTATGAACTACTTATAAGTAAATGAACTAAACTTTTTTCCTCATAGTTAAGAAAATTTCTCATTTTTTAGTTAAATTTTACTAAATTTTAGGAAAATTCATGATAAATTTTTAAAGACATTTTTTCGTCAATTTTAGTTATGTCTTTTTTCAGTGTATACGAGGACTTACATATGTTGTTTAAAAAAAAAAAAAAAAAATTTTTTTTATTTTTTTTATTGAAAAATATTTAAAAAAAAAGTTGACAAAATTTTGAAAAATTTATTACGAGGATTCTATTTAATTTACAAAAAAAAAACAGTTATTTTACAAAAATGATTTTATTACGAGGATTTATGTTGTTTAATAAAATTTGCTATTTTACCAATTTTTGGCGCATTCAAAATTACGATGAAATCCTCGTAATTTTACGAGAATTTTACCTACCTCCTATTTTACGAGAATAGCCTCGTAAAATCGCGAGATTTTTTGGTAACTTTACAAGGTTTTTTTTTTTTTGAGTGTAGATCGACCGCTGCGGAAACCATGCCGTCGATAATTTTAAAGTGAATTGCGATATAAGGTCTCGAAAATTTTTTAACCGGAACGAACATGATTCCGGGGTAAAGGGAAATGTCAGCTTAATAATAATTAAATAAGTGAAATTATCAATTTTATAAGTGACTTCTCAAATGGCATCCCCAAATTATACAAAGAGAAGTTACAAATTATCTGTTAATGAAAACTATTGCAGAGGATCAATAAACGTTTGTGGAATTTCAATAATTTAATATTTCTTTTTGAAATTCATAAGTTAATCTTTAATATCACTTTCAAAATAAACCTCCCAAAAAAATTCCTTATATCATACTGTGATATTTAAAAACCTGACAATACATGTCATACATTCAGACAGTTTATGGAATTGATTACATGTGCCACACATGTAAAATATGTAACATAAACAATAAAATATAAAATTTTTTGAAATTTAAAGTCTATTATATTTAGGAAACCTATATTTTAATGTTTCAATGATCATACTCAACTCATTCATACATATTTTACAAATGATTTAAAATTCCATATTTTATAGCCCAACGAACCAACCAACGGAATGGACGACATGATTGCTTTATGCTTCAGTGCAGCAGACAGCAATATACATACACTCAAAAAAAACCTTGAAATATAACAAGATTTTTTTTTGGCTACCAATAGTTTTGTAATTTTACAAGCTTTTTACCAATGAAATTGTAAATTTACAATTTTTTTGACGCGATAAAACTTACAAGGACTTCTCTTCTTACAGACTTTTTAGCAATAAAATTGTAAATTTACAACTTTTTTGTAAAAAAACCTTGGAAATTTGAAAAATTACAAAAAAAATTGTAAAACTACAAAAAAATGTAAATTTCGATCGAAAATTTTTTGTTAAAAAACAAGGAAAACTGCCATATATTGGTAAAATGGGATTGCGAGACTTTTTCTAGTAATTCAACTGTTTTTTTTTTGTGTGTACACACATTTGTATGTAATATATTTGCAACAAACTTAAATGAAGTACGAATATATAGTATGTAAGTATACAATGGTATGAGTATGTCCAAATTTATTGAGACCCATGTGATAAATAACAATTTGCGTTTTATGAGTCCAGTTTAAAATAAATTTGTGTGTTGAAAATAAATTTTCACCAAAAACCACCTCGTGAATGAGTACTAAATGTGTAAGTGTGGCTGGCTAGTTGGTTTAACTTGATCAGTGGTGGTGGTATTTTTTGTATGAGTACTGGAAGGGAATGTATGCCGAGAAGAAGAGATGGATTTAGAGACGAAATCTATATATATCAGTTATTTGTGGAGGCTGGAAGAGATTTTGCTCAATTTCCGCAGAAGGATTTCAAAAGCAAAAATGTCAACTAAGTAAGTGTCTGACTGACTCCCTTATGATGAAAATTTCTTCGGACAGTTCCAAAAAGTCCAACGGCTAATGGGTCTAATTATCACTGGCGCCCTAAAAACAACATCAGCTGCATCCATCGACACAATATTGCATCTGCTGCCAATTGACGTCTTTGCTAAGGGTGAGGCATATAAGGCATTAGCCTGGCATTTTAAACTTATGTGGTACAAATTTGAGGTCAATCAGATTAAATTATCCCTTGGCCACCGCACAGTGGCTTAAAATCACTTTTCATTGGCCAAAACTCTGTAACTTTTGAACCATGCGCGGGTGCAAGGGGGAGAAGGGGAAATTCTCCCCCTCCCAAGACCAAATTTCAAAAAGAAAATTAAAAGAAAAAAATTAAAAAAAGAAAGAAGAAAAAAAGAAAGAAAAAAATTTTCAAAAAAAATCTCGAAATCAAAAATTTTTCATAGAAAAAAAATCTGAAAATTTTTATAGGCAAAATTTAAAAACTTTTTAAAGGAAAAATGTGACTTAATCTGAAAATTTTCTGTGAAAAAATATCTGTCACTCTTATTATGAATTTTGGTATAAAAAGATGACTTAGAATGTTTTTTTTTTTTTTGTATAGAAAAATGTTACAGGATCTTAATATGGTTTACATAAAAAATGTTTGTCTACTACATAGGAAAAGGTAAAATATCTTAAAATCGTAAAAATGTTTTTTTCAGAATGTCTTAGAATCGGTCACAGAATTTTAGACTTTTTCCATAGAAAAAGGTACAAAAAAACTCTAAAATTTTTCACATCCTCAAACATTTTCTTTTTCGGATTTTTTTTCCAAATTCTAAAAGTCTCCGAATCTGAGACTTTTTCTATAGGAAAAACCTCTCAGAATCTAGAATCCAAGACTTTTTCTATAGGAAAAAAGTCTCAGAATCTGTGACTTTTTCTTTAGGGGGGGAAAGTGACAGAATTTTATACTTTTTTTATTTAAGAAAAAGCTCGCAGAATCTGAGACCTTTTCTATGGGAAAAAGGTCTGAAAGTCTGAGACTTTTTCCTTACACTCAAAAAAAAAAAAACTTGTAAAATTACAAGAAAAACTTGTAACTTTTTTTTGTTTGCTGCCTCCTATTTGACAAAAATTCCTAGTAATTTTACAAGCTTTTTACCAATAATTTTGTAATTTTGCAAGGTTTTTACCAATAAAATTGTAAATTTACAAATTTTTTGACACGATAAAATTTACAAAGAGGTTTCGTAATCTTACTAGATTTCTTGCTACCTCCTATTTGACGAGAATTCCTTGTAATTTTACAAGCTTTTTACCAATAATTTTGTAATTTTACAAGCTTTTTACCAATAAAATTGTAAGTTTACAGTTTTTTGGCGCAATTAAAATTACAAGGAATTCTCGTGAATTTACTAGATTTTTTGTAAAATTATCTTGGAAATTTGTAAAATTACAAAAAAAAATTTTAAATTACAAAAAAATGTAAATTTCGATCCCAATTTGTTTAGATTTTTAGAAATTTGTTATAGAAGAATTTCTATTAAAAATAAGTAAAAAAGTTAAATTCGGCCTTGCACCAATTTCAAAAAGATTATTGCAAACAACTTTATTTAAAAGGAAAAACCTTGGGAAAAAAATAATTGAAAAAAAATTTCCGCGAAAAAAAATCCGCGGCAAGAAATATGTTCGTACTTGTTTAAATACCATTCGGTGTTCAATTATGTTCACATATTTCAATCAGCAGCCGAATTAAAGCATTTTGTATTTGTAGGTTATGTTGAATGTATACACTGAAAAAAAGACATAACTAAATTTAAGGAAAAAATGTCTTTGAAAATTTATTATGAATTTTCCTAAAATTTAGGCTAACTATGAGGATAAAATTTTAGTTCATTTACTTATAATTAGTTCATAGTTTTCTTTAAATGGATTTTTGAAATATTAGGAAAAAAATTCTTTCTGCCAAAGAAATTTTCCACAAATCTAAGAATCGTATCTTTATTTTTAAGACATATTTCTTAAAAAACAATTTAGTTCAAGTTTAGTTAAAATTTACTAAAAAAAACACATCATCGTATTTCTCTTCTTTGAATTGAGGAAGTGTACTTCTTAGAATTTAGTTAATGACTTCTGAGAATTTAGTAAATAACTTCTTAGAATTTAGTTAAAAATTCAAAATGGCGATATTTCGAAAACTAAGCGAAATAGAGCGAAACGGATGAAATTTTCAAAAGAAAGAAAGACTACAAAGAGAAATATGGAATAGCCTAGCTCTGCATATCTGTCGGGGTCTCAAGACCCTAATTAGAACTAAAATTTGAAATTCCCGAGATTTTATATATACACATATCTCGGTAAATACTGCCAACACGAGAAAACGTCCGTGCAATACCAAACTGCTCAAGAGAACTTCCAATAAATATGTTAAGTTTCATTCGTCTCCGTGTAATATTGTGGCCGTGATCACTATTTCCACAGACAGACAGACGGACATCGCTAGAATGTCTTAAAATCGATCACTGATCAATTATATATACACTTTATGGGGTCCTAGACCGATATTTCGATGAGTTACAAACGGAATGACATACTTATATATACCCTCTATTACTAAGTGAAAAAAATTCTTATTTTTCCCTTAGAAAAATTCTAAAGTTTCTCCTATATAAAATATTCCCAAATAAATCCTATAGAAAAATTATATATTCTATCCTAAAGAAGAATTCTTCAATTTTTTCGAAAGACATATTTTTTCATGTAGAAAAAATCTAATATTTCGGGACATTTTTCCTTTAGAAAAATTTAAAGATTCTCAGACATTTTTCATTGAAAAAAATTCTCAAATTATTTCGTTTTCATTTTCACTTTCCTTTTTTCCTCTCCATTCCTCTTTTTTCCTTTCCTTTCTTTTTTCTTTCGATTTCGGTTTGGTGGGTGAAATGTCCTTCCCCCCCTGTGGATCCGCGCCTGACTGGAATATATCGACGGCTCCATTCTAAAACATGCTAAGTCTAAATAGCTAGTTTTGAGATAATCGCCTTCAAAGTTTTTTAACGATATCTCGGGAACGGTATGAGATAGAACCTTTAGACCTTTTGTGTTCGAATCACAATTGTAATAGGATTTTTTTTAAATTTTATAAATTTGTAGTAGATTAAAGTAACTTGCAATGATATTCTAAGTTCAGATAGAATGTTTTAATTTGGAAAAAATTTAATATTGAAATTCTTTTTTACTACTAAGAAAGAACACTTAGCATAAAACAAAAATAGAATGAACACTTAGCATAAAACAAAAAAATTAAAATATCGAAACATATCATGCTAAGTATACTTAAAACATTTTCAAAGGAAGTTTTTTTTAAACTTTTAAAATTATACATATAACATTTGTGCTTATAACTTTCGATAGGATAGTCCAATCAATACCAAAATATTTAGTTAAGAAACGACGAATTTAGAAATGCTACTCCCAACAAAACATGTTATGTCGACTTAGCATGTTATGGAATGGGACCGTCGATATTATTGCATTGGTGACACTAAATATGACTTTATTTTGTATAAATTAGACCTGTAGATTCCAAATCTTTTTAAATTTTTTTAACGCGTACCGTTTTTAAGGATCTGTGAAATCCGAGTTGCATAGTGGATGTTCCACTAGCAACCTAGTTGAGGAATTCGATCGGATTTGCTTCTTACTAATTCTATATCTTTTCTCATTTTTATTTTTCCTTACAATCCTCCTATTATGCTTGTACTACCCTTAGGAATACTTCTCACCTTCATACGACTTGTTCAATTGTACACGTTTTGCTCAATGATCTTGACACTTTTATTAGGCCAATATAAACTTTTGTAATGTTGGTCGTATTCTTGTAAAACTCTTTTGGTTACTGTGTTATTAATCCTGGCTAAAAAGGCCAGTTGATTAGTTAAAAAAAAAATTGTGCTTGCGGGTAATTTTTTTTTTTTAGTGCATAATAGAATCTTTGGTATCATTTGGAAAAATCAGTGTTAAATAAATTTAAATATTTAACAACTTATAGTTGTACAGCAAAACATTGTAAGATTGTTTTGTTCAAAGAAATGTTGTTATTTTCATTATTTATGACAAACATAATTGTAAATTTCTTGCTAAAATGCATTTAATAAACAATAAGCAACCGTTAGAGAATTTTTTTATTTAAATAGTTTAACGATTTGAGAAGAAACATTTTAAATTATTTTCATTATCATTTTAATGGTCAAATTGTGGCCAACGACAACTATCATGATCAATATCATCATTATCATGATCATCGTTATGATTTTTAAACTTGATCTCATATTTTTTTCTTTTCCTTTTTTACTGTCGATCCCATAAAAAATAATTTTTTTTAATAATATTCCATTTTAATAGTATTTCACTCTACGCGAATACAAAAAAAAAAACAAAAAAAGTTAATAAAAAATTTTAACTGACATTTTTCGTTTACAAAAATGTCACAAATTCACAGCAGGACTTATGCCAATGCAAGTGATTTAAAATCAATAAATCATTTGTAAACATATTGATTACAAAATCCACAACCAACTATTCAACCAAGTGGTAACTAAAATTGCAACTGTAGTGAAGTGAACTGAACCTAAAGTGATCTCAATTGTGGTAACTTGTGCTGAAGATTGCCACCAAATAAAGGATTTATAGATTTATGTAATTTAAGTAGAACAATTATTTAGGCGAAATTAGACAGAATTTTAATGTCATAGGAATGCGTTTTATTATGTTTTTTTACGTTCAACCAACACTCAGTATATGGTCTTATTAATGCATTGTGTTGATATCAGGGAAATAGGTCATTTGACATGAATTTATCCACGTTAAAAAAAAGTGGAAAAATTTTGCGGTTAATTCCACATCCGGCTAGTATCACTGATAAAACAAACTTCTCCGTAATGCGATGTGCGATGAACTAGACAATCGGCAACAAACGGATATGATCTACTAGACCAATGGTTCTCAAACGGTGTGTCGCGACCCCCTAGGGAGTCGCGGAAGAGTTTCAAGGGGGTCGCGAACAATATTGGTAAAACGTTAAACTTTGTTAAATTTAAATCACATTTTTTTATTGTTGTGTTATAAAACTATACAAATACTTTTATTTAAGAAATAAATTATTTCCATCACTTAAGGTCCCTCTGTAATCACTGTGCAGTTGTTAATTTCCCGGGATGCCCAACACTGATTTGTGAAGTTTTTTTTGGCTGAGTCTGGGATCTGGCAGTCCGTTATCAATTAACTTTTCGATGCTGATTCCGAATCTGGGTTTCAAATTTTTCTACTACGTTAGTGTCTCTTCACAATACAGCAGCAAGCAGCAAGCAGCCGACAGAAAAATTTCTACATATGAAAAATTTGCTGTCTGCTGCTTGCTGCTATATTGTGAAGAGACACTTAGGTTTTTGAGAAAATTAAAGGCACAGTTCACAAAAACGTATTCTTGTGCATTTTTAAGAGCTTTGTTTGCGATATTTTTGGATGCGTCTGGGATCTGACCACTTTTTTCGATTTATTTTTAATGCTGATTTCAAATCTGGATCCGAATAACGGATCTAGATTCGTGATCGAAAAAAATTTCGATCAATACCAAACATTGGTATAAAATTTTTAAAAAGGACAATCATTACTCCAAATTGGACTTTAAATGCTTTCTTGGTAAACATTTATTCATTTCTGATTAGGTTAAACTGGTGTTTTCCATTTATTTCGGATATAAAAAATGGATGCCGATAGTATATTTCGATATAAAATGCCTTAGTTCGGGACCTGGTTTCCAAATTTTTGTGGAAATTGAGGTCAAGTTCACAATAATTGTATTTTTTTTTATTTTTTAAAAGTTTTTTACGTGAAATTTTTGGTATGCTTCTGGGATCTGAATCTTTCAATGTTGCTTCTAAATTTGGTTGGTAAATTTGTCTATTACTTCAGGTTATTAAAAGAACTGAGGGAAAAGTTTACGTTAAAAATTTTTTTCTTTACGTTGTGGGGTCGCGAAAAGTTTGAAATATTGAAAAGGGGTCGCACAGCAATAGTTAGTGAGAAGCTCTGTACTAGACAACTGCAAACAAAAACTCGGTCAGGGGACACTTTGAGCAAAACACTTTCCAATGTAATATCGATATAACAGAGTCACGCGGAAAATACTTTTTTCCTATACCTTACCACTCAACTTGTACCCATACCTAATACAAAGTTGTTTGTTTGGTTGGTATTACTAGAAAATGGGTACGGGTACCTAGCAATTCTTGTTTAGTTAGTAAAATTGTTATTTATAATGACAAAGATTGGCTAACTAAGACGACGAGAAACCAGTTGGAGTTCGGTTTATCGTTGGCTTACAAGGGAAGTCTCCCTAGTGTCACCCGCGGATCTTTATGGAATTGGTTTTATTTTGTAGAGCAAAAAAAATAAAGGGACACGTATTATTTTTAGCGGCCAAAATTCTTATTTAGGGGGTAAAAAGGAGGGGGAAGACAAGGCCATTTTTCAGTTTTTTCGTTAACTCCTATATTATGCAAAGAAACCTAGTCATGTTACATACCAAAGGAAAGGTCTTTGGAAAACCTATCTACGTGTGCTTAGAACGTGTTTAAACATGCACAAATTTTCATTATATTGTTTAAAATACCAACATTTTAGGACATTTTTGTTAATAAGTCGAAAAATATTAACTTCTTTGGCCCTTTGTTAGCACCACGAGGTTTAATACCTTTAATCTGATGCCACACATATATATTATATTAATTTTGTTTAAATAGGCGTAAATCGTAAAAAACTAAAAAAGTTCAATTTCCCCGCATACAAATCGACCCCTCCTAAAAATGAGTTTGGGCCGCTAAAAAAAAATACGTGTCGAATCAATTTTCGTTCTTAACAACATATCCAAATTTCATGAAGATCGGGGGGTGATACCACGGAGACTTCCCTTGTTAGTGATAGAGGGTATATATAAATTTGTCATTCCGTTTGTAACTCATCGAAATATCGGTCTGAGACCCGATAAAGTATATGGGGCATTCCAAGCCAAATCACTCACTTTTAGACCCGACCCCTTTCGATTTATTTTATTTTTGGATATGTTTTAGTCCTTATTAAATGCAACATGGACACCAATTTTCAGCCTTTTATTCCAAGATGGTGTTGAGTAATCAATTTTTCAAAATGGCGATTTTCTACAAAAAATTAAAAAATTGAAATTTTTAATTAATTTTGACCACTAAAAAATATAGATATTTTAAAAAAAGTTGGACAACGTTTTGTTGGTATTTAAATGTAGTTTTAGAAAAAAAATATGAACAAATTATTCGAAGTAATTATCACTTATTTTTTGACGTTTAAAAATTAAAATCGACTTTTTGAAAAAGTCCGAAACCTTCAATTTTTTTTGTAAAAAACTATAAAAATTCTACTCTAAATTACGCAACTTTTAAGCCATAACTCGAGATGTGATCACAATTCTTTCTATTTTTTTTTTTTTAATTTTTAAAATTGCACCTTTTATGTTTTGGCTCTGATTTATTTTATATGAAGCTCAAAAAAAAAAAAATTGGTAGATACTGACCCTAACTTACCCTAAATATATTCATTTGGAGGTAAATATACGTTTCACAAAAATTTAGGACCATCGGACATGTGTAAGGCGTTTAGCATGGTCCTTGAAGTTTAAAAAACGGATTACAAGGAAAAATATGATTTTTTTTCTGTTTTCGCAATTTTTTTGGTATTTTAAGTTAAGTTTTAATTCAAGTGATTAAAGAATTATGATGTGGAGTAAAATGCCTTTCAAATAAGGTACTAAAAACTAAAATCGGTTGAAAATCAGCCAAGTTATTACAACTTCCCCAGGCATCTAGCGTGTGCCATACAACTTGATTAAAAAATACGAGTCCCTTTTTTTAAATTTTTTGAAATTTTCTACTGTAATAACATTTTTTCATTATTCATGTTTCAGTGTAATATTTTTTTGGCTTTTCCAAATTTTAAAACAAAAAAAAGAATTTTTTTTTAAAATAGAAATTTCAAAAGGGTGTTGAAAAGCAGGCATTGTTAGCACTAATTTAAAAAATGTTAGCAAAACACAATATGAAAAATACTTATCATCTAATTACATTTGAACTTGAAGAATAAAAAAATGTTATTACAGTAGAAAATTTCAATGAATTTCCAAAATCGTATTATATTGCTTAATCAAGTGTTCTGCCATACGTTAGATGCCTGGGGAAGTTGTAATAACTTGGCTGATTTTCAACCGATTTTAGTTTTTAGTACCTTATTTGAATGGAATTTTACTCTACATCATAATTCTGTAATTGCTTGAAATAAAATTTAACTTAAAATACCAAAAATATTGCGAAAACAGAAAAAACTCATATTTTTCCTTGTAATACGTTTTTTAAACTTCAAGGACCATGCTAAACGCCCTACCCCTTTCCGATCGCTCTAAATTTTTGTGAGACGGATTTTTACCTCGAAATAAATATATCTAGGGTAAGGTAGGGTCAATATCTACCAATTTATTTTTTTTGGAGCACCATGTAAAATAAATCAGAGCCAAAAAATAAAAGGTGCAATTTTTAAAATTTAAAAAAAAAAAATAGAAAGAATTATGATCACATCTCGAATTATGGCTTAAAAGTTGCGTAATTTAGAGTAGAGTTTTTCTAGTTTTTTACAAAAAAATCGAAGGTTTCGGACTTTTTCAAAAAGTCGATTTTAATTTTTAAACGTTAAAAAATAAGTGATAATTACTTCGAATAATTTTTTTAATATTTTTTTCTAAAACTACATTTAAATACCAACAAAACGTTGTCCAACTTTTTTTAAGATATCTGTATTTTTAACTGGTCAAAATTAATTGAAAATTTTAATTTTTAAATTTTTTTGAAAAAATCGCCATTTTGAAAAATTGATTACTCATCACCATCTTGGAATAAAAGGCTGAAAATTGGTGTCCAAGTTACATTTAATAAGAACTAAAACTTATTCAAAAATAAATTAAATCGAAAGGGGTCGGGTCTAAAAGTGAGTGATTTGGCCTGGAATGCCCCATATATATATTATTGATCAGTGATCGGTTCTAAGACATTCTAGCGATGTCCGTATGTATGTCTGTCCATCTATGGAAATAGTGATCACGGCCAAAGTATTAAACATATGAGGCATTCCACACCAAATATCCAGCGAAAGAAAACATGTGTACCGTAAACTTCTGAATAGGTTGTATGGATAGCCCTATATGGAACTTAGAAAATTGAGTTTTTGGTTTTTTAATTTTTCAAAAATTGGGCTTAGGAGGCGTGGTCAAATATTGGAAAAATGGTCAAATTTGTGGCGAGTTGCCTTGATTAAATATTTATCACATTAAAACGGAATGCACCACAATCTCAAAAATTTACATTCTTATATAGTTTTGTATGGGCTATCGATTAAATTTTTTTTGGAAAACATTTTTTTTTTTTGGAAAACAGAACCCCTTCTGAAATTTTCCATTTTTTAAAAAAGTCAATTTATCAAAAATCCCGCCATTTTTTTTAAAAAGTTTAGATGTTTGTCCATCCACACAAAAAAAAATTAGAAACACGTTCTTCGTTTTTTTTTTTTGAGAAAATCGCATTTGTATTTAAAACTTCATAACAATTTTGTAATTTGCTTGTATTTTCTTGTTTCAACAAATCGTATGAGTAATATTTATGCAATTAATAATACTCATTCGCAACGTTAAATCAAGAAAATACAAGGAAATTACAAAATTGTTATGAAATTTAAAACTCAAATGCGATTTTCTTGAAAAAAAAAACGAGAAACGCGTGCCTGATTTTTTTTTGTGTGGATGGACAAACATCTAAACTTAAAAAAAAATAAAAAAAAAAAGTTGCCGGATTTTTGATAATTGGATTTTTTAAAAAACGGAAAATTTCAGAGCGGGTTCTGAAAATTAAAAAAAAAAAAAATTTTTGATCGATAGCCCATACAAAACTATATAAGAATGTAAATTTTTGAAATTGTGGTGCATTCCGTTTTAATGTGATAAATATTTAATCAAGGAAACTCGACACAATTTTGACCATTTTCTCAATATTTGACCACGCCTCCTAAGCCCAGTTATTGAAAATTTGAAAAACCAAAAACGCAATTTTCTTAGTTCCATATAGGGCTATCCGAACAACCTATTCAGAAATTTACGGGACACATGTTTTTCTGTAGCGGGACATTTGGGGTGGAATGCCCCATATATTTTTTTTTTTTTTTTTTTTTTTTAAAAGAAGCAACACTCAGGCAATGCTGCCTATCAATTACCAATGTAACCGTGATGCTTCTTTCGGAAAGGGGATAGAAGAGAGATGAAAGATTTTTGAAAGATAGAAGGGCTTCAGTATGGCAACACTGTAATTGCGCGTGTTGATAATTTTGAGTACAGTTGTTGCATCGCCATCTGTTATTGATCTGGCGAATTATTTTTGAAGCTGTGTTTATAGCCATTATTTTATTATTTTACTTCGTTGATGTTTTTTAGTGCTATTTATCAACGAAGGAGGGTGCTGCGATAGATATTAGTTATAAATAGAAACTAATAAATATCTGAAAAAAATTTTGTTCTGCCTGAGCTGAGAATCGAACCCAGGCTTACTGGCTAGTAGTCCAACGCGCTAACCACTAAGCCACAGCACCATTTTAGCGAAATCGGTTCAGCGGTTTAGAAGTTACGAACGAAAATGTAAGAACACATCGAACATTTTAGAACATTCTACTAACCTAAAAATACAAAATGCTTTAAATTGGCTCCTTGTTGGCATATGTGAACAGAATTGGACACAGAGTAGTAGTTTTACAAGTACAAACCTAGTTTTTACAAAAAAAAAAAAAAAAATTACCGGATTTTTTTTTTTGCAAAAAATCTTTTTTTAGATTGTGGAAGGAGAAAAATTTTTTAATATTTGAAAAGTTTATGTAAAAGTTATTCATAATTTTTTTATTCTAAGTAATTCCCAATAAAATTACTTTAGCAAGAAATCTGAACTCGGTACGATCAAGGATACCATCAGGACATAATAGGGAAGTTCAAAATGTCCTTTTTATGGTTATATCCTTATAAGTATCCTAATTTTGCAATAAAAAGAACCTCCAATAAAAAAATCCATTAAGTGCCCTGAAATATTTGCAAAAGAAGTCAGAGTTTTAAGCCAAATTTGCATATTTATTTCATAAATTTTTTCGAACTAATTTTTATGATTTTTTTTTGGTAAAAATATTTCCTAAAAATGTTTGCCACCTAAACATGAATCTGATGTCAGAAAAATTGCATCAAATCGCCTTCTCGAGATATAGTCATTTTTAGTTTCTGTGGACCAAGTTCAAATAAAACAAGTAAGAAAATTATAGTCGGTCAAGACCGACCTTATAATACCCTACACCAGAGTTTCCCGGAAAATGGGTCCCAAGTTCAAACATGGACTGATTAGATCTATATTTTGTCAAATCTTTAATAAGTGTAAAAAGCACTCACTAATCAAATTTGAGTGGAATAGGCTTCTTTTTGTTGACAATAAATCGCTTCAACTGAATATCGGGGGAAATTTCCACATGGGACCTAAGTCCAAAAATGGTCCGATGATAATCAGATTTGATAAGGTTATTAAAGAACGCGTTTAACATACACAAACAGAATTTTAATTAAATATTTTCTATTTTCATGAAATTTGAGAGATTTATGTGAAAATCGGGAAGGTGGTTTGTATGGGGGCTACAAGAAGAACTGGTCCGATTTCTTTAAAATTCGGAATGTTGATTTGTGTGGATAAAACATGATTACCTTGCAAATTTCGAAAAGATACCTATTAAAATGCGGCTATTAGAGTCATTTGAGCCAAAACTAAAGAGGACCTTTGTATGGGGGCTAGGTCTAAATATGGACCGATCGTGTATCGTGTTTACACCGTTTACATGGACAGACAGACGGACGGACGGACGGACATCGCTAAATCGACTCAAAAAGTGATTCTAAGTCGATCGGTATACTTAAAAGTGGGTCTAAGACCAATATTTCGGGTAGTTACAAACATCAGCACAAACTCATTATACCCTGTACCACAGTGTGGTGTAGGGTATAAAAATATGTATAGCTTTAACATACACTTTTTCAATATAATTTTTTTTTCGGTTTTGAGGGCTTGGTCCACAAATAATGAAAATACCTATATCTCGAGAAGGCGATTCGATACAACTTTTCTGATAACAGATTCGTGTTTGGGAAACCAAAATACTTTAGAAAATGTATTCAAAATGTCTGTGCAAAAACCGGGTAGAGTAGTGTTATTGTATATATATTTTTAAGGAAAATAGTAGTTACCTTTAATTTGTTTAAATCCTTTTTTTGTGATTTTGTTATATGTTTTTTAGTTTTGTTTTAAAATATTTTTTTTTAATTTTTTTTTTTTTTTTTGGAAGGGGGGGGGGGGACTTTTGCCCACCCCAGGATAATGGTCTTGCTACGCTTATGTCCCTAGTGCTAAGGCGTGAAAAGGTTATGTACGAACAACGCCTATGTGCTAAGGTCCTTGCTATCCCAAAGGGTGGCAAAAGCTTCTGGTCGTTTGTCAAGCGGGTCAAGAGTAATAAGAGCTCCTCCATCCCAACTCTCTAAAAGATGATCAGATTATCACTGATGTAAAGAAAACATAGTTTTATATACCGATATGCTGCTAGAATAGGCCAAAGCTGGGAAACTTTAACCGTCTCTAAAATAAAATTCCGCTGTTATCTTTCAAAACGCCAGACACACGTATAACCTCTTTTGGTCTACTCCAGAATCTACACCAGAATCAATCGTCGAAACCCTGTGATTTTGAAAAAAGTTTGAAATTGTTGTACTGTGTAGCAGAAAGAACTTAAACGCATAAATTTGAAGTTGGCCACTTCTTATTGTTAGTTATAAAAAATGCTAAAATAACTGTGTTTTTTTTTCAATTATAGGTCTGACGTACTATACTGTAACATACATGTAAATATTAATACAAAGCTTGAGTCCTAGCTAAAGATCAAGCTGTAAACTAATAAAAAAAAAACACCCGCAGCAAAATAGTGATGAGAAGTTCACCATGAATTTGAAGAAAACTAGATATAGATGATTGTGTACGACTTAAGGATGTGCTAAAGAAATCTTTGATCATTATCTTAAAAATAAGGATTATGACAACGTTTTAGATTTAGGAAAATGGACAATGATCTAAAGTGAAGTCCTTATGATGGGGGATTGGTTTATTGATTCATATTTTCCAATCCAATATTTGGAACAGTGCAAATTGAAAAATAGATGTGGAGAGATCTAACAACATGCAAAATCACGTTTAAAGATCTGGAAGACAATTTTAGACTTAAAATTATTGATACTTGAAATCTGCGCTAAATGCGTCGGACCTCTGGCACAGTGTCATAGGTTGTCATTTTCAGTGGTACAAAATTCGAATTTAGCTAATTTTTAAAGCAGACAGAAAATTTGTGCAAAATATAGGAATGATTGGAAAATCATTAGGCCCTCATCCCAAGGAACATCAGAAACATCAAGTTATGTTTTCAAGACTTTAATTCGAAAATTTGATCATTTCTTTGCTAAGTCTTCCATGCGAAACAAAACTAAAACTTCGGCTTTTCAAAACGTTAATTCGAACTTGCAAGTTTCTAGAGGCATACCAACACATGCTCATTCCTCAAAAACCTTTAAGGTTGTTTCCAATCGACTTTGCTATTAATTTAGATTCCCACTGCCCGGGAAACCGTGACAACTTCTGGGCATTCAACTTTTTTGCACATGACGGTTGTAGAAAGCACTTTGAGTCCTTGTCAGTCAGCTTCATGAATCTATGCCTTATATACTTTAGGTGCAGCTCGTTCAGCCTAGGGAATTCACACAAAAATTTGGCACACAAACTCTTCCTCTAAAAATAAGTGTTTGCAGCTTATTTAACCTATTCACCTCGCTATATATTCTACTGGCGACTATGAGCACTTTAATCAGCAGGCTGGTTATCCTTTACCAAATCCAAGAATCTTTTAAGTCCTCTTTTGGCAAGACAATGACATTCTCTTGTAGAGGTGTTCAATAGGGTGGCTCGTTTTTGGGATTTTCTCTCTGATCAAATTATAATACCCGCCAAAAGTGTCGGTCCCCAAAGGGTAACTCACACGCAAAATATTACTCCGATCGGAGTTTATCTTCTGTCTCCACTTTGAGCCTCAAAATTTGGGTTTTTGCAAAAAAGAACTTTAAAAAAAAAAAAAAATCTATAAATTTTTTTACTAAACTAATTAAAAAATTATTTTTGTATAATGTTTGATCGTAAATACTTAAATATGATATGCAAAGATTTTACGATATCATTAACCCGTTCAAACTTGATACCAAAAAATGCCATGGTTTTGGGGGCATTCTCAAAACACCTTTTTTCAAAATTTGAAAATTTTATTAAAAAAAAAATAAATTCATTAAGAACACCTTGGAGAAGAAAAATGTGAAATATGGCGGATACCCGTGGGACCACTTTTCGGGAATCGCGAGGGGAAGTTGGCGGATTTCAAGGAAATGTTGGTTTTATCAATAATTTGGATTAATAAAATCTTATAAATTTAATTTTTGGGCAAATCAACGGGTTTTTGGTGTCGTGGCATTCTATTAGATAACTGTAAGTCTGTAATGAAATCTTACTGATCTAGGACGTCTTTAACCCACATTGGCTGGCGGTCAAAAATGACCCCCGCAGAAAATTTGAAGTTTAGAGCTTAAATTTTGTGCTATAAACAAGTATAAAACGGCTTTTGTGTTTTGTACCTCAACTATTATTTCGTATTAATATATTATCTTTAAAAAAAATCGTTAACCCTGTTTGGAAGGGGTCAAAAATGACCCATTCAATAGAAAAATTTTATTTTTTTATAGAAAATTAATATGTGGCAATCTATTAGATAACTTTAAATCGGCCCTAAAATCTTACCTATTTAAGATATCTTTAACCCATATTGGCCTGGAGTCAAAAATGACCCCGTCAAAAACTTTTAGACATAGTTCTTGATTTTTTTGATATCAACAACATATATATTTTTTCTGAATGGGTCATTTTTGACCCCCTACCAAAAAGGGTTAACGATTTTTTTTTGCCTGGCAATTTCATACAAAATCTTTTTGCACGGCAATTTCATACAAAATCTTAATTTTCTTTTTTAGAAAAATTATCACAACTCTGTCAATTGTTATCCAATTTTGTTGGCATAAAGCTCATCGTATTCACAATTAAATTTTCTTTAGGAATACGTTTATTAATATAAATGTTGTTGAACAAACTATAGCAGTTTTCGATAAACACAAAAAATTTTCAAAAAATAACAAAAAATTAGATATTGTTGAAAAAATTAATACATATCTTTCTTATATGTATAGACCAATTCACACATATGAAAAGCCTTATCCTTCTTCTATCCAAAACAGTTGAAAAATTTAAAATCGGTTGAAAAATGTTTAAGTTACACGTGGTTTAGTAAAAGACCCAAAAAAACGTTTTTTTGACAATAACTTTAAAATTTGAGGGTGTCTGGCAAGTTTGATGGGCATTTTTGTGATCTTTTCGACGAGACCTACAACCTTAACTACCTCATTTTAAATGTATATTCGATTTTGTTTTTTTTGTAGCACAGTGTAATTAGTACAGAAACGTAACCTCGAGCTGGAGTAATCTTGACTAAAAATTGTACATAAAAAAAAAATATCACGATGGAGTCTCAGGAAAATCGAAAAGAACTGCCAACCTTGACATATAGTAAAAATTTTCTTCTGAGAGAATCTCTGAGTATCGTGAAACTATTTTTTTTTTTTTTTTTTCAAAAAATATCTGAATCAACATTTAGTATCGAGAACAAATATTCTACAAAAATTTCTAAGTATCTGAAAGTTTGTTTCAAAAATATTTTTATACCCTCCACTCTAGTGATAGAGGGTATATGGGGCAAAACGCGTCAACGGTCCACACCAAAAAACAAATGTTGTCCGATTCAAGTATAATTTTGGCAAAATATTAGGTTAATGAGAGGTAGTATAAATTACAAATATAAAATTTTTTGATGAAATATTGGCAGAGTTACAGGGTTGGGAAGTTTTGATGTTTTTGAAAAGAATATATTTTGGTGTACTATATGTACTCGTAAAAAAATTGATTTCTCATAAAGTATCATACATACCATTTTTTTTAAAAAAACTGAAATTAAAAAAAATGTCAACCCTTCCTGTGGGCTTAGTGAAAAAAATCTAAAAGTGCGACCCTTATAAGATAATTACAAATTAATATTTTGACCTTGAATTTTAAGGTCAAGTTTATTTTTTTCAAAAAAAACACAAATGCCATTTTAAAGGCCGTCAAAAATACTTTAAAAGTCGTTTTTAAAATTATAATTTTTGTTTCATCAAAATGTTAATTAAAATTCACCAAAATATGTTCTTTTCAAAAACATCAAAACTTTCCAACCCTGTAACTCTGCCAATATTTCATCAAAAAATTTTATATTTGTAATTTTGAATACCTATCATTAACCTACTATTTTACCAAAATTATACTTAAATTGGACAACATTTGTTTTTTGGTGTGGACCATTGACGCGTTTTGCCCCATATATAAGTTTGTCATTCCGTGTGTAACACCTCGAAATATTGGTGTTGGACCCCATAAAGCATATGGGGCATTCCATGTCAAATCGGACACTTTGAAAAAATTTTTTTTTAGATTTTCCCAATTTGTTTACAGTTTTTAGTACCCTTCGAAAACTCCTTCGTGGTAAGTTTTCAGATTTTTTTGATGATCCGTTCAAAAGATATCAAATTTTTAAAAATTGGTAGCTTGTTCCTTTACTCAAAGTTCTTTTACTCATAACTTCTTCAATAATGGTCCAAATTTTATTTTTTTTTATTTTTAAATTTTTGTTTTTTTACGTACTTTTTAAAAAAATCCAAAAAAAATCTTAAAAGCGCTCTAGTATGC
This sequence comes from Pegoplata infirma, assembly GCA_963921195.1. Taxonomy (NCBI): domain Eukaryota; kingdom Metazoa; phylum Arthropoda; class Insecta; order Diptera; family Anthomyiidae; genus Pegoplata; species Pegoplata infirma. The sequence goes on from OY992536.1 coordinate 97,206,783, forward strand.
GATTTTTAAGTTTTAAAATTTAAATCTCATATTTGAAAATGTTTGTACTTTTTGATTTTTTTGAAATTTTTTTGTAAAAAACATCTATCGATTCTACAATTTTTTTGCCCAGGAGGATCGTTGGATAACGATTATTACTATTTTTTTCAAATTTTTTGAAAAAATTTTATTGTAATTTTCCAATCTTAAAATCGTTTCTACTGCTCCAATTTTGCGTCATAGAGGGGTCCTTTATAAGACCGACCACCATTAATTTTTACGTCTTAACATTTCTTTGGAACAAACTAATACCCTATCTCCAATTTCTAAGAGGGCTCCCACACAAAACGACATTTTTTTAAATTTGCTCCAACCGCTCTAACTGCCCTAATAATGCCCTTAGAGCAACAAAATGTATGACCGACCCACAATATTTTTTTAGTCCAAACATTTTCTCTGAATACACCTACCCTTTATCTCTAATTGTTAAGGCGGTCCCTATACAATTTTTTTAGTTTTTGTAAATTAGTTTTATTTAATCAGCTTCTACCGGCCTAATGATGCGTCCGAGAGGGGTCATTAGTGAGACTGACCCCCATTTATTTTTACCCTAAAACATTTTTTTAAAAACTACTTATGCCCTGTCTCCACTCCCTAAGTAGGCATTTTGTTACTCTAAGGTCGCTATTAGGGCAGTTAGAGCGTTTGGAGCAAATTTAAAAAAATGTCGTTTTGTGTGGGAGCCCCCTTAGAAATTGGAGATAGGGTATTAGTTTGTGCCAAAGAAATGGTAAGACGTAAAAATTAATGGGGTCGGTCTTATAAATGACAACTCTCTGAAGTACCATTGGAGCAGTAGAAATGATTCAAGATTGGAAAATTACAGTAAATTTTTTTCAAAAAATTTTAACAAATAGTAAAAATCGCTATCCCACGATCCTCTTGGGCAAAGAATTTTTAGAATCGATAGAAGTTTTACACTAAAAAATTTCAAAAAAAATCGAAGAGTACAAACATTTTCAAAAATGAGATTTAAATTTTAAAACTTAAAAATCGCATACTAGAGTGCTTTTAAGAATTTTTTGGGATTTTTTTAAAAAGTACGTAAAAAACAAAAATTTTGAGAAAAAAAAATGTAAATTTGGACCATTATTGAAGAAGTTATGAGTAAAACAAGTTTGAGTAAAGAAACAAACTACCAATTTTTAAAAATTCGATATCTTTTGAACGGGTCATCAAAAAAATCTGAAAATTTACAACGAAGGAGTTTTCGAAGGGTGTACTAAAAACTGGTAACAAATTGGCAAAATCTAAAAAAAAAAAAATTTCCAAGTGTCCGATTTCACATGGAATGCCCCATATATATTCATGATCCTCGAACGATTCTAAGTCAATCTAACGATGTCCGTCCGTCTGTCTGCCCGTCTGTAGAAAACACACTACCTTTTGAAAGACTTTACAGAGACCTCTGAAGTTTGGATATATGTTGGGCATTTACCTGGTCAGGTTGGTTTTGCAATCCATCGAAATCGGTCTAGTTCAAAAGTTATGAGCAAAAGACTGAATTTCGGCAAGGGTTTTTCGTAAATTTACGAGATAAAAAACACGCTAACTTTTGAAAGGCAAATCTGAGGATGCTGACACTTGGCATATATATTTGTCGTTCCCCTGGCCTAGTTCAATTTAAAATTTAAGCCATATCGGTTCAGTGGTTCAAAAGTTATAAGCAAAACCGTGAATTTCAGATTAGTTTCACCTTAAATTCACGTGTTGAAAAGCAGTTAAACATGTTTTAAAAACATTGGAAATCACAAAAATATTTTACAGCGTATTTTTGTCACTGAAAAATATTTTTACACTAACAAAAAAAAAAAAATACACTCGAGAAAAATTTTACACTCGAAAAAAAATTTTACACTCAAAAAAAAATTTATCAAATTATTTTTTTTGTTAAATTACTAATAAAAGTTTTTTTTACACAAAATAAAATATTTCTAATCAAAAAAATCTTATTTTTTCACGATAGAAAATTTACTATCACTTAAAAAGAGCATTGTGGAGGGTATTCATAGATTCGGCCAAGTCGAATTTAACTTTTCTACTTGTTTTTATAAAATTTCTTTTCAGTTATCGTCCCTAAAATGTTAACCAACACTGAATTTTACAATTTAACTAACATGGAATTACCCTTAAGCCTAAACGATTGATCGTTATGTTTATGACTTAAACACTTGTACAGCAGGTGGTGGTGCCTAATGGCAATGGAAAGACCACAAAAAGCCTTCAAAACATAACAAAAAATGAAGAAGCATCAACTAGCATCAACAAAAAAAAGTGGTTTACTATCATAGTTACCAAAAGGATGACGATGATAATGATGGTTAGTGGACTCTAGCTGTCTAAATGCATGACTGGTTGTTTGTTTAGGCGCTGAACGATAGACTATTCCATGGCTTATTATGGGTGAAATTAAACAAAATGACATGCAATTCCTTAAAGTTTAGTTAGCACTTTTCCAAAAACAGCAACAATAAATAACACCGGAAGCGATATTTCTTTCTCTCGTTTGCAGCTCAATTGCCTGAAAATTATTTTAAATCAAATATTGCTCATTAAATGAAAACAAAGTACAGTATTTGCTAGTTAAAAGCAACGTTTATATCTGAAAAAATGTAATTGCACACAAACTTTTATAAAAATTACACATATGTATAAAATTACCAATTAAATATTACTGGCCCCACGTTGGGCGCCATTTTTGTTGGTTACCAAAAACGATGTTAGAGCAGCTATTGTGCTGCTCAATTGCCTCAAAATAACATTAAACCAAATATTTTTCATATGGAATTTTTTTCGTATATAATTTTTCGGTTAAATGCCACGCGATAACCCTGTTAATTGTTTTGGACCCAGCAGTGGGCGCCATTTTTTGTAGATTAACGAAAACGGCATAAGAGGGCTAGTGTTTCTAACAACAATATAAATTCATCAACACTAACAGTTTGGAATTTAACTTACCCGAATTTACATTATGAGGAAATAGTTGGGGGAAAAAAAATACGGAATTTTTTGGCGGAGCCTAGGAAATTTTGAAAATTTCCAAAGCCATCACAGAATGTTACCAAAATTAAGTGAAAATAAAATTTAATAAATTAAAACAAGATGAAATTATATATTTTTTTGTTAAGCTAATTGGGCCTAATGTATTAATGTAAATAAAAAACCTTTTTTACATATTTCTCCCAACGTTTCGTCAATTATTTGTTGACTTCTTCAGGGGTTGTCTATTTAATATTTTTTTAAAAAACAATAGATTATTACAAAATTATAAAACAACAAAATAAATAAACTTACAATTACTAAGTATTTTTTCACATTAGATTATACATTGTATGTTACACAGCTTACATAAAACACAAAACATTTAACATATAATTATACTTTAGAACAAGATGAAGTTGCTCTACATAAACTCTATTTTTTCTCTTTGTATCAATTTAACATCCATCTTTTGCATATTTGACTGTAAATATTTTTTGTAACTGTCATTGGTCTGTGCTGTCAGTCAACTTGGCAATCATTTGTTTGTTTTTCTTTCCCAGCATTTCAACCTTGTAAAAATGCTTCAAACGGTGCAATAAAAATAGCTTTCGTCTTCGTTTGAAATGGCATCATTTACATTAAACATCATCTCATCATCATTATCGTTATCCTTATATTTATTGTAATTTCTTAAGGCGACACTTAACTTTTTTATATTTTAAATATTTACCGGTTGTTAGTATTAATTGTGGTAATTTAAGACTGTATATTTCTGCAATTAAAATTGTAAAATAATCATTATTTTAATAGGCGTTTAATGATAAAATTATAATCTTTTTTAGCATTTCTGTTTTTTCACTTACAGTGTAAGTAAGTCTTACACTCATTGTCAGAAGAAAAACTCTGTCGAAAAACTTTTAGCAGATTTTTCTGCTGAAATGGATACTTTAACAACATTTTTTGCTACAACCGCTCAGACTGCTAAAAGAACGTGGTAAAATGGTGACAAAATCGGGTAATTGCATTTCACTCCACTTTGTTTTGAAGTTTAAAAATCGTTAATACGAAAATCCTAGCTGATCCTAGTTTCGAGTTATTGCAAAATAGTTACACTGTTCTTCAAAAAAAAAAAGCTCCCAGTGAAATATCCAACTGATTCTTGTAGATTTTGCTCTCCTGAATACAAATATGCCATCGAATTTTTTCTAGCACGTACCGTTTTTGAGAGATTCGCTGTTAAATGGTCAAAAAACCAATAATATCGAACTTTTGGCGGTCCACTGTTCCAACAAATAGGACTTGATTTCATATAAATTGGAACTCCTGAATCGAAAACTGCAATCCAAATTTTTCTTGCATGTTTCAATTTCGAGATATTTGCGTTCATGATATTTGCGTGGAAAAAAAATCAAACGCGAATATCTCGAAATCGGAACACGCTAGCAAAATTTGAATTGCAGTTTTAGAATCAGGAGGTCCATTTTATATGAAATCTAGTCCTATTTTTGAAGGAAATTATTGGTATTTTAACTTTTTAACAGTGAATATCTCAAAGACGGTACGTGATAAGAAAAATTGGGTGGCAGATTTGGATTCAGGATAGCAAAATCTATAAGAATCAGTTGGATATTTCACTGGGAGGTTTTTGTTGAAACCGGATCACCTAGGACTTTCATATTAACGATTTTTAAAATTCAAAATAAAGAGGAGTGAAATGTCATTTTCGGATTTTGTCACTAATTTAGCACAACCTAAACTTGCTTAAAGAGGGGTGTGCCTAGAGCAATCATTAGTGTGATCGACCTCAATTTGTTTTTACATCCAACATTTTTTTCTAAATCAACCTACCTAACTAAATTTGCTGTTGTTTTGTTTAATAAATAAATCAGCAGATTATTTAGCTAATATAGCCGAAATATTTAGTTATCCTGCTTTCAAGAAAATTTTCCAAGTTTTTTTTTAAAGAATTAAATTTTTCAAAAAAAAATAAAAAATACTGAAAAACAGCATAACTAAAAACATTTGACACTTTAAAAAAAACTTAGAACATTTTCTTGAAAATAAGGGCAATGGCTTTTTTAGAAAAAAACTATGCTCATAATATTTTTTAAGTCTTTTTTACATAAATGGAATAAATCATAGATGTTAAGATTGTTTATCTTAAATCAACAGATTTTTTCGCTAAAATCAAAAGATTTTTACAGCTGAAATCAGCAGATTTTCTCATATGCTTCGAAATGGGTGTATTTTTAGCAGATTTTTCTGCTGATTGGACAGACGTTTAATTTTGAGTGTAGTAAAAATTCAAAAACAATTAAGAAAATTATAGTCGGTCAACACCGACCATATAATACCCTACACCATTGTTTCCCGGAAAATGCACCCCAAGTTCAAACATTGACCGATTGGATCTATCTTTTGCCGAACCATTAATAAGTGTAAAAAACACTCACAAACCTAATTTGAGCGAAAAAAGGCTTCTATTTGTTGCCACTAACAAGGAAGGTCATTCACAGGGCACCCACCGATTGTCCTGAAACTTGAATATGGGAATGAGGGGGGAAAATAAGAGTTACCTGTTTTTTTTAGCTGCCCAATCTCAAATTTAAAAAAGGGTTGCCACCTTATGAAAAAATAAGGGCTTTCGGGAAAATCCGTATAAAAGCCGAACTAGCAGGAATTTTGCCAAACGAAAAAGTACGGGTCAGCTTAATTTTGATAGAGATTATTATATATGTTTTTGGCGGTCGTACGTGTATACATCTCCATATAAACTAACTTAACGAAGCAGAATTCGGTCACGATCGATACACCATAGGCGATACAGGATAGGCATTCAAAAAACCTTTCGTTCTGCATAAAATGTTCATATAGTTTCATTTGAAGAAATAGGAAAAATACTCAAAAAACAAAAAAATCTCGTTTTTCCCCATGCCTTTGACCCACTTTATGTGAGATTGGGCCGCCGTAAAAAACAGGTAACTCTTATTTTGCTCCCCTTTCTCATATATGTAAGTTTCAGGACAATCGGTGGGTGCCCTATGAAAGACCTTCCTTGTAAGTCGCTTTAACTGAACATCGGGCTATATTTTCATATGGGGCTTAAGTCCAAAAATGGTCCAAATATAATCACATTTGATTAGGTTATTGAATTATTGTGTTTAAACACAAACAAAAAATTTTTAAAATATTTTCTATTTTCATCAAATTTGAGAGATTTATGTGAATATCGGGAGAGTGGTTTGTAACGGTATACAAGAAAAACTTGCCCTTCAAAATTTGGAATAGTGATTTGTAATACAAAATACTTACCAAATTTCCAATGGATATCTATAACAATACGGTTAATAGCGTCATTTAAGCAAAAATTAAAGAGGAACTTTGTATGTGGGGTAGGTCTAAACGTGAACAGATTTTTTCCAATTAGGCAATAGGCTTCGTCCTTGGGCCAAGAGATACCTAAATTTCAAATTTCAAGTCACTTTACTTCTAATTTTTACCTGTATCATGTTTCCACCGTTTACATGGACTGGCAGAGGGACGGACATCGCTAAATCGACTTTAAAATTGATTCAGAGTTAATTGGTATACTTAAAAGTGGATCTATGACCAATATTTCGGGTAGTTACAAACATCAGCACATTATAATTATACCCTGTACTAAACTCAAAAAAATTCTCTGTCCAAGCAGCAGAAAAGTCTGCTAAATACACCCATTTTGAGCTAAATGAGAAATCTGCTGATTTTAGCACACACGGATGACTGAAAATCTGTCATGATTATCTAGGTGAAATCAGCAGAGAAATCTGTCAAAACAGCAAAGAAATCTGCTTAGTCATTTTCTAGAAAATTTTTGTTTTTAGAAAATTTGTTTTCATGAAAACTTAAATAGTTAAAACTTAAAAAGAAAAAAAAATTGTTCTGGAAAATTATCAATATTCTACTGATTTTTTTTTAGGTTTGTCGTAATGGGATGATACCAAAAGCAAATGAAAGTTGACATATTCCATAACAAACCCCTCAAAACTTTTTTTTAGTTGGTGAGCGTATGATTAATTTTGTAATTTCTGTTAAATAACAATCATACGCAACGGTGCACAGTGGATTATTTTTAATAATTTGGCTATTCAGTAAGTAGGTACGGAGCCAATTGCAGTGAAATTTATACCGGTTATTTCTAACGAAATTTTCAGCTTAAGTTTGGACACTGGACCTAGGCTTTTCGGCCATATCGGGGATTTAGGGGTTCAAGAAAATGGCAAAAATTTTTTTTTTGTATTTTCAGCCATATTTTTTAAGAAACTATGATGTTTACGTATGAGAAGAAAGGTTTTTTAATGCCTATCAAACGGTGGCATAACCTTGTAAAAATTTGGCTTTGGTAATTATTTTTTTCATGAAAATGTGTAAATTTTTGGGGGTTATTAATGTGAAGACATAGACCTTCGATATCCATATGAATACAAAATAATCTTTATTAAATTTAAGTTGACACGTATTTTTGCTCTAGACAATATTCCTGTTAGTTCTGGAGTTATCGAAATTTTCCCGAAGGTCCACATTGTTTCATAAGGGGACGAAGAAATTTTTAAACACTGATATGGCCGATAAGCTGAGACACCCCAACCTTTAAATTGTCTCTTTTATATATATTTTAAGTTTTAGGCAAATCAGTTCATAAGGGTTGAGATACACTCAAAATATTTTGTATGCAAAACAAATGAAAAACACACTTAAAACCAGTGAATAAACAATTGAAAACCATCCCAGTAATTATTCATTTGTTTTTACAAACATCAACATTTATTTTTTACTGTTGGCAAAATTTTCTAAAATAAATAACATTAAACATTAAAAAATTACGTTTTTTTCACTCTTTTTTACCAAAAAATTCGAAAAAAATAACCTACGAAAACATTAAAAATTAATGATAGTTCTGTTATTTTTACCAACAAATTTCAAAAAAATAACCTACGAAAACAATAAAAATTAATGATTTCGTAGGTAATTTTTTAAAATTTTTTATTGAAATATTTTTTTAAAAATTTTTAATAAAATTTTTGGGGAATCGATCCCGCAATCAACTACATTCTGGCCAGACACTCTAACCATCGTGCCAAAGTCACTTGATACAAACATGTTTTTATATTTCTATAAATAATTTTTTGATTTTTTTTTCTACAAAAAAAAAACTGACTTGTGTAGGTAAAAACTAATGATATTTCATTAAAAAATACCAACAATTTAAAAAAAAAATACTTACACAAATCATTAAAAATCAAAAGAATAATCAGTAGTTTTTACTTACAGAACAAAAATAAATGACTTTAAAAATTAAATGTTAATGAAAGCCTTAATTTTTTAGTGTGTTATTTTTGAAACAAAGGACTGAAGTAGTCATTAATAAAAACTGAACATCAAACAAATGTTTTTTCTTTTAAAAACGACTAAACGGAAAACTTTTTAAATAAACTACAAACAGTTAATGACATAATTTTTTGAGTGTTGTCAAATTACTAGAAAAAGTCTCGTAATCCCATTTTACCAATATATGACAGTTTTCCTTGTTTTTTAACAATAAAATTTTCGATAGAAATTAAAATTTTTTTGGTAGTTTTACAATTTTTTTTGTAATTTTCAAAATTTTCAATATATTTTTTTCCAAAAAGAAAAATGTAGTAAATTCACCAGATTTCCATGTAAGTTTTATTGCGCTAAAAAAGTTGTAAATTTACAATTTTATTGCTAAAAATCTTTTAAAATTGTGAAAAAGCTAATAGTTTTTACTAAGAATTCTAGTAAAATAGGAAGAAGCAAAAAATCTAGTAAGAACACGAAACCTCCTTGTAAGTTTTATCGCGTCAAAAAATTTGTAAATTTATAATTTTATTGGTAAAAAGCTTGTAAATAACAAGGAATTCTTGTCAAATAGGATTTAGCAGAAACAAAGTTACAAACTTGTCTTGTAATTTTACAAGGTTTTTTTTTTTTTGAGTGCATAGAAAAATTCAAATTTAACCTACACCAAAAAAATTTCCCAGTTACTGCTGACTAATTTATTAACTAAGTCCCAGTTAAAATACACCCAACTGAGCCCCAGTTGATTTGGCTCAGTTAATGATAACTATTTTTTATTCTATTTTGGATTTAACTGAGATTCCAGTTACTGGCAACAAGTTGTTAATTAAATCTATGAAAATTTGGAATTTAATAGATAATAACTGGCTGAAAATTGACAATTGGTCTTTAACGTTTTTAGGAGAATAAAAGATATTTTTAATTTAAAACAACCTTTATTAAATACATACGACACAAAAATATACAATCTTTACACTTTTTTTCTAATTACCAAACGATCTCGAAATACTACATGCCTCACCAACACGACACTAAATTACAAGTTCGCCGATTTCTTAATCACATATGGTCGTTTACAAGCTTCCGATTTTTTACATCCTTCATCTAGATCTAAAAAATAAGAATTTCTTTATTAACTTTTGCAAAAATTAAAATACAAAATAATAAATAGAAACTTACCAAAGATTTGTTCTTATTTGTATCTATTTGATTTCATTTGTTAATGTTTTTTTTTTTAAATTTCCTGTCAATAAAATTAATTTTGATTTACATGTAACTGAAAGACTGTTCAAATTAACTGGGTTTAATAGTTATTGGTGATTATACCAGTTATTTTAAATTTATTTCAAATCAACTGGGGTTTTTCGTAACTATCCAACTGGGAAATTTTTTCGGTGTATGGATTTTTTTTAAATTTGAAATTCTATCATTTCGAGATAGTTTTCTTCAGTAAAATTTTAAGATTCTTAGACATTTTTCATAGAAAAAAAAAATCTCAGATTATTTAATTTTCTTTTTCACTTTTTCTTACCTCTCCTTTTATCTTCTTTCCTTTTTTTCTTTTATGCTTTCCTTTTTTTTTTTGTTTCAAATTCGTTTTTTTTTAACTTAAGCTCACTCACAATCACGTTATTGAAATGAAAATCACTTACACTCACGCTTGATTCATGTGAATTACGCAAATCACACGACCAGCGCCCATCTCTACCCTGTTCCGCAGAGTGGTGTTTTTAACAAAAAAAATTGTTACTGATGACACCGCTTCGTCATATTGATGACACGTTATTTTGATGTAATATGTCAACATATTGATGTAACCTTTTATCAATATAAAAAGGTTTTTTTTGAGTGTGGTACAGTCATTTTCGACACAACTCTACTCAAAGAACCAAAATTTGTTGCATAGTGTAATATGCAGCTCTTCACGTTGCTTTTAAGGCTTCTTTCTGTCGGAGCTACTGCCATTCCTATAGGCGCAAAAAATATGTTTGAATCCTCTGAATCAACGATGTAGGGTCCTTAATTTAAATTGTACCTTTTCCAGGCGCGGATCCAGCACTTGAGTTTAGGGGGGGAAATTTTTTTTTACTCAAAAAAAAATTTTTTACTCAAAAATTTTTTTTTTTCCAGGGAACATTAGGTTGGATTTGAATCATTATTTAAGGTTTTTTTTGTGTTTTCCTCTTGTTTATTATGATTTTTTCTGTGGAAACATTTCCAATTTTTAAAAATGTATTCCCTTAAAAAGATTTTACAATTTAAGAAAATGTCTCCTCAAAAGGTTCTCAGCAAAAGACCCAGATTCTGAAAAAAATGTTCATTAGAAAATATATTATATCAGATTTGCGATATATTTAATTCAAAAAAATTTTCCTGATTTTAAATTTTTTTACAGTCATTTGCTTAAAGAAAAAGTTTATGAATCTGGTACATTATTCCAATAGACAAATTTTTAGGTTCTGGGCAATTTTGCTACAGAAAAGTTTTCAGAATTTGTAAAATTCTTGCTCTTGAAAATTTTTTATATTCAGATACACATAGAAAATGTTCAAAAAAATTTTTCCCACCAAAAAATTCCTATTTTAGAAGAAAAAATTTCGATTAGATTTAGTGACTTTTTTCACCATAGAAAACCTCTAAGGTTCTGAAATAAGTTTTTCTATTCTATTTTTCCACCGAAACGTTATTTCTTTCCCAAAATTTGTAGGTTGTAAAAAACTAAAACTAGAAAGTACCTGAGATAATAAAAATTAATAAAAAATTTTGAGTAAATTTCCTAGATTATGAGACATTTTTCCAAAGAAAAAGTAAAGGTGAGACACTTTTCCTTAGAAAAAGTCTAAGATTCTCAACATTTTCTAAGACATATTTTTTATTAAAAAGTCTGAGAATCTAAGAAATTTTTCATACAAAAAAAATTCTGAAACATTTTTCCTACAGAACAGGTCTCAGCTTCCGAGACATTTTTCCTATAGAAGGAGTCTCAGACATTTTCCGACAAAAAAAAAATCTGAGATATTTTTCAAATGGAAAAAATCTCAGAATTTAAGATATTTTCTTAGATTCTGGGGCATTTTTCTAAAATCTCAGATTCTAGGTTTGTTTCTATATAAAAAGTCTCACATTCTGAGTCTCAGATTATAGGCAATTTTTTCTATAAAAACCAATGTTGGCAATCGATACCTTTTCAATACCGTTATCCGTTTCAAAACCATTTAAATTGAATACCGGTACCAATACCAATACCGGAACTCAGTTTTGGTATCGGATACCGGTATCCAAAAACCTTTTCCTTCGGTACCAGTACGTACCGGTATTGAAACGGTTTTTCCTGAAAAAACATGTTTTTTAAAAAAAAAAAAAAAATTAATAGAAAATTTGTAATTTTTTTGGTTTTTGTAAATGAAAAATCGTACTCCAAAGCCTTTTCGAAGTCTCATAAAAATCAAAAAATCTTTGGGCACCCACATCGTGGATTAAGTAAAAATTTCCAAAAAAATCATACTTCAACCGCTATGCGGGAGCGGAAGAAAATTATTGATTTTCACGAAATTTTTTTAAAATCATTTAGACTCTCAATAGAAACTTTCTGAACCCCTTAGTATAGTTTAGTTTTTTGGAGATTTTTATATAATTCCAAAGATTTTTTTTTGATATTTATAGGACTTCGTGGTTCAAAAATTATTAGCAAAAAAAATTATTAGCAAATTATTTTACAAAGTATTTTTGTCACTCACAAATATTTTTACAATTAAGCAAAAAAAACTTACACTCGAAAAAGAAATTACACTCAAAAAAAATGTTGAATTTTTTTTTCAAAAATGACTAAAAAAAGTTTTTTACTCAAAATAAAATACTTCTAATCAAAATTGTTAATTTTTTTTAAGTTAGAAAACTAACTATCACTTTACAAGGGCACCGTGGATATTCATGGATTCGGCTAACAATAAGTCGAATTTAACTCTTCTACTTTTTTTAAATTTTTTTACTTTTCTTTAACAATTGAAACATTTTTATGTCAGAATAACTTCAAAGTCCTACACTTTTATCAAGGGGATAAGAAAATTAAATTTTTTTGGCCCGCCCCCTTTTGTAAGTGTGGTCCGGCAACGTCCCCGCCGACCCCCTAAGAAAACGCTATTTTAATTTTTTTTTCACATTTTTAAGGGCATTTTAGCAAAGTTGCTAAAAATAATTACGTAAATACGTGTCACAGACTCAATTCCGTTGGAATTTGAAAAAAGTGGTTTACTTATAAAACGCAAAACGAATATTATTTTTTTCAGAATGAAATCACTTTCAAAAATCAAAGTGGAATTGAATTGCATAAAATATTTGCTTTGCGTTTTACGAGTAAACCACTTATTCCACTTCCGAACGGAATTGAGTCTATGACATGGTCCTTAGTATTAAAATTGAAAAAAAAAACATTTTTTTTTTAAGTTTGTATGCGTTTTTTTATATTTTTAGCATTTTTTTCGATAATACCGGTACGTACCGGTATCGACGTTTCGGTATCGGTAATACCGTAACCGATTCAACTCAAATACCGTAATCGATACCGATACCGAAATAAATAAAAAAAAAAACAATACCAATACCGATATCGATACCGTTGTTCGTTTCGATTGCCAACCTTGATAAAAACTCACAAATTCTGAGGTATGTATTTTTCCTATCGAAAAAGTCTGAGATTTTTTATCTTAGCCAAAGATTTAAGCTTTTATTATTAAAAAGTCTTAGATTCTGAGACATATTTCAAATAGAAATAATTTCAGATTCTGAGATATTCATCCTTATTTCTAAATACGCGCATCACTTCGACGCCGAACGAGTTTCACTTTCGACGACCGAGTGTCACCACATTCTACAATACTTCAGTGGTATCGGTGAAGGAATATAGATTAATTTTAGTCATCACTAGCAAAACACAAAAAAACAACAAAACATATAAAATAACATGAATTGTAAATTAATTAAAATTATATTGCGGGTCATATTTTATATTTATTTTCAATCTTACTATAATATATATAATTAAAAAATTAAGAAGAAGTATTTTAAACTTCAGAAATTAAATAAAAAATCGCCATAAATAAAAATCCGTCCTTGTGTGGCACAGTCCGGGAACAAATGCAGTTTGCATTTTCATGGTTTTTATTCTGCCGGAGACATTTTTATTACATAATTTATACAAAAATAAAACACTAAATTGATATTTAAAAGAAAATTCTATGAGTTTTAATGATTTAGTTAAAAAAACACAATTTTCTATAAAAACGCGCCAAAAAAGATGTCGAACAAAATTGTATGAATCTGGCGTCGAAGACGAATTGAGGAATACGTCGAATGTCGACGATAACGAAAAAACATATGTTTTTCGTCTGTATCATCTCCAACGTATTCAGGAATACCAAAAATTACCTTCGTCGCGTTTTAAACGCGTTTATGACAACAGGAATAGCCCCGATTATCTCAGTGTCTGAGACATTTTGTACCGTGTCGGTCGTTGGTATTCAGTTTGTTTCTCTTAGTGTACCTTGTCGGTCGGTGGTCATCAGTTTGTTTCTCTGAGTGTACGAAAAAGTCGAAGTATTGGTAAACGGTGGCAACCCAGACAATAGCTGGTATGATTTAAATGTCAGCTTGATAAAATGACAGATTAGCAGAAAAAAATTACCATATTGCAAAAATGTATAAAGCGCGTTGCCAATTTGTGAGGGTCAGTGCATGTTGAATCAACCGTGGCTAGTGAAGTTGGCCGTAGTTGGCGACCTGTCCACCATGATATTTTCGAGCATGGCTGATTTCCGGTCTTTCTGATTCAAGTGTCGTGATATACAGGTGGCTGTGCGGAAAATCATCTTTAAACATTAAGCTGAATCGTGTTGGAAATCGAAGGTGGTTAACAAAAACTCAAACCACAAGGTAGAATAAGCATCAAATCAGTGGCATTTATAGGAAAATCCTATTCCATCCGCTGATTAAACCTACCGATAGCCAGTGCAAAAATTCGAACAACAAAAACCGCCATTAAAATTACATCCGCATAATTCCACTCCAAAATACAAAAACGCAGGGAGGACGCCAGTACGAGGAAACGGGAAAACCCATCCCACAGCCAACCTACATTGTCTAAAGCAACACCTCAGCCGATTTATACCCTTGGGTTATTGACGGAGACGGTCGTAAAGCTGCGTACGCGTGGGCCCATAACAGGAAAGACCAGGGCGACACATTCATCGAAGCCATCATCCTTGACGGATGAGCCACGTCGATATCGGCGAGAACCTGGTAAGAAATTCAATTTATAACATGAAACCGGTGTTGATGTGATTACCTCCAAGTCTACGTAAGCTGGAAATCACAAAAAAAAACGAAAGTAAAGTCACATCAGTCGGGGCGAAAACTGTACGAACCAGGTTAGCAATATCACCACCACAGACAGCTGGACATATAACTAAATATAAAATGATTTCACCACCTACAGGTTTTTAGCCACACACCTACGGATTTTAGCCACAGCAGCGTGTTCCGAAAGGCCATCTATCAAAGGAAAAATACAGGTACATCTCTAAAAATTACTTTCACCGATTCAACGTCAAGAATAATTATTGCCCAACGCCGACACTAACAAAAAAAACATCAGGGTGACATCAGCAAGGGATAAAAACATCGAGAATATATCAACAAGGCATAACATCATCGATAGACTCAAAAGAGACAACAACATCATCGATAGAATCAGCCAGGCACCACAACATCAGCGATAGAGTCAGCAAGACGCAACAACATCAGCGATAGAGTCAGCAAGACGCAACAACATCAGCGATAGAGTCAGCAAGACGCAACAACATCAGCGATAAAATCAACAAGGCAGAAAAATAAAACATCGACACCTATAATCGTAGCGGACATCATAATCGGCATCATAATCGGCATCATCACACTATACCATATTTTCAAGTTCAGCTAAACTATCATTCATCCTTTTCATCATTACTCATAAGTACCAATTTTGGTCATCATTTCTACATATATAAAGATAAGTACACATCATTTTGATTTGGTAGTTGATTTTTTTTTGGTGCGTATGTGTCCAGTGTTGGGTAACGACGAGAATACAAAATATCTCTACGAAACCTATATAACTCCTAAAAATCAGAAAAATTAGAGAAAAAAAAACTAAAATAAAATTGTGTTTGAAAAGAGAAAAAAATATATTGAGAGCCAGAGGCTTGTAATCAAATTTTAAAATTCCGGTTCAAACAAGATAAACTCGTGTTTTTGAGAAAGGTTCCAAAATCATTTGACAGTGCAAGTAGAATTGCAGTTTGTTTGTGAAATCTTATTAAACGTAGGCGGGTTTTTGTGGTTCCTCCGAATGGTGGACCAAGTTTCAGAACCCGGGGTGAAAAATTAAGAATTTCGGGATAAATTTTTTTTGCTTTTGGAAAAATTAAAATTTTTTGTTTTTGTCTACGTATTAAAGCTAAGTGGCATCGTGTGTAATACAATAAAAAAAAATAACCAGCAAAATCTAAAATATCTTATAGACTTGTAGTAAAACACAAAAGCACATGACTTAAATTTACACCCCGGTGAAAAATGTTCATATATGCACATACATGTTTCATATGTGATCACATATGAAAAATATATGAACATATATGCTCCATATGAATACATATATGAAGCAATATTTCTTGATTTTTTTTCATATATGCTGATGTATGAATACACATATGCACACATCTGCACATACTGGGACTTATAAAATTTTCAAAAAAAATTCCAAAAGCATTTGAACTGAAGTTTTGAACTGAAATTTTTTACTCCAAAACGCAAAAAAAAAAATGCCAAAAAAAACTTTAAAAATTTTACAAAAAAATGTTCACATATGTACACATTTGTACATATATGACATGCACTTCCATATATGTCCAGATATATGATGTTTGAATTTTTCTCAGGACTTAGAAAATTATTCAAATTTTTTTTTTCTAAAAACATTTTTTAATTATTTTTTTTTTACAAACAGAAAAAAAGTTGCAAAAAAAAATTTGTGTCTGGGACTTTAAAAAAAAATTTGGATCTTTGAAAATTTAAAAAAAAAAAATCGAAAGCATTTCAAAATCAAAAAAAAATATAAAAAGTTTTTTCCGAACTTCAAAAAAAAGGACTTCGAAAATTTTTCAAAAATTGTAAAATATTTTTTTTTTAAACAATTTTTATAAAATTCTTTACTCCAAAATGAAAAACGAAATTAAAACAAGTGAGAGTGTTAAATTCGGCTGTGCCGAATCTTTTATACCCTCCAAAATGTAAAAAAAAAAAAAAATCAGGGGCGTCTTTTTTTTTTTTTGTTGGGGGGGGGGGTATTTTGGGGGTTTGGTGGGAGTCATTGGGGGACATCTTCCCCTTGCGATAGATGTTATCAAATGGATTTATTATGATTCATGCAATTATTTAATCCAATTAATCATTATTAAAATACATTTTCTATATCCACGCCCACAAATGGGGCGGGTCAAACTTTATTTTTATTTTTTTTTATCCGCTGAGTCCACATACAGGGTTTTGAGCTTCCTCCGACATTAAAATGTTGCATTTTCTTAAAAAAAGTACAAAAAATCATGCAAAAAAATACCGTTTTTCAGAGGTTGGTTTAGTTCTCCAAGGGGGAACTTTTTCCCCCCTGGTCCGATTTTGTCCATCTCCGAACTTAACCAGCCTATGAGCATAAGACATATATGTGCCAAATTTCAGGAGTCTAGCACTTTTATTTTGGACTGTATCGTGTCTTCCACAGACGGACGGACGGACGGACGGACGGACGGACGGACAGACGGACATCGCTAGAATGTCTTAGAATCGATCACTGATCAATAATATATATACTTTATGGGGTCCTAGACCGATATTTCGATGCGTTACACACGGAATGACAAAGTGAGTATACCCCCATACTGTAGTTGGAGGGTATAAAAATATATGTTACATATGTGACCATATATGTCCATATATTTACATATGCCGCCAATTTTCGCATTTGCTTCATATATGTAATACATATGGGCGAGCATATATGAATAATATATGAATAACATCTGACATTTTTCACCGGGACGTTAATTTTTTTTAACAAAAAAAAAGGGGGTTAGTACTTTAACGATAAATTACTGGCACATATCACATTAGGCAAAATTTGTATCTTTATTAAATTTTTATCTTTGAACCAATAGGTAATCTGACAGCATCCAAATATTCTGAGAAAACCCAAATTTTTTTTTATTTTTTTTTTGTACACAGTGAGAGGTGTTGGGATAATTTGACTTCCAAGCCAATATATATAACCAAGAAAAAAAAAACAGAGAATTCGATTTGTTCCAAATACGTACACTGATAAAAATTCATTGGTTAAAAACAGTTCACTATTTTTTTTTTACTGATAGTGAACTTGATTACAAAAAAAGGGGGTTCGGTTTAAGAAGTGAACCTATACTTTTGGTTGTGTAGAACTAAACGAAATATTTTAATAATATTAAAGATAGTAGATTGGAAAAATAGTTGGATGCCGTCAGAATACTTGCGTTTACGTATTATATTAAATTTGTTTTAACATATATTTAGAAAGATCGCACAAAATCTTTTTGAACATATTCCAGAGGGGATCTTAACGTAACAAAATTGTTTTTAAGATTTGATTTTTTTTGGAATACGAATAGTCATACTTTGAAATAAAAGCGAAAGTTCTCGCACCATACACACTTCTGGAATTTGTAAAGGCTCAAAAGATTTTGTGATATCGTAGCCCACGACAAACTGTCCTCTGGGAAAAATTATTTACTTTTAATACGTAGGGAACTCAACCCACAAAACCTATCCAATTCAAATCCTTAAAGTGTACGATAACAACAAAACGGTTGCAACCGGTAAAACTGAAACAAAGATAAATTCGGTTGGTCGTGGTCGGTTTGAGGTAATGATTGGCTCGGTTTGCCTATTTATTCGAAAGTTACAAATTTTAACGAATTTTCAGCTTACATCATTTGACGGCCGCAGAAACATACCCGTAAAAATATAAGTAAAGGTTAACCATTAAACAACATTAAACAAATCTGTACGTAAGTCGAAAATAAATCAATAACCCGGAGGAAAAGAGAAAAAAACACAATCGTAACCGCGGTATAAGTAAAATAATGTGCAGGTATAGTTTTTCGGTTGTCGGTTTAACGAAAAACAAAGAAAGTAACAGAACTATTATTGCTTTCAGATCCCATCTTTATTAAATCAAATCCTAATATTAATCCAGCCACTATCCTAATTATTCAACAACTTTTAGCGCTGTTGAGCGTACATCCATTTTTTTTTCTTACATTAAATTTAAATTTGACCATTATAGTCCACTATGGGGTGTAGCACCCTGTAACAGGTGGCTATTTTTTTGTGAAATAAATAAAAATTGTAATTTTCATACTTTTTGTAATTACGTATAGGAAATTAGTACACCTATGGGTGAATTTATAGCACTTTTGTTACTATGTAACTTTGAGTTAAGATAGTTTTACGATTAATTGCATTTATATTACTTATAAGAAGCCTTAAGGGCAATAAATGAAATTGTTGAATTTTTTTATGAAATATTTGGTGTTTTGATTAGCATGATGGCTGAGTAGAGATATAACGATCTAAAGGTAGGTATTGGCTGATGAAACAAGTTAGGGGTATCTCAACTGAATCATTATAGGGTACCATGGTTTTCGGGGCGGGAATTAACGCGAGTACAACATCTACTCTCGCAGTGAAAGCAACAAAACGATAAAGTGTCTTTAGTTTACACTGGCACAACCTTTCTAGTCATGTCTGCCCTTTTTATACTGCTGCAATTACCCACACCATTTCCGCGAGTCATAGCCGTGCTGTAATAAAAAAAGTTGCCAGTGTAGCAGGGGAATAAAAAGGATATCATCGAGAAATTTTCAGGGATCAATCCGGCGTGGATTCATGACAGAAAGTGGCGCGCAACGTGGGGCATCAAACCGTAAATAATTTCACTTCACCTAGCGTGAGGCAGAAAAAAAATCAGATAGCATTCGTTTTTTTTCAAAATTTTATGTTTGCCCACCTACCTTAGGGCAGATGGAAGTTTAGTGCATGGGCGGTGATAATAATACGTCTGACGGATCGTGAGTCACGAGAGCGGGCCTCTGAGTCTAATCGTTAGCCACGGTGTTTTCAGTCTAGAACTTGCTGTGTCCTACAAAATTCGTAAGTCCTACTGGCCTTTTAGAGGGCAAAGTAGTCGCGGCGAATTTTGGGAACATAGTTCCGGGAAGTGGAATGCAACGTAAGACCATAGGGACGCAAAAGTTGTACTCTTTGAGGCGACGTGCGTTCACTCCAAACCGGCTCAGATACTTTTCTGAAATCTGTACAAATGGTAGCTTTCAAATTTACTCGTGAGAGACATATTTCGTTTTAGTTTTCATATGATTCATCAGCCATACTCTACATGATCGTAAATTAAAAATTCATTACAACAACAACTCGCCATACTTCGAAACCCATCAATACTTTTTGGGGAAACATTTTTTAGTATCAGTATTCAGCGTTAAGCATAAATTTTTGTACGATACAAAATTCCGTGTCAGACGGGTATCCGTCTTAATAGTTAGTCACCAATAGCAATAGTAGTTGAGCTTTGGTGCACCAAGTATTATAATTTTGTTTTATCCGTGATGCAAGCGGAAACGGATTAAATATTTTATTTATCCGTATAGTTAGTCACCACATGCAATAGTAGTTGAGCAGTGGTGCGCGTTTTTTTTACAAATTTGGTTTATCCGTGATACAAGCGGAAAGAGCTTGAATATATATTCAATAATCAACTACCTTAGTTGAAATATTTTAGAAAATTCAGCTCTCACTTTTCTTATTAGAAATCGTTTTAACGTAGGGTTTGGACTGTCGTTGAGCTCTTCAAAATCTGCTGAGTAGCCATGGTCAACACTAGGTCGTCTGGTAACTTGGATGAGGGAGCAGCCGGTGGCAGCGCGGATCCGCTAGCGATAAGGTCAACAAACGCTACGGCCACAACCACAGCTACAACTTCCTCATCTACAGGAGCCATTCCAAAAACAGCCCAGCATATAGAAACACGCGTTGAGATAGAACGGTTGGAGGATATGAATCAAACTGTGATGAGTCAGTCTAGCAACGGAAACACCACTATCGTTACACCGCCCTACAGCAGTCTTACAGCCCAGAACATTCATCAAGAGTTCAGGAATCACAATAGAGCTGAAAGACGAAATGCATTGGAATTGGAACATAGTTATCGAGCGGAGACTGAAAGAGCAGAGGTAGGACTGATGACATCAGTAATAATGCGTAGCGTGGAAGAGCAACTTTTAGATTTAGTCCCTAAATTGGTACAGCAGTCTATAAGTGCTTTGTCACAACATACTGGTTCCCGTAATCGTCAGGTCGAAAATACAGCTCCACAAACTAGGGTTCAACAGAATAGACCGGTGAACATTCCTCAAAACCAAGCAAATTTCAACCTACCAGATTTAAGTCTCCCACCTCCAGTTTTTCAAACTCCATACTTTCAATCTTCGGGTTCTCAGGCTCAAGCTCAGTTTACTCAGCCGCAAGCTCAATTTGCTCAGCCTCAGTTTGCTCAACCACCTCAAGCCCAGTTTGTCCCTTTTCTACAACAAAATCATATCCAACAGGGTCAGAATAGAGAGTTTCAACAACAGTTACCCAATCTTAACGAACAGTTTAATCCTAACGGCCAATTATTTCGTGCTAGGACTGCCGACAGTTATGGGTATAATCCAAATCACCGCGTTGATAAATGGGGGTTGGTATTTGACGGAACAGATAAAACCGGGAGCGTCTATGATTTTACTGACACGGTAGAGATTATGCAAGGTGACCGCGATTGTCCTTGGTCAGAGGTTATCAAGCAGTTCCACTACCTTTTGAAAGGTCCTGCTCTTAAATGGTTTTGGTCACAACGAAGGAGGAAGAAAGTCGGAGATTGGCCCAAGCTAAAGGCAGCTATCAAGAAAAAGTTTAAGAAATTTGACCACGATTTTGATGTACAACAGCAGATAGCTATGAGATTCCAGAGAAGTCAAGAATCGTTTGATGATTATTTTGATGCCGTGATTGACCTTCGAAACCAACAGGAAGAACAGATGGACGATGAACAACTTATTTTTCTTATGAAGCGTAACATGAAGAAAGCTATAGGTGACTTGCTGTTCTGGTATAAAGGACACGATCTGGAAGTATTTTGCAAAGAAGCACGTGATGCTGAGCGGCAGGAAAATAATCAGAGACCGTTTGCCTCCAAATACCCGGCGAAAAAGTTGAACGAGTTGGAGTTGGATTGGCAGAACAGGGAAGAATTTCCAGATTTAGATGCCATGGCTGTTGGGAAGAAAATTACTTGCTTTAACTGTAAAGAAGAAGATCACTTTTTCCTGGATTGTCCAAAACCTAGGGAAAGAACATTTTGTTACAGATGCGGAATGGAAGGTGAAGTCGCACCGTCTTGCACCGGATGTCAGGGAAACCGGAAAGTGAACGCGTCTCGGGCGGGGATGGAGACTCGTTCCAGAAACAGGTATCCCCAGCAACGACAACAGCTCCAGATACAAAATCAACCACAGCTGCAGATACAACAGCCTCCACAGCAACAGAAGACACAACAACAACCATCACAACAACACCAGTAGCTGATCTACAACAAAAAGGGGCGGTCCCAACAACGACGTCAATTTTGAAAAACAACAACCTTAAAAGACTCGATGTGGCACCTAGACCTCGGAAGCCTCTGCATATACGCATGCAAGAGTACCAAGAAGCACGGGACAGAATTTTCGGACCGACGGAAAAGATAGTAAAAACTAGGATGCGATACAAGGATCGGAAGCAAACCCGTTTCGAGATTGCATCTGCGAGTATATACGAAGGGACAGACTCACGTATTTATTCCACTATAGAAATAAACGGATATCCTATTACGGGTCTTCTGGACAGTGGGGCGACCGTGTCGTGTTTAGGGGAAGAGTGTCTCGATTTCGTGGAAAAGGCAAACCTAGTAATACATCCGTATAGGTCGGTCATTCGTACAGCTGACGGCAGGTCAAACGAGATTATAGGTAGAGTCAGGTCCGAGATAAATTTTAACAAAATGTCTAAGAGTATAGATTTTTTTTTAGTGCCGAGCCTGAAAGCAAAACTTTTTCTAGGAGTCGACTTTATGAAGAAGTTCAATTTGATCCGTTTTGAAATAAATGGTTTATCCACTAGCAATAGCGATTCAGAGGCGGTTGAAGATACAATTTTTCCAAGCATGCACGAGCTTGATAATGTTCAGCAGAGACAATTAGAAGACGTCATTGATTTATTCCCATGCTTTACACGAAAGGGCTTGGGTAAGACCACACTAGAAATACATACGATAGATGTAGGCAGCGCAGTTCCGATCAAGGA
Source organism: Pegoplata infirma (assembly GCA_963921195.1). Classification (NCBI taxonomy): domain Eukaryota; kingdom Metazoa; phylum Arthropoda; class Insecta; order Diptera; family Anthomyiidae; genus Pegoplata; species Pegoplata infirma. Next base: position 97,229,676 of record OY992536.1, read on the forward strand.
GAAACACTACCCAGTGTCGCCAGCAGTGCAGAGGCTTATGTATGGGGAACTGGATAGGATGCTTTCGCTGGGGGTCATTGAGCCGAGCGAGAGTCCATGGAACAATCGGGTCACATTTGTACAAAAGGGGGAAAAAGTTCGTATATGTCTGGATGCTCGCCGGCTCAATGATCTTACGGTGAAGGACGCCTACCCACTTCCCCATATAGAAGGCCTTCTAAGTCGGTTGGGGGACACCCATTTTATTTCAAGCGTGGACCTTAAAGACGCTTTTTGGCAGATACCTCTAGCAGCTCCAAGTAGGGAAAAAACTGCGTTCACGGTACCTGGAAGGCATTTGTACCATTTCACCGTCATGCCGTTTGGGTTGTGTAACGCGGCCCAAAGGTTATGTCGGTTGATGGACAAAGTAATTCCAGGCCGCCTTCGCGAAAAGGTTTTTGTTTACTTCGATGACTTGCTAGTGGTATCGGCAACGTTTGGGGAACAGTTAGAGCTACTCAAGGAGGTAGCCTTTCACCTAGACAAAGCAGGTCTGACAATAAATGTGGGTAAATCTAAGTTTTGCTGCCGCGAATTGAAGTATTTAGGTTATATCGTGGGTGGAGGTCAATTAAAACCTGACCCGAGTAAGGTACAGGCCATTGTAGATATGAAATATCCGCTTAATCTAAAACAAGTCAGGAGTTTTATGGGTACGACGGGATGGTACCGCCGCTTTATTCCCGATTACGCGACCATCACTGCCCCTATATGTGATACATTAAAAAAGGGAAAGAAATTTGACTTTAACGATGCAGCTAAACTAGCTTTTGATCAACTAAAAGAAAAACTGACTGCCCGTCCAGTGTTGACACATCCCGACTTTAATAAAATTTTCTTTATTCAATGCGATGCATCAGACGTCGGCATGGGAGCGGTGTTGTTCCAAGAAGACGATGGTGGGGGTGAACATCCGATAGCGTACTTCTCAAAAAAGCTGACTGCAGCGCAGAAGAATTATTCAGTTACCGAGAGGGAGTGTCTCGCAGTGGTGGCAGCTGTGAAACGCTTCAGGCCGTATATCGAACTAATGCAGTTCGTAGTAATTAAGGACCACTCAAGTCTCAAATGGCTGATGTCACAGAGAGACTTGAGTGGAAGGTTAGCAAGGTGGAGCCTCCAACTGCAAGCCTTTTCCTTTGAGATTCGACATAGGAAAGGGTCACAGAATATAGTACCAGATACCCTATCGCGATACGACTTAGATGAACTTGAGCTAGACATAAATTCCTGTATTGATTTAAAATCGAAAGAATTCGAAAGTGAGGACTACAAGCAGCTAATCGAAACAGTTTTGGCGAATAAAGACAGTTTACCTGATATCCGAGTTATAGACGAGATAGTGTACAAACGAACCGTTCCCTACGACGGCGACGCATTACGGGAAGACCATTATTGGAAAATGTGGGTCCCAACCGGCCTCACCGCCAAAATTATTGAGAGAGCACACACTCCACCCAACACATCCCACGGCGGAATAGCAAAAACCATATATCGGGTACGGCAGTATTTCTACTGGCCGCACATGAATGTACAGATACGCGACTTCGTTAACAAATGCGATGTTTGCAAGGAGACAAAACCAGCGAACATGGTGCTAAGACCACCGATGGAACGGGAAGCAGACGCCACCAGGCCGTTCCAACGAATATATATTGACTTTTTAGGCCCGTACGTAAGGTCTAGAAAAGGAAATTGTTTCATATTTATCGTTTTAGACTATTTTTCAAAATTCGTGTTGTTAAAAGCCATGAGTAAAGCTACCGCGAAGAACGTTATAAATTTTCTGATACAAGAGGTCTTTTATAAATTTGGCTGCCCGGAAACCTTGATATCCGATAACGGGGTGCAGTTCGTTTCAAAAGATTTTGCGGAATTAATGGCGACTTTCGGCATTAATCACGTTAGGACAGCTTATTATGCTCCTCAGGCCAACGCATCCGAGCGCGTTAACCAATCTGTGTTGTCAGCAATTCGGTCATATCTTGATCAAAACCAGGAAGATTGGGACTTACACCTTTGTGAAATAGAGTGCGCCTTACGCTCAGCGGTACACTCGGCTATTGGAGCTACTCCCTATTTTGTCCTCTTTGGTACAAATATGGTTACACATGCCTCGGCGTATAAATTAGCTCGAAAGCTCGATTTGGTCGAAGATTCGGAGAATCGAATGGAATCAAAAGGGGAATTTATGGAATTAGTCCGGGATAATGTCAGTAAAAGTTTACATAAAAGTTATGAAGTTAATGCAAAAAAATACAACACCCGATGTAGGGAAACCCGTTTTCGGATCGGGCAGGAAGTCTTTCGCCGGAACTTTCCCCAATCGGACTTTGCTAAGCAGGTCTCGGCTAAATTGTGTAAGAAGTTCGTAAAATGTCGTGTGTCGAAAGCTGTGGGAAACAATTTGTATGAGGTAGAAGACCTCCAAGGAAGGTCTCAAGGTGTTTTTCACGCCAAAGATCTTAAGGCATGACATATGATGAGAAGAAGTATGAATTAGTCTGATGGAAAAGATTGCCAGATGACAGGTCGGACATCGAGATGGATTATGGTCTGAGTGATAGTTAGAAACAAGAATGACAAAAGCTGAGGGACATCGTCTGCAGTCAACTCAAACAGGCTATCGATTTATTAGATTATAAAATTAAGCGACCGGGTTCGAAACAGGAGTACAGGCAATGGTTCGACAAGTGCCTCGTAATAAGTACAGTATGTATCAGATATCGCATGCTGGATATCAACGGCAGGATACCTGGGACACACTCAATTCTCTTTATCATATTAGCAAATTCTGTTTGCTAATATGATAAATAAATTCAGGGTATGTAAGGAGGTGTGTACCGTGTCGGTCGTTGGTATTCAGTTTGTTTCTCTTAGTGTACCTTGTCGGTCGGTGGTCATCAGTTTGTTTCTCTGAGTGTACGAAAAAGTCGAAGTATTGGTAAACGGTGGCAACCCAGACAATAGCTGGTATGATTTAAATGTCAGCTTGATAAAATGACAGATTAGCAGAAAAAAATTACCATATTGCAAAAATGTATAAAGCGCGTTGCCAATTTGTGAGGGTCAGTGCATGTTGAATCAACCGTGGCTAGTGAAGTTGGCCGTAGTTGGCGACCTGTCCACCATGATATTTTCGAGCATGGCTGATTTCCGGTCTTTCTGATTCAAGTGTCGTGATATACAGGTGGCTGTGCGGAAAATCATCTTTAAACATTAAGCTGAATCGTGTTGGAAATCGAAGGTGGTTAACAAAAACTCAAACCACAAGGTAGAATAAGCATCAAATCAGTGGCATTTATAGGAAAATCCTATTCCATCCGCTGATTAAACCTACCGATAGCCAGTGCAAAAATTCGAACAACAAAAACCGCCATTAAAATTACATCCGCATAATTCCACTCCAAAATACAAAAACGCAGGGAGGACGCCAGTACGAGGAAACGGGAAAACCCATCCCACAGCCAACCTACATTGTCTAAAGCAACACCTCAGCCGATTTATACCCTTGGGTTATTGACGGAGACGGTCGTAAAGCTGCGTACGCGTGGGCCCATAACAGGAAAGACCAGGGCGACACATTCATCGAAGCCATCATCCTTGACGGATGAGCCACGTCGATATCGGCGAGAACCTGGTAAGAAATTCAATTTATAACATGAAACCGGTGTTGATGTGATTACCTCCAAGTCTACGTAAGCTGGAAATCACAAAAAAAAACGAAAGTAAAGTCACATCAGTCGGGGCGAAAACTGTACGAACCAGGTTAGCAATATCACCACCACAGACAGCTGGACATATAACTAAATATAAAATGATTTCACCACCTACAGGTTTTTAGCCACACACCTACGGATTTTAGCCACAGCAGCGTGTTCCGAAAGGCCATCTATCAAAGGAAAAATACAGGTACATCTCTAAAAATTACTTTCACCGATTCAACGTCAAGAATAATTATTGCCCAACGCCGACACTAACAAAAAAAACATCAGGGTGACATCAGCAAGGGATAAAAACATCGAGAATATATCAACAAGGCATAACATCATCGATAGACTCAAAAGAGACAACAACATCATCGATAGAATCAGCCAGGCACCACAACATCAGCGATAGAGTCAGCAAGACGCAACAACATCAGCGATAGAGTCAGCAAGACGCAACAACATCAGCGATAGAGTCAGCAAGACGCAACAACATCAGCGATAAAATCAACAAGGCAGAAAAATAAAACATCGACACCTATAATCGTAGCGGACATCATAATCGGCATCATAATCGGCATCATCACACTATACCATATTTTCAAGTTCAGCTAAACTATCATTCATCCTTTTCATCATTACTCATAAGTACCAATTTTGGTCATCATTTCTACATATATAAAGATAAGTACACATCATTTTGATTTGGTAGTTGATTTTTTTTTGGTGCGTATGTGTCCAGTGTTGGGTAACGACGAGAATACAAAATATCTCTACGAAACCTATATAACTCCTAAAAATCAGAAAAATTAGAGAAAAAAAAACTAAAATAAAATTGTGTTTGAAAAGAGAAAAAAATATATTGAGAGCCAGAGGCTTGTAATCAAATTTTAAAATTCCGGTTCAAACAAGATAAACTCGTGTTTTTGAGAAAGGTTCCAAAATCATTTGACAGTGCAAGTAGAATTGCAGTTTGTTTGTGAAATCTTATTAAACGTAGGCGGGTTTTTGTGGTTCCTCCGAATGGTGGACCAAGTTTCAGAACCCGGGGTGAAAAATTAAGAATTTCGGGATAAATTTTTTTTGCTTTTGGAAAAATTAAAATTTTTTGTTTTTGTCTACGTATTAAAGCTAAGTGGCATCGTGTGTAATACAATAAAAAAAAATAACCAGCAAAATCTAAAATATCTTATAGACTTGTAGTAAAACACAAAAGCACATGACTTAAATTTACACCCCGGTGAAAAATGTTCATATATGCACATACATGTTTCATATGTGATCACATATGAAAAATATATGAACATATATGCTCCATATGAATACATATATGAAGCAATATTTCTTGATTTTTTTTCATATATGCTGATGTATGAATACACATATGCACACATCTGCACATACTGGGACTTATAAAATTTTCAAAAAAAATTCCAAAAGCATTTGAACTGAAGTTTTGAACTGAAATTTTTTACTCCAAAACGCAAAAAAAAAAATGCCAAAAAAAACTTTAAAAATTTTACAAAAAAATGTTCACATATGTACACATTTGTACATATATGACATGCACTTCCATATATGTCCAGATATATGATGTTTGAATTTTTCTCAGGACTTAGAAAATTATTCAAATTTTTTTTTTCTAAAAACATTTTTTAATTATTTTTTTTTTACAAACAGAAAAAAAGTTGCAAAAAAAAATTTGTGTCTGGGACTTTAAAAAAAAATTTGGATCTTTGAAAATTTAAAAAAAAAAAATCGAAAGCATTTCAAAATCAAAAAAAAATATAAAAAGTTTTTTCCGAACTTCAAAAAAAAGGACTTCGAAAATTTTTCAAAAATTGTAAAATATTTTTTTTTTAAACAATTTTTATAAAATTCTTTACTCCAAAATGAAAAACGAAATTAAAACAAGTGAGAGTGTTAAATTCGGCTGTGCCGAATCTTTTATACCCTCCAAAATGTAAAAAAAAAAAAAAATCAGGGGCGTCTTTTTTTTTTTTGTTGGGGGGGGGGGTATTTTGGGGGTTTGGTGGGAGTCATTGGGGGACATCTTCCCCTTGCGATAGATGTTATCAAATGGATTTATTATGATTCATGCAATTATTTAATCCAATTAATCATTATTAAAATACATTTTCTATATCCACGCCCACAAATGGGGCGGGTCAAACTTTATTTTTATTTTTTTTTATCCGCTGAGTCCACATACAGGGTTTTGAGCTTCCTCCGACATTAAAATGTTGCATTTTCTTAAAAAAAGTACAAAAAATCATGCAAAAAAATACCGTTTTTCAGAGGTTGGTTTAGTTCTCCAAGGGGGAACTTTTTCCCCCCTGGTCCGATTTTGTCCATCTCCGAACTTAACCAGCCTATGAGCATAAGACATATATGTGCCAAATTTCAGGAGTCTAGCACTTTTATTTTGGACTGTATCGTGTCTTCCACAGACGGACGGACGGACAGACGGACGGACGGACGGACGGACGGACAGACGGACATCGCTAGAATGTCTTAGAATCGATCACTGATCAATAATATATATACTTTATGGGGTCCTAGACCGATATTTCGATGCGTTACACACGGAATGACAAAGTGAGTATACCCCCATACTGTAGTTGGAGGGTATAAAAATATATGTTACATATGTGACCATATATGTCCATATATTTACATATGCCGCCAATTTTCGCATTTGCTTCATATATGTAATACATATGGGCGAGCATATATGAATAATATATGAATAACATCTGACATTTTTCACCGGGACGTTAATTTTTTTTAACAAAAAAAAAGGGGGTTAGTACTTTAACGATAAATTACTGGCACATATCACATTAGGCAAAATTTGTATCTTTATTAAATTTTTATCTTTGAACCAATAGGTAATCTGACAGCATCCAAATATTCTGAGAAAACCCAAATTTTTTTTTATTTTTTTTTTGTACACAGTGAGAGGTGTTGGGATAATTTGACTTCCAAGCCAATATATATAACCAAGAAAAAAAAAACAGAGAATTCGATTTGTTCCAAATACGTACACTGATAAAAATTCATTGGTTAAAAACAGTTCACTATTTTTTTTTTACTGATAGTGAACTTGATTACAAAAAAAGGGGGTTCGGTTTAAGAAGTGAACCTATACTTTTGGTTGTGTAGAACTAAACGAAATATTTTAATAATATTAAAGATAGTAGATTGGAAAAATAGTTGGATGCCGTCAGAATACTTGCGTTTACGTATTATATTAAATTTGTTTTAACATATATTTAGAAAGATCGCACAAAATCTTTTTGAACATATTCCAGAGGGGATCTTAACGTAACAAAATTGTTTTTAAGATTTGATTTTTTTTGGAATACGAATAGTCATACTTTGAAATAAAAGCGAAAGTTCTCGCACCATACACACTTCTGGAATTTGTAAAGGCTCAAAAGATTTTGTGATATCGTAGCCCACGACAAACTGTCCTCTGGGAAAAATTATTTACTTTTAATACGTAGGGAACTCAACCCACAAAACCTATCCAATTCAAATCCTTAAAGTGTACGATAACAACAAAACGGTTGCAACCGGTAAAACTGAAACAAAGATAAATTCGGTTGGTCGTGGTCGGTTTGAGGTAATGATTGGCTCGGTTTGCCTATTTATTCGAAAGTTACAAATTTTAACGAATTTTCAGCTTACATCATTTGACGGCCGCAGAAACATACCCGTAAAAATATAAGTAAAGGTTAACCATTAAACAACATTAAACAAATCTGTACGTAAGTCGAAAATAAATCAATAACCCGGAGGAAAAGAGAAAAAAACACAATCGTAACCGCGGTATAAGTAAAATAATGTGCAGGTATAGTTTTTCGGTTGTCGGTTTAACGAAAAACAAAGAAAGTAACAGAACTATTATTGCTTTCAGATCCCATCTTTATTAAATCAAATCCTAATATTAATCCAGCCACTATCCTAATTATTCAACAACTTTTAGCGCTGTTGAGCGTACATCCATTTTTTTTTCTTACATTAAATTTAAATTTGACCATTATAGTCCACTATGGGGTGTAGCACCCTGTAACAGGTGGCTATTTTTTTGTGAAATAAATAAAAATTGTAATTTTCATACTTTTTGTAATTACGTATAGGAAATTAGTACACCTATGGGTGAATTTATAGCACTTTTGTTACTATGTAACTTTGAGTTAAGATAGTTTTACGATTAATTGCATTTATATTACTTATAAGAAGCCTTAAGGGCAATAAATGAAATTGTTGAATTTTTTTATGAAATATTTGGTGTTTTGATTAGCATGATGGCTGAGTAGAGATATAACGATCTAAAGGTAGGTATTGGCTGATGAAACAAGTTAGGGGTATCTCAACTGAATCATTATAGGGTACCATGGTTTTCGGGGCGGGAATTAACGCGAGTACAACATCTACTCTCGCAGTGAAAGCAACAAAACGATAAAGTGTCTTTAGTTTACACTGGCACAACCTTTCTAATCATGTCTGCCCTTTTTATACTGCTGCAATTACCCACACCATTTCCGCGAGTCATAGCCGTGCTGTAATAAAAAAAGTTGCCAGTGTAGCAGGGGAATAAAAAGGATATCATCGAGAAATTTTCAGGGATCAATCCGGCGTGGATTCATGACAATTTGTCCTAAAGAAAAAGTCGTTGATTCTGAGATATTTTAAAATAAAAAATCTCAGATTCCGAAACATTTTTCCTATTAGATTCTAATAATTTTTTTTTTTTTTCAATAGAAAAATTCACAAATTTTTCCTTAAGAACATTTTCCTGATTTTTTTTTTTCTATAAGGATTCAAAAGCATTCTTCCTATAAAAAAATTTAGAGATTCTTGAAAAAATGTTCATAAAATTTCATTTTCTTTTTAGTTTTTACCCATCTTCTCAGATTTTTTCGAAAGAAGAATTATCCCCCCCACGTGGATCCGCGCCTGACCTTTTCGTACTCGCCCCTCCCAAAATTATAAATTAGTCATTTCTAAATTAACAAAATGTTCTTTTAATTTTTTGTTTATGTTGCAAAAAATGCATTTTTCATGTTTACATCCATTACACATAGTTTACATGTAAATTATAATGTTTAGTTGTTATGTGGCATCATTTATGAAACAAACAAAATCTCCATCTAAATGGGGAGAATCCCATTTACACATTCCTTAATGTTGTCATACACACTTTGTCGTTTTACTATAAATACAATGTTTTAATGCAAAAAAAAAAAGTTATGCAAAACATACATGTTGAGTAAATGTAACCCATGTGTCACTCGTAACATTGTGTTGCATATTTTCGCATTTAATTAAGTTGCAAATGTCAAATATTTGACGTATTTAAAAATATATGTATATGCAGTTAATACTAGATCTCCTCTATAAAATGCATTTTGTCATTGAAACTTTGTTTTAATATCATTAACTACTCGTGCTTCCATCCCCCAGTAACTTTTAGTTAGGAATGGGGAATGGCAACAATTACTTTGACTGGTACGGTTTTAAATTTCAAATAGATTGGTGACATGCATCAAAATGTTTGATCATTTACCACCCGTTTTGTAAATTATGCCATTAAATTACATATATACTGGATTATTTATTACACTGTGCAACAAATTTTGGGTCATCGCATTGAGCCTCAATGCCTTCAACATCGTATGAAAGTAGACTATCAAGTAGACAAAATCACCAAAGGGTTTTGCAAAGTCAGTTCGGATTTCTTTTTTATAGCCCACTGAAGTTTTCATATTTTTGACAAAGGCGTTTGGAAAACGTCAAAAATACTATAATAAAAACACATCTGAGCTTCAAAATATGATTTGATGTCTTCAGTGAAATTTTATGGCGATTATTTTCTTAGAACATTTTAACCCTCTAACTGCCATTTTAAGGGGTCATTTTAGTCCTTTTTCAAAAACTAAACACAGAAGTCTAATAAAACGTCCATTTAGAGGGTTAAAATGTTCTACAAATATTTTCCTCATAAAATTTCACTAGGGGTTGTCAAATGCTCAAAGTTTGTGCGACATGCGCAAAGTGCTTAAAAAGGGTCAAGTATAAATAATCAATGTTTGTTATTTTTTTTTACCAAAGCAGTGTTAAAAAATATCGACAAAAAACAGTGCAAATATACTTTTGAGCTTAAAATGATGTTCTGATGTGTTTTATAAAATTTTATGATGATTCTTTTCTTCGACCAAATTAACCCTCTAGCTCCCGTTTTAAGGGGTAATTTTTGTCCTTTTTTAAACGAAATACAAAAAGGTCTATAAAAAAAGGCAGTTAGAGGGTTAAAATGTGTAACAAATATTTTCTGCATCAAATTTTACTAGGGCACATATAAGACAGAAAGTTCGTCCAGCATATAGAAAATGCTTAAAAATTTTAAAGTATTAAAAAAATTTTTTTATATTTTTTTTTTTTTGGCCCGAAATATAAAAAAAAAACAAGTAAAAAAGTTAAATTCGACTTTGTCGAATGTATTATTACCCTCCACGATGTAAAAAAGTTTATTTGCAAAAAAAAAAAACAAAACAAAAATTAAAAAAAAAAAATCCGCGAAAAAAATTTGTTGGTAAAAAAAAAATTTGACAAAAATGTTTTTTTTTTTGTAAAAAATATGTTTGTACTTGTTTAAATACCATTCGGTGATCAATTCTGTTCACATGTGTCAACCAGCAGCCGAATTAAAGCATTTTCTGTTTTTAGGTTATGTTGAATGTACCACAATTTTCGAGGTGTTCTTACATTTTCGTTCATAACTTTTGAACCGCTTTCGCTCAAATGCAATACCAAACTGCTTATGGTAACAACAAGTAAATATGCTAAGTCCTAGTTATATCTTTTAATACTTTGGCCGTGATCACCAAAGTCGAATTTAACTTTGTTGCTTGTTTTTTTTTATATTTCGGCCCAAAAAAATTATAAAAAAAAAATTTTAATACTTTAAAATTTTTAAGCATTTTCTATATGCCGGACGAACTTTCTGTCTTAGACGTGCCCTAGTAAAATTTGATGCAGAAAATATTTGTAAAACATTTTAACCCTCTAACTGCCTTTTTTTATAGACTTTTTTGTATTTCTTTTAAAAAAGAACAAAAATGACCCCTTAAAACGGGAGCTAGAGGGTTAATTTGGTCAAAGAAAAGAATCATCATAAAATTTTATAAAACACATCAGAATATCATTTTAAGCTCAAAAGTACATTTGCACTGTTTTTTGTCGCTATTTTTTAACACTGCTTTGGTAAAAAAATATAACAAACATTTATTATTTATACTTGACCCTTTTTAAGCACTTTTCGCATGTCGCACAAACTTTGGGTATTTGACAACCCCTAGTGAAATTTTATGAGGAAAATATTAGTAGAACATTTTAACCCTCTAAATGGACGTTTTATTAGACTTCTGTGTTTAGTTTTTGAAAAAGGACTAAAATGACCCCTTAAAATGGCAGTTAGAGGGTTAAAATGTTCTAAGAAAAGAACCGCCATAAAATTTCACTGAAGACATCAAATCATAGTTTGAAGCTCAGATGTGTTCTTATTATAGTATTTTTGACGTTTTCCAAACGCTTTTGATAAAAAAATAAAAACTTCAGTGGGCTATAAAAAAGAAATCCGAACTGACTTTGCAAAACCCTTTGGTGAATTTGTCCATTTGATGGTCTACTTTCATATGGCGTTGAAGCCATTGAGGCTCATTTTTCTTGTTGCACAGTGTTATTTAATCGTTGTGGTAGGTACTGCATATTAACAAATGTAAAAGATTTATTTTGCATAATTAAATGACACTTGGTATTTTACAACATGGTGTATATGTTGCGAAATAAATGGAATAAAAATGTCAATGATAAATATTTTAGAATTACCAAGAGGTCTTTTATTTAAAAAAATATTGCAGTCAGGATTTAAAATAATTACACTAGTTTACAAAAATCCTTAACATAAACATAATTATTTAACAATTTTTTATAAAATTGGGAGAGTATAGGAATATGTCCTTCATACGTATGCATGGACGTATACAGGGGGTGGGCACAGGGGGCACGTGCCCCCCCCTTTTCGATTTGAAAATTTTTAAAAATTAATACACTGCAACGCATTGTACAAAAAAATACACAGGTATCAAATTATTTTGGTTTTTAAAGAAAAGATTTTAGTTTTTTTATAAAAACTCAAGAGCGTAATCTAATTTCATTTCCAAAAAGCCATTTATATCGAAATATCTGTAAAATATGTTTAAAAAACACATAAAATGGTTTTATCTAATAAAAATTATGCATGAGGATCACAAAAAAAGATGTCTAAAAAAAATTTAAAACTACAAGATTCTAAGATTAAATTGTGAGATTCTGAAATATTATCTATAAGAGATTCTCAGATTCTGAAAGCATTTTTTTAGAAACATTTTCAGATTCTAATACATTTTTTCGTCAGGAAAATTGTTATATTTTGGGAGATTTTTTTTTCTTATTAAAAAATTTTTAGATTCTGAAACATTTTCTTTACAGAAAATTTTGAAATCCTTAGTATTTTTTTATAGACAAACTATCAGATTCCAAACTATATTTTCCATAGTAAAATTTTCATATTCTCAGATTCTGAAACAATTATTATATAAAAACTTTTTAGATGCTGATACTTTTTCTATCAAAAAAATCTTAAATTTTGAATCTTTTTTATAGAAAAATCATCACATGGTACCAAGGAACAAGCTAAAATCTAAAACAGCGCGATCAGCAGACTTTTTAATGAATTTGAGTTTGGAATATCTAACAACAATTTTTGGATATAAATCTAAAATTTTCAATCTAGAACTTATTCTGGGTTAAAATTGCACAAATGAACAAAGTTTTGTAACTATACTCACAAATACTAAAACCTCAAAGATCTGCCCCAAATACACCCATTTTGATCCATATGAGGATCTGCTGATTTTAGCAGACGCGGTTTGCTTAATTTTTGTCTGGATAATCTAGGTCGAGACAGCAGAAAAATCTGTCAAAACAGACATTTTTATGGCTCTCACTTATGACTCTTACGTGAAGGAATAAATATGGGGGGGTGGGGGGGGGTAAATAGGGGGTGTAGCCATAGTTAAATCGGCGATGACTAAAAAAAATTTGAAAGTTGTGCCCCCCCGTTTTCAAATTCCTGGATACGTCGCTGTACGTATGAGTATTCGTTCCAATGCCCTGAATAAATGTGATAATTAAATTTTCGGATCGAGCGTACGTAAATCGATCAACAAGCTTCGTCGAAAATGACTTCAACCTCAAGTAGCGAGGACTGCTAATGTCATTCTTGATTATGAATATGGGTTGCCAGCCCCATTGCAATATTTGGACAAAAATCATAATGTTCATCAGAGCCGTTTTTAAAAAAATCGCGTTCAAATGTTAAAAAATTTAAATTTCAAGTTTATCTCGAAAACGATGAGAGATATAAAAAAAATTCCGTAGACAAAAATTATTCCTCCAGAAAAATGCAACAATATTGCAAATTTACATTTTGCAATATTTTGTTGCCAAAACTTACACTTTTTAATTTAGAGCTAACATTTTCCCATTTTCTGCCACTCAAAATAATTCTACAGTAAAAGGTTTAGTAAGTGATTTTGTACAAAAATCTACTAATAACTAACTAACTTTAGTACCTTCAAAGTACTAAAATTAGTAATTTTTACTGGTTTTGAATAATATTAGTAAAAAATTTTAGTATTGGTTACCAATTCCTGCACTAGGTCCTTTTGGACTAAAATTGAGTTAAATTTTTAGTATTGAATACCCACGTATTTTTTTTTGGGTGTGTATAAAAACAACAAATTACAAATTTCGAAATTCTAACTTATTTAATTAAATTTGATCGGGTTTATTGCAATAAAAATATTTTTAGCAACTGTTGTTCAAAAATGTTTAACAACTTTGACGCCCTATGTTCACACTGAACTTTATTTCAGTATTACCGGACTTTTCAATTTCCCTGGAAATGGGAAATAAAAAATTTATTTTCCGGGATTCCCGGGAATGCCGGTAAATTTTCATTATCACTATAAAATCTTAAAAAAAGCATTAAAATTTCACAAAATTGTTTTTAAAACTTTTTTAAATAAAAATAAATAATATGTGTTCAACTTAATAAAACACAAAAAAGAACAATAAAAAGTAAAATAAAAGTAAGAGAAAAAATTAAAAAAAAAAAACAAGTAGAAAAGTTAAATTCGACTTGGCCGAATCTATGAATACCCTCCACAATGCAATTTTTAAGTGATGGTAAGTGATAGTAAAAATAACAATTTTGACAAGAAATATTTTATTTTGTGTAAAAAAACTTTTTTTTTAAGTAATTGTTGAAAAAAAAAAATAATTTACTAATTTTTTATTTTGAGTGTAAAATTTTTTTCGAGTGTATTTTTTTTTTAGTGTAAAAATATTTTTGAACGATAAAAATAAGTTGCAAAATATTTTTGTGGCTTACAAATGTTTTTAAAACATGTTTAACGGGTTTTCAACACGTGAATTTAAGGTGAACCTAATCTGAAATTCCTGGTTTTGCTAATAACTTTTGAACTACTGAAATGCTGACAAATAGCGTCAGCATCCTCAGAATTGCCTTTCGAAAGTTAGCGTGTGTTTTATCTCGTAAATTCACGAAAAACCCTTACCGATTTCGCTGGATTACAATACCAATCTGACCAGATTTTTTTTGTAAAAACGTTAAGGATTTATGTAAAAAGGTTAACTTTGTAAAATTTCCCGATTTCCCAGGAAAAAATAACAAAAATTCCCGGGAAAACCGACGGGAATTCTTTATGAAATTTTCCTGTCTTTAAGACATAAATTTATTTGGTAAAGTTAAAAAAAAAAACATTTTGTGGAAAAAAATGTAAAACTTTTTTAAACTTAAAAAAAAATAAATTGATAAATTTTGAATAACTATTTACTTGACACAATTAAAAAGTCACGAAACGAAAAATTTTAAGTAAAGTTTTAATTGTGTTAATTAAAAATTTACTCAAATTTTTAAGTAAGCATTTAATAATTTTTTAATAAAAATTTACTTAATACTATTAAATCGTTTACTAGTGCAAAATAAAGTAATTTTTTACTTAATACACTAAAAAAAAAAACCTTGTAAAATTACAAGAAAAACTTGTAACTTTTTTTTGTTTGCTACCTCCTATTTGAAAAAAATTCCTAGTAATTTACCAATAATTTTGTAATTTTACAAGGTTTTTACCAATAAAATTGTAAATTTACAAATTTTTTGACACGATAAAATTTACAAGGAGGTTTCATAATTTTACTAGATTTTTTTCTACCTCCTATTTTACGAGAATTCCTAGTAACTTTACAAGCTTTTTACCAATAATTTTGTAATTTTACAAGTTTTTTACCAATAAAATTGTAAATTTACAGATTTTTGTCGCAATTGAAATTACAAGGGATTCTCGTAAATTTACTAAATTTTTTGGTAAAAATATTTTTGAAATTTTTAAAATTACAAAAAAAAAATTTAAAATTACAAAATAAAAATGTAAATTTCGATTTGCTAAAAAACAAGGAACACTATCAAATATTGGTAAAATGGGATTACGAGATTTGACAAAGTTTTTTTTGTGTGTAGTATTAAAAATTTAATCAATTTTTTTATTATTTTCTGTGTAAAAATCAAACAAAAAAAAACGGGGTTTTTTTTTCATTAAAAGGAACAAATTAAAGGGGTAAGACCTTCAAAAAATTAATAATTTTTTTTCCTGGCCATTCTAATATATATTTATGTTTCTCTAACTCCCATTGGAGCATAGGGCACCAAAACAAAGCGTATGAGCAACATTTATGCAAATATTTAATACTCATCCGCTGTGTTGATAAAAGAAAATATGTACAAGCCAATTACAAAATTGTTATGAAATTTAATATTCAAATCTCGACAAATACGAAAAACTCGCGTCTGAATTTTTTGCGTGGATAGACAAACATCTAAACCAATGGTTCCCAACCTTTGATTCTCGCCCCACTGGGGGGCAATTTGAATAGTTGCCCCCCTAACTAGCAAATTTTTAAGATTTTGTTTTTGTTAAATAAGCCAAAAAAATATTATTTTAGGTGAATTATTAAGTTGATTGTTGAAACATTTTTCTAAAAACTTTGTTTAAACGATGATTTTAACATAAAGTTTGCTTAACCACAATTAAATTTTAAAGTTTAAAACAAATTTAAAAAATTTACAAATTTTTCTTGAGTGTAGGGGGACATTGTAGTGTTTTTAACTTAAAAGTGGGGTATGGAGCAAAAAAGGTTGGGAACCATTGATCTAAACTAAAAACAAATAAAAAAAATAATGCAATCCGATTTAATTTGATAAATATTTAATCACGACAACTTCGATACAAATTTGACTATTTTTTCAATATTTAGCCAAGTCTCCTAAGCCCAAGTTTTAAAAAATTAAAAAACCAAAAAAGCATTTTTTTTATAGAGCAATGGTTCCCAACCTTTGATTCTCGCCCCACTGGGGGGCAATTTGAATTCGTCTTGGGGCAAAGAGCAAATTTTAAAGATTTTTTTTCGTTAAATAAACAAAAAAAATATTGATTTTAGTTAAATTATTTAGTTGATTGTTGCAAACTTGTTCTAAAATCTCTGTTTAACAGATGATTTTAACAAAAAGTATGCTTAACCACAAGTAGATTTTGAATTTAAAAACAAATCGGAAAAATTTAAAAATTTTTCTTGAGTGAAGGGGGAACATTGTAGCTTTCTTAACCTAAAAGTGGAACATGACACATAAAAGATTGGGAACTATTGATATAGAGCTATCAACACAACGAATTCAGTATTTCATGGAACACATGTTTTTCTGTGGCGGTACATTTAGTGTGGAATGCCTCATATATGAAAAGTTTTTTGATATTTTGATAATGAAACTAAAGATCTAATCCTTTTAACCTTTGCACTCAGTATTTTACGCCATTTTCAATAGTAATTCAAAAATAATCAATTCAAAAATTCCTACAAAAAAATACAAATATACATAATTTAAAAATTTTAATAGCAAATCCAGTCTTAATTTTAATTGCTATTAAATACACTTAAATAACCACTAGATCGTACTGATATTCGCACATTCTAACAGCCACTATCACATCATCAGCAAATATCTGTCTCATTAAAACTAAAAATATTATGTAAAATTTACATAAATTACTGGTAGATCAATGTTAATCATACTAAATAACAGCATTTACATTACAAGAAAATAAGGATCAAATCTATACACAAATTAATATATACAAAGTAACAGAAATTTTATGGAGAGGAGGGCAAATGTGCTAAAAAAACAGATCTAACGTTTAAAATCATCTTTCTTAAATACCAAAGATAGATTACTTACATTTAAAGGCGGTTCATGAAAATGTTTCTAAAGTTCAGGAAAAAGTTTACGACCGAAATTTTTTCGGTCGTAAAGCAATTTCGGCGGTGAATAAAAAAGAAATATTTTTTTATCCGAAATAAATAATATTTTCTAGTCCCCTGTATCCAACTGCAGGACTTTAAATGTTTCATTTGTTTAGCAAATTTATAAAAAAACAGTGAAACTGACGTTTTTTTAGAGGTTAGTTTTGTTCTTAAAGGAGGAACTTTCCCGCTGTCCCCTCCGCCATTGTAGGGATTATGACCGAAATAAATTTGATCATAATCCCTTTAACGTAAATGAGGACTATGTCCGTGGGGATTATGTCATGTCACAACCAAAATAATTCAAAATCAGGTTATCAAAATTTTTCAAAATTCTTTCTATAAAATATAGAAACAAATTTTAATTTTTCTTAATGAATCATCGGAATCTAGTTTCAAAAAGTTGAGATTAAAAATTTGCAACAGATCTCTGACCATAGAAATATGGGATCAAAAATCGAAGATTTTGCCCGTACATTTGCTGTCATTTAATTTGGTAAAATAAATTTTAACCACATTCTTTATTTCTGATTTTTTTTTTGTGGCTGACTGATTTTGTTGATTTACATATGCAAAACGAAACAGTACAAAAACATTATTTGAATACATTTGGTTGGCCAAAACCAATGAGTATTCAAATGGACACTTGTCAAGGTGCGCTAACAAGCTTTAAATCATATTAAAACAAGCAGAAGAGACGACTGAATTAATGAAACTATGCAACAAGTACCCGGTGATTTCATAAGTTTTGGTACAATTTGCTTTCGTAATAAAATATTAGCATTTTTATCCCCTTCAATTGAGGCTCAGATTTAATTTTTAGTTTTAAGGGAGAGGGTGCCTTTATTACTCGAAAAAAAAATGTTCACCAAAAAATAAAAATAACTAACAAGGGAAGTCTCCCTGGTGTCACCCTCCGATCTTCATGAAATTTGGATATGTTGTTAAGAACGAAAATTAATTGGACAAGAATTTTTTTTTAGCGGCCCAAACTCATTTTTAGGGGGGTTCGATTTGTATGGGGGAAATTGAAATTTTTCCGTTTTTTTTACAATTTACGACTATTTAAATAAAATTTATATAGGCATGTGTGGTATCAGATTAAAGGTATTAAAAATACCAATCTCGTGGTGCTTACAACGGGCCAGAGAATTTAATATTTTTCGACTTATTAACAAAAATGTCCTAAAATTTTGGTATTTGACTCAATATGACGAAAAGTTGTGCATATTTGGACACTTTCTTAGCACACGTAGATAGGTTTTCCAAAGACCTTTCATTTGGTATGTAACATGACTAGGTTTCTTTGCAAAATATAGGAGATAAACGAAAAAAACTGAAAAATGGCCTTGTCTTCCCCCCTCCTTTTTTCCCCCTAAATAGGAATTTGGGCCGCTAAAAAAATACGTGTCCCTTTATTTTTTGTGCTCTACAAAATAAAACCAATTTCATAAAGATCCGCGGGTGACACTAGGGATACTTCCCTTGTTTTTTTAACTTAAAAACAAAAATTTTATAAATCTAAAATTGGATTTTTTTTTATTTATTTAATTTACTGTAAATAAATTTAAAAAATACATCAACATTTTAAAGTTTTTTAAAGATCTAAATTTTCACGGACGGATCGAAGATGGAGATGGGTACGGGTTCGGGGGTATACTCTGAATGCCTCGGAATCAGGGCCTCAGTGAGGCTCCCGGACAAGTGTAGCGTTTTCCAGGCCGAGGTTTTGCAATTGACAGGGCCGCGCAGATGATTATGGCAAAGGACCTAAGTCCTTGTGCCATCAACATTTTTGTGGACAGTCTCGCAGCTCTGAAGGCCTTAGGGTCACACACTGTGAAATCGAGAATTGTTAGTGATTGTATTCAATCCCTTCATCGAATCAGTCAGCACATAGTCGAGCTAATTTGGGTCCCTGGACATAGTAGGGTCGATGGTAACGAATTAGCTGATGAGTGTGCAAGAGGTTGCTCCGAGTCGGTGGGGGAACGGGTCGAACCGGATATCTCGATTCCTATAGTGGAGTTGATGAACGAAATTGATAGGATATCGGAGAATATGATGAGGGATAGGTGGATATCGCTGACCACGTGCAGGATATCGCGGACCATGTGGCCACTGCCAAATCCTAAGAGGATAGAAAGTCTTCTTACCTTTGGCAAACGGACGGTTAGCCTATTAGTAGGAGTACTGATGGGACACTGTATAATCGGCCAAATGGCCGTTCGTATGGGAATTTCTGACAGGGACTTTTGCAGAAGTTTTGGAGAGGTGGAGGAGGAGGAGTCAGTGAGGCACTTGTTGTGTGAATGTCCGGGTCTGATGAAACGTCGTCTTAAGTATTTGGGGCAAAGATTTTTTGATGACTTAGATTGCCTAAACAGTGTCCCATTGACGTCTCTAGCAGAATACCTTAGGGAATCGGGGTGGTTTGAGAGGTAGAATTTTGTATATCATGGGAGTAGGGAGACAACTTTAGGGGAATCACAATGGGCCTTATGGCCTCCAAGTGAATTCGCCAAATCGGCGGACGCCCATCCAACCTAACCTAACCTAACCTTAAAGTTTTTTTATATAAGGGAATTTATTATATAGTACACCATAAATTTATAGTAAATAATTCGATAAAATAGGCATACAGTGGGCCATTTTGTTTTAAAACCAGTATTTGATTTTTGTTGGTATCCCAAATCAAAACCAAAAATTTTAGTGAGATACATAAAAAAGTTCGTGCTTAAAAATTATTTTTTATTGATTTTTTTAACATCCTAGACTGTTTTTTATAAGATCAAAAAATAAAAATAACTAAGTTTTTGAAAAATATTAAAAAAAAAAATAAAAAATTTTAGTACCCAAAACATTTTTTTTTTTAAGTTTTTTGTTATTAACAGGGTATATACTTAGAAATAAAGCAAGAATTAAACGTGTTTACTTAAAACTTATTTTGAATAAACTTATTTTCGTAGTGCAATAGAAAATAAGTGTTGCGAATGTTTTGTTTTAGCAGTTTTTATGTATTTTTATATTTTTGACTATATTTAAAAAAAGGATATATTAACAGCTTTTTTTGTTTGGGAGCATTTGAAAGATTTTTAAATGATTTACAGCGATTTCAAGAAAAATGATATATGGTAGCCACGCTAGTCCTTGCTCAGATTAAAATACAAGTGTTGTACGTCGATAGTTATCTAAATTCCTAAGACAATAACTAAGTTTAGTAATTTTAGTAATTTTAAAGCCAGTTTTGAGGCTAAAACTCCACTTTTAAATTTCAGGATATACGACAGGTACAAATGTCCTTCGTCCGATTTGCTCAAATTTTTTTTTTTTTTTCTACTAATTAATTTTGTGCTTGCGTACCAAATTTTAAAAATCGTTGACAATTCTATCTATTTTTTTTTTTTTTTGATTAAACTATATTAACACTTTATTGCATTTTTTATAATGCATAAAGAATATATGTATATAAACCACTTTTGTTTGACTGCACCGAAATTTGGCACACACATTGACATCACTTATTCAAATTTTTACAAAAAATTTCAAGGGTATCGAGTAATTTTTGAGCGGTTTACAGTGTTTTTAAGAAAAAGGATATATGGCAACCACACGAGTCCTTGCTTCAATCTAGAAAAAAAAAAAAAATACACATAAAATACTATATCAAAATTGGTAACAGTGACAAAGTTTGGGAATTTTGTGACCATTTTTGTAGTTTTAATCACATATTTAAATTTTAGGATATATGGGGGGTAGGCGTGTCCTTGTTCCGATTTTTCCAAAAACTCGTTTTTTTCTTGATTAGATCATTTAATGCTAGTGTACCAAATTTCAGAAATCTGCGACCAATATTCTATTTTTGCCCACTCGATATATGGGAACGAATCACTGTGCCCGGCGGTCAAAGTTTTGGATTTTTGAAAAATTAAAAAAAAAATAAAAAATTTCAATTTCTTTCGACACATCATGTTTGTTAATTTTGATGCAGTGAGCAGAATATAAAAAAAAATTAAAATCGTTCGAACGGTTTTCGAGATATCACCATTTGAAATTTTCAAAAAATTACAGTTTTTTCCTACGTTCAAGAAATTTTTTAAAAAACATCACAATTTTTTTCCCCTAGGCCATTTCATAGAGCTTAAGACAATCTTTCATTTAAATGTAATTTGAGCCAAATCCAATCATTTTATCCCGTGCCGCCCTTCGGTCAAAGTTTTGGATTTTTGAAAAATTTCCACCAAAAATCGAAAATTTTGACTCGTTCTCTCTCTTTGACCGCCGGGCGCCACGGGTTAATTTAATCCGATTGACCTCAAATTTGTACAACATCCGTTTTAGTCCTAGTAGAATAAAAAATGCCCGGACTATGAAAATTGGA
Organism: Pegoplata infirma; assembly: GCA_963921195.1. Taxonomy (NCBI): domain Eukaryota; kingdom Metazoa; phylum Arthropoda; class Insecta; order Diptera; family Anthomyiidae; genus Pegoplata; species Pegoplata infirma. The sequence continues at coordinate 97,251,294 of OY992536.1, forward strand.
GAAAAATTTGTTTGGCCATACAGAAATATGCCAGTCTAATCCCACCAAAAAATACTGCTTGCCTATAAGCAGGTTTGTAAGGGAGTGATTTTTGTTGTCTGCTTACAAACCTGCTTACGTATGGCATGATATTTGTTCGCAATGTCCCACTTTATAGCATTTCTTTCGAGCGCTTATATCGGCGCAACGAATATGAATTGAACTCATGCCTTTTCTTAAATATTTTTAGTATTTTTTTAAGTCATTGCCATACTTTACTGCAACCGGTATGCAGGTTAGTATGCCAACAAAATCTCTCCCTTACACTACTACATACGGTATGCAGCTGTGTAAGCGAAAGTCATAAAAAACAACAACATCAAAAATCATTCGCTTACACAAGTGCATTCTTGTATGCACTGCTTCCGAAATCTCGATTATTTTTTGCTGGGATGTATCATGTCCATAGGGAGTTTGGGTTCGTAAACGGGAAAAATGGGATCACTTGAAAAACTTAACCATCGCCTGAAAAAAAATTTTTTTACAGGATTTTTTATTTTTGTGCAACAAATGAAACATTTTTATGCTTATAGATGTTTACAGAGCTGCACTTGGACCCAGAGAATTGAAAAATGCAGTTTTAAGGGCCCGCCCACTTTTGTGGGCGTGGATATTAGAAAACAATTTCAATAATTATAAATTTGTATAACTTTAGTGCAAAAAGCATAAAAAATTAATTTGTAACCATTTTTTAAGAAAGAGAAGGTGTCCATCAAAGACCTCGCCGAGCCCTATCCCAAAAAAAAATGTCCCTTGATTTTTTTTTGCATTCTAGAGTGTATATAAGTTTCGGCGCAGCCGAATTTAACACTCTCATTTGTTCATATTTATTTCATCACAAAAAAAAAAAAAAAAATCGTGTACCAAAACTTATGAAAGTACTAGGTATTCAGTTTTAAATACGCACACATTATACCCGGTACTACACACTCCAATAGGAGTACGTTTATCGTACATTTCATTCATTCGAAAACTAAATGAGGAAACTATTTAAGACAAACAACACTTTTTACATGGTCTGATGTTTAGTTGACACGCAATCAACGACAACGATTATTTTAGAAAAAAAAAATTAAAAAAAAAAATTGTGGCAATTAAATTTAGTCTAAAATTCGACATCGAGTAGACATTAGAGTATTTTAGCAACAATCTTATTCCATTGCACATTACCACTATGTCACAGCACACGTTTTCATCTACGATAGATCTCATTACTTTACTCATATCTTCAAGTGTCTTTTGTGCAAATTCCCATATTTTTCCCAACCAATTCCATCATGGGGTTCCAAGTGAATCTTGTTTATGACACGCACAATAACATCATGTTTAACACGTACGTAAAGTGAGAAAAAAATGTGATTCGAAAAAAAAGACATGAAATATTTTAGATGACAAGTGTTTTCAACTCTACCTAGAGGGCGCCAATGTTAAATATTTAATAAGACATAAATCAAAAATAAATATATAAATTTTTTCTAGAGGGGGACATTTATAATTTTAAATTAAAACAAGTTGTGTGTAATGTATGCAGATAAATCAGTTGCTCAAAATAAAGGAAAGAAACTTGGATTGTTCAGGACAACAAAAATGGAATAGAATACTCTAATATTAGCCGCACTTTAATATTTATATAGCCCGCGGGGGAGGGACAATCCAAATATTCGCAGCAGTCTGGTGGTGGAGAACAGTGGTAAAAACTATTCGGACTAAGCTAGGTGGTAACAAATTTTTGGACTAAGCAACAGCTTTGGAAACTTTTAGTAGTATGAGGATCACAAATCGCGAAGCTCTTAACGGTACACAGAAAAAAATAAAAAAATATTTGCGAAAATTTTTAATACTATTGAGTAAAAAATTACTCAATTTTGCACCAGTAAACGATTTAATAGTATTTAGTAAATTTTTAATAAAAATTTATAAAATGTTTGAAAAAAAATTTGAGTAAATTTTTAATTGACGCAAGTAAAAATTTACTCAAAATTTGTCTATTTATTTTTTTAAAAAGTTTAAAAAAGTTTTAAATTTTTTTTACAAAAAAAAACTTGTTTTTTCAAACTTTACCAAACATATTTATGTCTAAGAAACATAGGAAAATATTATAAAGAAGATTACAAACTTTCATATACATACACAAAAAACTATAAACTAAACGAGAATTCAAAAAACTATGAGAGTTAAAAAAAAATTTAAAAAAACTATTAAATTTTTATTAAATTTTTTACTTAAATTCTTTTTAAAATTTTTAAGTAAATTTTTAATTGCGTCAATTACAAAATTACTCAATTTTTGTTTTTAAATTTAAACAAGTGATTACTCAAATTTGTTTCCTCCATATTTTTTTCTGTGTATGTTGGTAATTCTGTCAGAGTCAAAGGGTTTCCTTACAATCTTTGAGCAGGCTCCGCAAAACTGTAGCATGACATGGGCACAAAGGCCTTAAAAGTTTGAGTTGTGAACGGGATCTGCCAGTGGAGAAGGCCATAAAGAGACAAACTCGGCATAATCTTGTCTTATTTTTTGTGGAAAAATACAGGCTCGAAGTGTATCAATTTCATCAGCAAGGATAACGATATCATCCGCATACATAAGGAGTCGGATATTTATATTGCCTATTTGTAAACCTCCTTCGAGGCTCTCGACTTTTACACAAAATACAACAACATCAACAAAATCAGTGCTTACAAAATAAAGCAGCCAGCTCAATAATATACAAAAGTTTAGATCATACCCGTGGTCTTAATTATTTTATCGACAATATGAATCAGTCTAATATAACATGGATATTTAAAGCACGATGTGGTTTGATTAAACTTAATTACAACACCTTCGGTGCGACAAATGATCAAAAACTATGTAAACTGTGCAATATGAGTACAATTGAAACATTCCAACACTTTTTATGTGCTTGCCCTATTCTTAAGGAGTTTAGAATTGCTAGCTTCGGAAAATCTCACTTACTTGATGAAGAAATGATAGAAATACTGAACGGTGCTACAGAAACAGATTGGGAAAATTTGGTGCAATACCTTAACACAGCCTTATATTATAGAAAATATTTGATACAAGAATATAATTAACTTCCTTGATAAAAATTTTAATCACCGGAAAATTTCGAAAGACGTTAAAAAATACATTGTCGAACATTACTTCTTTTGTTTTTCTTATTTGCAAAAAATATTTAACATACCCAGCAAAAACTTGCATTACCAAGTAATGAAATGTGTAATGGGAAATTCAAAAGTTATAACTACTTCTGATTCGAATTACCTTTCAAATTACATTTACAAGCAAATGTGCCAAATGTAATGATTATCAAACCCATATTAATATCTAATTACATATATACTTATAGGTAATGAAAAAATTATTAAAAAAAAAAATTTAAAAAAATAAAAAAATATTTAATTTTATTTATTTTTATTCAAAATAATGTACAGTGAGTCAAAAAGTGAAAATCTAGTTCTGAAATTTTTTTTTTTTTATTATAATGACTTATGTAAGTCATTATTAAAAAGTCCTTATTTTACATTTCAAAATAATGCTAAAGGTAATTTTCTGTCATTACTAAGTAATTAGAATGGTAATGATGTGTCATTACCAAGTTTTTACTGGGTAGAATTTATAAATGAATTTGTAAACATAATTAATTGTAAATAAAGAAATTACTACTACTACTACTACAGGCTCGATAAAAAAATCTCCATCAACTTTCTGAAGCAGTGTTTAAACTAGTCTATTACTCTGAAATTCGTTTGAGTAGAGGATGAATTGTACAATAGGGTGGGTCGATGATTTGCAGATCTTGTTAACTAATAGCAAAAAGTCGGTACGCATTTTCGAGCTGATAATGGGAAAAATTATAAAAAAATTTAGGAGTGTACTTTTAGTCCTCTACAAACGGTTTAAGTTCGCGTTTTTTTCATTTCTAGACAAGATCACATTCAAAAATATTGCAAAAAAAATTTCGCGAATAATGGGACTTTTAAGTAATAAAAAATCGCGAAATCGTAACTTTGTTAGCGATTTCTCTGAGTTAAGCATCTTTATTAGATTAGATTTTTGGTATTAGACGTTGGGGGACACTTTCCCCCTTGCGATAGATGTTATCAATTAATTAATCGAATTAATGATTATTAAAATACATTTTTTATATCCACTCCCACAAAAGGGGCGGGTAAATTTTTTTTTCTCCGTTGGGTCCATATACAGGATTTTGAACTTCTTCTGACATAAAAATGTTGCATTCGCCTAACAAAACTACAAAAAACCCTGCAAAAAATGTGGTTTTCCTGATGTTGGTTAAGTTCTCCTTGGTCTGATTTTGCCCATTTCCGAACTTTACCAGCCTATGAACATAAGATATTTGTGTCAAACTTCAGGAGTCTAGCTCTATTATTTTGGACAGTATCATGTCCTCTACAGACGGACAGACATCGCTAGAATGTCTTAGAATCGATCACTGATCAATAAAATATATGAGGCATTCCACACCAAATGTCCCGCTACAGAAAAACATGTGTCCCGTTAATTTCTAAATAGGTTGTTTGGATAGCCCTATATGGAACTAAGAAAATTGCGTTTTTGGTTTTTCAAATTTTCAAAAACTGGGCTTAGGAGGCGTGGTCAAATATTGGAAAAATGGTCAAATTTGTGGCGAGTTGCCTTGATTAAATATTTATCACATTAAAACGGAATGCACCAAAATCTCAAAAATTTACATTCTTATATAGTTTTGTATGGGCTATCGATTAAAATTTTTTGTTTTGGAAAATTTTCAGAACCCGTTCTGAAATTTTCCATTTTTTAAAAAAGTTAATTTATCAAAAATCCGGTCACTTTTTTTTTTCTTTTTTATTTATTTTTTTAAAAGTTTAGATGTTTGTCCATCCACACAAAAAAAATCAGAAACACGTTCATCTTTTTTTTCGAGAAAATCGCATTTGAACTTTAAATTTCATAACAATTTTGTTATTTGCTTGTATTTCTTTGTATTAAAGTTGCGAATGAGTAATATTAATTGCATAAATATTCGTCATACGCTCTGTTGACACAAGAAAATACAAGCAAATTACTAAATTGTTATGAAATTTAAAGTTCAAATGCGATTTTCTCGAAAAAAAAGATGAACTTGTTTCTGATTTTTTTTGTGTGGATGGACAAACATCTAAACTTTTAAAAAAATAAATAAAAAAGAAAAAAAAAAGTGGCCGGATTTTTGATAAATTGACTTTTTTAAAAAATGGAAAATTTCAGAACGGGTTCTGAAAATTTTTCTAGGAAAAAAATTTTATTCGATAGCCCATACGAAACTATATAAGAATGTAAATTTTTAAGATTGTGGTGCATTTCGTTTTAATGTGATAAATATTTAATCAAGGCAACTGCCCACAAATTTGACCATTTTTCCAATATTTGACCACGCCTCCTAAGCCCAGTTTTTGAAAAATTGAAAAACCGAAAACGCAATTTTCTAAGTTCCATATAGGGCTATCCATACAAGCTATTCAGAAGTTTATGGTACACGTGTTTTTTTTCGCTGGACATTTGGTGTGGAATGCCTCATATGGGGCATTCCGCGAAAAATCATCAATTAATTTTTTTATATGTTTTAGTACGTACTAAATGCAACTTGCTCTCAAATTTTCAGATTTTTGTACAAAGTTGGTGTTGAGTAATCAATTTTTCAAAATGGCGACATTTTCAAAAAAATTAAAGAATTGAAATTTTCAATTAATTTTGGCCAGTAAAAAATATAGATATCTGAAAAAAAGTTGGACAATGTTTTGTTGGTATTTAAATGTAGTTTTAGAAAAAAAATATGAAAAAATTATTCGAAGTAATTATCACTTATTTTTTAACGTTTAAAAATTAAAATCGACTTTTTAAAAAAGTCCGAAACCTTTCGAAAGTCTAAAAATTCTACTCTAAATTACGCAACTTTTAAGCTGTAATTCGAGATGTGATCACAATTCGTTCTATTTTTTTTTTTTAATTTTGAAAATTGCGCCATTTTTTTTTTACTCTGGTTTATTTTATATGTTGCTCCAAAAAAATTAAATTGGTAGATATTGACCCTTACTTACCCTAGATATATTCATTCATGGGTAAAAATATGTCTCACAAAAATTTAGGTTGATCGGACATGGGTAAGGAGTGCCGCATCGGCCTTGAATTAAAAAAAAAACGGATTACAAGGAAAAACATGATTTTTTTCAGTTTTCTCAATTTATTTGATATTTTAAGTTAAATTTGAATTCAGGTGGTTACAGATTTTGACTTGGAGTAAAATGCCTCTCTAATAAGGTACTAAAAGCTAAAATCGGTTGAAAATCAGCCAAGTTATTAAAACTTCCCCAGGCATCTAATGTGTGGCAGACTTGTTTAAGGAATACAATCCGATTTATGGAACTCTTTAAAATTTTCTGCTGTAATAACATTTTTTTATTCTTCAAGTTCAAATGTAATTAGATGACAAGGATTTTTCATATTGTGTTTTGCTAACATGTTTTAAATTAATGTTAAAAATGCCTCCCTTTTTGAAGACTCGCCTGAAATCTCCATTTTTTTTAATTTTTATTTTTTTTTTACAAAAAAATTTAGAAAAACCAAAATAAATTTACACTGGAACATGAAGAATAAAAAATGTTACTACAGTAGATTTATTTTAATAAATTTCAAACATTTGACTCGTATTCATTAATCATGTAGTATGACATTAGATGCCTCGGGAAGTTGTAATAACTTGGCTGATTTTCAACCGATTTTAGTTTTTAGTACCTTATTAGAGAGACATTTTACCCCAAATCACAATTCTGTATTACCAACACGCGCAATTACAGTGTTGCTATACTGAAGCCTTTCAATCTTTCAAATCTTTCACCTCTCTTCTATCCCCTTTCCGAAAGAAGTATCACGGTTACATTAGTAATTGATAGGCAGCATTCCTGAGTGTTGCTACTTTTAAAAAAACAAAAAAAAAATGGAGAAAAAATTGAGAAAATTAACAAAAAGACAGATATCTTTTTTTTTCTGGTCAGAATTTTTTTCTGGTCAGAATTAATTGAAAATTTAAATTTTTAAATTTTTGTGAACAAATCGCCATTTTACTCAACACCAACAATGTTGGTCCAACATGGTATAAAAATCTGAAAATTTGAGAGCAAGTTGCATTTATTACGTTCTACTTAAAACACATCCAAAAAAATTAATCGAAGTGGGTCTAAAAGTGAGTGCCCCATGTACTTTATGACAAATTGAGTATGCTCCCATGCTGTGGTTGGAGGGTATAAAAACTACGCAATGGTGGAAAACCTTTTGCTAGTATTCCAAATGCCTCCCCCGAAGTCACATAAAAATCAAAAAAATCCTTGGGCACCCACATTCCGAATCAAATAAAAAATCCCCCAAATACCACACTATACGAGTTCAATAGGCCGTATCGCATTTTCTTTTTTAGACTGAAAGGTTTCCAGAAAGTTTCTATCCAAAATGATTCAATGAAAATAGATTTAGATTTAATCCGCGATGTGGATGCCCAAGGATTTTTTTATTTTTATATGTTTTTTATTGTTTTTTTTTTTTAATTTCACAGATACAGTAAAAATTGTGAATTTAGTTTTTTCCCGAAAAAAGCATAACCTTGCGCCTAATATGTAAATTTTTTTTCAAAAATGGTGGTATTTTACTTATTAATGATTAGACGCCAATAAAAAATAATAGTTCAAAAATACAACCTTCCTGACTTTTTTATGTAAAATTTAAAAAAAAAAATCAAATTTAGTGAAACACAAAAATCCGACTTTAAACAAATTTTATGCAAGTATTAAAACATATTTATTTTCTATTCTTTTAAATTTTTATTAGCGCATTCAAAATACTTTAATTTGCAACTGTGTTCATTAAATTATCCCTTTTGGTTAAAAAGTTACAGCTTAAATCGTGGATCAAGTTTAATTTTCAAGAAACACTAAAAACAATTCTAACAGGTTAAAAAAAAATATAAAAATCACATTTTTTCTTTTTAAGAGGGAGCTTTCTAATATATTATTCATCATTCATCAATCAAAAAATATTATATGGTAAAATTACTGTTGCCCTTAATGAAGCGCCACTTTGCCTCTCATTCAACCCCATGTGTAACGGTTCTTTCAAGAATATCTGTATTCATCGCTGTCACCTTTCGTCCTGGAAAGTGAGTAGATAACAGACATTTAACAATATATAAATTACAGATGTTGAGATAAGAACACATTCCGAATGTTGAACGAAGAATTTCCAGAGATTGTAGGTCAACTCCTTGTATCCACTCCTACGGATTCGTGTAAGCTCTTCGTTTCATTTTCATTTTCCGGCTAGATAGTTGCTAAAGCAACTACTGTCACCGTCAAATCCCAACATGCTACATCAGAGTAGCTTTGGGGTCCTGGTTGCAGTAGTGTCTTTACATGACCGCTGAACTTAATAAGTGAAATGCATTGATTTTTAAGGATTTGTTTCCAAAATTAAATTGAGGTTAGTGGATATTCACTGTTATACTGTTTGTTTACAAAATTTCCAATTTTTTTAAATATTTTTTTAACGAATTTTTTTAACAATGTTTGGTTCTGATTTGAAATCAGATACCTGAAACCACTACGCATTTTCTTGTAGAGCTATGGAATAGAATTCTATCATTATTTTGTATAATTTTTTATAACCATGCCCTTAAAATGGGGCGGGACGAAAAAAATTTCATTTCCTAATTCTCTAGGCCCAAGTGCAGGTAAATAAACTTTATATGGCATTTGTTTTAGCTCTTCAAGGGGGAACTTTTGCCCGTGGTTCGATTTTACCCTTTTAAGGACTTAACCAGACTATTACCATAAGACATATTCGTGCTAAACTCTTTCTTAAAACTGCAGTGTGTAACATTCCCAACAAAAACTAGGTAATGAGTACTAATTCCCAATTGGATTACTTGGTAATGAGTACTAATTACTCGCTGCGTTACTTTATATCCCAAAAAAATGCCTTACTTTTAACTTACTATGTAAATAGATTTGCAATCTGAATTTTAAAACCAGTTAAGTTTCATAAAAATATATTAAAAACCATTTTACTGTTAATATTTTTGCTCTCATTTAATACAGGGGCGGATCCAGCTCTTGAGTTTGGGGGGGGGGCAGTTTTTTTTAACTTAAGCTCCATTTTTCCGATGCTTTTTTTATGAAAAATTAGATGTAAATCGAGATTTTTTCTTATACAAAAATAATTCTAAAAATTGCTTCTTCTTTCAGATATTTCTTTATAAAAAATTGTTCAGTTTTAAATAAGTTTTAGATTTGATGCATATGAGGCATTCCACACCAAATGTCCCGCTACAGAAAAACATGTGTCCCGTAAATTTCTGAATAGGTTGTTTGGATAGCCCTTCATGGAACTAAGAAAATTGCATTTTTGTTTTTTCTAATTTTCGAAAACTGGGCTTAGAAGGCGTGGTCAAATATTGGAAAAAAGGTCAAATTTGTTGCGAGTTGCTTTGATTAAATATTTATCACATTAAAACGGAATGCACCACAATCTCAAAAATTTACATTCTTGTATAGTTTTGTATGGGCTATCGATAAAATTTTTTTTTGAAAATTTTCAGATCCAGTTCTGAAATTTCCCATTTTTTAAAAAAGTCAATTTATCAAAAATCCGGCCACATTTTTTAATTTTTTTTTTAAGTTTAGATGTTTGTCAATCCACACAAAAAAATTCAGACACGCGTTCGTCGTTTTTTTCTCGAAAAAATCGCATTTGAATTTCAAATTTCATAACAATTTTGTAATTTGCTTGTATTTTCTTGTTTTAACGTTGCGAATGAGTAATATTTATGCAACTATTTATGCAATTAATATTACTCATTCGCAACGTTAAAACAAGAAAATACAAGCAAATTTCAAAATTGTTATGAAATTTGAAGTTCAAATACGATTTTCTCGAAAAAAAAACTACGAACGCGTGTCTGAATTTTTTTGTGTGGACAAACATCTAAACTTTAAAAAAAAAAATTAAAAAAAAGTGGCCGGATTTTTGATAAATTGACTTTTAAAAAAAATGGAAAATATCAGAACGGAGTCTGAAAATTTTCAAAAAAAAAAAAATTTAATCGATAGCCTATACAAAAGTATTTAAAAATGAAAATTTTTAAGATTGTGGAGCATTCCGTTTTATTGTGATAAATATTTAATCAATGCAACTTGCCACAAATTTGACCATTTTTCCAATATTTTTGAAAAATTGAAAAACCAAAAACGCAATTTTCTAAGTTCCATATAGGGCTATCCATACATCCTATTCAGAAGTTTACGGTACACGTGTTTTTTTTTTGTTGCTGGACAATTGGTATGGAATGCCTCATATCTCTTGTTAAACATTTTTAAAGACTCCAAGGCATTCTCCAATCCTAATTTTTTTTTGTAACACAGTCTTAAAATTAACCGATTTTTACTTACAAAATTTTTTTGCATTCTGAAAACACATTTTTCTTTTAGAAACATTTTTAGATTTCCAATAAAAAATCTTTAGAGGAATTCAGATTCCATTATTTTATTCCCGAAAATAATCTCCGATTTAAAAAAAAAAACTCTTAGAAAAAAACATTTATATTTTTGGTATAGATAGTTTCTTAAAGTCGAAACATTTTTCCCAAAGAAAATTTTTGAGGTTCTCAGACAAATACTAGAAAATCTTTTATATTCTGAAAGTTTTTTCACACTGTCAAAAGGGATTTTTTCTTCTCCTCCTTTTTCTTTTTTTTCTTTTTATTCCTTTTCTTTTTTTTTTTTCTTTTCGAAATCGGTTTTCGAATTTGGTTACATAGTGAGTTAAGAGTAAGGCCTTTTTTTTGGGTATAAAGTAATGTATAGAGTTATTAGTACTCATTACCAGGAAATTCAATTGGGAATGAGTACTAATTACCTAGTTTTTGCTGGGTTAGTTAAATAACATGAATTTTACAAATGATAGACCCATATTTGCGTAGAGTGATTGACCCGAGGTTGCTTCCGACAAGGTAACATGCATACAGCAAGGGTTGATCAACAAAAACCGCTTTCCTGAGCTCGTTGGTAACATCGAGAGATGGCTTTCGGTGAAGCAGTACACTATGGTGGCCTTTCTTGATATAGAGAGGGCTTTTAATAATGTCATTCCAGACTCGATAGCTATGGCATTGACTTGTCTGGGAGTAAAGCATTGTATCGTTTTAATGGTGGAAAATCTACTTGCCAATAGACGTATAAAGTCTGATTTGTCAATTTGTCAATAGAAGCACACCACTGGGAGGTGTTCTTTCGCCGCTTCTTTGGAACCTATTACTGAATTCAATGCTGCTCTCTCTAGAAGCACGTGGTTCTCATGTTGTCGCATATGCTAACGATTATTTCATTCTTCAGAGTTCTCTAAAAGATCTGTCTAAATGAGCAAGAGGCTGTGGTCTAGGAGTAAATCCAAGTAAAACAGTGCATGTCGTGTATACAGGGAAAAATAAATTCCTTCTTTTGATCCTAAATATTTCTCAGGACGGCACAGAAATCGCCTTCTCAGATGAAGCCAAGTAACTTGGAGTATTTCTTTATAGGAAGTTGAACTTCAGATGAATATTAAGGAACGGGTGAAAAAAGCAATATTCCTGTCAAAAGGCCATTGGAAAACGATCTGGTTTTAGCCCTAAAGTCGTTCATTGGATTTATACAGCAGTGGTGCGTACAATTCTGCTATATAGAAATATTGTCTGGTGGACTGCTATAAAAGGGATGTGTGTCTTTATCATGAAGGTACAGAGAATGGCGTCGATGTCCTTCACTGGTGCCCTTCGTACTACACCAACGGCTGTATTAGAAATCCTCCTTCACCTGATACCATTGGACATATTGGGTAGGCAGGATGAGGCTACGTCGGTAATTCGACTTGATAGCATACTGAAGGAGCAACGATTGAGGCCAAAGCGCGATCTTGAAGAAGATAACAATACGACAAAATGTGGACGCTTTACCACTATAATACCATCCATGGAGTCTTGGATGTGGGGCATTCCGGTAGTGAAGATTCCATAGATTTTTACACGGAGGGATCAAGGCAGCACGAAAAAGTAGTCTTTAAAGTCTATTCGGAAGAGCTTGGATTGAGTCTGGATCAAAAATTACCTGAGCCTTGCAGTGTTTACCTAGTAGTGATTCTGGCAATAAAGGAAATGACTGACTAGTTGAGTTGCAATGTCTTGTCTACAACCACAGTCAACATCAATTCTGACAGTCAAGCCCTGGTCAAGTCACTGGAGTCAATGTTTCTGAAAACAAGATGTGCCCTTAACCGTCGCACGTCTTTAAATGAGATGCTCAAGCAGTTTGACATACAACTCATTTGAGTCCCAGGGCGCAAAGACATTCCAGGGAATTGTAAAGCCGATGAGCTTGCTAGACTGGGAACTGCCCTACAGGTTCCATTAGAATTAGAATGTGTTCCATTTGAATTAGAATGTGTTCCATTATAATTGGAATGTGTTGGTTTGCCTCTAGAAACTTGCTTCCAAGAGTAGAGATTTCAACGGTGGTTGCTGTAATAACCTGCCACTGTCTTAGAGGGAAGCACGCAGAGCGGTTAATTGTGCCGTTAAATTGCTTTTGCCGGGGTTTCATGGATAACGAAAAGTTGGAAACTATTGAACACTCCATCTGGCATTACCCGGCACTTTCTGGTCAGAGACTTGCTTCACTGGGATCTGGGGAGCTGCACGATCTATCTGATTTGTCAGGTGTCAAAATTCAATATCTTAGGAGTTTCGTAAGAAGCTCAGATTGGTTTAACGTAAAACGTCAACAGCAACCTACAACCTAACCTAACACAAATTTTGCGTTAATCACAAAATGCATAAAATAATTTTAAAGCCATAAAACGGTAAAAATTGCACATATTATCTGTTAATTCAAATATTAGATGCACTATGTATTAAAAAAATAAATTTTGATGGCTCATTGTCAGTCTGATGTTTCAAATCGAAAAATGGCAAATTTTGTGTTTGCGCCAGCCAGTGTTTTTATACCCTCCACTTAGTGAAAGAGGGTATATATAAGTTTTTCATTCCGTTTGTAACTCATCGAAATATCGATCTGGGACCCCATAAAGTATATATATTCATGATGCCCGATCGATTTTAAGACATTCTAGCGATGTCCGTCTGTCTGTCTGTCTGTGGAAAATGCTGTCGCCGACAAAATATTGCACAGAGATGACTGAAACTTGACACATTTATTGGAAGTTCTCCCAAGAAGTTTGGTATTGCATTTGAGCGATATCGGTTCAGCGGTTCAAAAGTTATGAACGAAAATGTAAGCACACCTCAAAAATTTCAGTACATTCAACATAACCTAAAAATACAAAATGCTTTAATTCGGCTTCTGGATGACATATGTGAACATAATTGAAAACCAAATGGTATTTAAACAAGTAAGAACATATTTTTTGACAAAAAAAGAAAAAAATCGCGGATTTTTTTTTACCAAAATTTTTTTTCGCGGAAATTTTTTTTTTTCAAAAGTAATTTCCTTTAAATAAAGTTTTTTGCAATAATCTTTTTGAAATTGTGGAGGGTATCACTACATTCGGCAAGGCCGAATTTAACTTTTTTACTTGTTTTTATTATATTTTATTCACATCATTTATTTTTATTCACCTTCTTATTTTAATTGACCTTTTCGTTTTATATTTACGCACACAGTGCACAACTCCCGAATTAAAAGTAGGGTAAATTTTAAAAAATTTTAATTAGAGTATGTAGTTTATAGCTAGAATGTTAAAAAAATCTGAAAATTTAATCATTCGCATATCGTCATTACAAATTCTTACTTAACGCACTAAGAATTAAGTCAAACCACTACCTTAATTTAAAAAAAAAAAAAAAAACACTTTCTAATTGGTTTCATTTTAATTATACTCGTATACGATATATATCTTTCTGATTTAATATTTATGACTAGCCACACGTCTACGTGTGTACGTTATCCCATTAAACAAGTTTTTACTTTCAAAATTCATGTTTAATTTGATTACCTTTTATTTCAATTCAAATCACTCTGCATACACGATCGCTCATACCTGTACAATTCAAAATGAAATAAAATAAACCGGGGCAAGTTTACAAAAAATATATTAAATCCAACAGACATTTTATATATGAAACTTATATATAAAAGACACAGACGACTGAGTATTGCACAATTTATAAAAAAAAAGAAGGGCGGAGTTTCGGGGAAAAAATAAATAAAAAATAACACAAAAAAATATATAAAATAAAAAACAGATAATGCGAAACAACAAAATTAACGCCTCATAACAAAAAAAAAACTACAATCAAAAAATATAATTTATTTAAAAAATAAAAAAAAAAAAAAAAATCATGTTTTAACACTCTTTTGAATTAAATCTCCCTAGAGAGTTGAGAGTCAGATAATGCATTTAGTTAATTTTCGAACTTCGAGAGTGCAAGAGAAAAAAAGATCATCGAAACGAAGATCATTGTTACTGCATTTCGTATTTAATTTTATGCATTCGAATTGGAATTGCAGAGTAAATTCGAAGTTAGATAATTAAGGGGAAATATTAACTTCTCCTTATAGTTTTATTTAGATAAAGTAATTCGAAATTGGGGTAATGTCTCTTCACAAAGATGCAATTCGAAATTAAGTTTCATTGATCGTAAAAACGGTGCAACCTGTTGATATTAAAAACAAAAGAGTTTGTAGTAAATTGAAAGTTATGGTAAAAATGACAATAATGCAATTTTTTTTTTGATTGAGATGAGAGATGTTTATTTCTTTTTTAACCAAACTGCATTAATTTAAGTCTGTACTTTTTTATACCCTCCAACTACAGTATGGGGGTATACTCACTTTGTCATTCCGTGTGTAACGCATCGAAATATCGGTCTAGGACCCCATAAAGTATATATATTATTGATCAGTGATCGATTCTAAGACATTCTAGCGATGTCCGTCTGTCCGTCCGTCCGTCCGTCCGTCCGTCCGTCTGTCCGTCCGTCCGTCCGTCTGTGGAGGACACGATACAGTCCAAAATAAAAGTGATAGACTCCTGAAATTTGGCACATACATGTCTTATGTTCATAGGCTGGTTAAGTTCGGAGATGGGCAAAATCGGACCAGGGGGGGAAAAGTTCCCCCTTGAAGAACTAAACCAACCTCTGAAAAATATCATATTTTTACATAATTTTTTGTGTTTTTGTTTAACAAATCCAAAATTTTTATGCTACAAGAAGTTCAAGGTCCTGCATTTGGACCCACAGAATTAGAAAATATAGTTTTACGGTCCGCCCCCCCCCTTTTATGGGCGTGGAAGAATTTTTTTTTTATATAATGATAAATTTGTATTTCTTTAGTGCAAAAAGCATAAGAATTATTTTTTTTTAACACTTATTCGAGAGGAATTGTGCCCCCCAATTACCACTACCAACCCCCCCCCACCAAAAAAAAAGAAGACGCCCCTGCAATTTTTTTTTTTTTATTTATTTGCATGTTGGAGGGTATAAAAGATTCGGCACAGCCGAATTTAACACTCTTACTTGTTATAACATGTACTTAAATAAACGAAATCTCCCGTGACACTGACGCAAAAAAGGTTGAGTGACCATTTCGGATAACTGTCTCTGTAGACGGATCTTATGTAGAAGAGATTTTCTTAGCTCTTGGCCACCATGGACAAAGGAAAAACATCCAGACACATTTTATAAGCACCAGGAAAGACAACAATGGACAGTTTACTGGAGAGAACTTAAAAGTTTTAAAAAACTAATAAGGAAATCAAAAAAGAGGAGCTGTCCTGAGCTCTGTAGTAAAATCGAACACACTACAGATGCGGCCAGACTGAGAAATATTTTAACGAAGAAACCCAATTTTACTTAAAAGAGGTGATGGAATATGGATGGAAAATGCAGAGGAAACTGTTGACGCACTCTTAAGGACGCACTTTCCAGGTTGCAGGGAAAAATCGACTTCAGAAAATCAACGTATGGGCCCGTTAACCTGTCCTTTAAAATTGTTCTCGAGAGAACGTCTGGTATATGGTATAGGATTAAAAACCCTTCAAATCCTGGATCGGAAGGAATCTTGCCGGCAATGTTGCAACATACAGCAAATGAGATTATCGCTCACTTAATGGACATTTTTATTGCTTGTCTTCAAATATTGTACGTTCCTCAGTCATGGGGAAAAAATGCAATTTTCATACTAAAAAGTGGAAAATTGAATTACGTAAGGCAAAATACTACAGACCGCAAGCATTTCGAAACGAAGAAGATACGCTAGCGTATCGCCTGGAAGATAAATTGTATTGCGGGGGATATCTTCTTCGTATTGCGGAAGAAACACCTGTGAGTAGAAATCGTGTCCCGAAAGCGATACGTCTAGAAGATACGAAGGCAATTCTTCTGGAGGATAAATATGCAATATTGCCAGATAATCATTTGGAAGATATCTGGAAGATATTACTCAAATTTTACCTACCCGGCTAAAAATAAATGTGTATGTTCATATATGGATATGTATTGATCTTTATATGATCATATATGACATATAAGGAAACATATATGTGACCATATATGCAAAAATCGATACCATATATGAGGTCGTATGTAAATTATGTACCATATATGATATCATATATGGAACCATATATGTATGCAAATTTGAATCAGAATTACAAAAAAGTTTTTTACGAATAAAATTATATTTTATTACCATCGATTAACTTATATATACATAAACATAACTGCAATACCGGTGCATATAAATAACTTAACAACTATTGTCCTACTTGCAAAATATTCTGCTTAAAAAATTACTTTTACATAGAAAAATTTTGGAAAAGGTAAGTTTTTATTAATATACATAAGGAATTCTAAAATCATGTTTTCATTTTTTTCCAGTTCATCATCATAAGCGTGGATATTTTATTCCAAAACAAGATGAACTGAAAATCTTCTACTTGGAAGAGAAAACATATGCGCCACCATAACGTTATCACTACGATTTCAACACTACAAACTGTTTTGAAATCCCTTACTGTCGCAATAGCAAATTGGAAATGGAAAGAACATATATGCAGTTTGAAGGTCAAGTTACGAGTTACAGCAACGTTCAGCTCACTCAACTTGGAGGAAAAATCATACGATTTCAATATTACAAACTTTTTACAAATCCCTTACTGTCGGAAATGAAAAGAACGTATAATCAGTTTTGATGTTGAGTTACGATTTGGGAAGGACAACGTTTTTACTAACAATCACAAGAAGACTGTAACCTTACCTATATGGAAAATATTGTCGGCATGATGTAAGTATTAATAGTTTATTTCTCCCTCTCCTTCAAATATCCTAACAAACATAACCCAGTAAGACAATATACATACTACTACACTCATAAAAATATGTTAGTATTCCTTACAAAAAAGTCTGTTACCATTACTAAAAAAGTTTTCAATTTGTGCCCGATAACTTTTTCAGTTACCATTACAAACTTTGGTTTTCAAAATTTAGTAAACTTAAAATAACTGGTAAAAATTAGTAATACAGAATTTTTCTGTACAATTTTTGTAAAATTAATTTTAAAACCCATTTTTAATAAGTGTGATTCAATATTAAAAATAATAAACATATGTATTAATAATCATCAAAGCGTTGGTCCACTGTTTTAACATTAAAAGAAAAAAAAGTAATAATATATATTTTTTAATGCTCTTTTTAATTTCCAAATATTTTAATAAAATTTAAATTTTTTAATAAAGTGTATATTTTTTCTAGAAAAAAAACAAAATTTACTAACTAATATTGTAAAATTTACAAAATAATTATCAAAAGTTAGTACGATAATTTTTAAAAAATCAACTGAAAAAATTATTAAAAATCAGTAAAAAATCAATAGTTTGTAACGCAAGTTTACTAAAAAGAATTACTAAAAAATTATTTTTTAGTAAGAATTAGTAAAAAACCTGTAAAGTTGGGTTACAAACCATTTTACAAACTTTTTTACTGACGTATTTTTTTGAGTGTAAATATATTGCTTTTAATAAAAGTTTTAAGTACTCATTTGCTTATTATGAGTAAAAAATGCTTTTAGTAGTAGCAAGTTATTTTTTGCTGGAATAAAAAAGGAATGTGGAAATTTTTTTAATATTTTTTCAGTTGGAATTCCGTAAAAAGTATTCGATGGTCTTAAGCATCCCATGGTCTTAACAAAATACACTCTATTAACATGTATGTATCTAAGAAGTTAATATTTAAAGGCACATGGTTGTTTCTTTAAATGATATCAGTGTTATCATTAAAACCCATCAGCACCAAATGCTATTGTTGGTAATACTTAAGGGCTTGGCACAGAGTTAATTCCGTTCCGAAGTGGTTTGAAAGTTTTTCCCTAAAAACGTAAAACAAAATATTTTTTCGGAATAAATCCACTACTATGCAATGGAATCCCACTTTGATTTTTGAAAGTGATTTCATTCCGAAAAAAAATATTCGTTTTGCGTTTTACGAGTAAACCACTTATTACAATTCCGAACGGAATTAATCCTGTGACATGCCCTTTAATAAAATAAAATATCTAGAAATACCTTATATATTAATATTTTATATCTTTTTTTATAGATTTTGACGTTAAGTCTGAAGAAAATCTAATTTAACAATCAAACAAGGAAATCATCCTTCCTTTAATAAGCCCTTTGCTCGCTTCTTGATATTTTAAATCCTTTATGTTCTGGTGAATATATACCAATATATACATAATAATCTATTACATATAGTTTAAGATGAAAAAAAAAAAAAATAAAAAATAACCCGAGTAAAAAGGAATTTATATAAATGCATATTATTTTACATGTTTTCATAAAACCATATACAACTATATGAGTCAAAGTATAAAATTATATCTCACTTTGAAATTTTCCAATTTTTTTAAATGATGTCATATAAAATCATATCTAATTATATTGTTCATAATATATTAATATAAATGGTAGATGTAATCATACGTTGCTCATAAAACTTAATCCGATTTCATACATTATTATACGTGACTTTATATCTAATTATGTATAGGACTTTACTAAACAAAAAATCCAGTATCAATTTATGTATAATTATATATGACTAATATAATACCATTTAAAACTATATATGGTTCCATACTAAAAAAATTTCCAACAAAAATAATAGATATAATTACATGTGTCTTAAACGATAACATATCTGTGTTTGTATGGTACTATATATACGCAAATTTCGTCTAAACTCAATATATATTTATAAATGGTCGCATATGTAATGGAATATATATTTTGATGTAATCATGTATAAAAAAATATTTTTTTGACCAAACAACTAGCCATATATAATTATATATGCCAGTATTTCAAAATTTATTTTTGTGTGTCAACATATATGGTTATACAAAACTTTTTATTGTATCATATAAGATTACATATGATTTTTGGGAACCCGAGTTCGATTCCCGGCCCAGTTGAGAAAAAAAAAGATTTTTTTTATTTTTTTTTAAATAGAAAACACTTTTTTATTGCGTTTAATTTTTTTAGAACTAAAAAATTTTCATTTTTGGAATTTTTGCAATCATTTTTAAACAAATATTTTTCTTTTATACAGTTATATACAACTATATTTGATTTATTATAAAATTATCTATAATTTTTGGGAACCCGAGTTCGATTCCAGAAAAAAAAATATATATTTTTTTTTTTTTTTTAAATAGAAAACACTTTTTTATTGCATTTATTTTTTTTAGAACTAAAAATTTTTCTTTTTTTGAATTTTTGCAATAATTTTTAAAAAATTATATTACTTTTATATAGTTATATATAACTATATTTAATTTATTATAAAATTATCTATCATTTTTGGGAACCCGAGTTCGATTCCAGAAAAAAATATATTTTTTTATTTTTATTTTTAAATAGAAAACATTTTTTTATTGCATTTGTTTTTTTAGAACTTAAAAAATTTTACTTTTTGAATTTTTGCAATCATTTTCAAAAATTTATATTGCATTTATATAGTTAAGTATAGCTATATTTGGTTTAAATTATCAAATTATCAATGATTTTTGGAACCCGATCTCAAATCTAATTCTGATTTCCTGATTCCATGAAAAATTTCAAACTTTTAATCCAAAATCTTATTTCACTTTGGAAGCCTATGACTTGGAAATAAGGCATTCCGCTACATTAAAATTATTGTTTAAGCTTACCATGGAAGCCCCTAATAGCGCTGTACGTCATTCCAATTTTTTTTTTTTTTGCAAATTTTATCAAAAATTTTCTAAGTCTTTTTGAAAATTGTGTACAAGTGACTAACATATTTAATTGGATGTAATCATATATTACTATATGTTAGATCAATTTGATATAATTAGATACGATCAATTTATTTAAAACTAAGTCTTTTAAAGTTGTTATTTGCTAACAACGTCCGCTGGTCTAGAGGGTAGAGATTGCGATTACAAAACGGAAGACTTGTGGTTCTAATCCCCGTCCGTTCGAAGTTTTTTTTTTTTATTTATTTTCAGTTTGACATTATTATATCTAAAAATAAATATAAAAACAGAAACATTTTTTGGATAAAAATGTATCCAATAATTTTTTTATAAAATCAAGATATCAGATATTATAAGATAACTTTGGCGCGGCCAAATTTCGGATGAAATTACATTATATAATATCCAATTTAATATAAAATCATGATATTGGATATCTTAAGATAACTTTGGCGCGGCCAATTTCCGGATGAAATTACATCATATCATATCATATTTAATACAAAATCATGATAATAGATAATTTGGGATAACTTTGGCGCGGCCAATTTCCGGATGAAATCACATACAATCACATATTAAACTGTAACTTCATATATTATATGATGTTATGAGATAACTTTGGCGCGGCCAATTTTCGGATGAAATTTAGCAAAATCAGATCCAATAAATTATATATAATTTTATAAGATAACATGTTTTACCATACAATTTTTTTTTACTCGGGAAGAAAAAGAATGTAAAACAAATTGAAAACAAGATCATATATGATCCAATATATGATCCAATATATGACCCAATATATGATACAATATATGATCACATATATTGGATCATATATGATCGTGTCTTATATAAGCGCCAATTTTGGAATATGTTCATATATGAGACCATATTTGATACTATATATGATACTGTATATGGTCTCATATATGATATCATATATGATAATATACAACATTTTTAGCCGGGTAGAAGATAAAAAGAAGATGTTGCCATTTTTTCTCATAGGAGATAAAAGTATATTTATTATTCAAATTAAAGAAGATATTTTATAAACGATAGTGATGAACAATTATTTATTTATTCACTGTCTCCATGATCTTGAAATTGATTATCTTCTTCAAAAATGGCACATTGAGCTGTTGAAAATTTGCAGGACCTAATGAAGTTAAAAAAAAAAAAGTTATTAAATTTTGCAGATTAATGCGTTTGTTGTTTGCGAATTCATTACATACCTCTTAACACCAATTTTTATGATTTTTTGTTCATTTATTCCGAAAAAACAATGAAAAAAGAAATTAAAAATATTTTTGACAATAAATAAAATGTATTGATTTCGTATTTTTTACATCCGTATGATAAGAGGAAGATATCGTATATGTATCGCGCAGGTGAAAAATCACCTTGAAGATAAATTTTTGATAATTCGGCGATATTGTTTATTTTATAAATGACAAAAAATAAATATATTTTTTTTAAATTGCTAAAATATCCTCGAAATGATAAAAGGAAGATTTTCAAAAATACTACTTTGATGAATTTTTATTACGATAAAAAGAAGATATTGCCGCAATTTCTTCTAGGGGATATTTCTTCCAAATGTTTGCAGGGATATTATCTATTATTTTGAAAATTCTAGAACGGATTCTAGACCTCTTTTCATTTATAAAGGAAAATATAGGTTTTCACTTCCTATCGATTCGCTACACGCCTGTCAATAGGGAAAATCTATTGAAACTGCGCTTCACTCTGTAGTTAACACTATAGAAAATCTTAGCATGATAAAGAATTCACACTGGCCGCTTTTGTGGACATTGAAGGTGTCTTCAATGTCAGTATGGAGGTAATAATTTACGCAAAGGAGACGGCATTGATCAACCCATGCATCACAAAAATGCATAGGTCAATTGCTATCATGTCGTGAGGTGACAGCAGAATAGAGACCAGCAAAGATTACAAGATACGCGCCAAAATATACGCCACAGGGAAGTATTTTGACCCCATACTCGCAAGGGAGATAAGTCGTAGCTTATGCAGACGATATCGTTATTATGTCGTATGGAAAGTTTTTGGGCACAGTATTCAAACTTTTGGAAGTGTCACTGAGGCAAATGTGGAAATGGGCTAATAATAATGGCCTAAACGGTAATCCGAAAACTCTCAAAAGTATTTTTATCAAGTCAAGATTAAACTTTGTAAGTTCGAGAACCTACAAGGTTTAAGGAGTATGGACAAGGTGAAACTAATATGGGTACCAGGTCACATAGGTAAAAACTAATATGGGTACTAGGTCACATAGGTATTCAAGGGAACTAGAGAGTGGACGAGCTCGCGAAACAAGGTGCTGATGGTATTTCTGTACATATCGATCTATCAATCCAGCAGATCGCTATGAGACAAGAAGGTAGTGGTCGTGCTAGAATCTGACGAAAACTAACTACATAAGTATACTAAAAAAATTATGTCATTAACTGTTTGTAGTTTATTTAAAAAGTTTAACGTTTTGTCGTTTTTAAAAGAAAAAACATTTGTTTAATATTCAGTTTTTTTAAATGACTATTTCTGTTCTTTGTTTCAAAAATAACAACATAAAAAATAAAGACTTTCACTAGCATTCAATTTTTAAAGTCATTTATTTTTGTTCTGTAAGTAAAACTAACAAGGGAGGTCTCCCTAGTGTCACCCGCGGATCTTTATGGAATTGGTTTTATTTTGTAGAGCACAAAAACTAAAGGGACACGTATTTTTTTTAGCGGCCCAAATTCATATTTAGGGGGTAAAAAGGAGGGGGGAAGACAAGGCCATTTCTCAGTTTTTTTCGTTTATCTCCTAAATTATACATAGTCATGTTACTAATTATATACCTAGTCATGTTACATACCAAATGAAAGGTCTTTGGAAAACCTATCTACGTGTGCTAAGAACGTGTCCAAACATGCACAACTTTTCGTCATATTGAGTAAAATACCAAAATTTTAAGACATTTTTGTTAATAAGTCGAAAAATATTAACTTCTTCGGCCCGTTGTTAGCCCCACGAGATAGGTATTTTTAATACCTTTAATCTGATACCACACATGCCTATATTAATTTTGTTTAAATAGGCGTAAATTGTAAAAAAACTGAAAAAGGTCAATTTCCCCCCATACAAATCGACCCCCCTAAAAATTAGTTTGGGCCGCTAAAAAAAATACGTGTCGAATTAATTTTCGTTCTTAACAACATATCCAAATTTCATGAAGATCGGAGGGTGACACCAGGGAGACTTCCCTTGTAAGTTATTCTTCTTTAATTTTTAATGATTTTATTTTAAATTGTTGGTATTTTTTAAAGAAAAGTCATTAGTTTTTACCTGGGTGGGTTTTTTTTTAGACAAAAAATTAAAAAAAATATTTATAAAAATATAAAAACATGTTTTTATTAAGTGACTTTGGCTTGGCCCATTCATATTATGGGGAATAAGTCCAAAACAATTTCGGTCATAATCCCTTTATTTTGCGGAGAGGGTGGGTTTAATGCATGGAGTTTGTAATCCTTAAGACCGGCCGAAGGCCAGCTACGCAGGAAAACTTTAAAGAAAAAAAAAAAAAATGTCACGTAATTATTGGGATTATGACTTATTAGTAGGGATGAGATTTTCGTGCACCAAAAAATCGAAAATATGCGCTAAAAAAATCAAAATATGCACAAAAAATCCTTAAAATATGCACGAAAAAATAAAATGTGTGTAATAAAAGTCTTGTTTTCATTCGAAAAACTTCTTAAAAAGCAAAAAGTAACGCTGGGTTTAAATAGTAACATTTAAAACTTTATATAAGCAAGATTTTTTAGAACTTAGGACAATCTTTAAAAAAAATTTAAAGAAAAAAAAAATTATTTTTCTTATTTTCAAAATAAATTTTTAAAATTTAAAATAGTTTTTGGAAAAAATAAATTTAAATTTCTGTTTTTACTAATTTATGACAAATTATGCAAAAATATGCACTTAAAAGTTAGAAATATGCACAAAATATGAATTTAAAATCATAATATGCAAAAATATGCATTTTCACCAAAATATGCAAAAATATGCAAAAACAAATCCATGCCATTTTAACTCAAATTTCTTGATTTGGAAAGATAATTGGTCGATATCGTTTTTAGACTATCGACAAAAAACATGCATTTGCTTGGAAATCTCATCCCTACTTATTAGTATAGAAGACATAATCCCTGTAATGGGTATTATGTCCACTTTTTACGTGGTCATTGTCCCTATAAAACTGGGAATTATGTCCATTTTTTATTGGGATTATGTCCAAATTTTTTTTCGGTCATAGTTCCCACTACCGTTATGGGGATTATGACCGAATTCGTTTTGGTCATAATCCCCATAACGGAAATGGGTGTTATGTCCGTGGGGATTATGTCATGTCACCTAAAAAAATTAAAGCGGCGTTAGTTTTAATTATAGATGGGCACGAGTGATTTTTGACTCACACTCACTCACGGTCACGATAGGAATTTTTGAATCACGCACACTCACTCACGAGCATATTTTTTTTTTACTCACACTCACTCACAATTACGTGAGTAAATTTAATACAACTCACGTGAACTCACGCAAGCTTCACTCACACTCACGTTGACTCACACTCACGATACTCTTATTTATACAAAAAAAAATTCAAAAACTAAAATTTCAAAAATCTTTCATTATTTTCAACAAAATTTAAAGTTTAGTGAAATTTTCCACCTTTTTTTTTGCATTTTTCGGGACGAAATCTTAAGTTACGCCAAATTTTACAATTTTTTTGATGCTTTTTTGGTGCGAAAGGAAATATGAAGAAAAAATAAATCACGCAAACTCACGCAAAAAAACTGACTCACGCACACTCACTTACGCAAAAATCTTATCCACGCACGCAATTTTTTTCTTCACTCACAATCACGTGAGTAAAATTGAATTTAGTCACACTCACGCGTGAATTACGTGAATTACGCTCTAATCTGCTCATGAGCCCATCCCTAGTTTTAATGTTCAATGTTGTTTTAGAAATTTTTTTAACAGTAAAAAATAAATGTTGATGTTTGTTAAATCAAATAAATAATTGAACAGTTCATGCGAATAAGGACGAATAGACCACTTTTTCGCAAACACGTTTTTTTGCATTAATGCATTTTATTAGCTGAGCCCTACAATCCTATGCAGAAATTTTGTGGAAATTTTGACTTTTAAGGCTTAAAAAATGACTTTGAAAGTGCAATAATTCGTACATTTTTATATTTTTGTTTAAATTGGGAGTGAACTAACGCACAATTTTGATTAAATACAGGACAAAAACATACAAAAATTTTACTTTCGGTAACAATGTGTTAATAGAACATGACGAGGAATAAACCACACTTATTATATTGACAAAAAATTTTACCGTTCTTGAGTTATAAGACTTTAAAGTGTGGAAAGCAAAAAGGGCGAATAATCATCCTTAACAAAATATTATATAAAAATTATTTAGCTGCGAGTTTAAAATTGATATTAGCTAAAATTTGAAATTGTACACAAAAAAACAATCTTAGCACATACAAACAAATTAACCAGATTTGCGAAAAAAAAATCTTCAAAATCTTCATATAACCACGAAAACATGGTCTAAGCATATTTTAACCGTCTTTTGCATTATTTTATTTCGGAAATCAAATCTTTAAACATATTTTATAGTTACTTTCCTTCGATACCCTACCTACAAATATTTGGTAATGTTGTTTTGATATAAAGTATGTAAATAAAAAATTCATTTATGATTCATTGAAATATATAAAAATGTAGTATGCAGTCAAGGGTTAATATTATAATTCTTAAAAATGTATTTAGTGTCATAAAGAATTACTACTGCATCAAATGACAGGAATATTAAAAAAAAAATTAACAAAAAAATTTTTTGCATGTCCTTGCAATCCTTAAAAAGTGTATCCTTGAAGTCCTTAAAGTGTTACAAACAAATACCAACCATAGTTCGTCAAGTTTTGCAAGTCTCATGGAAATGTAGTCAAAATCTGCTGCAAAATAACACATTTTTATTCAAACTTCAATAAATTTTTATTAAAATTTCAATACATTTTTTTTGGATATTCGCCCTTTTTCCATTTAAGCAAAAATTTAAGTCCAATTTTCGGCAAGTTCTCTATCGAATACCTTACTAAAATTTTGTATATAGGTAGATGTGACTTAAATCTTTAAGCTAATTCCAAAAAGGTGACAAAATTTTAATTTTTTAACCGTTTCCTGCGTTTTTATTGTTCCCTGTAAAATTCTACAAATGGTCTATTCGTCTTTATTAGCATGAACTGTTCAATTACTGGGATGGTTTTCAAATGTTTTATCAGTTGTTTTAAATATGTTTTTCATTTATTTTTGCCTACAAAATATTTTGAGAGTATTTACTCTCACTTACCAGATCGAACAGCCGAAAACTTACTGGAGTGATCACTAGGGTGGCAGGTTTTTGGGCTTTTCTCTCTGATCAAATTCTAATACCCGCCAAAAGTGTCGGTCCCCTAAGGGTAACTCACACACAGAAAGAAATAAAAAAAAAATTTGAGTAAATTTTTAATACTATTGAGTAAAAAATTACTCAATTTTCCACCAGTAAACGATTTAATAGTATTGAGTAAATTTTTAATAAAAATTTACTAAATGTTTGCCAAAAAAATTTGAGTAAATTTTTAATTGACACTATTAAGTGCAGGAACAGAACAAGAAGCACCACCTTTTAAAAACAGAACAAGTTTTATTTCACATCGGCGCCGGCCACCGGTTTAATCTGCCAAACCGTATGGAAAAAGTCGTGCCGGGCTTATTCTGTTTCTACTCTAAAAAAAACAAAGTTTAAAAAAATTTCATATTTTTTTACAAAGAAAAAAAAACATGTTTTTTCAAACTTTACCAAATATATTTTTGTCTTAAAGACATAAAAAAATTTTATAAATATGATTACAAACTTTCATGTATATATACAAAAAACTATAAACTAAACGAGAATTAAAAAAACTAAGAAAATTCCAAAAAAAAATTAAAAAAGCTATTAAATTCTTATTAAATTATTTACTCAATTTGTTTTTAAATTTTTGAGTAAATTTTTAATTGCGTCAATTAAAAAATTACTCAAAACTTTTTTTAAATTTAAACAAGTGATTACTCAAATTGTTTTTCCCCATATTTTTTTCTGTGCATGCAAAATATCACTTCGATCAGAGTTTATCATCTGTCTCCACTTTGAGCCTCAAAATTGGGGTTTTCGCAAAAAAGGACTTTAAAAAAAAAAAAAAAAAAATTTAAGTTTTTTTATTTAAATAATTAAAAAAATATTTTTGTATAATTTTTTACGGTATCACTAACCCGTTCAAACTTGATACCAAAAAAATGGCATGATTTTGGGGGCGTTCTCAAAACACCTTTTTTCAAAATTTGAAAATTTTATTAAAAAAAAATTTTAAATACACCATTTTTTCTTTCTGAATTCATTAAGAACACCTTGGAGAAGAAAAATGTGAAATATGGCTGATATCCGTTGAGCCACTTTTTGGGAATCGCGGGGGGAAGTTAGCGGATTTCAAGGAAATGTTGGTTTTATCAACAATTTGGATTAATAAAATCTTATAAATTTCATTTTTATGCAAATTAACGGTTTTTTGGTGTCGTGGCATTCTATTATATAACTTTAAGTCTGTCATGAAATCTTACAGATCTAGGACGTCTTAAACCCACATTGGCTGGGGGTCAAAAATGACCCCCGTGGAAAATTTTAAGTTTAGAGCTTAAATTTTGTTAAAAACAAGTATAAAACGGCTTTTATGTTTTTTACCCCAACTTTTATTTCGTATTAATATATTATCTTTAAAAAATCGTTAACCCTTCTTGGTAGGTGGTCAAAAATAACACATTCAATAAAAAGTATATATTTTTTCATACAAAATTAATTTGTGGCAATCTATTAGATAACTTTAAATCAGCCCTTAAATCTCACATATTTAAGATATCTTTAACCCACATTGACCAGGGGTCAAAAATGACCCGGCAAAAACTTTTAGGCATAGTGCTTGAATTTTTTGATATAAACAAAATATATTTTTTTTTATTGAATGGGTCATTTTTGACCCCCTACCACGAAGGGGTAATGATTTTTAAAGATAATATAATAATACGAAATAATAGTTGAGGTAAAAAACACAAAAGCCGTTTTATACTTGTTTATAGCACAAAATTTAAGCTCTAAACTTCAAATTTCATTCGGGGGTCGTTTTTGACCCCCAGCCAATGTGGGTTAAAAACGTCCTAGATCGGTAAGATTTTATGACAGACTTAAAGTAATATAATAGAATGCCATGACACCAAAAAACCGTTAATTTGCACAAAAATGAAATTTATAAGATATTATTAATCCCAATTATTGATAAAACCAACATTTCCTTGAAATCCCCTAACTTCCCCCCGCGATTCCCAAAAAGTGGCACGACGGATATTCGCCATATTTCACATTTTTCTTCTCCAAGGTGTTTTTAATGAATTCAGAAAGAAAAAGTGGTATATTTAAAAAAATTTTTTAATAAAATTTTCAAATTTTGAACAAAGTGTTTTGAGAACGCCCCCAAAATCATGTCATTTTTTTGGTTTCAAGTTTGAACGGGTTAATGACACCGTAAAATCTTTAAATTTCATATTTAAGTATTTACGATCAAATATTATACAAAAATAATTTTTTAATTATTTTAATAAAAAAACTTAAAATTTTTTTTTTTTTTTTTAAAAAGTCCTTTTTTGCGAAAACCCCAATTTTGAGGCTCAAAGTGGAGACAGAAGATAAACTCCGATCGGGGTGATATTTTGCATGTGAGTTACCCTTAGGGACTGACACTTTTGGCGGGTATTAGAATTTGATCAGAAAAAAAAGCCCAAAAACGAGCCATCCTAGTGATCACCTGGTACTGCCTGAAATGGGACTAATTTCCGATGCCAGCTGTAGAAGGTAAGATGAACCTAACACTGTGGAAACGGTGGTCACGTGAACTACCGCCCGAACCCAAATCACCTATATTAAAGTCGACACCATTTATATGAAAACACCTATCACTTTTGTAAGGGAATGTGTCAGTTCCGGATATATCACAGGAACACATCCTGTGCCGGTTGTACACAGAAAAAAAAAACGAATTGTTATATTGACCCCCATATTTGTGAATACAATTAACTTTTTCACTGAAAGTGCTCCTATACGGAAATTTGTGATATTAACTAACGTTTGTAAATATTGATTGTTGAAAAAAAATGTAAAAAATATTGATAAACGAGTTTGTAATAGTTCTCTTAAATTATTATTTGTATTGACAAACGTACAAAATCTTAAATTTTTTTTCGACAAAGAAATTCAACAAACACAAACACAATTAGTTGATCTGACAAACGTAAAAAATTTATTTTTTTTTTCAACAAGAGTTAAAACACCTCAATTCAACCGAAAAAAGTAGCATTTTTGACCTTACCCCTTTCGAATTTGATGAAACTTGGAATATAGTTGGGCCCTTACAAAAAAATCATAGTGCCAAAATTTTGGACTTCTGGTAGTTTTTCTTCCCGAGATATGGGGTCTTGAAAATGGGCAAAATCGTAAATATTTGACAAAAGTGTTTTGAGATAAATAAATATAACTCAAAAAGTAATAACAATACAGGTCTCAGTCAGGTTGCAGATAATAGGTAATAAGACAGCCTTTAAAATGGCATTCCCCAAGATTTTTTTGGAAAAAGGTCAAAGGTCATTGGTTTTAACCTTAATTTTTGGAGAGCTATATCTCAAAAATGATATTTTTAAAATTTTGGAAAAAATATATGTTGTTAAGAATCACATATACTACTTGAGTTTAAATTTTCAGGATGGAGACTTCATTGGAACTTTTTATATTAATAGAAACATTGTGACAGGAAAGAAAAAGCGGTGTAATTTCCCTTAGAAAAAAAAATATTTTTTTTGTCTTTGAAATTCTGGTACCAAAATTCGTTTTTCTGAATGTTTTTGACGTGCTGAGTTCAAATATGACCTTTGAACTGGTCTATCGCTATTACTTTTCAAGATATCAGCACATAAATGTGTAAAAATTGCTCAAATGCTATTGCTGTGTTTTTTTGAACATTTAGGTGCATATATCTTGAAAAGTAATAACGATAGACCAGTTCACAGGTCATATTTGGACTCAGCACGTCAAAAACATTCAGAAAAATGAGTTTTGGTACCAGAATTTCAAAGACAAAAAAAAATTTTTTTTTTTCTAAGGGAAATTACACCGCTTTTTCTTTCCTGTCACAATGTTTCTATTAATATAAAAAGTTCCAATGAAGACTCCATCCTGAAAATTTAAACTTAAGTAGTATAGGTGATTCTTAACAACATATATTTTTTCAAAAATTTTAAAAATATTGTTTTTTGAGATATAGCTCTCCAAAAATGAAGGTTAAAATCAATGACCTTTGACCTTTTTCAAAAAAAATCTTGGGGAATGCTATTTTAAAGGCTGTCTCATTACCTATTATTTGCAACCTGACTGAGACCTGTAGTGTTTTTACTTTTCGAGTTATCTTTATTTATCTCGGAACACTTTTGTCAAATATACACGATTTTGTTAATTTTCAAGACCTCATATCTTGAATACTGGAATCCCCAGAAGCCTGAAAAATTGGCAAAATCTCTTTTTTGTTAAAGTAAACCCCAGTACTTAATTTCATTAAATTTGGAGGGGGTGCGGTCAACTCCTCTGTTGAATTGAGGTGTTTTAGCTCACAAAGAAATATAACAAACACAAAAACTATTTGTTGACATGATAAAGTAATTTTGAAATAAAATTACTTGACTGCGTTTGTTAAAAACAAAATTGAAGTTTTGTATTATAGACTAACAGGCGGTCGTTTTTATTAAATGTTTGGTTGATGTCATATTTGGTTGATTTACAATTGCTGTTTGTTGATTTAAATTTGACGATTTTATTTTCTGTGTACCTACTTTTAGGAACTTGAAAATTTTGTATAAAAAAACCTTAAAAGCATTATGCCAAAACGCAAAAAAAAATTATGTCCGGTACTTCGAAAATTTTCACGACTTGGGAAATTTTTCAAAATTTTTAATATTTTTGTAAAATCATTTTTTATAAAATTTTGTTACAAAAAGTGTATTTTTAAATGTTTTGTGTGTTTTGGACTTACAAGGGAAGTATCTAACCACTTAAAAACCGATTTGCATGAAACTTAAAATATATGTAAACAAATTTTGTTTTGTCCAATTGTACCGGTTACGTGACAGATATTTAAGTAATATCTCCTGTTTTCACCAGTCACGGTATAGGTATTTTCTGATCGAGAGGCACACTTTTCCTGCAGGGTAAGTAGTTCTGTAAGATTTTCTTCTATAGGAGGCTAAACTAGCTAAGGCGCCGACAGTAAACACTACAAGTAAGAGATCATGGGGTCAAGTACCAACCATGGCAGGAAATTCTTTTATATTTTTTAATATATTTATTAATAGTTTTATTTAATATTTTTTTATTTTTTATATAATATTATTTTAATTATTTAAAAAAAACTTAAAAAGGCATACTGATGACACTTTTTGATGATATGATTAGGGTAACCATTTTTTTCTGAACTCAAATCAGTACGCCCAAGCTTTTACGTTTATATTTTCGTGAAATACCTCTCTAAAAACTCTTTTCTATGCAAAACACTGATAATTTTTTCAACACTTAAAAAAAATCGGTTAAACTATCAAACTTGGGGCAATTAGTATTTCAGTAAAAACAACTGTTTGAAAAGAGCTATTTAAAAACAAAGGTTTAAAAACAACTGCCTTACACTGTTGTCGTTATTTTGCAAAAAATTTAACTGACTTCAAACAACTTCATTTGAATGTTAATCGTTTCAGTGCAGAAATTATAACAAACAAAATCCCATAGGTTTTGAGTTAAAGATAAGATAAGGACTTTTCCAAAAGTTTTGATAATTCTGACTTTTATAAAAATTCCCAGATTAAAAGCACATGTTTTTTAAATAGCGGCTGATGTTCTAAGTGATTTGTCCAATAAATTCTGAAGACATTACCTTACCGAACATCTCAGAATCATTTGAATTGATGCAGTTACATTACACAGCTCAACAAGAAAATGCTTATTGGATTCTGGTTAGTGATTTGGTAAGTGTCTGTTGCGCTGATTCCAAATCCGGAGCCCAAATTTGTCTATCACGTCAGGATTTTGAGTAATTCGCGGTTAAAGTGCCGAAAAAGGGCATTTTTGACCATTTTTAAAAGCTTATAAAATAATATCCTGACATGCAAATAGCTTGGCATCAAGCTCATTCGAAAGCCTGTAATTTTCTCTTAAAGATAAGATAAAATGTTCTAAAAATTTAATTTTTTTTAAAATGGTAAAAAAATCATTAGCAAAAAACCTTCCATTTTTTCAATATTTAGTTTATTTACACAGTGTTTTTTAACAAATTTCCATACAAATTCATACATAAATTTTAGATTTTTTTACCATTTTAGAAAATTAAATTCCAAGAAGATTTGATCTTGTCTGAAAGAGAAAATTACACACTTTCGAATGAGCTAGATACCAAGTCATTTGCATGTCAGGATCTTATTTTATAGGCGTTCAAAAATGGTCAAAATGGGCATTTTTTGACACTTTAACCGCGATTTTCTCAAAATTGTGACGTGATAGAAAAATTTCAGTGACATTTTTGGAATCGGGGCACCAAACCCTATCAACTTTTTTTTGTTTCATCCAAAACGCAGCGACAAACATCAGATTTGTAGAGCGGGGTTATCTTTCTAAAAATATAAAAAATCTATCATCCCGTGAGCTTTTCGTTTAGAAAACCTCAAAGATTATGGGTGTATTTTCATATTTATAGGATCAAAATAACCTAATGCTCAGATACATTTTTGCGTTATTGAACCTTTTGATTCACGAACTCTGAACTTTTTAGAATCGATTTAACTCAAATTACCTCTTTGTCATACTTAAGTTATAAAAAACTACTCCGATGACTTATTTTATGGAAATTCAATTTTTTGTATAAAATTTTCGAACAAAATCATTTTTTATGTTGAAATGTTCAAAAATCAGTACAATCAGTACATATTTCAAAAAATCAGTACAAATCAGTACAACGTCTTTCGATCAGTACACATGATCAAAAATCAGTACATGTACTGATCAAATCAGTACGTATGGTCAGCCTAGATATGATGAAATGTGTTATCACTGGTTTCTTCAGTTTTGATGACATGTTTTATCATATTGAAGGAAAACTTCATAAACATGATGAAATTTGTCATCAAATTTGATGACAGCAAGCGATGAAACTGTGACATCAATATGATGAAGAACTTTTCATTTAAATAATGAGGAATGAAATGCCATTACCCGATTTTGTCACCATTTTTACAAAACCTAAATTTGCTTAAAGAAGGGTGTGTATAGTGCTGCACTTGAACTAAGGGCGGACTATAAAATGTATTTTTTGCGGCCTGTCCCTTTTAATGGACGCGCTCTGGAAATTATATCGTTTTCAAGCCTTGAATTAAATGTGGGATATATTAAGCAAAGGAGTTCGTTCTGTCAAATATTATAAATATCGGCTGGACCGAATCTCTAAGTACCCTGCGATAAAATCCTGAGTGTTTATTTAAACGTTGTCATTAACAGGTAGATATCATACTTGATTTCACAACCATTTAATATTCAAAACGTATTGTTAGATCCATTGTTTTAAAAGAATTGACATCAAAAGTGTGCTGTTACACAATAACATTGTAATACAACCACCAGCAGTTCTTTTTAAATAGTATATGCAACTACACCCAAAACAAAGATGCAACTAATAGATTAAATCGAAAGATTAGACAATGTTGTTAATGATGTCGATGATGATCAGAGATAAGGGCATCTTTATCTATTTATCGTTATTTTAGAAGGAGGGTAATAAACGATTAAACACTTGTTGCTGGAAATATACATTATAATTTAGAAAAGCCTAAGGGTAAAGTAATGTAAATATGCATGAAACATGTATTTATTTGTTGCAACTCTACAATAGTTTGAGTCTTCTAAATAATGTAATTTAATTTTTTTTTTGTAAAGACAATAGACTGCTATTTCCTGATTAACACTTTGGGGAATATAGTTTTTTGTATACATTTTAACACCACTGGCGACACATTACAAAATTATACACACAGTAATATCTGCACACTACAATTATCATAAGGAATCATAATGGAAAAACACATAAAATTAAGTAAAGAAAATGTATGTATTAGATATGGCGCGTGCTGTTTTGAGGGAAACATTTGACGTTGCGGATGGAAAAATCTACATATGAATGAGATGATTTAACAATAAGTATTTATGAGTACTACATAGTAAAATGAGGGTCAATTTTTAAGTAACCATATTAAGTGATCGACCGAACTATTGTTGTGTAAGGAACATTGTTAAACTGCTGATGATGATTTAAACTATGAAGTGTGAAAGTGTATTCCTTAGAAAGCGGTGCGAAAGCCAGATTTATGTTCTTAACCTTGACGACCATACATTTTCGGCCACCAGTTTTCAATCTGTTTATTGGTAGAGCGCCTATGACTCTAACGGCGGCTTACTCAATGAAAAGTTAGCTGCTAACTGCCGATTTAACGGAGCCTTATGCCAAAATTTGTGTGAAAAAGTTAAATTTAACGAAAAGTTATTTTATAATGGAGAATTGAGTAATGCAGCCTAAGAGAGTATGCCGGGTCCAGTTAAATTCCTTAAGAGTTTTATAGAAGCTAGCTAAAATTTCTTAGACATTCTTTCTCGAAAGAATGTTGAATCTATCAAGTCAGTGATATCCGGTTGGGTGTTAAGTGGCTTTCTCAGTTCAGAAAAATTTGGACAATTACAGAGATAGCTCCGTTAAAAGTCATTTGTCGTTAACTTTAGACTGTTCCTCTATAAGACAATACCAGGTTACCAAAGGAAAAACTGTCGAAGTCTTCTCTCTTGGAAGCGAAGAGAGAAGAATCGCTTTTGATTTAGATCCCGATCAGCAGAAAAGTTTCACAAGTTTATATATGGCACATCTTTGATTAACCTTTTCTGCATTGCAAATCTGCAGCTTGTGCTTCCAAGCATACAAACACATTCTAAAAGAAAGGAACATGTAAGGAAGTTTTTAGTATAACAAGCTAATGCGCTATAAAATTCCGTGGAATACACATGTGTCCTAAGTAGTACCCAAATGCACCGAATATCAAATTGCTTGGCTATCTTATCAGGGTTTGGTTAGGTTTTAGTTAAGTGGCTACTGATGCTTTACGTCAGCACACAGAGTCTCTGAAGTAAGTTATGTTACCATAGGCTGATAATAGGGCTCTCTTACTAGTCCCCACTGTTAAACTGGTTTGAGCTTATTTTGAAACTTCTGAGATATATAATTTTGACATCCGACAAATCAGAAAGATCGTACAGTTCCCTAAATTCCAGTGAAACAAGAATCTGACCAGAAAGTAACGGACAATGGCAGATTAAGTGTTCTCAATTGAGCGCTTCTGATTAATAGAGGTCCAATTCTGTCATGTCGTCTTACACGTCCATCTATGTGCCCACCTCCAATTACTCTCTCGCCGAACAAACCCATAGATTTTGCTCTCAAGTTTTTAGATGCAAACCAATACATTCCATTTCCACTGGAACCTGTAAGGAAGTACGTAGTATTTTAAGCTCATATGCTTTGCAGTTCCCAGGAATATCTCTGTGCCATAGCACTGTCAGAATAAATTTTATATTATGTCCTACACAAAATATTGCTTCCCAGCCAGTCAGTACTTTTGTTACAACCACATCTACCTCGTTAATACTACAATACATCCCATGCTCCTCTGGATAGACTCAGAATCTTAATATATCAAGTCACTTGCTCTCCTATATTCATACTTCAGAGGGCCCTGTAGAAGATCCCTTAACTCTTTTGTATGTTATATAATAACGTGACAGGAAAACGCATATCGTAGGCGTACCGTTATGATCATTTGACTGCCCCCTGAACCAACTTGGTCTAAGACCTGCGGGAAAGCACTAGATATATTTAGCAGCTATTGATCTTGTGTGAAGTATGCATCTGTGGTCTGCTGGCCGATAACGATAGTGGGATCTACTCGGGATCAGCTGGGAGTACTACACTCAAAATAATTCATTAGTAGATTTACTAATTTTTTTTGCTAATGCTGGTTAGCTAAGTTTTAGCAAATTTTTAGTTGAGATTAGCATGTTAGAAAAATATCTGTAAACTTCATTTAGCGCATTAGCAATTTTAAACAAAATTTGAACTATTTTTTTTTTTTTATTTTCAGAAAACTTAAAATGGCGCTATCTCGGAAACTAAGACAGATAGAGCAAAATGGAGGCCATTTTTGGTTCTCGGGCTCCTCTTCACATGTGTGGACCCTAATGGGCCCTAACTTTGGATCCAAAAAAGTTAGCATTTCCGAAAATTTTAAAATGCTCATATCTCGGTAAATATTGCCGACACAACAAAAAGTCCAAAAGCATTTTTGTAGCTCTCAACACGTAGAACAAGACCGCAAAATAGTCAAAAGCTCTCCGAGTAATATTTTTGAAATTATCTAGTTTTTTAATTCTCAAAACCCCAGTGGTCCCCTATAATCACGTATCTCAAAAACTAAGCAAGGTAGAGTGAAACGGACACAAATTTTGGATCAAAAACTATGACGATTTTTAAGGAACCCAACAGGTCTAGGCCCATCGGGGTCTGGACCTATCGGGTCCGAACCCAATGGGGTCCTCAGATGTGTATGAACTAATTTAAAAAAAAAAATAGTTAACTAGTTATTGGCAAAACATTTTTGCTAACTGTGGGTTCAAAATCAGCAAATTTTCTTGTAGGTTTACAAGCTTTTTTTGCTAACATTACAGTTTTTTTTTTTGAGTGTACAAAGAGCGGCTTGCTTAGAAATTACGGCTGCTATGAGCACCACACCAGCTACAGCTCTTTACGCTATGTTGAACATGCTTTCCTTGGATCTACTTAACAAAGGGGTTGCCATCGTGATATGGAGACTACAATACAGGACATGATCTATTGCTTAATGCGCTTTCGGAACTTCAGATAGGCTTGACATGGATCAAAAATTATATGAAATCTATTTTCATGCAAAGGTGGTCAAATAAGTTGACATGCAAGAATACTAATTGTTTTGTGTTAAGACCAGACGAGAATGTGGCTAACTATATACTCAGTCTTAGTAGAAGAGATTGTCACAGGCATACTGGTCTAATTACAGGATACAATACCTGTGCTCGTTACGGGACAGATAATACGTATATTTTCAGACCCACTGTGTGCTGCTTATCTTAAGGATGAGGACATAGTAGACACTATGTCTGTTATTATCCAGCATCCTCTAATATTGTTAATAGATATGATCCATGACTTTCCTTTTCTGTCTTTCTCAGGTTTGAAAAAGCACCTAAAAAATTCTGAACTTTTTACTATCTTGTGTTAAAGGTATCTTAACTGCCAGATACCTTCTTCCAAGGTTTGGGTTATTCCCAAGCCTTGATAGAAGAACTACACCTTGGAAAAAAGTTTATCTTCCTTTTTTATGAAGAGTCTTGAACGAATTGATTGTCGCAAACTTACTGGCCTTATTACATGACACATTGCGTCATATAACGATATTAGGTGTCTTATCAGAACCCTTATGTGCAGCTTGTCTCGAGGATAAGAACACAACAGAACACTATGGCTGTTGTTGTTCAGCGTTCTTAAGAGCTAAACAGTCGAAGGGCCGAACAATGTGGTTGTCCGGTATTTGCGGGCTTTGCATTTTATCAGGTATGGATATCAGTACAAAAAAAACTCATTTATCCCGGATTCCGTATTCTTTCATCTCTCTCTCTTTGTCTACAATTCCACACATATCTTAATATTTTTCTTGAGACCGCGCTTGTTTGAAGGACCCACGTGAGCTGGCTATAAGGCACTGCCTGCTTTACTAAAAGGTTCAATGTCAAAGAACATTATTCCTTTTCAGTAACCACAAAAGTCGGCCAATGAATTGACATGAGAATATCGGGAACGAAACTTTGCTCCGCATGCATAACTGGTGGTTAGTTCGAGGAACACCGTTGGGCTAGTCATACCACCTCTAATTTCTCTGATGTTAATTACAAGAGCAACACAGGTTAGGTTAGGTTTGAGGTGGTGAAGTCAAAGAGTCCTGACATAGATACATAGCGAAACCACAAATATTCCTTAGTGACGCTGATAGTATGCGTTAATCCTTATCGCGAATTGTAATATTAGCCATAGGTCAACACTCGAAACCGTTTCCCAGCTTTCGAAGGTATGTCTGCACAGTATGTGCAGGCGGGTTCTGGCCAAAGCTGGACAATAGCAAAGAATGTGTTCGACCGTTAGTATTAAGTTCATCGCACCTCCAACAGCTGGCGTCTGAAATAAGTCCCATTATCTCTATATGATGACTAGGGCAAGTACTTTCATGCATCTAAAAATCGAAAATATGTGCCTATAAAATGCATCTAAAAATCCAAAATATGCACCAAAAATTTAAAAAATATGCATCTAAAAATGTTTGATTTAACAAAAAATAGGTTTGTTAACATAAAATACGTTTTTTTCAAATATTTGATGCCCTCTACAATTGTTAAAAGATTTTTTGTTCCTGGAAACCATTTTTAATTAGCAAAATATCTTTTTTTATAGACACATTTTGCGATGTGTCTATAAAACAAAATTTTCCGTTCCAAATATTCGGTTCTGGAACGCATCATATTTCCCTGCAACCGATTC
Source organism: Pegoplata infirma (assembly GCA_963921195.1). Classification (NCBI taxonomy): domain Eukaryota; kingdom Metazoa; phylum Arthropoda; class Insecta; order Diptera; family Anthomyiidae; genus Pegoplata; species Pegoplata infirma. The sequence continues at coordinate 97,290,586 of OY992536.1, forward strand.
TACTTAATATTCCAGAATCGATGACTTAATATTCCTGGGGCACAAAAAAATATTATAAAAATTTTAATAGAAAATTTTTATTTGGATTAAAAACTTTTTTAGTTCCAAAAACCCATTTTATTTTCTTGCAATCGATCATACTTCACGCTCCAGAATCAATGTTTTTTTTTAAATTGTCCCAAAAACAATCGTTTTTTAACGCAAGTAGTTTTCTAAAAAAATATTTTACATTAAAAATTTTTTTGTGAACAGCTTGAATAGGCATTTCAGTAAGAATATCATTTCTATATGAAAAAATAATTTTTCTACAGAAAACAGTTGATAGAAATTGAATTTTCTTAAGGGTTAACTATGAGTTTTGAAAATATGGTCATAAAAATTAAAAAAAGTCCAATTTATATGAAAATATGCAAAAATATGCATTTATACCAAAATATGCAAAAATATGCAACTACAAATCGATGCCATTTTATTGCAAATTTCTTGATTCGGATAGATATATAGTTTGTTGTATGATTAAAGTGCCGAGTAAAAACATGCATTTTCATGAAAGTACTTGCCCTAATGATGACCTATAAGGCAGTACTCAGTGACTACTCCAGTAAGTGAACGGCAGTTCCATCTGCTAAGCGAGATAAAGAAGTTGGCTTCTTCTGATTGTAGAATGACCGCAATCTTCTACTGATCGTACTTGTTGTTAGCTCTCTCAACTTTCTGTCAGTCATTGTGCTTAGATTATCGCGTAGCGATCTGAAGTGTTGGATAGGTGGATCGATATGTACCGAAATAACAATACTACCAGCACCTTGTTTTGCGATCTCGTTCACTCTCTTGTTTAAAGAGGAATACAACCTCACAGTACTGGAGATGATAAAGTTTATGGAGATATCATTCTTTAGCCAACATTCCCATATGAAACAGCTACAAGACTAAAGTGATTTGAAAGGATTTATCCATCCTTTTTCTAACGCCTGACAACGACTGAACTATTACACAAAATCAGCTTCGCGAGATTAATCACAGGTTTGTGAAAGAGCTACAACCCCAATTACGGGGGTATGAACCCTTTACTTAGCCGTTCTCGTCAACAATTCTGGTGTTGCCTTTTCAGGAGATAAAGTCGATAACGATTTAAAGTGCATTTTCGGAATATAATATGCATATCTTCTATGTCACTTTTATACGGACGATGTCAGATTAAATTATTACCTACTTTTAAATTAACCCACCAACTGCGAACTCATAACAGCACATCATCTATGTACAAACGTAGTTCTAAACAAGCTTTCCTCAAATACTGTTATTAGCATTTACAAGCAGCATAACTATACGAGATGCAAAACAAAATCATATTTGGTTTTGGTTAATAAACTATTAAAGGAAATGTGCAGCAACAAGTCCATACTGAAACTGATGCCAGCATAGGCTTTGCTAGATAGGCATGATGCATCATCATCTTTCAGATTTTAGAAAACTAGAAAAACAAAAAAAAATCTTCTTGTTTCTACGGTTTATAAATTGATGCAATCTAGACAGACAGACAGAAAGACAAACATATGAATACGAAAACTTTTTTGTTGATTGTTGATTACAATTGTTTGCCTTTTGGCAAACGACATTTCTACTTCATATTCATACATTTTATGAAAGTTTTTTTGTCTTTTTTCTGCTTTGTTTTACATTTTTTTCAGATTTATTTTCAAAATTCCTATTCTAAATTGTTTTTAAATTTTCATTTATTTTTTTCTCTGCTATGTTGCAGGCATTGAGGGGAGTAAACATTTATTTAAATTTTCCGCATTCTGCACAAAATTAATTTTATTATGTGGCGCGTAAATAGTGTTTCGTTTTTTTTTCATACTTTTTTTTTTTTGCTCTTTCTGCTTAGATGATTTTTAGCGAATTAGTCTTGATTATGTGAAATTATTGTTATTATCAGCTTAGCGCCTGGTTAAATTTATCTTAATAATTTACATAATTTAGTTTTGTCTCAATTTAGAGTTTAGGAAGTTCATTCTAATCAAATGTATTATAAAGATTTATGATAGTTTTGGTTTTAAATTAAAGGAAATTATACAAATATTAAAATTTTGGAAGCCGAAATTTTTCTATGGCTAGAAAAGCGTCTGTCAACACTATTCATCAGTTCTTCGGAAGCCTTCGATTTGAAAGAACAAAGAGATCATTCTAGATGGAAATCGAACCATTAAGAAATAGGGGTCTGCCTAGTAAGCTTAGAAAGCATTGACGGAGAAGTTGTTTGAAATTGGCATCTTTTCTAATACCATCTCTATCCAGTATCCCGACTTTCATACCCCAGACAGATTCCTGGAATCAATGTTTTTTAAACTTCAACAAAAAAAATATGAAGTCTTGAAAATATTCTTAATATCGAAAACTGTATGAATCACTATAAAATCTCTTACAATTTAATAATTTTAGAACCACCCATTACCAAATATGATTTATCATAGAACAATCCCATAATGTTGTTATTACTTGTAGTAATGTTAATTACAATCAACTAACAAAATATCACAATTGGCAGCATCTTTAAACGCCAACATTTAGTATCTTGTAATTTTTATTTTTTTTATTAAATACAAACACCTAAGCTGTCGTCACTTGGAAATAACTAAAGAAATCTAAGTGTAAGTATATACAAATTGGTACAGACTTTAAAATACCCTACACAGGAAATGATCTTTCACCACATTATTGAAGAATATGGGACCATAGTGTGATCCTGAATGGGTCCAAGGAGACTGTTTGAGTGACATATTATCACATTTATACTGTGTGGGGAATCTTATTTCATTCACGAGTGACAATTCGCTGGTTCTCCTTCTTAGCACGAATTTTTTGACATAACCAACACTCAGGGAATAAATGCAGTGCATTGTGTTGATAATTAGGAAAATAGGTTATGGAAGGGTGGATATTTGATTTGAACTTTTCCAAATTGTAGTTGACAGGGAAGACCTCTACAGGAAGTATATTCCACATACGGATAGTTCGGCTTATAAATGAATTTTCTCTGTAATGCGTTGTGCGGTACACTGTGCAATCGACAACAAATGGATGAGCCCTACTACACCATTTACAGATGTAATTCGAAAAAGATCAATTGTAATTCAAAGATTCTATTTGTAATTCGAAGATTCCATTTGTAATTCGAAGATTCCATTTGTAATTCGAAGATTCCATTTGTAATTCGAATACTCCAATTGTAATTCGAAGATTCCATTTGTAATTCGAAGATTCCAATTGTAATTCGAAAAAGATCAATTGTAATTCGTAAAAGATCAATTGTAATTCGTAAAAGATCAATTGTAATTCGTAAAAGATCAATTGTAATTCGTAAAAGATCAATTGTAATTCGAAAAAGATCAATTGTAATTCGTAAAAGATCAATTGTAATTCGTAAAAGATCAATTGTAATTCGAAGATTCCAATTGTAATTCGTAAAAGATCAATTGTAATTCGAAAAAGATCAATTGTAATTCGAAGATTCCAATTGTAATTCGTAAAAGATCAATTGTAATTCGAAAAAGATCAATTGTAATTCGAAAAAGATCAATTGTAATTCGTAAAAGATCAATTGTAATTCGTAACAGATCAATTGTAATTCGAAAAATATCAATTGTAATTCGTAAAAGATCAATTGTAATTCGAAAAAGATCAATTGTAATTCGAAAAAGATCAATTGTAATTCGTAAAAGATCAATTGTAATTCGAAAAAGATCAATTGTAATTCGAAAAAGATCAATTGAAATTCGAAAAAGATCAATTGTAATTCGTAAAAGATCAATTGTAATTCGAAAAAGATCAATTGTAATTCGAAAAAGATCAATTGTAATTCGAAAAAGATCAATTGTAATTCGTAAAAGATCAATTGTAATTCGTAAAAGATCAATTGTAATTCGAAAAAGATCAATTGTAATTCGAAAAAGATCAATTGTAATTCGAAAAAGATCAATTGTAATTCATAAAAGATCAATTGTAATTCGTAAAAGATCAATTGTAATTCGAAGATTCCATTTGTAATTCGAAAATTCCATTTGTAATTCGAAGATTCCAATTGTAGTTCGAAAACCAACGAGTAAATCAACAAAAAAACAATGCTTTTAAAGGCATAAGAAACGATTTTATACTCGTTGCTTTTCGAATTACAATTGGAATCTTCGAATTACAAATGGAATTTTCGAATTACAAATGGAATCTTCGAATTACAATTGATATTTTACGAATTACAATTGATCTTTTACGAATTACAATTGATCTTTTTCGAATTACAATTGATCTTTTTCGAATTACAATTGATCTTTTTCGAATTACAATTGATCTTTTACGAATTACAATTGATCTTTTACGAATTACAATTGATCTTTTTCGAATTACAATTGATCTTTTTCGAATTACAATTGATCTTTTTCGAATTACAATTGATCTTTTACGAATTACAATTGATCTTTTTCGAATTACAATTGATCTTTTTCGAATTACAATTGATCTTTTTCGAATTACAATTGATCTTTTACGAATTACAATTGATCTTTTTCGAATTACAATTGATCTTTTTCGAATTTCAATTGATCTTTTACGAATTACAATTGATCTTTTTCGAATTACAATTGATCTTTTACGAATTACAATTGATCTTTTACGAATTACAATTGATCTTTTTCGAATTACAATTGATCTTTTTCGAATTACAATTGATCTTTTACGAATTACAATTGGAATCTTCGAATTACAATTGATCTTTTTCGAATTACAATTGATCTTTTACGAATTACAATTGGAATCTTCGAATTACAATTGATCTTTTACGAATTACAATTGATCTTTTACGAATTACAATTGATCTTTTTCGAATTACAATTGATCTTTTACGAATTACAATTGATCTTTTACGAATTACAATTGATCTTTTACGAATTACAATTGATCTTTTACGAATTACAATTGATCTTTTTCGAATTACAATTGGAATCTTCGAATTACAAATGGAATCTTCGAATTACAATTGGAGTATTCGAATTACAAATGGAATCTTCGAATTACAAATGGAATCTTCGAATTACAAATGGAATCTTCGAATTACAAATAGAATCTTCGAATTACAATTGATCTTTTTCGAATTACATCTGTAAATGGTGTAGACAAGCGAGTATTCTGAACAAAAACCCGTGCTCGGGCAGAACACTTACCATGATAATATCGATAGAACAGTGTTAAAGAAACCCACATTTTGACGCTGCTCCAAAGAGTCAATAGAGTTGGATACCCTACTGTCATTGATTAGCTTCGACGCCCTCCTTAGAACTAGGGTTGCCATTCGTACTGTTTTAAACAGTACATGTACTGTTTTTTATAAAAAGTACTGTTTTATGCGCACCACCTAAAACAGTACGCAAAAGTACTGTTTTTTAAAGCGTGTACTGTTTTTGTACTGTTTTTTTATACTCATTACCAAAATGCAACATTTTTCGAAAAATGTTTCATATTTGACAAAATTTTAAGCCAATTTTTAAAAAGGAGCAATTAAATGCAATAAAATTTTATACCACACTCAAAAAGAAAAATTATTTAAAAAGTGCGAAATTTAACTAAATTCAATAATGATTTAGCTCCATTGCCATGTCTTCCTTCTTTTCGTCCAAATTTTTCTGAAAAATAAGAAAAAACTAAAAAATGGGAAAAAAATTATTTTATTTTGATTCAACATCTTTGCCCTTTTCGCTCTACCTTGCTTAGTTTTTAACATACGGGAATTTAAAGGCCCAAAAGGGTCTTTAGAATCTAAACGGGATAATTAAAAAAACTATTACACGGAGGGATTAAGACGGTCGTGTAAAGAACTACAAAAATGTATTTGGCCTTTTTTTTTTGTTTCGGCAAAATTTTCTGAGAAATGAGCATTTTTAAAATTTGGGGAATCCCAGCAAAACTTTGGTAATGGGTAGTGATTATATAACACATTACTAGGTAATGTATATACCTTATTTGTAGCATTATTTTAGGATGTCTTACCAAACATTTGTTCCACAACGCATTATTTTAAAGTGAAAAATAATGCTTTACTAATAATTTGTTACGTAATGCATGATTATTGGAAAAAATGTATTTCATATTTATTATTTCTAAACATTAAATCATGGATGACTTATATTTGGTTACATTATGTATTATTTCAAAATTTGAAATAATGCATTATTTATAATTGGATGCATAATGCATTACAGTAACAAAAAAAATAAATATTTTATAAAAAAATGCATATGTTTAAACTAGAGATGGGCCCACGACAGCAATTTTCTAATGACACACACTCACTCACGAGCATATTTTATCTACTTACACTCACTTACAATCACGTGAGTAAATTTAATACAAAATTACTTTTTCACTACTCGTAACACCTTATATATTACGTTCTGGTATGCTATATTATATACCTTACTCGTATACATTACTTTGAGTCTCATCCCCTGTTAAAATCATCAATGCTGCAATGTATAAAATAAGAGATCTTATACCTTATTTTATACCTTATTTGGTAATCTAAGTTTTGCTGGGATGCTCAAATTTTTTGATTCAAATTTAGGAGTCCATATATTGAAAGAGGACCGGAGATTCTTTAGAGATTCTTAGAACCGGTAATGAACACTTTTTTGCTCATTCTGGCTTAGTTTTAGAAATTGTTTAAACAGTTTTGAAAAAACAATTTCCCTCAAATTGCATAAAATTTACTAAACCTGAAGAAAAAACTTCATCAATTCTAAGATAAATATGATGAACTAATTGGTTGCAAATTATCAAAGAAATTTCCAAAATTTTTATTAAATTTAACTAAATAGTGGGGAAAAAACATTTTCCCAAAATTTAGTTAGGCCTTTGTTTGAGTGCAATAATATCTTTTTCGCGTTTGCTTTTTAAAGTCGTGATTTAAAAAAAACACTGTTCTATGGGTTTTTTCATATGTTTTTGATAGGAAGATCGGCGTTTTAGTTAAGCGAACGCATAGACTACAAAAGTTTTACAAGTAAGATATCGTGGCAACTAAGACAAGCTCCAAAAAGTCAATTAGCAATTTTTTTCAACACTGATAAAAAAAATAGAATAAATTTGAGACGGTTTACCTAAAATGTTCCCCCGTTCTGTTAACAATCTTTTATGCTCGTTTTGGCTGAAATCTGTTTAAAACCAGGGTAAAAGGGCTAAGTTTTTGTAATTTGATGTAAAATAAGACTTTTGAAAAAGTACTGTTTTTATTTTCAATGTACTGTTTTTTGAGACCAAATGTACTGTTATTCCCTATTTCAAATCTGGCAACCCTACTTAGAACACGGTCCAGAAACTTCAGAATAGACTCTGAAGCCCCTGCCCATATATGGGAGTTGTATTCCATCTTCAGCCGGATTAAATATTATGGAGATCGGTAGGAGTGAAGTAGTTCTTGCACCGTTTTAAGAAACCAAGACACTTGAATGCTTCTTTCGACACTTGAAAAACATGTTTATAACAACGGACATCACACTGGATTTTCATACCCAGAACATCAAGAGAATCTGATTCCTCAATATCGATACCACCCATAGATACAGACGACAATGTTGGATCCACAATACGTCTATGGGTCAACATACAACATTAAATCGACTAAAATCGACCCTATTCGCAAGACCCCATTCAGAGATTGTCAAAAGGTCCTGATTGAGAGTGTCATTCATAATCTGCCGCACGCGCCCAACCTCTACAAGGCTTGGCCTATGATCGAAGAAAAATGAATGACAAATGTTGCTGTCGTCTGCAAAAGAGTAGATAGGGTTGAAAGTTTGACTAAGAAGGTCATTAATAAAGATAAGAAAAAGAGTAGGAGAAAGAACAGAACCTTGCTGTACTCCAGAGTTAAGTCGAAACCTATTCGATAATAGCCCATCAACAACAACACGTATACTTTGGTCCCGGAGAAACAAGTGCGTCGTGCCACACACGATCGAAAGCTTTGGAAATATCCAAAGCAACCACCTTACTTTCACCAAATTGGTGAATAGAACGACTCGAACGTTCCGAAAGAAACGCCATCAAGTCTCCCGTAGGGCGACGTTTTCGGAAGCCATACTGTCGGTCACTGAAAAGTGAGTTTGACTCTAAATAGTCAACAAGATGGTGATTTACCATGCTCTCCATCACCTTCGAGAGCGTAGAACAAATAGATTTCAGGCGATAATTCTCGGTGTTTGAAGACGCACCTTTCTTAGGGATCGGTTGAACGTTAGCCACCTTCCAGCAGGAGGGGTAGGTACCCTTATGTAACGAAAAGCTAAATAGGGTTGCAAATGGACGGGCTAACGCCGATGAGCACTGCTTTAACACCAGTGCTAGTATGCCATCGGGTCCCGGTGACTTGTTTACGTTGAGATCCTCAAGAACCCTTTTAACTGCACGAGCTCGGAAAAATATCTTGGGCATAGTACTGGATACTCTTTCAAATTCTGGCAGTGGTTGATCGCCTTCCGGCAAGAACGAATTTCTTGCAAATAAATCAGCAAAAAGGTTAGCCTTATCAACCGGGTCAGTGAACACTTGGTCATCCTTTATAAGGGTCGGGATAGAAGAACTAGTATTGTCCCTTACTCTCTTTATGAATGACCAAAAGCTCTTACTACCCCGAAGGGCAGAAAGAACTTTAGCACGGAGACGCTGTTCGTAGAGAAGCTTCTCGCGTCTCAGTGCCCTGGGACAATTTTTCAAAAAAACTACTTGCTCTAAAAAACGATTGCCTTCGGGACAATTTCAAACAAAATCCATTGATTCTGGAATGTGAAGTAGAATCTGTTGAAGGGTCATTTGATTCATTCTGGAACCGATTATTGGGCTGCATCAAAAATTCGTATATTCCTTTAAAATGGAGGGATACCAGAGCCGTCTTTATCCCGAAGGCAGGGAAAAATTCACACACAGTTCCGAAGGACTTCAGACCAATTAATCTGTCATCTTTTTTGTTAAATACAATGGAACGAATGATATACTCATATTTGCGTTAAGTGATTGACCCCAGGTTGATTTCGACAAGGCGACGTGGATACAGTAAGGGTAGATCAACGGAAACAGTTCTTCATGAGCTCGTCGGTTCCATCGAGAGATCGCTTTCGTTAAAGGAGTACACTATGGAGGCCTTTCTTGATATAGAGGAGGCTTTTAATAATGCCGCTTCTTTGGAACCTGGCACTGAATTCAATGCTGCTACCTCTAGAGGCACGTGGTTGTCATGTTGTCGCATATGCTGCCGATGTCGCGATATCGGTAAAGGGAAAGCATCTGCCAACATTGAGGGTCATTCTTTAGGGTTCTCTGATAGATCTGTCAAAATGGGCAAGAGACTATGGTCTGGGAGTCAATCCAAGTAAAACAGAGCTTGTCTTGTTAACAAGGAAAACTAAGATTACTGCTTTTGATCCTATTTCTCTGGACGGCACTGAAATCGCCTTCTCAGATGGAGCCCAGTATCTTGGAGTTTTTCTAGATAGGAAGTTGAATTTCAGGCGTAATATTGAGGAACGGGTGAAAAAAGCAACGATTGCTTTATATTCCTGTAAAAGAGCCATTAGAAAACGATGGGGATTTAGTCCTAAAGTCGTTCATTGGATTTATACAGCGGTGGTGCGTCCAATTCTGCTGTATGGAATCATTGTCTGGTGGTCTGCTTTAAAAACAAAAGGGAAATGTAACTTCATCTCGAAGGTACAGATAATGACGTTGATGTGCATCACTGGTGTCCTTTGTACTACACCTACTGCTGCATTGTAAATCTTCCTTCGCCTGATACCATTCGACATATTGGGTAGGCAGTATGCGGCTACGTCGGAAATTCGACTTAATAGCACACTGCAATGGAAGATCAGCGAATGTGGTCATAGCGCGATCTTGAAGAAAGTAACAATACCACAATATGTGGACTGTGCTTCATCTATGAGCCTTTTTAAGTGCTACTTTACAACTATGATACCATCCAGGGAGCCTTTGATGAGGGGAATTCCGGTTAGTGGAGCCTCCATAAATTTTTACACGGAGGGACCGAGGCTGCACGAACAAGTTGGCTTTGGAGTCTATTCGGAGGAGCTTGGGTTGAGTCTGGCTCGAAGAATGCCGGATCATTGCAGTGTTTACCAGGCAGAGATGCTGGCAATAAAGGAAGTGTCTGACTGGTTGCGTTGCAATGTATTGTCTACAACTGCAGTCAACATCTGTTCAGACAATCAAGCCGCGGTCAAGTCCCTGGATTCAATGTTTCCGAAAACAAGATCTGCCCTTAACTGCCGCACGTCTTTAAATGAGATGACCAAGTAGTTTAATATACGACTCATATTCCAGGGAATTGCAAAGCCGATGAACTTGCAAGACTAGGAACTACCTTACAGGTTCCAACAGAATTGGAATGTGTTGCTATGCCTCAAGAAACTTGCAAGCAAAACCTACGGCTTTGTTCCGCGACGGAGACTAATGAAAGATGGTCAAATGGATGGACGTGTGAGACAACACGACTGATTTGGCCATCTCTTAATCAGGGGCTCACAAGTGAGCTGATATCGCTTCCAAGAGGAGAGATTTCTACGGTGGTTGCTATAATTACCGGACACTGTCTTATAGGGAAGCACACAGAGCGGTTAAATGTGCCGACGAATTACTTTTGCCGGAGTTGCATGGATGAAGAGGAGTTGGAAACTATCGAACACTTTATCTGCCATTGCCCGGCACTTTCTCGTCAGAGACTTCCTTCACTGGGATCTAGGGAGCTGTACGATCATTCTGATTTGTCGGATGTCAAAATTCAATATCTAAGGAGTTTCATAAGAAGCTCAAACTGGTTTAACGACAGGGACTAGTAGGGAAACCTATTACGATCCCGTGGTATCACAATGGACCTCAGAGTCTACGTGTGTTGACGTAAAACGTCAGCAGCCACTTACAACCTAACCTAACCTAATCAGACGTCTGCTATGTCGGATTTCTAACGTTGTTAGAAACATTTCTTAATACCGTTTTGACTTACTGAAGTTAGGTTAGGTTGTAAGTGGCTGCTGACGTTTCACGTCAACACACGTAGACATTGTGATACCACGGGACTGTAATAGGTTCCCTACTTGTCCCTGTCGTTAAACCAGTTTGAGCTTCTTATAAAACTCCTTAGATGTTGAATTTTGAAATCCGACAAATCAGAAAGATCGTTCAGCTCCCTAGATCCCAGTGAAGCAAGTCTCTGACCAGAAAGTGCCGGGCAATGGCAAATAAAGTGTTCGATAGTTTCCAACTCCTCTTTATCCATGCAACTTCGGCAAAAGTCATTCGACGGCACATTTAACCGCTCTGCGTGCTTCCCTATAAGACAGTGTCCGGTAATTATAGAAACCACCGTCGAAATCTCTCCTCTTGGAAGCGAAATCAGCTCACTTGTGCGCCCTTGATTAAGAGAAGGCCAAATCATTCGTGTTGTCTCACATCTTTGTCCATCTTTTATTGGTCTCCGTCGCAGAACAAAGCCGTAGGTTTTACTTGCAAGTTTCTAGAGGTATACCAACACATTCCAATTCTGTTGGAACCTGTAAGGTAGTTCCTAGTCTAATCAAGTTCATCGGCTTTGCAATTCCCTGGAATGTCTCTGTGCCCTGGGACCCATATGAGTCGTATGTTAAACTGCTTGGCCATCTCATTTAAAGACGTGCGGCCGTTAAGGGCAGATCTTGTTTTCAGAAACATTGAATCCAGGGACTTTACCGCGGCTTGACTGTCAGTACAGATGTTGACTGCGGTTGTAGACAAGACATTGCAGCTCACCAATCACCAACTTCCTTTATTGCCAGCATCTCTGACTGGTAAACACTGCAATGATCTGGCAATCTTCGAGCCAGGCTCAATCCAAGCTCTTCCGAATAGACTCCAAAGCCCACTTGTTCGTGCAGCCTCGATCCATCTGTGTAAAAATTTATGGTGGCTCCACTACCCGGAATGTCCCCTATCCAAGACTCCCTGGATGTTATCATAGTGGTAAACTTACCGAAGTTAATAGTCTAAGAGTGTTCAAGCATTGAATTGCCAAACATTTCTTACCGTATTTCCAACCGATCCGTACAGTTTCTTTGGATGGAAAAAGTAGTTTGCTGTAAAATTTACTACATAATTATACCCTACACCACTCTGTGGTACAGGGTATAACGAGTTTGTGCTGATGTTTGTAAGTACCCGAAATATTGGTCCTAGACCTACATTTAAGTATACCGGTCGACTCAGAATTATTTTTTGAGTTGATTTAGCGATGTCCGTCCGTCCGTCCTTCTATCAGTTTAAGCACAATCAATTGACTTGAAATTTGAAACTTAAGTTTCTTTTGGCACAAGGACAAAGCCTATTGAAATTGGAAAAAATCCGTCCATATTAAGACCTAGCCCCCATAAAAACGCCCACTTTCAATTTTGCTTAAATGCCTCTAATAACCGTGTTATAATACATATTATTTTGAAATTTTACAGGTAATAAAATTTTGTATGCACAAACCATCATACCAAATTTCAAAGGAATCGGGTCAGTCCTTCTGGTAGTCCCCATACAAACCACCCTCCCGATATTCACATAATTCCCTTAAAATTCATAAAAATGGAAATATTTGATAAAAATATTTATTTGTAGGTGTTAAACGTTTACTTTGGTAACCTTATCAAATTGGAAAACATTTGGACCATTTTTGGACTTAGTCCCCCATATAAATTTCGGCCGATATTCAATTGAATCGGTCTATTGGCAAAAAAATAAACCAATTCCACTAAAATTTGATCGGTGTGTGTTTTCTACACTTAATAAAGATCTAACAAAAGATAGGTACAATCGGTCCATGTTTGGACTTGGGACCCATTTTCCGGAAAACACTGGTGTAGGGTATCATATGATCGGTCTTGACCAACTATAAATTTTTTACTTGTTTTTCTTTATTTTAACCACTGTATTGATTCCATATCGCGATATATCGTAGCAAATTTAATTTTATTTATTAAAAATATAAAAACCGCTAAATACATAATTGACGGATGCAAGTAGTTGGTGAAGAAATATTTTATACACGTAAAGTGTTTCAGTCTCATAGTTATCATCGTTATATTAAAATTCAATACATAACTTTAACAACTTTTAACGAAGCCATAATTAAAAATCATAAAAATAGATTAAAATTAAGTCAATATAATTCAAATAGCTAAAGAAGTTTTTCTCAAATAAAATCAAACAATAAAAAAATTTATATTTGTTTAACCCATTAAAAACAAATTTCATCGACTGATTTGGTTTACAGAAGAAGTTTTCAATAGAGATTTGTAAGATCTACAGCATATTTGAAGGGATTTGGAGTAACGACCATTTCCCTATTCCCCTCTGCTACAAAGGTTTACTTCTTAAACCACCCCGATTTCCTAAGATATTCGGCTAGAAAAGTCAATAAACCACCTAAAAACAACAACAAGTTGTTTCCCGGAGTTTCCCGGAAAATGGGTCCCATGGACCGATTAGATCTATATTTTGTCAAATCTTTAATTTATGTAAAAAACACTCACAAATCAAATTTGAGTGAAAAAGGCTTCTATTTGTTGGCAATAAACCGCTTTAAATGAATATCGGGCCAAATTTTCACAAGGCGCCTAAGTCCAAAACTGGTCCGATAATTATCAGATTTGATAAGGTTATTAAAGTTCGCGTTTAACATACCCAAACAATATTTTAATTAAGTAATTTCTATTTTCATGAAATTTGAGAGATTTTTGTGAAAATCAGGAAGGTGGTTTTTATGGGGGCTATAAGAAGAACTGGTCCGGTTTCTTAAAAATTCGGAATGGAGAATTTGTGAAGACAAAACACGTTTACGTGCCAAGTTTCGAAAAGATACCTATTATAACACGGGGGGAATGGGGGTCAGTGGGCAAGGGCGTATCCAGGATTTTATTTCGCAGGGGGCCCAAATTCTTTTTTAATTTACATATCTTTTTCTCCCGCCGTCTTTCCCTTGAAACAAAATGCAACTGATTAAGAGAAACCAAATTCTGATAATTTTTCTTCCAAAAATTTTTAATTTTTAATGATATGTACATTAGGGTTAGTACTTTTTGCATTTTTTGCAAATATGCAACCTCCATCCTCGGAATCGTGTAGGGCATGGAAAATAACTAAAAACTGTTAGTTTAGTTTTTCGCGATCGTAAAAAAACTTCACGCACCAAATGCATTGAAGTTTTGTATATACGATTTTTTTATTTTTTTCACTTTTCTCTTAATAACCAAGTTTTTGTGGCTCACTTCATACAAAACCGTTACCCACAATTTTGGAGATGAAAGTTTGACCAATTCGCGCTATTATTGCATTTTTCTGCAAAAAACCTTTATTTGGAGTAAAAAACTTAAATTATGTAAAATATTTTAATCGCTAAAAAAATCACTTAAATCGCGAATTATCGAAACTTTCGTAACAAAATGGTGTGAAACACATTTGTATGTAGGATTATAATAAAAAACAAACCAGGATGTCTTAAATTTTTAGAAAAATTAAATTTTTCTTTCACACTTTTCTCAATTCAAAAACCATATATAACAAATCGAAAAATTATAATACATAATTATAATTAGAGCCTGAGCTCGACTGTCTTTACAGAAACAATAATTTAAAAATAACGACTATAAGTCGCCCTAAGTGGCAATATCAGTATCTTTGGAAAATTGGCAACACCTAACATTTGTGTCTAAAATATAGACCATGTCTGGCAACGTTTGCAAAAATAAGTACTTAGATCAGAATTGATGAAGGAGAGGAAGAAGAATAATGATTACTAAAAATAAAAATCTATTTACATTAAATAGCAATAACAACACTTCTGTAAGAAAAAAAACTACAGCAACAACACCACTCGAATTGAAAAAATCAGATTTAGTTGATACTTGCTTAACAGCCTTCGTGGCGTATCGGTCTAGAGTGATTGTACGTTACAAGCAGTTAATAGCAAAGTATTACAGATGATGATGAGTTCAATCCTCGGCGGCTGCGATCTGTAAATAATTTTCACATATAGAGTTCTATTGACTATTAACTAAATAAATTTGACATTAAAAGTTTTTCTGAAGATTATTATAACTGGATAATATGAAACTAGTAAGAAACAAACCAGGATGTCTTAAATTTTTAGAAAAATTAAATTTTTCTTTCACACTTTTCTCAATTCAAAAACCATATGTAACAAAAATTTTAGTTAGTTATCACTTTTATAAATTAAAAAAAAAGAATTGTTTCATAAACTTCAATGCGTTTGGTGCGTGAACTTTTTTCACGATCGGGAAAAATCATAAGCATATTTCTTAGTATTTTTCCATGCCCTACACGATTCCGTGAATGGAGGATGTCGCAAAAAAAAAGTCATAACCCTAATGTACATACTTAAGACATTTTTTTATAGAAAAAGTGCCAGATTCTAAGACATTTTTTCTATAGAAAGTCGCAGATTTTCAGACAATTTTTTCTATAGAAAGTCTCTGATTCGGAGACATTTTTCCTATAGAAAAAGTCCCAGCTTCTGAAACAATTTTTCTATATAAAAGCCTCAGATTCTGAAAAAAATTTTCTAAAAGAAAAGTCTTAGATTCTGACACATTTTTTCTATTGAAAAATTCTCAGATTCTGTGACATTTTTTCTATAGGAAAAGTCTCAGATTCTGAAACATTTTTCAAGTAGAAATAGTCTTAGATTCTAAGATATTTATCATATAGAAAAAGTCTCAGACATCTTTTCGTTAGAAAATATCTAAGATTCTGAAACATTTTTTTTATAGAAAAGTTCTCAGATTTTTCCTTTAAAAAAGTCTCAGATTCTGAAACATTTTTCCAGTAGATAAAGTCTTAGATTCTGAGGCATTTTTCCTAAAGAAAAAGTATCAGATTCCGATTTTGAGACATTTTGCCTATAAAAATGTTTCAAGTTTTAAGATATTTTCCAAATAGAAAAACTCTTAGATTCTGAGACATTTTCCTATAGAACAAGTTTCAGATTCTGATACCTTTTTCCTATCGAAAAAGTAATTTTTCCTATTAAAAAAGTCTTAGATTTTAATACATTCCTATAAAAAGTATATTGAAAAATTTTCTGATTCTGACACATTTTTCCTGCAGAAAAATTCTCAGATTCTGAGACATTTTTCTATAGAAAAATTCCAGATTCTGAGACATTTTTCTATAAAAAAATTCAAGATTCTAAAACATTTTTCCTATAAAAAAAAATTCTCAGATTCTTAGACATTTTTCGTATTGAATTTCAGACATTTTTCCTAAGAAAAAGTCTCAGATTCTAAAAACATTTTATAATAAAAAAAGTTTTAGATAGCAAAAGTGTCTGATTTTGAGATATTTTTGCCAAAAAAAAGGCCTCCGATTCTGTGATATTTTTATATAGAAAAATCTCTTATTCTTTTCCTAAAGAAAAAGTCTTAGATTCTGAGTAATAGTCGAATTTTTTGAAACATTATATACATAGATACTATACTAAAAAGTCTCAGAATCTAGAAATTTTTTTCATAGGCTAAGGGACATGTCACAGACTCAATTCCGTTCGGATTTGGAAAAAGTGGTTTACCCATAAAACGCAAAAATAATATTTTTTTAGTCGGAATGAAATCACTTCCACCTTTAGTGGAATTGAATTCCATAAAAGTGGTTTTATTCCGAAAAAAAATGTTCGCTTTGCGTTTTGCGAGTAAACCACTTTTTCCAAATCCGAACGGAATTGAGTCTGTGACATGCCCCTAAGTCTCAGATTCTAAGAAGTTTTTTGTGTAGAAGAATTCAGAATAAATACCAGATTCTAAGAAGATTTTTATATGAACTAAGTAATAATAAATTTTTAAGTTATTACTACAAATAACTTACAATTAGATCACTTTTTTGTATACATAAAGCTTCAGTTTCTGAAACAATTTTCCTTTAGAATTTTAAGTTGAAACTTTCAAATTCTTAAAGAAAAATTTTCAGATTTTGAGACATTTTCTGGCAGAAAAATTTTCAGATTCAAAAAATTTTCCTTCAAAAAAATTTTCAGATTCTGAAATGTTTTTAAATTATTTTTAAGAAGCTTTTTTTACATTGTACAGAATATTTAATACCGAATACTGAAATTTGTGAAATCATTTCGGGAGGGGCCCGGGCCCCCCCCCTCTGTATACGCCACTGTCAGTGGGGGACGTTGAGAGTACCTTCCCATCCTTATAAATATAACAAATGTTTTATTTATTTAACAAAAATACAAAAAAAAAATATGTAAAAAAAGTGTATTTTTTCAGAGGTTGGTTCAGTTCTTCAAGGGCGAACTTTTTCCCCCTGAGCCGATTTTGCCCATTTACGAACTTAACCTGCCTAGGACCATAAGACATATTCATGCCAAATTGCAGGAGGCTAGCTCTTTTATTTTGGACTGTATCGTGCCATCTACAGACAGACGGATAGACGGACGGACGGACATTCACAGAATGTCTTAGAATCGATCATGGATCAATAATATATATATTTTATGGGGTCCCCAACCAATATTTCGATGCGTTACAAACGGAATGACAAAGTGAGTATACCACCCTACTATTGTTGGAGGGTATATAAATCGAAAAAAATATTTTGGTTTATATGGAAATTTTTTTTTTAGACAAAACTTTAACCCCCCAAAAACACGGGTTGATTTTATTCGATTTGGCTTAAAATTAAGACAAAGAGTTTCTAGACCAAAACGAACCATAGTTTGCAATGCGATGGACGAAAAAGTCATAATTCGTTCCAATTTTTTGCTCTTTAGCTCACAAGTGGATTTAAAAAGTTCTGGATAGACAAAAAAGAGGATCTCACTAACGAGGAAGTCAGATATAGATATTTATTTGCTCTAAAACCTCTCAAAGGGTTAATTTGTTTACAGCAATTCCATTTAAAATTCTTTTTTAAAAATTATTTAACTTCATGTCATAAAATCGTGTTAAAATTCATATTTTCTATTAATCCTCCATAAAAAAAGCTTTTGGCAAACTATAAAATCTATTACAAACATTAGACATAAAATCTGTTTTTAATGTTTATTATTTTTTTTTAACTATATTATAAAACAATAAAAAATTAAGATCTAAACTTTACCTACTTATAAATGTAGTTATATGTCTAAAGACTTCCATAAATATATACATTTTTTTTTCTTGTCTTGCCCCCTTTAGGTGTAATAATAATTGTTAGAAATAAAACTTATTTTAGTGTTAATTCACGATATTTTTTTATGTTTTAATCCTGCTATTTGTGTGGAATAATTTTGATTTTTTTTTGTATTATTATAATATTAGTAAGTTTTATTAGACAAACAGCATTCCATATGACAGCAGCTACATAATGATCGACTGCAGACTAATAAATGTCTTATCATTTGATCAAGGTGTTAATTGGAAGTCTAACCATTTCAATAATTTTCGGTAGGATCTAATAAAAAAATAGATTGTTAATTGAGAAAATATTAAAAAAAAATATATATAAATGTTTTTAATATACATTCAAAATATTTTCAGCTTTTATATGAGTCATAGTATTTTAAAAATTTTCGTTGGTTGTAAAAAAGTCATAATATTTGGAAAACAAAAAAAAAAATTTGATGAAGTCGTAAAAATACAAAACTCATATGAACCCATAGTATATTTACTTAAAATATGCTGCTTTAATAAAATAGCAAGTAAACACATATTGCTGTTTGTTGAATATATTCAGTTTCAGTAACTTAGAATTGCAATATTGTTTGCAATTTTAAGTTTCGTTTACTTAGAATATTAAGTGTGTTTACTATAGTTCGTGTTCTTCATATATTTCCAGTTTACTATATTTTTAAGTAAGTTGTTGCATATTTTTTTTTTACTTTTACTTATTAGAAAAAATAAAAACACAAGTAGGAACATTTTTTTTATGCGAATTAATATGGCATAATGAAATCAGTTTGTATTTCATTGTATTTTGAATGTGTGTGTGTTAAAAATTGATATTGGATATAGGGTTTTTACTATAAAATTTATAGAAAAAGTTAAATAAGTATTAAATCTATATAAAAAATCCAATTTAAAGAATATTTCAATTGAAATTCAGAAAATATTATTTGATATTTAAAGCTTTTAAGTTTATGGATCTTATATACATAAATAATAATTGAATTTTCTCAAATACATGAGTATTAGGGTGGGGCAAATATAGCTTTTTTCGAATTTCGGAAACGTCGATGTCGGGAAAGTTGCCTTTTGGGGTTGATATTAACCCACAAAAATATTGGACCTGTATGGCAATGGCTTTGAGTTCCTTTTTTGACTTGAAAATCGGAAAGTCCCGAACAAAGTGAAAAAAAAAATTTTTTCGAACTTTTTTTTTGTTTAAAATATTAGTTTATATTTGGACATTACTGAAAAAGTGTTTTTATGGTAAAAAAAAAAACATTTTTTGTAGTCTGTAAATTTTTTTTTTTTTACGCAATTTGAAATAAATAATTTTTACCGCAATTTGAAATAAATAAAATTTTTATAAGTTATTTCTAAAGATTTTTTTTTTTAAATAAAAACTCTTTTTCATTAATGTCCGAACAAAAGTTCGATTTTTTTTTCACTTTGTTCGGGACTTTCCGATTTTAAAGTCAAAAAAGGAACCCAAAGCCATTGCCCTACCGGTCCAATATTTTTGTGGGTTAATATCGACCACAAAAGGCAACTTTCCCGACTCCAACGTTTTCAAAATTCGAAAAAGCTATATTTGCTACACCCTAATGAGTATATTGAATTTTTAGCTTATTCTCAAGTTTAAGAGCTTTTGCGACACACATACATATCTAAATTTAAATAAAAGCTTTTCTAAATTGTTGTTTTAAAGAGCTGGTCTTCAAAAGTAAAATTTTTTTTTTATATGATACAGTGCAACCTCGCTTAACGCAACATATAGAAATTTTCGCGTTGCGATAACTGAGGTTGTTGCGATAAACGAGTCACAATTTTTTAGGGCGCTAATTATCTTTATGGTTTTAATTGAAAAAACAAATTTTATCACACATTTATTTTATTTTTTTAAAAATAACATAAAAAGTACTATTAAAAAATAAAGATATAAAAAAAATATATTTAAAAAGTAATCAGTTAAGTTGTTGAAAAAGAAAAATCACTTATTTTATTAAGGGTTTCTTGTTTTCTATTTCTGTAGTTTAAACAAAATAAATTACTGTCTTAAAAAGAAATTTTCCGTTACATTCAATTTCGGCAGTAAAAAAATTCTTTTATAGTTTTAATGTTTTTTAATACGAAATAAGGGAATATTCAGTAGTCTTTTAATCGTTTTGTTTGTCATTAAATTGACATTAAAAATTGACTGTAATACATATTATTTTATTTTAAATGAATAATCTGTGTAATCGGTTGATAATAAAAGTTCATTTGTTTAAGTGAATATTCACTGGAATTTGCCTACATAGATTTAACAACATTTGTATTTTATACATTTAAATTAAAAAAAAAAATAAAGTACAAACATTTGTTTTTAGAAAATTATTTTTTAACGCAAAAGTTAACAAATTTGCGACATTAAAGAAATTTTTAAGCGAATTCACATTAATAAAAAAAAAATAATAATTAAACATTTTCACCAACTCATACATATAACTAAAAAAAGTTTGGTTAAAATTTAGGAGTCCATTTTGTATTTTAAACATCAATTAGAAAAGTAATAACCAATTCAAAAGGAAATTTTAAGATCATTTTGGGACGGATGTAATATTTTTTTTACGATTTGGGTTATTCATATTCGTTTTATTTTGAAACTATTTCTTAGATAATATTAATTTTAAAATTGATTCTAAAACCAGATTTTTAAGGTTAAACCTTTTTATAACCCATATTTTACTTAAATTATTTATTATTAAATAAAAAAAAATGGCCGTATGTATAATTGCAAGGTTTGTTTAAAAAGGCACTAAATTAAAAAAATTTAAATAAATGTATAAATATGCTCAACACAAAAAGTCTTTAGTTAAGCATTTGCCTCAGAGACCAAATATAACAATTATATGTGTATTTTTGTTGTAAAAAATCTTTAAACGAATGGTGTCCAAACTAAGTATTTTATAGATGAAAGGACTTCTAGAGATGTCCTGTGTTTAAATTTGCAATAGTGCCCCCATTTCCCGGTTCTCGGTATTGCCGGGAATACCGGTATTTCCGGTTCTGGCACCGGTTTCCCGGTTCTAGATATATTCCCGGGAATATTGGTATTCCCGGTTCTGATCCTGGTACCGGTTTTCAAAAACCAAAAAAATTCTATACCATAAAATATTAAAATTACACTATTTAATCAGTATTTCAGAAATATTTAATTGTGTTTGTAAAATTATTTGAAAATCATGTAACATTTTTTTCTTAAAATCAAAAAATAAAATGGAAATTGTATTTTACACATGTTTTGTATTTTTTTTTTGTGAAAGCAAAGAAAAAATGTTGGTTGTACAAAATATACATAACGGTATTCCCGGGAATACCGTCAGAACCGGAACCGAGAATGTCGGGTTTCCCGGGAATACCGGGAATGAATTAAGAACCGGGAAACCGGTATCATTTCCCGGTAATACCGAGAACCGGAAATATCGGTATTCCCGGTACTACGGTACTGACCGTAGGCACTAATTTGCAATAACTTTTATTTTTTGATTTTTATTATAAAAGTATAAAATAACAGTTATTAAAAACTTTTTGTTTAAACAATTTAAAATAACTTAAAATTTTACACAAAAAAAAAATAAATTCCGCGAAAAAAAACTTTTTTTCAAAAAAAATTTGTATCTGTAATGTATTGTATGTGTATCTGTAATGTATCGTATTGCATTTCCATAAATTAATATTAATATGAAAAAAATTGGTAAAAAAAATAACAAACATTGATTATTTATACTTGACCCTTTTTAAACATTTTGCGCATGTCGCACAAACTTTGAACATTTGACAACCCCTAATGAAATTTTATGAGGAAAATATTTGTAGAACATTTTAACCCTCTAAATGGACGTTTTACTAGACTTCTGTGTTTAGTTTTTGAAAAAGGACTAAAATGACCACTTAAAATGGCAATTAGAGGGTTAAAGTGTTCTAAGAAAAGAACCGCCATAAAATTTCACTGCAGACATTAAATCATATTTTGAAGCTCAGATGTGTTCTTATTATAATATTTTTGACGTTTTCCAAGCACCTTTGATAAAAAAATTAAAACTTCAGTGGGCTATAAAAAAGAAATCCGAACTGACTTTGCAAAACCCTTTGGTGATTTTGTCCATTTGATGGTCAACTTTCATATGGCGTTGAAGCCATTGAGGCTCATTTTTCTTGTTGCACAGTGTAATTAAAGGAAAACAAATATTTAAAAAAAAAGTCTTAAGCGAAAAAGAACATGGCACTCACATTTTTATACCCTCCAACCACAGTGTGGGGGTATACTCACTTTGTCATTCCGTGTGTAACGCATTGAAATATCAATCTAGGACCCCATAAAGTATATATATTATTGATCAGTGATCGATTCTAAGACATTCTAGCGATGTCCGTCCGTCCGTCCGTCCGTCCGTCCGTCCGTCCGTCCGTCCGTCCGTCCGTCTGTCCGTCTCTCCGTCTGTAGAAGACACGATACAGTCCAAAATAAAAGAGCTAGACTTCCGAAGTTTGGCACGAATATGTCTTATATTCCTAGGCAGGTTAAGTTCGGAAATGGGCAAAATCGGACCAAGGGGAAAAAAATTCCCCCTTAGAGAACTACACCAACCCAAGAAAAATCGCACTTTTTGCAGGGTTTTTTGTACTTTTGCTAAGCAAATGCAACATTCTTATCTCAGAAGAAGTTCAAAATCACAAGGGAAAGGTGCCCCCTGACGTCTCCCACCAACCCCACCAAAAAAAAGACGCCCCTGGATTTTTTTATATTGTTTTTTTTTTACATTTTGGAGGGTATAAAAGATTCGGCACAGCCGAATGTAACACTCTCACTTGTTTCATTTAACTTTTGTTTTTAAATTTTTTTAAATTAATAATTTTCAACTCTTCTAAAAAATATCCGACAAACGATGATAGTAAAAAATTCTTTATATTATTGCAAAAAAAAAAATAATTAAACGGTGCCACTTCGCTTAACGCAAACCTCGATAAACGCAACTCCTCGATTATTGCAGCACGTACATTATTTGCATTGCTGACTCAGTTAACTCAAGTTTACAAAAATAAAAATACCTCAGTTATCGCAATTTTTATCCCAAAATGATCAGTTTTCTTTTTTATTAACATATTTTTTTACTGAAATTGCCTTTAAATGTACTAATTCTGAACTTTCCCTGTTACTCTGATTTTTATACCCTCCAACCACAGTGTGGGGGTATACTCACTTTGTCATTCCGTGTGTAACGCATCGAAATATCGGTCGGGGACCCCATAATGTATATATATTATTGATCAGTGATCGATTCTAAGACACTCTAGCGATGTCCGTCTGTCCGTCCGTCTGTGGAGGACACGATACAGTCCAAAATAAAAGAGCTAGACTCCTGAAATTTGGCACGAATATGCCTAACGGTCACAGGCTAGTTAAGTTCGGAGATAGGAAAAATCGGATCACGGGGGAAAAAGTTCCCCCTTTAAGAACTAATCCAACCTCTGAAAAAACGCCATTTTTATACCCTCCACTCTAGTGATAGAGGGTATATATAAGTTTGTCATTCCGTTTGTAACACATCGAAATATTGGTCTAGGACCCCATAAAGTATATATATTCATGATCCTTGATCGATTTTAAGTCGATCTAGCGATGTCCGTCCGTCCGTCCGTCCGTCTGTCTGTCTGTCCGTTGAAAACACGCTAACTTTTGAAAGACTTTACAGAGGCTCCAGAAGTTTGACATATATGTTCTCCATTTACCGGGACAGGTTGGTATTGCAATCCAGCGAAATCGGTCAAGTGGTTCAAAAGTTATGAGCAAAATAGTAAATTTCGGCAAGCTTATTTTTCGAATTTACAAGATTAAAACCACTATAACTTTCGAAAGACAATTCTGAGGGGGCTGAAGCTTAGCATATATATTTGTCGTTCCGCAAGGCTGTTTGGTTTTGAATTTCAGAAAAATCGGTTCAGTGATTCAAAAGTTATAAGCAAAGCACTGAATTTCAGATTTGTTTCACCTTAAACTGTTGAAAACTCGTTAAACAAGTTTTAAAAGCATGGTGAAATACCAGTTTTCTAAAACTTGTTGTTGTTTGTTTTCTTGTCGTGGGGTGCAGTTTAGTTGTTAGACAAGTAAATATTTGTTATTGTTTTGTAATTGTTTGTGTAACTGTATGTAACGGGAAAAAAATCAAATAAAGTATGTGTATGATTGAATGTTAATTTGTTTTTGGTTTTTTAAAGGAGGATGGTGATATAAAAAGAGGAAAATATGTGAAATAGTTTTTTTTTTGTATTACATATAGGTATAAAACAACAAAAATATTTTACAAAGTAATTTGTTACTCAAAGAAATTGTACACTAAAAAAATATTTACACTCAAAAAAAAATGTTACACTCAAAAAAAATGTACTCATTATTATTTTTTTTTTTAATGAAATGGTAGACTTAAAAAAATGTTGACAGTCAAAAAAATTTTACACTCAAAAAAATTTGATTGATTAAAAGAAAGTTTGACTCCAAATAATATACATATTTCTAATAAAAAATTTGTAATGCAATTTTTTGAAATTTTTTTTTAGAAAATTGCTATCAGATAACATTGTGGAGGGTATTCATAGATTCGACCAAGTCGAATTTAATTTTTCTACTTGTTTATAGATTTTTTGTACTTTTGCTTAGCAACCAAAACATTTTTTATGTCAGAAGTTCAAAGTCCTGTAGTTGGATCCAGGAAGGTTGTATCCAACCACCAAACCCCCCCCCCCAAAAAAAAAGACGCCCCTGTTTTTTTTTAACGTGTTGGAGGGTATAAAAGATTCGGCACAGCCGAATTTAACACTCTCACTTTTTTATTTCTTTATTTTTAATAGTACTTTTTATGTTATTTTTAATAAAATAAATGAATTTATTTCAAAAATAAATGATTTAAATGTGTGATAAAATTTGTTTTTTCAATTAAAACCATAAAGATAATTAGCGCCCTAAAAAAATGTGACTCGTTTATCGCAACAACCTCAGTTATCGCAACGCGAAAACTTCTATATGTTGCGTTGAGCGAGATTGCACTGTATCATGCTAAAAAAATAATTTGACTTTTGAAGACCAGATCTTTAAAACAACAATTTAAAAAAGCTTTTATATAAATTTAAATATGTTTGTGTGTCGCAATAGCTCTTTAGAATAAGCTAAAAATTCAATATACTCATGTATTTGAGAAAATTCAATTATTATTTTTATAAGATCCATAAACTTAAAAGCTTTAAATATCAAATAATATTTTCTGAATTTCAATTGAAATTGGATTTTTTATATAAGCTTTGTTTGTTTACCTACTACAATTTACTATTTTTTACCCAATTTACTACTTTTGCTCAAAAAACGTTCGAGTACACATAAAAATAGTAAATGTAGTAATCAATTTAAGAGAAAATTTATTTCTCTTTTGCTTTATTTTTACTAGAATTTACCGGCAAAATTTCAATGCGTAAGTATGGAAATTATGTCAAAAAAATTATTGACAAATTTTTATATTTATTTACAAAAGAATTATTTAAAACAAAAAATAAAAAAAAGCTAATTCTATGTGCAAATTCTCTCCAAGATGAAATAATAACAAAAAATCTAAATAAATATGCAATGCATTTACATAAGTTAAGAGGAATATCTTTGAAACGTTTAAATAAAAACACATCTTCATAAACCCCCGCTTAATATGGTAACCCATGGTAGGAACAAATCGACAAAGTTCCCACATTCGAAGCCTTTATTTAGACAGTATCAAGTCTTCCGCAGACGGACAGATGGTTATCGCTATTATTAGGTCCGAAATGTCGATGCGTAACGCACGGAATAACAAAGGAATGTCTCAGAATCTAAGATGTTTTCTATAAAAAAAATGTCTCCGATTCTATGACTTTTTGCATTGAAAAAAATGTCTCAAAATCTGAGACTTTTCTGTAGAAAAAATGTCTCAAAATCTGAGAATTTTTCTATAGAAAAATTGTCTCAGAATCTGAGACTTTACCTACAGAAGAAATGTCTCAGAATCTGTGACTTTTTCTATAGGAAAAGTGTCTCAGAATCTGTGACTTTTTCTATAGAAAAAGTGTCTCAGAATCTAAGACTTTTTCAATAGAAAAAATTTCTCAGATTCTATGACTTTTTCCATAGCAAAAATATCTCAAAATCTGAGACTTAGAATCTAAGATTTTTTCAATAGAAAAAATGTCTCAGAATCTGAGATTTTTTCTATAGAACGAATGTCTCAGAATCTGAGACTTTTTCTATAGAAAAAATATATCAGAATCTGTGACTTTTTCTATAGAAAAAATTTCTTAAAATCTCAGACTTGTATAGAAAGAAAGTCTCAGAATCTGAGACTTTTTGTGTAGAAAAAATGTCTCAGAATCTGAAATTTTTCTATAGAAAAAATGTCTTATTGTTAGTATATAAGATTTTTTCTATAGAAAAAATGTCTCAGAATCTGAGAGGCCCTAGACCGAAATTTCGATGCGTAACATACGGAATTAAAAATGAATGTTTCGGAATCTAAGATTTTTTCTATTGAAAAAATTTCTCAGGTTCTATGACTTTTTCACATAGAAAAAATGTCTCAATGTCAATCTGAGACTTTTTCTATAGAAAAAATGTCTCAGAAGCTGAGACTTTTTCTATAGAAAAAACGTCTCAGAATCAATGATTTTTTCTATAGAAAAAATGTCTCAGAATCTGTCTCAGAATCTGAGACTTTTTCTGTATAAAATATCTCAGAATTTGAGACTTTTTCTATAGAAAAAATGTCTCAGAATCTAATAGTTTGTTTATAGATAAAATGTCTCAGAATCTGGGACTTTTCTATAGAAAAAATGTCTCAGATTCTGAGATTTTTTCTTTAGAAAAAATATCTCAGAATCTAAGACTTTTTCTATAGAAAAAATGTCTTTGAATCTTAGACTTTTTTTACAGAAAAAAATTCTCAGAACCCGAGACTTTTTCTCTAGAAAAAATGTCTCAGAATCTAAGATTTTTTCTATGGAAAAGATGCCTCGATTCTATGGCTTTTTCTATAGAAAAAATGTCTCAGAATCTGAAACATTTTCTATAGGAAAAATGTCTCAAAATCTGAAAGTTTTTCTATAAAAAATTTTTCTTAGATTCTATGATTTTTTCTATCGAAAAAATGTCTCAGAATCTGAGACTTTTATTTTAGAAAAATGTCTCAGAATCAGAGACTTTTTCTTTAGAAAAATTGTCTCAGAATCTAAGATTTTTTCCATAGAAAAAAATGTCTCAGACTATGAGACTTTTTCTATAGAAAAAATGTCTCAGAATCTGAAACTTTTTCTGTAGAAAAAATGTCTTAGGATCGGGGACTTTTTCTATACAAAAAATTTATCAGAATCTGAGTGAGGTTCGGAGATGGATAAAATCGGATCAGTTGGAAAAAAGTTCCACCTTTAAAAACTAAGATAACTCCAGAAAAACTTAATTTTTTTATGTTTTTTTTTTTGTTTTTTATACATTTGTTTAATAAGTGAAACATATGAAATTCATCGACCTGAACTTTTACCAAGTGGATTAAAAAAAATGTGATTTTTAGCGTTTATAGAAAATTTCTCCCACTTTTATGTACAGATTCTAAAAATTTCTTTAAAATAAAATTTTAAAATATATTTTGAGAATTTGAATGATAAATAAATTTTACTATTTTTACTACTTTCCGTTTTTTTACTTTTTTAGGTTTTCGACATATTGAGTAAAATTTAAAAAAAAAATCTCTTTTACTACTTTTACTACAAAAAAAGTAATCAAACAGACCTATAGATTTAATACTTATTTAACTTTTTCTATAAATTTTATAGTAAAAACCCTATATCCAATATCAATTTTTAACACACACACATTCAAAATACAATGAAATACAAACTGATTTCATTATGCCATATTAATTCGCATAAAAAAAATGTTCCTACTTGTGTTTTTATTTTTTCTAATAAGTAAAAGTAAAAAAAAAATATGCAACAACTTACTTAAAAATATAGTAAACTGGAAATATATGAAGAACACGAACTATAGTAAACACACTTAATATTCTAAGTAAACGAAACTTAAAATTGCAAACAATATTGCAATTCTAAGTTACTGAAACTGAATATATTCAACAAACAGCAATATGTGTTTACTTGCTATTTTATTAAAGCAGCATATTTTAAGTAAATATACTATGGGTTCATATGAGTTTTAACTATAGTAGGATGCTCAAATATTTTTTCAGTAACATATTTTAAGTATTTAAACTAATTAAATATGATCCCCTTTAATATTTTAAGTAAAGTTGCTATAGAAATAGTGAATATGGTACTATTTATGACTACTATTAGTAGTTATAATCAACCCTGGGTTTTTTTACAAAAAGAATCTACCCAGCAAAACTTAGATTACCAAATAAGGTATAAAATAAGGTATAGGATCTCTTATTTTATACATTGCAGCATTGATGATTTTAACAGGCGATGAGACTCAAAGTAATGCATCCACATTATCACAAAGAATACCAGTAAGGTATAAAATAAGTCATAAATTTATAACGAAGAATACGAGTAAGGTGTAAAATTTATGATATTTTATAGGTTACGAGAAATGAAATAATATAGCATACCAGAAGATAATAATATTATATTATATAAGGTGTTACGAGTAGTGAAAAAGTAATCTTGTATTAAATTAACGTACGTGATTGTAAGTGAGTGTAAGTAGATAAAATATGCTCGTGAGTGTGTGTCGTTAGAAATTTCCTGTCGTGAGCCCATCTCTAGTTTAAACTTATGCATTTTTTTATAAAATAATTATTTTTTTATGTTATTGTAATGCATTATGCATCCAATTATAAATAATGCATTATTTCAAACTATCAAATGATACATAATGTAACCAAATATAAGTCATCCATGATTTAATGTTTAGAAATAAAAAATATGAAATACATTTTTTCCAATAATCATGCATTACGTAGCAAATTATTAGTAATGCATTATTTTTCACTTGAAAATAATACGTTGTGGAACAAATGTTTGGTAAGACATAATAAAATAATGCTACAAATAAGTTATATACATTACCTGGTAATGTGTTATATAATCACTACCCATTACCAAAGTTTTGCTGGGTAGTAAACTCACAAGATTTTATTGTGCCAAAAAAGTTGTAAATTCACAATTTTATTGGTAAAAATCTTGTAAAATTACCAAAAAGCTCGTAATTTTTACTAGGAATTCTTGTAAAAAAGGGGTGTGAACCACTCGACCGGTTTGGCTGATCGGTCAAAAGTTATTAGAAAAACCGTGAATATCAGATAAGTTTCACCTTAAATTTGTAGAACAAAATACTTTGTTTACACTTTGTGTTTGAATTTTTGTACACTCTAATTAAAATGATTTCAGTTTCCTACTATAAATTGGGTAAATTTACACAAAATGTGTAGTTGTACCAAAAAATTATTGGAAATTTACACATTTATAGTAGTATATTATTTGAATTTGTTGAAATTTACCCAATTTATAGTAGGAAACTGGACTCATTTGTTTAGAGTGTATTTAGAAAAATAAGCCTTTGAATATTTTGTAAATATTGAAAAGAAAATTTTTAATAAAATTTTGTTATTGTTCAATCAAAATTCAACCGAAAAGCTTTATTACCAATAGGTTATGGGCCTATTTGCTTTCGCGTTATAAAAGCGTTATTTGAAGGATAATATTAAGGAATTATTTATTTAAAGCAAAAAATAAGTATGAGCGAAAATCGATTTTACGGTATTGAAAAGCTCAATCAGGATAATTATTATAATTGGAAGTTCAAGACCAAAATGTATTTGGTCAAGGAGGATTTATGGTCAGTATTTGAAGACCCTGCAAATAACACAGATACATGGAGAAAGAAGGACATGGAAGCTTTTGCTGTCATAAGCTTATGCGTTGAAGACAATCAATTAATTCACATCCGAAATGAAAAACATCAAAAGATGCTTGGAAAAAGCTTGAAGCTCAACATGAACGTGTCACCTTAAGTTCGAAAGTGCATTTAATGCGAAAAATATGTAGTATGCAATTAAATGAATCCAAAAATATGGAAATTCACATTAATACCATGATGGAACTATTTGATAAATTGCAAACTATTGGTGATCAAAATTTTCCTGAAGATTGGCAAGTATCAATGTTATTAAGTAGTCTACCAGCAAGCTACGATAGTCTGATTACTGCTCTTGAATTAAGGCCAGATAAAGATCTTACAATTCAAATGGTGAAAGATAAATTATTGGAAGAATATTTGAAA
This sequence comes from Pegoplata infirma, assembly GCA_963921195.1. NCBI lineage: Eukaryota > Metazoa > Arthropoda > Insecta > Diptera > Anthomyiidae > Pegoplata > Pegoplata infirma. The sequence goes on from OY992536.1 coordinate 97,321,171, forward strand.
AAATCTTGCCGTGACGATACACCTGACATATCAGCTCTAAAATTAAAAACTGTCAGGAATTCAGATATTAAGACCTGTTTTTTTTGTAAGAAAACTGGTGTTCTCAAAAAGGACTGTCGTAAATACCAAGAATGGATAAAAAATAATAGAAAATCTATTAATGCTGCAAATGCTAATGAAGAAGACGATGATCAAGATGTTGAATTTGTGCTAATGACATCAGGAAAAGTTGATGTTGATGATAGTTGGATAATAGATTCGGGTGCAAGCTGCCATATCGCCCGTGATGAAAATTTGTTTAGTGAAATAAATTACAATGCTAATGGACAGTCGATTTGTGTGGCAAATGGAAATTGTTCGCAGTCAAAGGGTAAAGGAGTATGTAAAATCAATGTTGGTTCGATGTCTTTCAGTGTTAGTGACGTTTACTATGTTCCTGATTTTAATTTAAACTTATTATTTGTAAAAAAGGTCCTGAAAAGGGTTACACAGTAAGTTTTAACAATAAGGAATGTATAATACAGAAAAATGCTAGGGTAGTTTGTAAGGCTTATCTTAACAATGGTTTATATACTTTAAATGCAACTTCTGAGAATGTAATGTCGGCTAATAATTGTAATAAAGGTTGTATACACTATTGGGATTAGAAAACTATTAAAAGATAATTTAGTATCAGACATTAATATAGTTGAATGTAAAAATCATAAAGAAACATGTGAAGTTTGTTTGCAAGGAAAATTTACTAGAAATTCATTTCCAAAAGAGAGTTTATCTAAAAGTATGAAGTGTTTCGATTTAGTGCATTCTGACGTCTGTGGTGCTACATATAGAGGGTATAAATATTTCGTAACGTTTATTGATGATTATAGTAGATATTGTACGGTTTATGTTTTGAAAACTAAAGATGAAGTCTACAACAAAATAGTTGAATTTTGGAATCATGTAAAAAATCAGTTTGGTCATTACTAGGGATGAGATTTTCATGCACTAAAAAATCGAAAATATGCGCTTAAAATATGCGCTAAAAAATTCAAAATATGCACTAAAAAACTTAAAAATATGCACTAAAAAATAAAATGTGTGCCATAAAAATCTTGTTTTTATAAGAAAAACTTCTTAAAAAGCAAAAAGTAACTCCGGGTTTAAATAGTACCATTTCAAACTTTATATAAGCAAGATTTATTTTGATATTAAGACAATCTGTAAAAAAAAATTAAAAGAAAAAAAAATAATTTTTCTTATTTTCAAAAAAAAAATTTAAAATTTAAAATAGCTTTTGAAACAAATAAATTTCAACTTGTGTTTTTGCTAATTTATGCCAAAATATGCAAAAATATGCATTTAAAATCTAAATATGCAAAAATATGCATTCTCACCAAAATATGCAAAAATATGCAATAACAAATCGATGCCATTTTAAAGCAAATTTCTTGATTCGGAAAGATAATTGGTCGATATCGTTTTTAGACTATCGACAAAAAACATGCATTTGCATGAAAATCTCATCCCTAGTCATTACCCAAAAATAATAAGGTCTGACAGAGGTGGAGAGTACGTACACAGAGAAAAATAAATTTCCAACTGAATTTTTCAGTTGTATCAACTCAAAATTCGGTTGCTGCTACTAATTTTTGATGTGTCTTACGAATTTTAAAGTTGTTTCAATTAAAAGACAGTTGTATTAACAAAATTAAGTTGTAACTACCGATATTTAGTTCTTTCAACCATAATACAAATGCATCCACCGATTTTTTGTTGCAACAACTGAATTTCAGTTGGAAATTAGCAAATTTGTTTTCTGTGTGTAGGTAAAAAAGTTAAAGCGTTTTTATCTAGCTGTGGAACTGAAATTCAATACTGTGTCCCATACAGTCCACAGCAAAATGGAGTCGCCGAAAGGAAAAATCGCACATTGATGGAAATGGTAAAATGCATGCTGATTGACTCGGGGCTAACGAAATGTCTTTGGGGGGGAAGCTTTAATGATGGCAAATTACATTCAGAATCGGTTGTCATCAAGGAGTGTATCAAAAACTCCATATGAATTGCGGTATGGAGAAAAACCTACTTTAAAAAGTTTTCGTGTTTTTAGTTCTTTCTGCTTTGTACACGTCCCTGAGGAAAAAATAAAGAAACTTGATGAAAAGGCGACTCGTAAAGTATTTATTGGTTATGATCTTAATTCAAAATGATTTAGAATTTTTGATCCCAAGACGAACAAGGTACAGATTTCACGTGATGTTGTTTTTATTGATTCTAAGGATACCAGTGATGTCAGATTTAAAAATGAAAGCAAAATGAAAAGCAATGATAGTTTAGTTTATTTTCCTTTGAGTCACCATAAGGATAACGGTGCAATAGATAATGTTGAAATATTAGACTATTCTGAAAATTATTATGGAAATGACGATAATACTGAAGTAAATGGAGATGTAACGGATAATTCTAGTGAAGTTGAAGAAAATACTATTTCCAATCTAGAAATATCAGATTCTAATGAACGTGAAGAAAATACAATATCGAATATAGAAATTTCAGATTCTGAACTTGAATTCTCTAGTTCTATAGAAGAATTTGAAGATGCAATTCAAATTCCAAATCCAGACATTAGGGTATCAAGTCGGATAAATAAAGGAATTCCTCCTAGAATTCAGCAACTTTAACGATTGATCCACGTAATTTCAATGAAGCTATTTCAATTAAGGAGGAGAAGTCACAGTGGATTATGGCTATGCAGGAGGAGTTGAAATCCATTAATGAGTGCCAAACATGGACTCTTGTAGATCTTCCACCGGTTCGAAAAACAATCGGTTGTAAATGGGTTTTTAAGAAAAAATTAAATGAAAGAGGGGAAGTTGACAGATTCAAAGCAAGGCTAGTGGCACAAGGATACAATCAGAAATTTGGTATTGATTACGTTGCAGTATTTTCTCCAGTAGTTAAACAAACAACAACAAGAATTTTATTCTCAATTGCTGGTAAAGAGAAAATGCTTTTATATCAGTGGTCGGCAGAAAGAGGCATATGAAAGTATTTGTGTTTTAATAAAAATATGCATGTGTTGGTGTATTTCTTCAACAAAGCGACATCAACCTGCTTTGAAGAAAGTAAGCTTGCTACTGAATAAAATATTTGTTCTTTTTATGCTCTTTGTTGATTTTTTGTTGACATTCGTGTTGTATACATGTGAATAACCGATTGTGTTCGGCTCCAGCGTGCAATGGGTGCCGACCACTGTTTTATATCATTTTGTTGTTAAGACAGCTTTCTTAAATGGAGATTTAGAAGAAACTATTTACATGAAACAACCTCCAGGCTTTATTTTTCCAGGCTCACCTGACAAAGTCTGCTTGTTAAAAAAGAGTTTATACGGATTAAAACAAGCAGCCCGTTCTTGGAATCAGTGCGTTCATAATGTTTTGATTGAGTTTAAATTTAAGTAAAGCAGCATGGACACTTGTTTGTATATAACAGACATGAGATCAAATGTATTCCCTTCTTCGCTGACACCAAATCATTCGCTTCAGAGTACACTACTTTTAGAGTACAGTGCTTGCGAATGAGAATGTTTACTATGATGCTAAACAACAAATTAAAAAATTTGCTGTGCTTGTTTAAACGAACACGAAAAATGTCGTGTTTGAACGATTAGAATGAAACAAACGTTCGTTTTTAGAATAACAAACATAGTAGAGATTATAAAAATAACACCGTGTTATAGAATATTTTTACCATACACTGATCGCTTAGAATGTTTTTGTAAAAAAATGTTTAAAAAAAATTGTTGGCAAACTTATTATAAATATGGGGGTAGTAAAAAAAACGTTTTAATGAAAAAGTAAATTATGCATTGTGAAAAAATGTATTAGGATGTATATATGTATAAGAAAAATATGCAAAATAATGCTGTTAGTTTTTTGTTTGTCTTTTTGAACTTGCTCGTACACGCAAACGCACAATCTTATTGTGTCGTTGAAACAAATCATAAACATTGTGTTTTTTTTTTTTAACCAAAAGTTATTTCCAACAACAATAAGTACCGCTTTAAAGTTTTTTACATTAGGGTGGAGCTAATTAGATCTATTTCGAAAACGTCGGGTCGGTAAAGTTGCCTTTTAGGGTTGACATTAACACATTAAAATATTGATCCTGTGAGACAATGGCCTTGGCTTCAAAATCGGAGAGTTCCGAACAAAGTAAAAAAATATATTTTTTTTCATAAATTATTTAATATTCGGACATTACTTAAAAAGTGTTTTTATGGTAATTTTTTTTTTGTCTGTAAAAATTTTTTTTTGTCTGTAAATTTTTTTCTTGTTTAGTAAAAAATTATTTTATTATTTCTTGTTTTGCAAAATATATTTTTAATTCGTTTTTTGCTGAAAATATAACGTCATGTTGACTTAGTTTTGAGAAGATGTTTATTTTTATTTGTCGTTTTGTTTAATTTGGCCTTTAATGCAATTTGAAATTAATTTTAAGAAAATAAGTTGTTTTTAAAGAACATTTTTTAAATTTCTTTACAGAAAAAAAAAAATGTTTACCATAAAAACACATTTCAGTAATGTCCGAATATAAACTAAAGGCTGGGTTAGCTACCCGTAACTGTCCCCCTACATAGCGTAGTGATCAAAATCAAATAGAAAATCACAGTCTGCAAAGAAGAATAATTGCACTCATTTGTTCTTGTATAACGAAAATCTCTCTACGCTAGTTTACGGTTGAGGGTGCATAATATTTTATTAGCCTAAATATTTAAAAAAAAAAAATTAAACAATTTTTTTTCACCGACGTTTTCGAAATTCGAAAAAAGCATAATTTGCTTCATCCTAATGCACATACAAAAAAATAGACAAACTTTCGGTATTAGCAGAACAGTTGAAAATTTTGTAAAAAAAATGTATTTGGTCACACACTACATATTTCATCATTATAGGTACTAACATTTTCTGCCATAAAGCAAAACATTTTTTTTCCCACAATGAACATTATTTTTCGAAATAGAAAAAGAATTTTTCAATCCACCCTAATATTTATTTTTATGTATTAACATTTTTTTTATCCACTCTTATTTGTAAATTAATTTTCCCCATACTTATTTTTTATTTACCTCTTCATTTATGCTACATAACAAAATGTTTATTTTAATTCGCACTTGCATACATACATATATTTTTTTTATAAAAGAATTCCCCCAAATAGCCAAACAATATTTTTTTTTTTTTTTTTATAAAAATCATTCTATTTACACGCTTCAGAGTACAGTATTTTCAAATCATTGGCTGTCTATGTACTCCCTAATTGGTTCATTCGTGTTACGAATGTCGTTACACTAGTGTGTGTAGCTTTCTCTTGCACTGTGAGCATAGAATGAAAAACTCATTCGTGTTGAACGATAAGAATAGAATATTGTCCACATTCTAAATTTTTTAGAATGTCTCTAAACGCATTTTAACACCATCCGTGCACATGTCTGGTATATAATGAATAATCAAGACGATGTACACTTTCTTTTCACTCAGAAAATTATGTAAGTTACTACATGTTAGTTATTTGTATATTTTACAGTAGTTAGTTGTTTTCAACCACAAAGTCAGTTGTTTTTGTATGAAAAATATCAAACAACTATTTCTGTTAGTTATTTTAAATCGTTTTTTTTGTACTAATAAAAAAGTACTGTGATGTAGTAACAGTTATTTAAAGTAGTTAATTTTATTTATTTTATCTCTTAAAAGTTTTAAAGTTTTTTTTCCAAAAAAAAAAAAATTTTGTTATTTTTATTTTTCACAACTTTTTTTTAAAAAAAAAACTTTGGTCTTCAATTTTTTTTTCTGAAAAATGTTTTGAAAAAAAAATTATATATTGATTTTTTTATTTTACTACATTTTAGTTGTTTTGACTACAAATGTAAGTAGTTTTTACTACATAAGTCAGTTGTTTTTTTTGTCAGTTAAAATAACTAACATTGTTAGTTGATTTAACTGAAAAAGTAGTTGACCCCAAAACAACTCACAAAGTAGTTATTTTAACTGACATTTTCAGTTGATATTACTAACATAATTTTTTAAGTGTTGGTATATGTTGACGACATGATTGTTGCTAGCAAAAATAAAAACTTCATTGAAGAAATATTTGAAATGTTAAATTCCCGATTTGCTATGTCAAACTTAGGACCAGTTAAACATTATTCGGGAATGGAAGTTACTCGCGATCAAAATTGGAATTGCTTATTAAATCAAGAGCTTTATATTAAGAAAATTGTTGATGAATTTGGACTTCATGATTCAAAATTTTCTGATATTCCATTAAGTCAATCTTACAATAAAACTGTAAATTCAGAAAACTTATTAGATAAAAAGTTATATCAGAAGGCAATTGGATCTCTTTTATATTTATCGGTGAATACAAGGCCGGACATTAGAGCAAGTGTATCCATTTTAGCCCAAAAAACTCAAACACCTACTAAAGAAGATTGGTGTGAAGTGAAACGCGTTATAAAATATTTAAATGGGACTTCAAAATTATGATTAAAGCTTAGTAGTATTACTGATAATAATGAGTTATATGGATATGTCGATGCAGATTGGGGCGAAAACAAAGTTGACAGAAAATCTCACAGTGGTTATGTTTTTTATTTAAATGGAGGTGTCGTAAATTGGTCCTGTCGCAAACAAACTTGTGTTTTTCTCTCAACAGCAGAAGCAGAGTATATTGCTCTCTCTGAAGCTTGTAAAGAAGCAAAATGGATGCACGGTTTGCTCATGGAAATGAATAATCAGGTGAATACACCAATTACAATTATGGAAGACAATCAAAGTTTCATTAAGATGGTTTTTAATGAAAAATTTAATGCTAGGTCTAACACATTGACATTAAATATCATTTTGTAAAAGATTATTGTTATACAAATTTTATAAGATTAAAATATTGTCCTACCGAGAAAATGATAGCAGATATATGTACTAACGAAACCACTTATAAAATCACGATTACAAATGTTAAGGTCATTACTAGGGCTTGTCTAGTTTGTAAACAAAGAGGAGGAGTGTAGAACAAAATACTTTGTTTACACTTTGTGTTTGAATTTTTGTATTTAGAAAAATAAGCCTTTGAATATTTTGTAAATATTGAAAAGAAAATTTTTAATAAAATTTTGTTATTGTTCAATCAAAATTCAACCGAAAAGCTTTATTACCAATAAAATTCACATGTTGAAAACCCGTTAAACATGTTTTAAAAACATTGGTAAGTCACAAAAATATTTTAGAACGTATTTTTGTCAATCAAAAATATTTTTACACTAAAAAAAAACTACACTCGAAAAAAATTATACACTCAGAAAAAAATTTAGTAAAATATTTTTTTAATTATATATATATTCGATTAGAGTTTTATTCTAGTTCGAGGCCCAAAAATATTTCTATTTATGATATTGTCATAATAGAGTATTTTTAATTTATTGCTTTAAAAAAGTTACTATCTCATAGTATGTCTGTACTGATCAGTTTCATCCCCACTAAAGGAATCTTCAGCAGACTTTAGAGAATCATCGTTGGTCAATCAAACATCAAACCAGACATAATATTTGATATATTTCCCAAGTTATATGAGAAGTACTATTATGAAGGTCCGAAATCTGTTTTCCAACAAAAATAACTCTTTTAAAGCAAAAATTGTATATATTAAATCACCGTCGGTAACTATTAATATATGTGTTGCTGTTATTTTACAATAACAACAGTGCCTAACCAAACAATAGTGTTGGTAGGATAAGTCGTACTAAACTTTGTGTTAAATGTTGTTTTTTTATTTTTAGTACCAAAAGGTACATAAAAATAAAATGTATTTATTCGGCCTTTATATATGTATATATATATTCGATTAGAGTTTTATTCTAGTTCGAGGCCCAAAAATATTTCTATTTATGATATTGTCATAATAGAGTATTTTTAATTTATTGCTTTAAAAAAGTTACTATCTCATAGTATGTCTGTACTGATCAGTTTCATCCCCACTAAAGGAATCTTCAGCAGACTTTAGAGAATCATCGTTGGTCAATCAAACATCAAACCAGACATAATATTTGATATATTTCCCAAGTTATATGAGAAGTACTATTATGAAGGTCCGAAATCTGTTTTCCAACAAAAATAACTCTTTTAAAGCAAAAATTGTATATATTAAATCACCGTCGGTAACTATTAATATATGTGTTGCTGTTATTTTACAATAACAACAGTGCCTAACCAAACAATAGTGTTGGTAGGATAAGTCGTACTAAACTTTGTGTTAAATGTTGTTTTTTTATTTTTAGTACCAAAAGGTACATAAAAATAAAATGTATTTATTCGGCCTTTATATATGTATATATATATTCGATTAGAGTTTTATTCTAGTTCGAGGCCCAAAAATATTTCTATTTATGATATTGTCATAATAGAGTATTTTTAATTTATTGCTTTAAAAAAGTTACTATCTCATAGTATGTCTGTACTGATCAGTTTCATCCCCACTAAAGGAATCTTCAGCAGACTTTAGAGAATCATCGTTGGTCAATCAAACATCAAACCAGACATAATATTTGATATATTTCCCAAGTTATATGAGAAGTACTATTATGAAGGTCCGAAATCTGTTTTCCAACAAAAATAACTCTTTTAAAGCAAAAATTGTATATATTAAATCACCGTCGGTAACTATTAATATATGTGTTGCTGTTATTTTACAATAACAACAGTGCCTAACCAAACAATAGTGTTGGTAGGTTTAGTACGACTTATCCTACCAACACTATTGTTTGGTTAGGCACTGTTGTTATTGTAAAATAACAGCAACACATATATTAATAGTTACCGACGGTGATTTAATATATACAATTTTTGCTTTAAAAGAGTTATTTTTGTTGGAAAACAGATTTCGGACCTTCATAATAGTACTTCTCATATAACTTGGGAAATATATCAAATATTATGTCTGGTTTGATGTTTGATTGACCAACGATGATTCTCTAAAGTCTGCTGAAGATTCCTTTAGTGGGGATGAAACTGATCAGTACAGACATACTATGAGATAGTAACTTTTTTAAAGCAATAAATTAAAAATACTCTATTATGACAATATCATAAATAGAAATATTTTTGGGCCTCGAACTAGAATAAAACTCTAATCGAATATATATATACATATATAAAGGCCGAATAAATACATTTTATTTTTATGTACCTTTTGGTACTAAAAATAAAAAAACAACATTTAACACAAAGTTTAGTACGACTTATCCTACCAACACTATTGTTTGGTTAGGCACTGTTGTTATTGTAAAATAACAGCAACACATATATTAATAGTTACCGACGGTGATTTAATATATACAATTTTTGCTTTAAAAGAGTTATTTTTGTTGGAAAACAGATTTCGGACCTTCATAATAGTACTTCTCATATAACTTGGGAAATATATCAAATATTATGTCTGGTTTGATGTTTGATTGACCAACGATGATTCTCTAAAGTCTGCTGAAGATTCCTTTAGTGGGGATGAAACTGATCAGTACAGACATACTATGAGATAGTAACTTTTTTTAAGCAATAAATTAAAAATACTCTATTATGACAATATCATAAATAGAAATATTTTTGGGCCTCGAACTAGAATAAAACTCTAATCGAATATATATATACATATATAAAGGCCGAATAAATACATTTTATTTTTATGTACCTTTTGGTACTAAAAATAAAAAAACAACATTTTTTTAATTACTTAAAAAAAAAAGTTTTTTTACACAAATTAATATATTTCTAATCAAAAATGTTATTTTTTTCACGTTAGAAAATTTACTATCACTTTAAAAGGGCACTGTGGAGGGTATTCTTAGATTCGGCCAAGGCGAATTTTTCTTTTCTACTTGTTTTTTTAATGACGTTTGGAATAAGTCAAAAAAATGTATTAGGCCCACTGCTGAGCTAACCAATGCGAATAGATGTCTGCAGTGAAATTTCATGGCAATTCTTTTCTTAGAACCATTTTTTGGGGCATTTGTGAATAAGACGAAAATATTTAAAAAATCTATTTCTGAGCTTTATAATGTTAATAGAACACAAATCTCAAAGCACTTGCATACTTCCTCCTAAAATGAAAATTCCTGTTTAAAATTTTTAAGTCAATCCTTTCATCATCCTTCAGTTTTGATAGCTACAACTCTCAATTCCTCAATTAATTGCAACACCTTTTGTAAAATAATATTGCGGTTAATGTCTTCAAAAACCCTTTTATCCTTAATCTACAAACATTTTTAATAAGTGTATGCTCGTAACAATAAATAATGTAACTTGTTCTTTTTAAACACATTTTAAAGCAAAAGTAATAATTCAATAAACATGTCAAAACGTAACACAGAAGTTGCACGTTACAGGCCAACAGCAACAGAAACGAAAAAAAGAGGAAGAAAACATTGAAATCCTACATGGATGGCAGTATAACATCAAAGTGAAGCATAATTAGCACAAAATTTTTGCAACATTTAACATTGCAACAATAACCAGCAATAACAACAACAAATTATAACACCAAACAGCAACACTTGCAACAACATTGATGCCATCGTGCATATAAACTACATAAACTGAAATTAGCTAAAGGAATGAATGAAATTAATATAAATATTAGACTGGCATTTATTGGAACATTTCTTTTCTTCTAAAAAACTTACGTACCCAGCAAAACTTAGATTACCAAATAAGGTATAAAATAAGGTATAAGATCTCTTATTTTATACATTGCAGCATTGATGATTTTAACAGGGGATGAGACTCAAAGTAATGTATACGAGTAAGGTATATAATATAGCATACCAGAACGTAATATATAAGGTGTTACGAGTAGTGAAAAAGTAATTTTGTATTAAATTTACTCACGTGATTGTAAGTAGATAAAATATGGCCGTGAGTGAGTGTGTGTCATTAGAAAATTCCTGTCGTGGGCCCATCTCTAGTTTAAACTTATGCATTTTTTTATAAAATATTTATTTTTTTTTGTTACTGTAATGCATTATGCATCCAATTATAAATAATGCATTATTTCAAATTTTGAAATAATACATAATGTAACCAAATATAAGTCATCCATGATTTAAGGTTTAGAAATAATAAATATGAAATACATTTTTTCCAATAATCATGCATTACGTAACAAATTATTAGTAAAGCATTATTTTTCACTTTAAAATAATGCGTTGTGGAACAAATGTTTGGTAAGACATCCTAAAATAATGCTACAAATAAGGTATATACATTACCTAGTAATGTGTTATATAATCACTACCCATTACCAAAGTTTTGCTGGGTAGTATTTCATTTCCAGTTAGCCAAATAAATTCTCCCTTGACATACTGCTTTATGAAATCTCAGACATCTTCATACAATTTTTCAAAATGTCCCCAATGACATGACAGCAGTTGGTCAGCAGTGTCCACCAACACTTCGTTTTAACCACCGCTGACCAACTGCTGACATGTCATAGGGTACATTTTGAAAATTTGTATGAAGATGTCAGAGATTTCATAAAGGGAGAGTCAGTTCCCTTTTCTATAGCAAAAATGCCTCATCTGAAACTTTTTTCTATAGAAATACGTCTCCAAATATTTTTCTACACGAAAAATTTTTAAGAATCCAAATCTAAGAAAGGTTTTCTCATAAAAAAATCTGTCTCAGTATCAGAGACCTTACCTACAGGAAAAATGTCCCTCAAATGAATATTTTACTCAAAAAAAAAATGTCTTAGCTTTAATGTCTCTGCGATTTTATCATTATTTTTACATCCACACCCACAAAAGGGGCAGACCTACAAAAAATTGTATTTTCTTATCCCTTGGTTCACGTGCAGTACCATAAACTTCTTTTGGCATTAAAATTTTTCATATGTTTAACAAAAATGCCCAAAAAACAGCCAATACACAGTCGGAAGGACGGACAGGGTGACTGGCGGACGAATTGACATAGCCATAATTTCCTAGAATCGATGAAAAACTAATAATATATTTTTGGGGTCCTAAGCAAGTTTTTCGGTGCGTTACAGTCGATTTGAGGTTATAAAAATAAACTTCAAAAAAACTTCTCAATTTTTTACCTTTTACTTCCAATGGGACACATATGTCCAATGCTGAGTTTGAGTCCCGTAGGCAAGATAATAAACTGATTCCAAATATATTGGAAGTTCTGAAAATCTGAAAGATAGATTCATGCTATATAAACGTTTTGGAATTGTAGATCCAATAACTTCGGAAAAAATGGCATCCAAAAATTAGGAAAAAAAAAACGTATTTTTTAGAACTTGGGGTCTCCCTATTAGACCCTGAGATCATATGGGTCCAATTTATTGGCAGAATCTGAAAGCTACAGCTCTCCTCTGTCGATTGAAATTAAAAATGTGGAAACTATAACAAAAAATAAAAAAGGGACATATATCAACCATTGGTCGTGAAATGGTTACGGCTTCGTTAAGATTTTAAGAGATGTCGCGATGTAGAAACATCAAACTTATCGATTAATGAATTGAAATAATATTTTAGACATTTAATTCTTTAAAAATTCAAAGTTTCCAAAACTAATTACAACCCTAATGACCATTCATAGCCAACAATCAACACCTGTTACCCTGTAATAAGATGATGATGATGATCCATACAAACAAGTAGATGTTATAAAAAATCAACTTGAAATGATTCAAAATATCCAACAAATGTACAGATTAATAAAGTATTAATTAGTTTGATTTTTTATTTTTTTTTTTTGCTTTTTATTTCTCAACATTTTTAAGAAGGAAGTTGTGATTGGACTTAGAGGCACACAAAGAAGTCAACTAGAGTTGAGCTGCTACCATAGATTAACCCATTTTGAATTGAAGACGTAAAAAACAGATTAAAAAAGGTGATTTCTAAACAATTTATGGCTCATAAAACCACAAATATATTAAGACTCTTTTTGAAAGCGTAAAAGTAATAATTCAAATTGGGTTTGCTTTATATTTGGTTGTTTTTTTATTTTTTTGTCTTTCTGTTGCGTTCTGTTTCTTAAGTTGCCTGGATTTTGATATGTTAAGCCACCATGTATAGACACACTTGTCAACGACATTCCTTGAATTCGCACCTGGTCTTTTGGTAGTCCAAAAAAACAGGGAGCTATAAACAAACAAACACATATCGAACGTGACAAATGCCAACAAATCACAACAGCATTTATGGTTTTAAATAATCAGGATGGGTAAACCTTTTGAATTTTGTGGGAGGCAATATAGATTTTTAGGGTAAGGAATTTTAAACTGCTGGACTAAATCCTAAATAAAAAAATAACTCTGTTGGAGAAATTCAGACAAATTCACACTCTAATGATTCAAAATGAATGAATAAGATATATTTTGATTTCCTGATTCTAAGTATACCTTCCAACTTTTTTCTCTTACGTACCGTTTTTGAGATATTTGCTTTTAAATATTGCAAACAAATAAAAAAATTATAGTCGGTCAAGACCGACCATATAATACCCTACACCAGTGTTTTCCTGAAAATGTGTCCCAAGCCCAAAAACAGATTCAGGGTGCTGTGGCTCAGTGGTTAGCGCGTTGGACTACTAGCCAGCAAGCCTGGGTTCGATTCCCGGCTCAGCCAGAACAACATTTTTTCAGATATTTATTAGTTTCTATTTATAACTAATATTTATCGCAGCACCCTCCTTCGTTGATAAATAGACCTTAAACGTCAACGAAGTAAAATAATAAAATAATGGCTATAAACACAGCTTCAAAAATAATTCGCCAGATCAATAACAGATAGCGATGCAACAACTGTACTCAAAAACACGCGCAATTACAGTGTTGCCATACTGAAGCCCTTCTATCTTTCAAATCTTTCATCTCTCTTCTATCCCCTTTCCGAAAGAAGTATCACGGTTACATTAGTAATTGATGGGCAGCATTGCCTGAGTGTTGCTTCTTTTTTTAAAAAAAAAAAAGTAAGAAAATTTTAGTCGTTCAAGAAGCTTTTAATCGCCTAGATTAATGTTGCCATATTTATTATTTCCGAAGAAATTTTAGATAATTGAGCGACAGCACGTTCCAAAACCTGAAACCGCGTCATGAAATTTCCCAAAAAATGCGTGTTTAGAAGGAGATCCAGCGACTGCCCACTGTTGGTAGACCACACCCATTAGGATCCTTCAGGTATCCAAGGGTGCAAGGAGAAGAAGCCAAAAGTTCGCGCAGCCTGGATGCCTCAGAAACGTCTTTTATGTGTCTACAGAACTTTTTAAAAGAGTCACATTTGGCAATTCTGATCATCTTCATGTAACTTTTAAGTTTCAGCCTATATGCAGACCAGTCCTCGTCAGCTCTTGAGGTTTAAGCCTTATTAAAACGCTTTCTGGAGGTATCTCCGCTCGTCTGCAACTAAACACAACCCGGGATCAAAGGCTTGGATTTTTTTTAATTAAAAAAAAAATAAAAATAATATGTCTTGCGAAACATCATATTTATTAATCTTGATGCGCTAAAAAAAAATCAAAAAATTCAAATCGGGCAAACGGTTATCAAGATATCGGCATTTGAAATTTGCAAAATTTATATTTTTTTTCAATTTTTTCCTACGTTTAAGAAATTAAAAAAATCTCAACATTTTCTCCCTTGAGCCTTTAATTGAGCTTGCGACTGCCTTTTATTTAAGCTTAATTAGAGCCTTTCAACCCGTGGAGCCTTTCAAGCAGTGTGTTCTGGTATTCTGCCAATGGACGGGCCTTGTTTCACCACTAATTACTGTTCCAGTTCACGAAACAATAGACTTATGAAGGTATTCTTCTGACAGAAGTCATCCATCTCTCCCATAGAAGCACAGGGCCTCTACTATTCTTCTGTATCTGACACTGTTATTGGCTTGACTAGTGATGTTGACATGCTGAATATCTTTCGTTTGGGCTAGTTCAACCCCACACTCAACTAATGCACTAACCAACATCTATTCTGACAGTCATGCCGCGGTCAAGTCCCTGGAGTCAATGTTTCTGAAAACAAGCAGTTTGGCATACGACTCATTTGGGTCCCAGGGCACAGAGATATTCCAGGGAATCGCAAAGCCGATGAGCTTGCAAGACTGGGAACTACCTTACAGGTTCCAACAGAATTTGAATGTGGTGGCCTGCCTCTAGAAACTTGCAGGCAAAATCTACGGCTTTGTTCCGCGGCGGAGACTAATCATAAATGGGCAAATGGATGGACGTGTGAGACAACGCCATAGATCTGGCCTTCTCTTAATCAGAAGCGCACAAATGAGCTGATATCGCTTTCAAGAGGAGAGATTTCGAGGGTGGTTTCTGTAATTACCGGACACTGTCTTATAGGGAAATAAATGTGCCGTCAAATGACTTTTATAAATGTGCCGTCAAATGACTTTTGCCGGAGTTGCATGGATGAAGATTAGTTGGAAACTATCGAACACTTTATCTACCTTTGTCCGGCACTTTCTGGTCGGAAACGTGCTTAACTGGGTTCTTAGGAGTTGCACGATCTTTCTGATTTGTCAGATGTCAAAACTAAATATCTTCGGAGTTTCGTAAGAAGCTCAAGTTTGTTTAACGGCAGGGACCAGTAGGGAAACCTATTGCAACCCGTGGTATAAAAATGAACCTCAGAGTCTATGTGTGCTGACGTAAAACGTCTGCAGCCACTTACATCCTAACTCAATGCCCAGATTCAGTATGTCGTAAAAAGTGATTGACTAGAAATTTTGTACGTAAAACAAAAACAAATTTAAGATTTTTATTTTACGTACAAATTAAGTAGTCACTCACTTCGACCGAGTAGCGAATCGCACATTAATGCCCTGATTCAGTATGTCGCACAAAGTGAGTGACTAGAAATTTTGTACGTAAAACAAAAACAAATTTGAGTTTTTTGTTTTTGTTTTGCGTACAAATTTTGTAGTCACTCACTTCGACCGAGATAGCGAATCGCACAGTAAGACTCCACTGCAATGAAAGTCGTTTCTCTCCAGATCCTAAGAAGTTAGATGGGCGTAATTCAGAACCATGGTCAAAAATAATGGGATAAAACTCTTGATTTCATATCAATTAAAAAGTCACATAATTATATTAAATCAGCTTTAATAACACAGTGCAACAACCAAAATCCGAATGGGATGAAACCAAAAGCAAATAAAAGTTGGCATATTACATAGCAAAACCATCGAGGATAGTTCAGCGCTAGATTTTTCTTTACGCGCATTTGAAATCGGTGAACTTTTATTATAATTATAATAATAACTGCTTGTGAGCTGTATAAGGCGTATGATTAATTTTGTAATTGCCTTTAAATAACAATTATACGCAACGGTGAACAGTGGATTATTATTAAAAATTTGGCTATTCAGTAAGTAGCTACGGGACCGATTCAGCGAAATTCATACCGGTTATAGCTAACGTAATTTTGGGCTTAAGTTTGGACGCTTGACCCCATTTGTA
Organism: Pegoplata infirma; assembly: GCA_963921195.1. Classification (NCBI taxonomy): domain Eukaryota; kingdom Metazoa; phylum Arthropoda; class Insecta; order Diptera; family Anthomyiidae; genus Pegoplata; species Pegoplata infirma. The sequence goes on from OY992536.1 coordinate 97,337,673, forward strand.
CAATAAGGACACCACCAGGGGCCCCTAATGTAGGGCATGTTTAGTACACAAATGCTTTGAAATCACCAACTTTTAAATAATCTAGCTCTGAACTAAAAAGAAACCTTGAGGGTTTTGTTATGTAAAATGTCAACTTTCATTTGCTCTTGGTTCCTCCCATTCCAATTCGGAAAGTTCGATTTTGTATCACTGTGTAACTGATGAATAAAGAACGAGGGAACGCTTTACTGAAACTTTCTAACTGTATAGACCTTTCTTCTGCGTTTTCAAATTGCGGAATATTCCAGTTTCTGTAAAGCAAAAAAAGTTAGTGTTTCGATTCATGGGATCCAAAAATTCTAGCAAACTTGTGCGAAAAAACGAAAAAATTGCAATGAGTCTATCGTATTCCGAATTTATTTACAGGGAGCAAGTAACCTTTCAAATCGTTTTATATATTTCTTTTGAAAAACGGTTCTTATCCAGTTAAATAAACATTGGCCAGCTCTGTCTAAACACATTTTTTTCTAGATTTGGTTCGTTTTTGTGTGTTTGTTGTTCAGCTTTATTTTTTTTTATTCTACCGAACACGTCATACAATTGTCGTGTTGTATGTTAGTTTGAATTTTGAACATGTTTTAACATATTTCTGACCATTTTGTTGTATAAATTTTATTTTTTTCCCCTTGTGTTGCAGTAGCAACACGCAATTCTATTGTTGAGCGCCAAATACACATAAAAACAGCTTCCGAATTTTTTTGTTGCTGCTCTAAAACAATACACCATACCAATGCGCATTATAAGGGATATCAGACTACATTTTAAAAGCAATTGTTTAAAACAACAGCAAAATAATATCAAAAAAAAAAAAGAGAAGAAGACCTGTATTCCCAAAAAAACGCACAAAACAAGATTTGTTACAAGTGATCATTGTGTGTGCCTTTTATAGTATTGTTAAGATGGTGTACTATGTACAAATAGTATGAGGACTTGATATGGTAACGGTATCGGAAGGATCCGAAGTCTAATTGATTGTTAAAAATACCAATAGCACGTCCCGACTTTGAAAAACTAACTGCTAGTGTTCCATTGGATCATGGATCATTAACTAGTAGTCAGAGAGGCTTGCGCAGTTAAAAGCGTTTTGTGCTGCATTATAAAAGTCCGAAATTTTACTACAAAAGCAACCAGTGATTCAATCCTACGATTAGCCCCCGGTCTCTTGAATATAAGACTTCCAAGAAAGTGTGATGCTCATGATTGTCATCACGTCGCAAGGGGGTACCAAATGCGTAATCGTTTCGAACTTTTAATCTTACTTGGTATAAGAGAGCCCGGAGACCAGCCAGAAAAGCTAAGCCTACATAGACTTTGTAGGTCAAACATGTTTTGCTGAATAGGAAATTCTATTCTTTAATAAAATTTTTAATGTGTTTATTTGAAATTAAAATTTTTTGTAGCATACTTTTAGGCGAGAAAATATGTAAGGTAGAATTTATATTACTTTTCCAAACTGGGCCGACTTAAGCAGACACCGTAGTTCTCAAGACCCTCCAACCACAGTAGTGGGGTAGGTTATGTTATAATAGGCTGCTGCCATTTTACGTCAGCACACATAGACTTTGAGGTCCGTTGTGATACCACGAGACAGTAATATGTTCCCCACAAGCCGCTGCTGTTTACCAAATTTCTTCTTTTTATTCCTTTAGCTCCCAGTGGAGCATAGGGCCTCAACATAGCTTCGGCATGCTCCTCTATCTCGAACGATGATTTTTCCCGGTTGAAATTGTATCTCATATTTTTCATATCATCTTCAATAATTCGTCTCCAAATATGCTTTGGCTTTTCTCGTTTCCTGCTACCTTGCATATTTCTTTTGGTGATTTCCACAGAAAGTAACCAATCCAATTCCATGGATGTTATTTTTTTTTCCAAAGCCCACTTGTTCGTGTAGATTAGATTCATATGTGTAAAAATTTGTGGTGCTGCACTATTCGGAATGCCCCTCACCCAAGACTCCCTGGATGGTATCATAGTTGTAAAGTGGCACTCCAAAATGCTCATAGAGGGACCGCAATCCACATTTGGTGGTATTGTTATCTTCTTCAAGATCGCACAATGGCCACAATTGCTGCTCTTTCATTGCAGTGTGCTATTCAGTCGAATTGCCGACATAGCCGCATACTGCCTACCCAATATGTCCAATGTTTACAGGTAAAGGAGGATTTCTAATGCAGCCGTATGTGTAGTACGAAGAGCACCAGTGATTCACATCGACGCCATTCGTTGTACCTTCAAGATAAAGACATAATTCTTTTTGTCTCTAAAGCAGACCACCAAACAATGATTTCATACAGCACAATTGGATGCACCACTGCTGCATAAATTCAATAAACGACTTTAAGGCTAAAAGCCCCATTGCTTTCCAATAGCCCTTTTACAGGAATGTAAAGCAAACGTTGCTTTTCTCACACGTTACTCAATATTACGCCTGAACCCAGAAAAATTTTCTGTTCCAAATAATCGGTTCCAGATGCATCTAATTACAATGCAACCGGTTCTACTTAACATTCCAGAATCAATGATTTTTGTTTGAAATTGGTCCAAAAGCAATCTTTTTTTAGAGCAAGCTGTTTTTTTGAAAAATAATTTTACATAGAAAATGTTGTTGTGATTACCGTAGAATATATTCAAGAATCTATTGAACCAAGAATTTGTTCCAAAAAATTTTCCTGGGGAATTCAACTTTCTATCTAGAAATACTCCAATATACTTGGCTCCATCAGAAAAGATGATTTCAGTGCCGTCCAGAGAAATAGGATCAAAAGCAGGAATCTTATTTTTCCTTGTAAACAAAACAAGCTCTGTTTTACTTGCATTAACTCCCAGACCATAGTCTCTTGCCTATTAAGACAGATCTTTCAGAAAACCCAAAAGAATGTCTCTCAGTGTTAGCAGGTGCTTTCCTTTTACCGCTATCGCAAAATCGTCAGCATATGTGACAACAGGACACCCACGTGCTTCTAGAGATAACATCATTGAATTCAGTGCCAGGTTCCAAAAAAGCGGCGAAAGAACACTTCCCTGTGGTGTGCCCCAATTGCCAAATCGAGATATCTATTGGTAAGTATATTTTCCACCATTAAATCTAGGTTGACATTATTAAAAGCCCCCTATATATCATGAAAGGCGACCATAGTGCACTCCTTTACCGAAAGCGATCTCTCGATGGTACCCACGAGTTCACGAAGAGCAGTGTCTGTTGATCTACCCTTGTTGTATGCATGTTGCCTCCTCGAGAGCAACCTCGGGTCCATCACTCTACTCAAATAAGAGTATATCATTCGTTCCATTGTTTAAAAAAAAGAAGACATGCTAATTTATCTGAACTCCTTCGGAGCTGTGTTTGAATTCTTTCCAGGTTTCAGGATAAAACTACTGAATTGATTTTGGCATATTTATTATTTCCGAAGCAGTTTTAGATGCTTAGGCGTCAGAGCGTTCTTAAGTTTGAAACCGCGTCGTGGAATTGTCCGGAAAATGCGTGCTTAGAGGAGATCCAGCGACTCCCCACTGAAGGTAGACCACACCTCAGTAGAATCCTTCAGGTATCCCACCGTGCAAAGAGAATAAGCCAGAACTTGCGCAGCATGGATGCCTCAGAAACGTCTTTTATGTTTCCACAAAAGTTTTTTAAAGAATCATATTTTTCATTTCTGATCATCTTATTTTAACTCATAAGTTGCAACCTATATGCAGGCCAGTCCTCGTCCGCTCTTGAAAACTTTGCCTTATTAAAAAGGTTTCTGCAGGAATCTGTGGGGTATACTCACTTTTTAACTCCGTGTGAAATATCGGTCTAGGACCCCATAAAGTATATATATTATTCATTGGTTATTGACATTCGATGTTAAAATATCATTTGACTATCAAAGGGTAATATTGGATAGCAAACTGATGTGGAATCTCAATGTGGACAAAAGAGTTAAGAGGGCAACAAACATTCCATGCATGCAAGATTTTAGGAAACAACTTGGGGAATTTAAGTAAAATTAAATTATTGGATTTACACCTCTGTAAGAAGACCAATCCTTCTCTTTGGGGTTCTCGTACTGCACTTAAAAATAAAACCTATTGTAAACGCTTAAAGAGTGCACAAAGACTTGAAGAACTGATTATCACTGGCTCTTTTCGTAGCACAGCGACTGCGGCATTTGTGTGATCTTGAATCTGAAATCGTTACATTTAGTGGCGAAGGGACAGCAAGGAGGTCTGCAATTCGATAGAAAGCCACGATACCATACGGTCACACACACAGTGAACTATTTACTTAACTGAGCAGTTTCTCTAGTTCGTTCATTTTAGCTCTTTTAGGCATTTTCGTTCATTCAGCTCAATTTTTCATAAAATAATTTTGTCTTTTTTTTGTTCGGCCGTTCAATTCAATTTTTTTGTTCATTTTATCAATAGCGTTAGATTTCTCTCCTTTTTTCACACGCTTTCTAAGCATTTATGTTTTTCACCCAAATTAAATATATTTTTTAGTTAATAATATTTAATAACTAATTCCTTAGTTTTTAGAAATATCATCTATTTTTCATGTTGTGGTTTCCTTAAACCATTTTTCAACATTTTTGTATTTGTGAACAAAAACCCAAACAACAGACATGATCCAAATTATTCGTTCTCAAACTGTAGAACGAAAACCAAAAATTTACCTATTGGACTAGATGAACGAACAACAGATATGATCACAATAATTCGTTCAGAAACTGTTGAAGGAAAACAACAAATGACCGATTGAACTAGATGCACGAACTAGGTCTTTTATCTGAAATGCACGAAAATAAGCGCTCACTTAATTAAGCATAAGTCTAATGGTCATGGACGTATTAGTGGAAATACCGAATGCACAAAAAAAAAAAAGAGGAGGCTGGTTAGCGGAATTTCGCTTGGAGGAACCTTTAATTTCTTTACAGATGCTTTAAAAATGCTCGAGAGAGTAGCAGGTGCGGTTTTTTCTCTAGAACTGTGCATTGAGGAATCGCAAAAACTTTCTGAGGACTGCATTGTATTCCAGGCAGAGATTCTTGAGGAAAAATTACCGCTGATCTTGCTTTTACTAACAGGACTAAAAACAGAAGCACATACACTCAAAATAATTCTACAGTAAAAGGTTTAGTAAGTGATATTGTACCAAAATCTACTAATTCGATACTAATTTTAGTATCTTCAAAGTACTAACATTAGTAATTTTTACTGGATTTGACTAATATTAGTTAAAAATATTAGTATTGGTTACCAATTTCTGCACTAGGTCCTTTTGGACTAAAATTAGTTAAATTTTTAGTATTGAATACCCACGTTTTTTTTTGGGTGTAGGCATAGAGCAATGGTTCCCAACCTTTGATTCTCGCCCCACTGGGGGGCAATTTAAAGGTTACAGGGGGGCAACGAGGAAATTTTCAAAAAAAATTTAGTCAAAATAACTAAAAAAAATATCTTTTAGTAAAGTTAACTACAAACCTTTTTTTTAGCAAAATTAACTACAAAAAATTCGTTAATTGAACAGTTCATGCGAATAAGGACGAATAGACCATTTGTATTATTTTACATATGACGATAAAAACGCAGGAAACGGCTAAAAACTAATATTTTTTCCCACATTTTTGCATAATGCACTAATCCATTAATGCAAAAAAGTTCACAAAAATATAAGTTTTAAACCGTTTCCTGCGTTTTTATCGTCATTTGTAAAATTATACAAATGGTCTATTCGTCCTTAAGGGTACTTTTCACTATCACACATTTCCATTATACAATCGTAATTTCACCATGTAAGCGATATATTTTTTAAAAAAATTTGGCCAGAAATTGTTCACTTATTAAATACGACTAGGTTTCAATCAAAAAAGAATCCAAAAATCTTTAGGAAGTTGGTAAATTTTGATGTGTATAATGGAAAAGTGTGATAGTGGAAAGTAGCCTTTATTCGCATGAACTGTTCAATTATTTAAAATTTTTACTAAAAACTTAGTTTAAATGCTTATTTTAAAAAAACTTTGGTAAATCAGTACACACAAAAAAAGCTTTGTCAAATTACTAGGAAAAGTCTCGAAATCCCATTTTACAAATATTTGACGTTTTCCTTGTTTTTTAACAAACAAATTTGGATTGAAATTTAATTTTTTTTTTAATTTTAAAATTTTTTTTCGTAATTTTACAAATTTCCAAGATAATTTTACAAAAAATAAATCAAGTTATAAGGGTTCAAGTTGAAAAAATGCAGAAGAAAAATTGAATTTCTAAAAATTATAGACATTTCTGGTATTTCCTATACCGGTTTCAAACACCCCAGTTAGTGTCATCTTCAGTAGGATTTTAAATGTCGGTTTGTCTTGTTAATGAAAACTGTTTTTTATATATGTGAATATTTATAGTTTCTACAGAATAAATTTTGACAGTTTCCAACACTACAATTCTATTTCTAGCAATCTCAACCTCACCTCATACTTTCTTTCAACTTTTTTGTCTCTTACATTATTTCGCAAGGGTTACCAACATGATCTGGAATTGCAGACACAAATGAAGGAATTTGCATTTTCTGTTTCGGAGACGTGCCTAATGGCGACATATTTTGTCAGTAATTTTATTTGATTTTTTCTGTAAGTACAGATCGAGCACGGGCTCTAATTATATTTGTTATAAGGGTTCAAGTTGAAAAAATGCAGAAGAAAAATTGAATTTCTAAAAATTATAGACATTTCTGGTATTTCCTATACCGGTTTCAAACACCCCAGTTAGTGTCATCTTCAGTAGGATTTTAAATGTCGGTTTGTCTTGTTAATGAAAACTGTTTTTTATATATGTGAATATTTATAGTTTCTACAGAATAAATTTTGACAGTTTCCAACACTACAATTCTATTTCTAGCAATCTCAACCTCACCTCATACTTTCTTTCAACTTTTTTGTCTCTTACATTATTTCGCAAGGGTTACCAACATGATCTGGAATTGCAGACACAAATGAAGGAATTTGCATTTTCTGTTTCGGAGACGTGCCTAATGGCGACATATTTTGTCAGTAATTTTATTTGATTTTTTCTGTAAGTACAGATCGAGCACGGGCTCTAATTATATTTGTTATAAGGGTTCAAGTTGAAAAAATGCAGAAGAAAAATTGAATTTCTAAAAATTATAGACATTTCTGGTATTTCCTATACCGGTTTCAAACACCCCAGTTAGTGTCATCTTCAGTAGGATTTTAAATGTCGGTTTGTCTTGTTAATGAAAACTGTTTTTTATATATGTGAATATTTATAGTTTCTACAGAATAAATTTTGACAGTTTCCAACACTACAATTCTATTTCTAGCAATCTCAACCTCACCTCATACTTTCTTTCAACTTTTTTGTCTCTTACATTATTTCGCAAGGGTTACCAACATGATCTGGAATTGCAGACACAAATGAAGGAATTTGCATTTTCTGTTTCGGAGACGTGCCTAATGGCGACATATTTTGTCAGTAATTTTATTTGATTTTTTCTGTAAGTACAGATCGAGCACGGGCTCTAATTATATTTGTTATAAGGGTTCAAGTTGAAAAAATGCAGAAGAAAAATTGAATTTCTAAAAATTATAGACATTTCTGGTATTTCCTATACCGGTTTCAAACACCCCAGTTAGTGTCATCTTCAGTAGGATTTTAAATGTCGGTTTGTCTTGTTAATGAAAACTGTTTTTTATATATGTGAATATTTATAGTTTCTACAGAATAAATTTTGACAGTTTCCAACACTACAATTCTATTTCTAGCAATCTCAACCTCACCTCATACTTTCTTTCAACTTTTTTGTCTCTTACATTATTTCGCAAGGGTTACCAACATGATCTGGAATTGCAGACACAAATGAAGGAATTTGCATTTTCTGTTTCGGAGACGTGCCTAATGGCGACATATTTTGTCAGTAATTTTATTTGATTTTTTCTGTAAGTACAGATCGAGCACGGGCTCTAATTATATTTGTTATAAGGGTTCAAGTTGAAAAAATGCAGAAGAAAAATTGAATTTCTAAAAATTATAGACATTACAGAAAAAATCAAATAAAATTACTGACAAAATATGTCGCCATTAGGCACGTCTCCGAAACAGAAAATGCAAATTCCTTCATTTGTGTCTGCAATTCCAGATCATGTTGGTAACCCTTGCGAAATAATGTAAGAGACAAAAAAGTTGAAAGAAAGTATGAGGTGAGGTTGAGATTGCTAGAAATAGAATTGTAGTGTTGGAAACTGTCAAAATTTATTCTGTAGAAACTATAAATATTCACATATATAAAAAACAGTTTTCATTAACAAGACAAACCGACATTTAAAATCCTACTGAAGATGACACTAACTGGGGTGTTTGAAACCGGTATAGGAAATACCAGAAATGTCTATAATTTTTAGAAATTCAATTTTTCTTCTGCATTTTTTCAACTTGAACCCTTATAACAAATATAATTAGAGCCCGTGCTCGATCTGTACTTACAGAAAAAATCAAATAAAATTACTGACAAAATATGTCGCCATTAGGCACGTCTCCGAAACAGAAAATGCAAATTCCTTCATTTGTGTCTGCAATTCCAGATCATGTTGGTAACCCTTGCGAAATAATGTAAGAGACAAAAAAGTTGAAAGAAAGTATGAGGTGAGGTTGAGATTGCTAGAAATAGAATTGTAGTGTTGGAAACTGTCAAAATTTATTCTGTAGAAACTATAAATATTCACATATATAAAAAACAGTTTTCATTAACAAGACAAACCGACATTTAAAATCCTACTGAAGATGACACTAACTGGGGTGTTTGAAACCGGTATAGGAAATACCAGAAATGTCTATAATTTTTAGAAATTCAATTTTTCTTCTGCATTTTTTCAACTTGAACCCTTATAACAAATATAATTAGAGCCCGTGCTCGATCTGTACTTACAGAAAAAATCAAATAAAATTACTGACAAAATATGTCGCCATTAGGCACGTCTCCGAAACAGAAAATGCAAATTCCTTCATTTGTGTCTGCAATTCCAGATCATGTTGGTAACCCTTGCGAAATAATGTAAGAGACAAAAAAGTTGAAAGAAAGTATGAGGTGAGGTTGAGATTGCTAGAAATAGAATTGTAGTGTTGGAAACTGTCAAAATTTATTCTGTAGAAACTATAAATATTCACATATATAAAAAACAGTTTTCATTAACAAGACAAACCGACATTTAAAATCCTACTGAAGATGACACTAACTGGGGTGTTTGAAACCGGTATAGGAAATACCAGAAATGTCTATAATTTTTAGAAATTCAATTTTTCTTCTGCATTTTTTCAACTTGAACCCTTATAACAAATATAATTAGAGCCCGTGCTCGATCTGTACTTACAGAAAAAATCAAATAAAATTACTGACAAAATATGTCGCCATTAGGCACGTCTCCGAAACAGAAAATGCAAATTCCTTCATTTGTGTCTGCAATTCCAGATCATGTTGGTAACCCTTGCGAAATAATGTAAGAGACAAAAAAGTTGAAAGAAAGTATGAGGTGAGGTTGAGATTGCTAGAAATAGAATTGTAGTGTTGGAAACTGTCAAAATTTATTCTGTAGAAACTATAAATATTCACATATATAAAAAACAGTTTTCATTAACAAGACAAACCGACATTTAAAATCCTACTGAAGATGACACTAACTGGGGTGTTTGAAACCGGTATAGGAAATACCAGAAATGTCTATAATTTTTAGAAATTCAATTTTTCTTCTGCATTTTTTCAACTTGAACCCTTATAACAAATATAATTAGAGCCCGTGCTCGATCTGTACTTACAGAAAAAATCAAATAAATCAAGTTAATTCACGAGAATTCCTTGTAATTTGCCAAAAAAACTGTAAATTTACAATTTAATTGTTAAAAAGCTTGTAAAATTACAAAATTATTAGTAAAAAGCTTGTAAAATTACTTGGAATTCTCGTAAAATAGGAGGTAGCAAAAAATCTAGTAAAGTTACGAAACCTCCTTAAATTAGTAAATTTTATCATGTCAAAAAATAAATGAAAATTTACAATTTTATTGGTAAAACCCTTGTAAAGTTACAAAATTATTGGTAAAAAGCTTGTAAAATTACTAGGAAATTTACAAATAGGAGGTAGCAAAAAAAAAGTTACACATTTTTCTTGTAATTTTACAAGGTTTTTTTTTGAGTGTAGTAATTTTTCATTAGAAATATTATCAAATTTTTCTTGACTGTAGGGGGGGCATGGCAATTTTTTGAACTTGAAAGTGGGGCGTTGCGTAAAAAAGGTTGGGAACCATTGGCATAGAGCAGCGGTTACCAACCTTTTTGGCTCGCGTACCCCTAATTTTAAATTTTGTCAGCCGCGTACCCCCTAACGAGTTTTTTGTTTTCGTTAAAAAACTTCTCATATAAATATTATAGTTAATTTTGAAATTTTTGATCTGCAGGTATTATAATTTTTTGAAGGCTTTAGGGGAGATTAAAACAATGGTGGTATTTTTTGGGAAAATTTTTCGCTCCTTGGAGTTGTTCAATGCATCTGAAAACGCGGATTTTGAGCTGATATTTCTGAAGAGCAAAAACAGCTGAAAATATTGCAAATCTGATTTCACCAGTCGATTCTGCACCAAAATTTAAAACAACGGGCGTTTTTTGAACTCTTAAAAAAGTTCCAAAAAAACATCACAGAGGGCGGAAATATAATGTTTTTGATTTTTTTTAAATGTTTTTTTTTTTTTAAACAAGGGCAGATCAGCAATTCCATGACTTTTCAAATAAAACACCCCCGTATATATCTACATTTGAGCTCAACATTTTGAGCTCAACAAAATGGTACCAAAATTTCCACTACAAACCGTCTCAAAAACGCCCAAAAACACTTTTTTTGAGAACCTTGACATACATTTTCTCAAAAACCTGACATCTTAGAAAAATTTGGGAACCATATTCGGAATCAGAATCGAAAAGTTAATCGAAAATAAGTGGTCAGATCTCAAAATATCACAAAAATTCTCTTTAAATTGCACAAAAATACGTTTTTTGTAAACTTTGACCTCAACTTTCTTAAAAACCTGACGTTATGGAAAAATTTGGAAGGCAGATGCGAAACCAGCAATTGAAAGGTTAATTTAAAACAAATGTCCGAATTACTAAAATTGTGCGTACCCCCGCGGACAGTTTTGCGTACCACCTAGTGGTACGCGTACCATAGGTTGGTAACCGCTGGCATAGAGGGTATCGAGAGAACAGACAAATTGTCAAAACAAGGGTTTCAACCACGTCGTATGGTTGTTAGTTTCAAAAGGGACTACGATTTCACTATAATGTAAAAAGTTGAAGCTTTTTGGATAAATACCAACATGGGCAAGGTTTCAAAAACTATGTAGAAATGCAATAATCTCAGGAAGAATCGTAGATTTTAAGTAGGGTTATTACCGGGAAATTGATGGACAGACGTCTATGACAAAAGAGCAGCTCAGATAACACGTGATAATTGTAGACTTTGTGGGATACATAGGGACAAAGAGACTGAAAGGGTGCAAGTCCTGCTTTAGACCCAGGGGACTAGAAAAATTATATTTTGATCGACCCGCCCTGTTTTTTGCTAGAGTATAAAAAATTTGATTTTACTTATTTTTACACAAACAAATTTTTCAAATCGACAATCTTAAATTCTTTTCCATCACAGTGTCTACGTATTAAGTATTAGGTACCTATGAAAGATCATGGGATTAAACTGTGTTGTGTGTGTTGCTAAATTAACTGTTTTGTCGGGTGGTTTAGCACGTTTTTGGTAGCGGCATATTTTTTTTTTCGGTGTTTGTTAATACCGCTTTTGGTGAGCGCTCAACATGTGTTGCATGTTGCTCCGTATGTTTTCATTCTTCTTAAAAGTTTGTGTAAGTTGGAATTGAAAAAAAAAAAATAGTTTGTTGACCAAGTGTTCCTAATGTATGCATTTGCATACATTCATGTGTACTCTTGCATATTTATGTATATTTGGCTGTATGTAGATCGGCTTAAAGTCAAGGCTTTTGTAATCTGTTTAAAATTTACTTTTTTGGTAGGATTACTATACTATGTATTGACATTACCAAGTGCATTACCACTATTTTAGTTTCGTTGTTGTTTTTTGGTAAAAAAAAAAATATATATAAACATGGACATACTCGTACAACATACAAATCCAAATCACGCAATTTATTACAGTTTAATAAATCATCCCATGCAACTTGATTAAGCTCAATAAGGTATTAGACAAAATGACTGATACGTTTTTACAAATATAAAATTCATAATAACGTTGAATTATTTTTATTGAAGTTAGGTTATGTTGTTGACTTTTGAACTACTATGTATTAGACCAGGCGCAGACCCAGCTCTTGGGTTTGGGGGTCGGGGACATTTTTTTACTCCAAAAAATATTTCTTACAAGGACACTAATTTTGTAATTTTACAAGCTTTTTACCAATAAAATTGTAAATTTACAATTTTTTGACGCGAAAAAACTTACAAGGAGGTTTCGTGACTTTACTAGATTTTTTGCTACCTGCTATTTTACTGCACTGATAGAAAAACGCTTCATATCACTAATGAATGGAATTCATTAACATTGTTTCATTACAACAGTGAAATATTTCATATGCCGAATGAAATTTAATGCATTTTGTGCAAGATTTTTATAAATTTTGATTCATAAGATTTCATAATTTCATTAAAATCTGTCATTAGATTAGTGAAAAATTATTCCTTTATAAGAACAAATTATTTGTAACGAAATACATTTGCAAATTTTAAAATTTGCTATGTCTTTACCAAATTTTTTACAATTTTCCAAATCTAAGACACTTTTTTTTGTAAACTTTAAGGAAAAGGAAAAATTTTATAATCCTGAAAAAAAATTTCTAAGTCCCACAATTTTTTAAAACACAAACAATTTTTTTCTGCGTTTTGGAGTTGAGAATATTATTTAAAATGATTTAAAATATATATATATATATTTTTATGCGTTTTAAGTGACATGTTACTATTGAACCGGCTTAGATTGTGTTTTTATGGGGCAGGTTCAGTGACACATCACATCTGATGTATTATTGCTTGACAGGCCTTAAAAATGCTTAATAAAAAATGTAAGTTCCGATTTTTTTTTTAAATCCCAGACACTAAATTTAACTAAAATAAAAAGTGGCATATATTCAATGAAAGTATTTCATAAGAGTTAAATACTTTTCGCATTAAAGTTATAAACAATTTTCATAAAATAAAATTTATATTTTGTATGAACAAATTTCATTAATTTAATATAACTTGTTTCATTTTCATCATGATACCCATTTCAGTAATTTAATGAAACCCTACATAGGTTCATTTTTTACGCCTTTTTATATAACACTAATGTAGATTTTCATTATTATCATGTACAAATTTCTATCAGTGTAGAATTCCTGGTAAAAATTACTAAATTTTTTGTAATTTTACTAGCTTTTTACCAATAAAACTGTAAATTTACAACTTTTTTGGCGAAATAAAACTTACAAGGAATTCTCGTGAATTTACTTGATTTTTTTTTTTTGTAAAAAAATCTTGGAAATTTGTAAAACTACAAAAAAAAATTGTAAAATTACAAAAAAAATGTAAATTTCGATCAAAAATGTTTTCTTAAAAAACAAGGAAAACTGTCAAATATTACGAGACTTTTTCTAGTAATATGACAAGGTTTTTTTTATGTGTTCCATTTAGAGATGTCAAACGGGAAATCCCGATCCCAAAAATCCCAGGATTTTCGGGATTTATAAAATCCCGAATCCCTGGATTTTTTTAAAAAAGTTCCGAAAATCCCGAAATTTATAACATTAAATTTTTTAACTAAAAACAAATCTCATTTGGATGAATTGAAATATTACTAATCAAAATCAAGCTAAAAATGTTCCTAGCGGTTTTGCAAAGTGGTATCTATAGCCTGTGCCGGTACAGCTTTTGGGTTTGGGGAGGGGAAAAGTTTTTTTTTACTTCGAATAAAAAAAAAATATCAATTTATCGTTGTCGGACAAGCAAAAATAGGATACTTATTTTTTTTTTTTTGCAAAAAAAAAGTGATGACAGAGCTATAAAATCAAATAAAGCTATAAAATCAAATAAAAATCGGCTTGAGAACACTTGCAGCCGATTTTTCATTTAAAAATCAAAAAATTTCTTAACGAAAAATTTCTCAGAATCTGAGACATTTTTCCTATAGAAAAATTTTCGGATTTTAAGAACTTTTTTCCACAGAAAAAGACTCATATTCTTAAACTTCTTAACATAGAAAAAGTTTCATACTCTAAAGCATTTTTGAGATATTTTTCATACAGAAAATGTCACAGATTCTTAAATAGAAAAAGTTTCATAGAAAAAGTTTTATTTTGAGAACTTTTTAATACAAATTCTGCGAACTTTTTTTCAATATAAAAAGTCCCAGATTCTGAGACCCTTTTTCCTATAGAAAAAGTCTCATACTCTGAGGCTTTTTTCAGAGAACCTTTTTCTTAGATAAAACGTCTCGAACTTTGGGGCTTTATTCCTACAGAAAAAGTCTGAGATTCTGAGACCCTTTCCTATTAGAAATTCTAAGATTCTGAGACGATTTTCCCATAAGAAAGTCTCAAGTTCTAAGACCTTTCCCTTATATAGAAAAAGTCTAAGATTTTGGCACATTGAACATACACTCAAAAAAATAACTTAGTCAAAATATTAGTAAAAGGTGTTGTAATTTACTTCAACCAAACTTTAGCAAAAAAAATTGTAAAAATTTAACTTTTACAGTTTTTTTTGGCAATTTACTATTGGTAAAATACAAAAATTTGTTGGTACTTTTACTATATTTTCTTGCTAGTTTTTTTTTTTTATTTTACTATAATTTTAGCAAAAATATTAGTATTTTCCTTAAAGAAATGGTAATACTTTTTATTTTTTTTTTTCTTAGTTTTAAGAAAAAAAAAATTGTTTAAAATTGCCAAGAAGAAGGCAAAAGATGATGCTGCCAACACCATAGCAAAGTCGCCATTCATCAACTGCATGTGCGCTCAAAAATAGGCTATACAATCTTTAGTATTTTTTACCATATTTTTTTGCTAATTTTACCATATTTTTTGCTAATTTTATAGGAAATTTTTTTTAAAATTTGCCACCTAAATTGTTAATAAAAAGTTGATAATTTTGAAAAATTATTTTTTTAAAATTTTAACACATACTTAGATATCTAATCTTCAATATCCAAAAGTTTTTTTTTTATTTTTTTTTTTTAAATACATGTGAAAAAAATTAAAAATTCGAAAAAAAATGTTAATTTTTCACAAATTTTACGTGAAAATGTAAGAAATTTCTTGTGTAGACTACTACGCAATTCTCATTTGTTCTACTTAAGCTAAAAAAAAATGACGCAAAAAAAATAAAAAAAGTGAAGTGTTGTTCTTTAAATTTTTTGTTTAAAGTGTTGAAGTGAAAAAAAAATCATTTTGGATTTTGATGTTGTTTGAAGTCCAGTTACTGCAACTACAGCTGCTGAAAAGAAGGCAAAAGAAGATGCCATCGAGCCGAAGAAACCATCCAACAACTGAAGTAATAGTTGATGCTGCTATTACTACATTTAAAGAACGTGGTGCTCAAAAACAGGCAAAAAAATTTTTAGTATATACACCAAATTTTAAATCAACAACTAATCAGAGAAAAAAATTACTAAATAAAACAGTTTTTTTTACCAAATTACAATTTTTTTTACTATTTCAATTTTACCATTTTTTTTTTGGTAATTTTACCATATTTTTTGATAATTTTACAAGGTTGATTTTTTAAAAAAAAAAATGGTATTCTTGTAATTTTACCATTTTTTTCCTAATTTTTTGATTAGCAAAATGGTTTTGCTAATATTACCAAAATTTTTGCAACGTCCAAAACTACAGATTTTTTTTGCTAATTTTAACCATTTTTTTTGCTAGTTTTACAATATTTTTTTTTTTTGAGTGTAGAAAAAATCTTATTTGTGAGACCTGTTTCCTATAGAAAAATTCTCAGATTCGGAAACTTTTTTTCCTATAGAATAAGTATTAAAGTCTCCTATAAAGAAAGGTCTAAGATTTCAAGACATTTTGCTTATCGAAAAGTTGGAAAAAAAGCTTTTCTGTATAAGTCACACACAAAACCTACTATGAGTCAAACAAACTATGTTACGTTTCGACACTGATGTATACCGATCATAGCCTAAGTAGTTAAGGCGCAGGTATACAAAACCATGAGTGATTTTCAGAAGCACAGGTTCTAAACTCATGGCAGGCTAGTCTGTTGATAAAAAAACATATAAAGAATTTTTCTAGCAAATATCAAACAATCAAATTAATGTAATTATCTACTGGTGGCGTAAAAGTGGCTACAGAAACCATAGTCTAGGCTAAATCCACATTTAATTTAATCTTTAGAAGACACAATTTTCTTCTTCAATCAAAAACACAAAACAACAAATTAAATACACTTGGCTTACGCCGAAAAAATATAATAAAACGAAAAAGTCTCAGATTTTGAGACCTTTTGCCTTTCGAACTTTTCCTATAAAATGAATATCAAATTCAGAGATTCTGCAACCTTTATCCTATAGAAAAAATCTTAGATTCTTTGGCCACTTTCCTATCGAAAAAGTCTCAGATATTGCCACCTTTTCCTGTAAATAAGCCTCATATTCTGAGACGTGTTTCCCATTTTTTCTATAAAAATGTCTCAGTTTCTGGAACATTTTTCCTATACAAAAAGTCTCAGATTCTGAGACATTTTTCCCGTAGAAAAAGTTTCAGATTCTGAGACATTTTTCCTTTGAAAAAATATTTTGACATTTTTCCTATAGAAAAAGTCTTATACTCTGATATATTTTTCCTATAGAAAAAGTCTTAGATTCTGAGACATTTTTCCCATAGAAAAAGTCTCAGATTTTGAGACATTTTTCCTACAGAAAAAGTCTCAGATTTTGAGACATTTTTCCTACAGAAAAAGTCTCAGATTTTGAGACATTTTTCCTACAGAAAAAGTCTCAGATTCTGGGACATTTTTACTTTAGAAAGTCTCAGATTCTGAGACATTTTTCCTATAGAAAAAGTCTCAGATTTTGAGATATTTTTCCTATAGAAAAAGTCTTAGCTTCTGAGAAATTTTTTTTTATAGAGTAAGTCTCAGAATCTGAGACATTTTTCCTATAGAAAATGTCTCAGATTTTTCCTATTTTTTTTATAACAAAACTGTCACGTTCACAATAATTTTCCCATAGAAAATTTCTTTTCACAATTCGGACTTCCAGATTGACAGATATTTTTTCACAAAAATGTTAAGATTTCACAGTTTTTATTTAAAAATTTTTAGATTTTCCCTATAAAAATTTTTAGATTTTTCTTTTTAAAATATGTATTAAAATTTTTTGCGATGAAAAATTTTCGGATTTCAAAATTCTATTCCTGTGGAATTTTTTTTAGAAATTTTTATTCTTTCCCCTTCTTTTTCTTTCTATTTCTTTTTTTCTTTCTGTTTTCTATCTTTTTCTTTTTTTCTTTCTTTTCCTTTTTTTTATTTTTAAAATTTGGTCTGAAATTTCGCCTTTCCCCCCCCTTTGCATGCTATAGCAAAATAATAAAATAATGCTATTGATAAGCGTAAAAGTCTAATGAAATCTGCAAAATAAAATTATTTGTAGAACATTGTAACCTCTTCAACGCACGCTTAAGTGGTGCTCTATGGGGATATTTTATAAAAATGACTAAAGTTATTTCTTAAGGTACCTACATACGACGCAATTTTATGCACAATATTTTTCACACAAATGGCATACATAACTGTACTTTATTAAATATTGGACTGTAGTAGGCAACGGTTGTCAATAACCAACAAAAAAATTTATAAAATTTTTACATATGATAGTCCATTGTTTTAAATATTTTTGTTGGTTATTGACAATCGTTGCCTTACTAGTTTAGTACAATTTCTTCGCCTTTCCAATTCCCATTGTGGATAGAGTCGAATATGTATTAATATTTTAGTTTGTGCACAAACGCTTTGTCATTAGACTCGTTTGCTACTTTGTAGTAAATCGTTTCTGTTTTTGCTAAATAATCTCGGCAATGGAATCTGACAAATTCCGAAACACTTGTCGATTAAGTCTTGCAAAAATGACCAACATAAATAAATTTGAAACAAAAAAAAATAATTTTCTTGAAAATTATGCTATGAGAATATCATGGTTTTAATTAGTAAAGAAAATAATGACCTCGATCCAGAATAAACATCCTCAAAATAGTTTATATTAATCTTATTTTTTAATATAGGAAATATAAAATCCCGAAAATTCCTAAAAACCCAGAAAAACCCGGGATCCCGAAAAAGTCCCGAAAATCCCTTGATCCCGAAATTTCAATTTTGAAAATCCCGAATCCCGGGATTTTTAAAAGTAAATCCCGTTTGGCATCCATAGTACCATTAGAAAAGGTGTGTTTGGTTATTTTAAAAATAATTGTATTATTTTATATTAAAAATTGAGATACAAATTTATGTTATTAAAATCTACACATTTAATGTCATTAAAACGGCTTTAAACGCACATTTTATACTGTACTGCACTATAAATATTTACGTAGAATATTTTCCAACATAATGTTTATTCTTTGTCATAATGTTCGCTATTTCTCATCATGCATACTGTGTTTGAAACTATTTAAAAAGCTTTTTGGACTTAAAGCTTCAAAGTGGCTGTAGGTAAAGTAAAAGCTCTTAAAGGCTGACAACAATAAAAACAAGTAAGAAAGGTATAGTCGATCAAGGGCGACCATATGATACCATACACTAGTGTTTTGATTTATTTTTTTATCAAAAGACCTATTTAACTGAAAATCGGTCGAAATTTTTATATGGGGGACTTAGTTCAAAAATGTTGCAATTATATTCCGATTTGATTAGGTTACTAAAGTACACGGTTAACACCTAAAAATAATTTTTTTATCAAAAATTTCCGCTTTTATAAATTTTGAGGGAATTATGTGAATATCGGGAGGATGGTTTGTATGGGGACTACCAGAAGGACTGACCCGATTCCTTTAAAATTTGGAACGATAAATTATGCATACAAACTTTGATTACCTGCTTTCAAAGCGATATATATTATAATACGGTTATTAGAGTCATTTAAGACAAATCTATAGGGGACCTGTATTGTGCTCAAACCGATAGATGGACAGACGGACATCGATAAATCGACTCAAAAAGTTGTCGAAGTTCATTTGGCAACTGTACAGTTTATTGGTCTAATGAATTAATAATTTCAATTACAATTCGGGTCTATTTTAGAAGTTTAGCCGAAACTGCTTTTAATGATTATTTGTTTTTTAATATTTTCAATTCTAAAGTCTTATAAGTAAATTTTCAATTCCGCTAACGGAATTCCAGATTCGCTTTTGAGTATTTGTTCTTTCCAGTTTCTTGAGCTTTCCAGTTTCCTGAGCTTTCCCTGTTTAAGCAGATTCCTTTTTATTTTATTACTTACAGGAAGTTAAACATTTAAATTTATACTTTGCTCTTTTCTATTCAGCTTATTTATCCTCATGTAGCTTATACAACATATTTAACCATGATTTTTAGTTTGTCATAAAATTGGCGCTTAAATAATGGCATTTAAGTTCACGCCAATGTTAATGTTAAAATTATAATCTATTCCTTTAGTGTTGTTCATGTAACCAACAAACACACCTTTTTCAAGGCATCTAAATATTTACTTCGTATGAGAATTAGGAGGGCACTCATTTTTTTAGAACTTAAATTCGAAATAGATAAACGTTAAATATAAATAACACTATGCAACAACCAAAATCGGAATGGGATGAAACAAAAGGCAGACAAAAGTTGATATATTCACACACAGGGAAAAAATCATTTGGAACTCAGTTAAAACTCCTCAAATTTAGTTTCAGAATATAAGTTTTAGTTATAACTATTTAAATTTAGTTACCATGATTTAAAAAACAAATTTTGTACCAAATATCTGAACAAATTACCAAAAAACAATCACATTTTCAAAAAATATTGGTTGCATCTATTAATTTGAAAAAAATATTACTTCAAAAACGTTCATAATAGCCCGAACTATTCATTAATATTTTGTTTTTTAATGCAATACATTTTTAATAACAAGCACAGAATATTAGTTCAGTATTATTAAAAATCAGTTACAGCAACTGATACTTGGAGTAAATTGTTTAAAATTTTTAAAAATTCAAAATACCTTTGAAATTTAAAATTTTAATGTAATACTATCTTCGAATTATGAGTTTTGGTACATACAATCATTTTTTAATTTTTATTAAAGTTACTGCAACTAATTGTATGTTGCTTCTAAAAAAACTCTTTTAAATTATTAAAACGTCATAAAAAAATAATATGTACTATAATTTTCTACAAAATATTTAAAAACAAATTTTATAAAGATACTAATTTAAAAAAATCAAATAAATATGAATCAAAAAGTACAATATACCATAAAATGTAAGTATGTTAAAATCTGCGCAAAAAATACTATTTTAAATAATGATTGAATTTTTTTTGCAGAAAACGCTCACCATCAAAAGTTCATTCGTGCGGATTTTCCTATTGATCTAAACAAAAGATGCATATCAACATTCCAAATAAGGTGGAAAATATAACTCTTTATTGAATATCTGTATTAAGACCAAATTTGAGAGGTTAGATGTTTGAATTAAAAATTGTGTTGATGTTTTCAAATTTTCTATAGAAAAATATCACTGAATATCAGAATTTTTCCATAGCGAAATGTCTGAGAATCTGAGGCTTTTTCTATAGGTAACATTCTAAGATTCTGAGACATTTTTCGAATTCTCAGATTCTACACCTTTTTTTATAAAAAAAAATTTCTTAGAATAAGAAAATTCTTCTGTAGAAAAACTTGCTCAGAATCTGATAATTTTTCTGTAGGAAAAATTTCTCAGAATCTGAGACTTTTTATGTAGAAAAAATGTCTCAGAGAGACATTTCCAAAGGAAAAATATTTTTAGATCTGAGATAGAAAAAATTTCTCCTAATTTGAAAATTTTTTCTGCAGGAGAAATGTCTCAGAATCTGAGATTTTTTTCTATAGGAAAATTGTATCAGAATCTGAGACTTTTTCCATAGGAAAAATGTCTGAAAATCTGGGACTTTTTCTGTAGGAAAAATGTCTTAGAATCATATACTTTTTCTATAGGAAAATTGTTTCAGAATCTGAGACTTTTTCCACATGAAAAGTGTCTCAAAATCTGAAACTATTTCTATACAAAAAAGGTCTCAGAATCTAAAAATTTTCTATCGAAAAAATGTCTCAGAATCTAAGACTTTTTCTATAGAAAAAAGGTCTTAAAATCTAAGACTTTTTCTATAGGAAAAATGTCTCAGAATCTGAGACTTTTTCTATTGGCAAAATGATTCAGAACCTGAAACTTTTTCTATAGGAAAAATATCTGAGTATTTGAGACATTTTCTATAGGAAAAATGTCTCAGAATCTGAGACTTTTTCTATAGGAAAAATGTTTCAGAATCTAAGACTTTTTCTATAGGAAAAATGTCTCAGAATCTGAGACTTTTTTGTAGGAAAAATATTTCAGAGTCTGAGACTTTTCAAAATTGTCTCAGAATCGGAGAGCTGTCTCCGAATATAATTGTAAGCCTTTTACTATAGGAAAAATGTTTCAGAATCTGAGACTTTTTCTATAGGAATAATGTTTCAGAATCTGAGGCTTTTTCTATAGGCAAAATGTCTCAGAATCTGAGACTTCTTCTATAGGAAAAAAGTCTCAGAATCTGAGACTTTTTCTTTAAGAAAAATATCTTAGAATCAAAGACTTTTTCTGTAGGAAAAATGTCTCAGAATCTGAGACTTTTTCTATAGGAAAAATGTCTCAGAATCTGAGACTTTTTTTGTAGGAAAAATATTCCAGAATCTGAGACTTTTTCTATAGAAAAAATGTCTCAGAATCTGATACTTTTTCTATAGGAAAAATGTCTCAGAATCTGATACTTTTTCTATAGGAAAAATGTCTCAGAATCTGATACTTTTTCTATAGGAAAAATGTCTCAGAATCTGATACTTTTTCTATAGGAAAAATGTCTCAGAATCTGAGTCTTTTTCTATAGGAAAAATGTCTCAGAATCTGAGACTTTTTCTATAGGAAAAATTTCTCAGAATCTGAGACTTTTTCTATAGGAAAAATGTCTCAGAATCTGAGACTTTTTCTATAGGAAAAATGTCTCAGAATCTAAGACTTTTTCTATAGGAAAAATGTCTCAGAATCTGAGACTTTTTCTATAGGAAAAATGTCTCAGAATATGAGAAATTTCCTATAGAAAAAATGTCTCAGAATCTGAGAATTTTTCTATAGAAAAAATATCTCAGAATCTGAGAATTTTTCTATAGAAAAAATGTCTCAGAATCTGAGAATTTTTCAATAGAAAAAATGTCTCAGAATCTGAGAATTTTTCTACAGAAAAAATGTCTCAGAATCTGAGAATTTTTCTATAGAAAAAATGTCTCAGAATCTGAGAATTTTTCTATAGAAAAAATGTCTCAGAATCTGAGAATTTTTCTATAGAAAAAATGTGTCAGAATCTGAGAATTTTTCTATAGAAAAAAAGTCTCAGAATCTGAGAATTTTTCTATTGAAAAAATGTCTCAGAATCTGAGAATTTTTCTATTAAAAAAATGTCTCAGAATCTGAGAATTTTTCTATAGAAAAAAATGTCTCAGAATCTGAGAATTTTTCTATTGAAAAAATGTCTCAGAATCTGAGAATTTTTCTATTGAAAAAATGTCTCAGAATCTGAGAATTTTTCTATAGAAAAAATGTCTCAGAATCTGAGAATTTTTCTATAGAAAAAATGTCTCAAAATCTGAGAATTTTTCTATAGAAAAAATGTCTCAGAATATGAGAATTTTTCTATAGAA
The DNA here is from genome assembly GCA_963921195.1 of Pegoplata infirma. Classification (NCBI taxonomy): domain Eukaryota; kingdom Metazoa; phylum Arthropoda; class Insecta; order Diptera; family Anthomyiidae; genus Pegoplata; species Pegoplata infirma. Next base: position 97,360,691 of record OY992536.1, read on the forward strand.
AAAACGTTTCAGAATCTGAGAATTTTTCTATAGAAATATATCTCAGAGTCTGAGAATTTTTCTGTAGAAAAAATGCTTCAGAATAGAGAATTTTTTTTATAGAAAAAATGTCGCAGAGCCTAAAAGTTTTCCTATAGAAAAAATGTCTCAGAATCTGAGATATTTTTCTATAAAAAAATGAATCTGAGAATTTTTCTAAAGAAAAAATGCCTCAGAATCTAAGAATTTTTCTACAAAAAAAGTCTCAGAATCTGTGACTTTTTCTATAGAAAAGTCTTATCTGAATCTAAGATTTCTTTAATAGAAAAAATTTCCCAGAATCTAAGAATTTTCTATAGAATAGTTTCTCAAATTCTGAGACTTCTTCCATATAATTTAAGACTTTTTTAATAGAAACTCTATAGACTTTTTCTATAGAAATAATTTCTCAGAATCCAAGACTTTTTCTAAAGAAAATTTGTCTTAGAATCTGAAACCTGATAATTTCTATTGAACAAATGTATCAGAATCTGAGACTTTTCCATAGAAAAAATGGCTTGGAATCTAAGACTTTTTCTTTAGAAAAAATTTCTTAGAATCTGAGACATTTTCTATAGAAAAAATGTGTAAGAATCTGAGATTTTTTTATAGAAAAATGTCTTAGATTCTAAAACTTTTTCTTTAAAAAAAAGCTTCAGACTCTTAAAACTGTTCTTAAGAAAAAATCTCTCAGACCTTTTTTTATAGAAAAAATCTTTCAGACTTTTTCTATAAAAAAATGTCTTAGACTCTGGAATTTTCTCTTTAGAAATCATCTCTCAAAATCTGAGACTTTTTCTAAAGAAAAAATATATCGGAATCTGAAACTTATTCTACAGAAAAACTGTATCATAATTTGAGACTTTGTTTTAGATAAACATTTCTCAGAATATGAGAGTTTGCTTTAAAAAAAATTTCTCAGACTTTGAAAATTTCGCTTAAGGAAAAAATGTCTAAGAATCTAAGTTCTTGAAAAAGTCTCAGATTCTGAGACATTTTTTCTATAGAAGAAGTCTCAGATTCTAAGATATTTTTTACTATAGAAAAATTCTCACATTCTGATACATTTTTTTATAGAAAAATTCTCTGAATCTCAAGCATTTTTTCTGTAAAAAATTCTCAGAGTCTAAGACATTTTTTCTATCGAAAAATTTTTAAATTCTAAGACATTTCTTTAGAAACATTCTTAGATACTGAAATATTTTTTCTGTAGAAGAAATCTCAGATTCTGCGACATTTTTTCTATAGAAAATATCTCATAAATGTCTCTCCATACAAAAAGTATAAGATTCTAGGAAATTTTTTCTATAAAAAAGTCCCAGATTCTGATACATATTTTCTATAGAAAGTCTCAAAAGCTGAACATTTTTCTAAAATTCTGAGATTTTTTTAACTGTTCTTAAAAATTGTTGTAGTATTTAAATATCAACTTATGTATGTATATATTCTTTTAAAATTAACTTATTTAATAAATATATTACAAAAAAGCACTATTTTTGTCTTTTTATTTTACGGTTAAAGGAGCCCATTAATAAAATATTTTAGTTGTGGTGCTATAATATCAGTCATAACAACCATTTTTGTCTTATAATTTTTCGTTGCTTCAACAGATATATTCAGTTGCTCGTAATGAAATTCGATAAATATGCCATTCGATTGAAATGAAATTATTAGTAATCACAACTGATAAAAGTGATAGTTGGCTGGACTACAATAATTTGGTTGGTTCTAAATTTGGTTGACACAACGAAACCGTTTTCTGTGTGCAATAACAAACCCCTAAAGGTGTTTTTCTAGATCAGCGCTAGATTATTTTTACACGCATTTGAAGTTGGTAAACATTTTAATTATAATAGTAATTGCTTGAAAACTGTATGGGTGGCGTATAATCAATTTTGTAATTCCCATTAAATATTAATCATACGCAACGATGCACAGTGGTTTCTTATTAATGATTTGACTATTGAGTAAGTAGGTACTGGACCGATTGCAGCAAAATTCATGCCGGTTATAGCTAACGTAATTTCGAGCTTAAGTTTGGACGCTGGACCCCTCATGCCCGATAAGGGCACCACCAGGTACCAATTAAGTAGGACATGTTTAGTATTAAAAAAAAATCTCAACTTTCATTTGCTTTTGGTTTCTTCAATTCCGATTCGGAAAGTTCGATTTTGTGTCACTGTGTAATTAATGCACTTAAGTGAAAGATCATTTAAAGATCTATTTCATAAGTATCACCCTAGTGATCATGAGTGAATATGGTCTACAATGATATGAGCAGTTGGTATAATTTAGCTTTTTAAATGTTGGTAATTTAAAACAAAAGGGTTATACTATTTACCCTTGACTATATAAATTACTCTAGGAAAGATTAATGGTTTTAAACTTCAAGAAAATATTTATTCATTTTAATGTACAGAGCGAGTAAGTTTTTTAGTGAAAATATATTAAGGATTTTTGAAAAAAAAATTTGCAAATACTTGACTAATTATGGTTAAGAGGTTGACGTAATGTCCACAAGAACAGTTCCTTATCCAAAGTGCACTCTACTCATATTGTCCCTGGCCCGGGGTAGGTACATGTACATTTCTACAAAGTCGATGAGCTACTTTACAGGTTCCTATGGACTTGCAATGTGCGGTATAGTTTCCCTAAGGAGACCAATTGAAGGTGTGTAAGAATATGGACGTGAGGAACAACTCAGCAGATCTGACAGATCGCACATGTGCGCTATTCTGACGGGAAGATACTTCGACAGTGGTTGCAGCAATAGCCGGACACTGTCGTGTAAGAATATATGCTAAACTGCTAAAAGTATTGCAAATGACTTCTGTCGGCGCTGTATGACTGATGAAGAGTTCAAATAGTCGGGCACTTTATCTGTATTTTGGACGGGCACTTTTTCATTGGGATCTATGCAACTTATTTATCCCTCTGATTTGTCGTAAAGAATCGGTGTAACATATGTTACGTACTATAAGTTCATAAATTGGAAATTCCACACAAATACTACAGAGGTAGTCAGCGTGTGGAGGAGTAACACTTCCTGTAAAACTGCAATCTTCCCAAATATATTGAGGCTAAGATAATGAGTTAAGAGCGGAATATCAACCTTTTATGGAGTAGAAAAGAATGCCTTTGCGTTTTTTTCTTGTGTTTTTTGTTATTTTTGTTATTTTTGTTGTATTTTATTACATTTGTTATAGTTTTAAAGTACTCCAAATAAAAGTACTCCGCAATATTTTTTGCCGGGATACTATCTGCCAGCCAAGCAGCATTGAAAACCTTATTAGCCTATGATGTAACTTCGAAACTTGTCATCGATTGTATTAATTTCCTGAACGAACTGGGCCGTAACAATGACCACGTCCTCTGTTCTTTGCCGGGCCATGAAGGGCACTAGGCCAACGAACGGGCATACTGCCTGACTAATCGTGGTACATGACGCCCCTTCATCAGTCCGAAACCCCTCTGTGGATTGTCCATTAGGCATATCAGGGAAAGATTACGATCATAAAGGGAATCTGAATTTGCACACCGAACGGATGCTTATCAATGATAATTGGGTATCTAACTTATTTTACTAATTGTAGCATTGACGAAATATTGTTTGTTAGACTCTCTTCTATCGCTATTTCTTGAGCAGGAGTTTTTGTTCGTAGAGAGAAGGTTGGTTTATAAGTCAAACTAGCCGTGTGTAACAAGAACACCCCATAGAATTCTTCTCAGGTACTTTTACAAACCACGGTCACATAACCTTTTTTCCTTGACATCAACATAATTTACTGCATTAATTAATAGAGTCATCCCCGGAGAGTTGGTTCAAGGTTAAAAAAACAAGCAGGACCGATCCTTCTCGTCGCTAAGAGTATATGTGATATTTTATTTCTTAACTGCACCACCGCTAACATAGGTTTTTTGATTGATCAACGTCAGTAGACCAATTCTAGAAACATTTTTCGTTCCAAATAATAGTTCCAGAATGCATCATATTATCGTGCAACCGATTCTACTTAACGTTCCAGGATCAATGATTTTTGTTTAAAATTGTCCCGAAAGCAATCGTTTTTTAGAGCAAGTATTTTTATACCCTCTACTTTAGTGATAGAGGGAATATATAAGTTTGTCATTCCGTTTGCAACACCTCGAAATATTGGTCTAGGACCCCATATATATACTATTCATGATCCTCGATCGATTTTAAAACGATCTAGCGATGTCCGTCCGTCGGCCTGTTGAAAACACGCTAACTTTTGAAATACTTTACGGAGGCTCCTGAAGTTTGGCATATGTGATGGGCATTTACCTAATCAAATTGGTATTGCAATCCAGCGATATCGGTCTAGTGGTTGAAAAGTTATGAGCAAAATACTTAATTTTGGCCATGGTTTTTCGTGAAATTACGAGATATGCAACACGATAACTTTAGAAAGGCAATTCTGAGGATGCTGAAGCTTAGCATATATATTTACATGCGCGGGTACAAGGGGGGAAAGGGAAAATTCCCCCCCCCCCCCCCAGACTAAATTTAAAAAGAAAAAAAGGAAAAGAAAGAAAAACGAAAGAAAAAAAAGAAAAAGGAAAGATAAAGAAAGAAAAGAATAAAGATTTATTTAAAAATTTTCTAAAGGAAAAAATTTAGAAATCCGAAAATTTTTCATAGAAAAAAATCTGAAGGAAAATTCTAAAAAATTTCATAGGGAAAATCTGAAAATTTTTCAAGGAAAGTTGTGACTAAATCAGAAAATATCTGTCATTTAGAAGTTCTTATTATGAAGAGAATTTTTTTTTGGGAAAAATCGTTGTGAACGTGACAATCGTTGGTATAACAAAAATGAATTGCACTTTTCGTATAGGAAAAATTTATCAAATTCTGAGAATTTTTCTATCAAAAAATGCCATAGAATCACTTTTTCAATAGGAAAAATGTCTTAGAATCTGAGACTTTTTTCGATAGGAAAAATATCTCAGAATAACGAACTTTTTCTATAGAAAAAATATCTCAGAATTTTAGAATTGTTCTATAGGAAAACTGTTGCATAATCTCAGGCTTTTTCTATGGGAAATGTTTCAGAATCTGAGACTTTTTTAATAGAAAAAATATCTTGGAATGTGCGACTTTTTTATAGGAAAAATATTTCTGAATCTGAGATTTTTTCTATAGGAAAAATATCTCAGAATATAAGACTTTTTTTATAGGAAAAATGTCTCAGAACATGAAACTTTTTCTATGGGAAAAATGTTGGGGAATCTGAGACTTTTTCTATAGGAAAATGTTGGGGAATCGGAGACTTTTTCTATAGGAAAAATGTTGCGGAATCTGAGACTTTTCCTATAGGGAAAATGTCCCAGAGTCTGAGACCTTTTCAATAGAGAAAATTTTTAAGAATCTCAGACCTTTTGTATGGGAAAAATGTTGCGGAATCTGAGACTTTTTCTATAGGAAAAATGTATCAGAATCTAAGATTTTTCTATAGGAAAATTGTTCCAAAATATGTAATTTTTTCTGTAGAAAAAAGAATTTGAGAAATGTTTACGGGAAAAAGGTCGAAGAATCTGAGACTTTTTCGATAGGAAAAAGGCCACCTTTTATAGGAAAAAGGTCTTAGTTCCTCTAAATTTCAAACTTACCCAGGCAGAAACTGCCAACCGTTCCAAAAAAAAAGTCTCGGCAAAGCACTTTATTTTTTGTGTAAAAGGTGGTATGAATTCGAAAAAGTGCTTTGCAAGCGCTTTGCCAATGTTTTTCTATTTAAATCTGTTCAAAGTATAAATTTTTTATTAAAATTTATTAATTTTCGTAACAATTGGAATATTTTTTATTTCCCCGCAGGATAAGTGGCCGGTCCTTGATAGTTCTCGTGATATGTCACTTAAACACAATGACCTACATATTACAAACTTGACACCTTTTATATAAAAACACCTGTTTCTTTCGTGAGGAAGTGTCTTAAACTCCGGATACATCACATGTGAAATGTCACTGGGCCTATCCCTTTGGACCACTACCCGATTCGGTTCAATACACCACTTTTTTTCGGGACTTTTCCAAAAATTTTCCTAAAAGCATTTTAAAAAAATTTTTTATTCCAAATCGCAAAGAAAACTGCAAACAACTTTTTTCCGGGACTTAGTTTTCTATTTCAAAGTTTGTTAAAAAAAATTTTATCCTAATAAATTAGTCAATAAATTTTTTATCCTAATTTAATAAATTTCTTTATTCAAATAAACACCAAAAAAAATTGTGTCTTATGGACTTATACAATTTTGATACGTCCCATTTTTTGTTCTAAAAGTGCTATAATAGTACCATATTTTTTGTTTTTAAAGCGCTTTCAAAGCGCTTTAAAATAGCAACGGCATACCGTTTACCGTGGTTATCATTTTGGTCGCTGGGGGAGTACTAAACTGTGATGCTTTCCCAGCACACAAGCGACCATAAAAGGTACTTTGCCAGCGCTTTCCCGTTCGTATTTTTCTGCCTGGGTATTTAATATAAAAAAGTCTCGGAATCTGAGAGTCTGAAACTTTTCTATAGAAACCTCATCATTAAGATTTTTAGGAAAAAGGTCTTTGAATCTGAAACTTTTTTTAGGAAAAAGTGCCAGAATCTTAGACTTTTTCTAAGAAAAATTTCTTTGAATCTGAGAGTTTTCTAACTGAAGTTTTTTATTTATTTCGGTTTTAATTTTCGGTTATTTCTGAGAAATAATTATTTTTGTTGTACAATGAGAAAATCTTAAAAAATTAATTGACAACACAGGCCAAGTGGAGATGTCGACAGCTTTCGAAAGAAGCCACCCTTCCTTCGTCAGCACTCATCGACTGTCACTGTAGGTGTGTAAGATTAAAATCAGCTATTTATATGAAAAATATCTCAGAATCTGATACTTTTACTATAAGCAAAATGTCTCAGAATCGGAGACTTTTTCTATATGAAAAATGTCTCGGAGTCTGAGACTTTTTCTATAGGAAAAATGCCTCCGAATCGCAGACATTTCCACAGGACAAATGTCTCAGAGTCTGAGACTTTTGCTATAGGAAAAATTTCTCAGAGTCTGAGACCTTTTCTATAGGAAAAATTTCTCAGAATCTAAGACTTTTTCTATAGGAAAAATTTCTCAGAATCTGAGACTTTTTCTATAGGAAAATTTTCTTAGAATCTGAGAAGTAGTCTGAGATTCCGAGAACTTTTTCCTCAAGGAAAAATATTTCAGAATCTAAGACTTGTCTCTGAGACTTTTTCTATAGGAAAAATGTCTCGGAATCTTAGACTTTTTCTGTACGAAAAAAGCCTTAAAATCTGTGACTTTTTCTATAAGAGAAATGCCTCAGAATTTGAGTCTTTTTCTATTGAATTTTTTTTTTTCAGAATCTAAAACTTTTTCTATGCGAAACAAATCTAGGAATCTGAGAACTTTTTTATAGGAAAGATATCTCAAAAATTCTTTACTGTAGAGTGTGAGAATTTTTCTTCGGTAAAATGTTTGAGAATCTGAGACTTTTTCTGTGGGAAAAAGTTCTTAGAATCCAAAAATTTTTCTATAGGAAAAAAGTCTCAGATTCCGAGATATTTTGCATATAGAAAAAACATTTCTTTACAAAAAATTATTCTGATATTTTCTATTTAGGAAGAACTTCTTCTATTTAAAAATTCTCTGATCTAGACTTTTATAACAATTAAAAAAAAAATTGATCTAAAGGGAAATATGATCATGAAAAACAAATCTCTTTTAAGGAGGGCTCTGATTTTTAAATTTAAAAATCGGATGCAGTGATTTTTAAAAAAAAGGATCCCTTTTCTTGCTTATCCGACCAACAAAGGTGAATTGATGATTTTTGTTTTATTCGAAGTAAAAAAAAACATACCCCCCCCCCCCAAACTCAAAAGCTGTTTGTCGTATTAAATTTCTGCCAAATCGGTTCAGTGGTTCAAAAGTTATTAGCAAAACTTGAATTTCAGATTAGTTTCACCTTAAATTCAAATGTTGAAAATACGTTAACCCTGCTTTAAAAACATTGGTAAGTCAAAAAAATATTTTACAACGTATTTTTGTCACTCAAAAATATTTTTACACTAAAAAAAAATGCACTCGAAAAAATTGTACTCTCGAAAAAAAATTTACACTAAAAAAAAGAACTTTTTTTACACAAAATAAAATATTCAAAAATGTTATTTTTTCACGTTAGAAAATTTACTATCACTTGAAAAGGGCATTGTGGAGGGTATTCATAGATTCGGCCAAGTCGAATTTAACTTTCTACTTGTTTTTTTTTTAATTATTTTTCATTAGAAATTTTGCTGTTGTTACCGTAGAATATATTCAAGAATCTATTGTAATAGGAATCTGTTCCGAAAAATTTTTTCTAGGATAGGGGCTGCCTCCTTAACCGAAGAATCAATAAAAGAATCAATAGTGGTTCAATATGTTTCTTGTCACGAGGTCTCACATCCGTTTTGTCATACTATTTGATGTCACTGTTATGATCTCACCTTGGTTTCCTTGTTAAAAAATTTCTAGAAAAAATCACTCATGTTGCAGATTACCTTGTTCAACGATTTGTTGTTGTACATTTTAAATCCTTTTTTTTGAGTCTCTATACATACATATATTATTGTTTGTTGTTATGTTCATTTAAATAAACAAACAATGTTATTCAAATAAATGTGAATTTATACCATCCATTTCATAGCAATTTATGTTATGAATTATTCAAAATCAATACATTTTGTAAAATGTTCTGTGTTTTTTTTTTTGTTTGCTGTTTGTTGTTCCTCCACCACCACTGACCACATCATAAGTACGATTGGTCAACTTGTACCAGAACCTATTTGTCCAAATCAGGCTTACGGCTAAATAGACAACAAATTTTTTTGCTAGTTTTTTTATTTTGCGCACAGCAGGTATTAAATGTTATCCTGACTTTAGTACGAGTTCCTTACAAATATAAAACATGAAAGATGAGTTAGTTGTGTTCAATAAATTTTAGAAAAATAAAAACTGGTTGAAAGCTGCCAATATTCATTCATATTCTTTTAACTACAATCGTACAATTTTATACTGTTTTTAATAGTAAAAAAAATCAAGTGGAATCAGTCAGTTAAGCTCTTAGATGGTTTTGCCATGACTCTTAATTTTTATTTCAAAATTTTCTTTGATATATTTTTTTGAGATAGACACTTTTGAAACTTCTTGGAACTCAATAGCACCAAAATATTTTTCGTAAGGTACAGAAAATTGGGTACATTAGAATTTGTTAAAGAACTTTTTCACTCTCAAAAAAAATACATTGCCATGTTCAAAATATTACACTATGGTGACCTTACTTGATACAGAAGGGGCTTTTAATTTTGTGATCCCAGAATCGATAATTGTGGCATTGTCTGGTTTTGGAATGAGATTGGGATCGTTACAATGGTGGAAATTCTATTTTCCAATAGATGTATAACGTCTGTAGTAGGAGAGTCTATCATATCTGGATTTGGCAATATGAGCACATCAAAAGAAGGTGTTCTTTCGTCATTTCTTTGGAATGTGGCACTGAACCTTCATTGCTGCTCTCTCTAGAACCACGTGTCACAGTGAGACAACGCCGGCATTAAATACAAGGAGTCATTGTAGAGCTCTGAAATTTTGCACAGGTTACTTTTGAGACAATTCCAGTTTTTTGAAAAAAAAAATATGAAAATACGCCCACTTTTACGCCCACCTCCCATACAATCGAAATTTGTAAAATGCTGTATTTTCCGTAATACTTAAGGTATAACTTTCAATTTTGGTATACTTGAAAGTTATATTGTTACAAACATTATCGGAAAAAATTTTGAACTTTGGCCCACTTTTACCCCCACCACCCATACAACCCCAACATAAAAAGTGCCATATTTTCCAAAATATTTTAGGTACAACCTTCAAATTTGATATTACTGTAATTTATATCATTTCAAATGTTTCATGCAAAAACAACAATAACACGCCCACTATTACGCCCACCTCCCATGGAAATGCAATAAAAAAGAACAATTTTTTTTTTCACTCTATCAATAATTTTTTAATATCATCATGGTATTCTAATTTTTTCAATATGTTAGAGAAATGCTAATCTCTTATCAAAAGAGAGCATTACAAGAACACTCATTATCACTTAACCCAATAAATAATGCAACAACTAAATTTAATATATAACAATTAAACTAACCACATTAGAAAGTGATCATAACACAACTTAGATAAGAACAACAGCTTGCACTATCAATTTAAATTAAAAATTATGCAACTATCTAACCCAAAGTCAATGACCTTCAAAAAAATTATCAATCAAATGAATAATGTAAATAAAATAATAATAAACAATAAGGGAATATGTGTAAACAATTAAAAAAAATAACATGCTATTGCATGCTAACATACGTATAGCGACAGAATGTGCGCGTTGCATATTTTTTGTATTTTTTTGTATGTTTAAAGTATTTTTGCAAACTTTTGCTATAGTTCCTTTACTTTAAATGAAAGCTGAGACTTCAATCTTTCATTTGATATAAGTCTTCACCTAGGGCGAGGGGCTGCTCTATATTTCCTAGTCCATTGAAAATGCAAAATGTTCAATTTTTACGCCACAATTCTGTTGTTAAGAAATTTTTTTTGTGTTTTTTTTTAAATTTATTTTTTCATCTACTCATTCTACAACAACTAAATTAATTAAAAAAATACTTTAAAGTTATTTTTATTACGTATTTTTTATTTAATAAGCTTTTGAATGTTACATATTGAACTAACATATTTCAAGCGCTTTGGCATACCTCAACTTTGGCTTGCTCTAGACCAAAAAGTAATGAAGTTATGAGGCTGAAATTTCAGGGAATTGTTACTCATATATCTGTTAATATACTGTGAAAATATTATCCAAATTGGACGACACGCCAAAACCCATTTTTTGCCGCGGTTACTATAGGGCTGTCTCACTGTGCGTGGTTGTGGTTGTTGTTGTAACGTCCACTGGAGGTTCACATGCAGATACAAAGAAATGTTAGTAGTAAATTTTTATAATATTATTATAAAAAATATATTTTGGGATGGGGATGGGAAGGGGATTGGGATAGGAGACATAAAGCAGGTTACCCTTCCAGTTCGAGGAAGCGAGCTGCCTCGACTGGATTGGTCCATAATGACCTAGGTGTGAGTGTCGTGGGCCGAACCGGGCACTCGAAGAGGTGTATGGTGTTGTGAGGTGTAGCGCTGCAAAGAGGGCAGGCATCAGAGATGTCAGGGTTAACTCTGGCCAGGTAACTATTTAACCCCCTAGAGTAACCTGACCTGAGTTGGGACAATGTCGTGCGGACCTTACGTGGCAGGCTCTTTTCGGATTCGGAAAGGGGAGGGGGCCTGCCACCTTACACAACATTGTCTCGCATCCTCCCAATGGATTCCGAGACGATCTCCGTGTGTAGGCGAGCCTGCGCCTCTTTTAAGTCGCCACACTGCACAAGACCGATGAGGTGACCCACGGCCGATTTCTCGGACCGTAGGTCAGACCTCACCTGTCTCACCTCCGGTGCCGACGTACCAACGACACTTGCATGGTTGTGGTGCTCGGTCATATGACATCCAAGGACAAATTGACGAGTGAGAAGGGAGCAATGGCTCCGAACGGGCAGAATTTTGGTCTCCTCATGTAGGTGGTCTTCAGATGCCATGGAATGACACCCTGTTACCACCCTGAGGGCCATATTCTGCACCGTTTGGAGCTTTCTCCATTGTGTGTCGCTAACGGACGGCGACCATACCGGGGAGGCATAGTCGATAAGGGGACGACCTATGGCTTTATACGTAGTCAAGATCGTCTCCTTATCTTTACCCCAGGTGCTGCCCGTCAGCGCTTTCAAAATGGAGTTCCTCCCCTTCACTCGCCTGGTCACCTCTTCAGAATGCCTCGCGAACATAAAGAGGCTATCGAAGTGAACCCCAAGAATTTTGGGGTTTTTCACCGTGGGAACTCTGTCCACTAATGTGGACATTGAGTTCCCTGTTAACCTCTTTAGTCCACGTGGTGAAGAGCGTGGCCGTCGATTTGGGTGTCGAGAGCTGGAGGTTCCTATCTGCCAAAAATTTCGTCAGGGTTGGCAGATAGCTGTTAAGCTGTTCCTCCAGGGCTTCGATATCCCTGCCTGTGCACAAAATTGTGCAGTCATCGGCGTAGGATATCAATTTCAGTCCTGGAGGTGGGGTCGGGATTTTGGAGATATACGTGTTGAACAAGATGGGTGAAAGGACACCCCCTTGTGGAACACCCTGCTTATTTCTCCGCAGTCCCGACCTGGAACCTCTAAACTCTACATATGACTGCCTCCCAGCCATGTAATTCGCCAACCATCGTTTGTGGATATTAGAGAGCGTAGAGTCATACAGGTCTTGCAGAAGCTGCGTGTGGCAGACCGTGTCGAAGGCCTTAGACAGATCGAGAGCGACCACAATGGTCCTCTCGTGTGGGCGTTTGCTGTTAAGGCCTCCGGCTATGGCTGTCGTGATTTCGCACAACGCAGTTGTTGTACTGTGACCAGAACGAAAGCCATGTTGGTGGTCCGCCATGGGGAGATTTTCCCTAAGAGTAGGGAGAAGGACAGATTCCAGGACCTTAACCACTGGTGACAGTAGTGTTATCGGTCTGTAGGAGCTCCCCAAATTATTGGGCTTCCCAGGTTTGAGAAGGGGAATAATCTTCCCGAGCTTCCACATGTCTGGAATCTCCAAGGAGTTAACACACAGGCCAAACGTTTCTGCCATGTATGTCAACCCTTTCTCCCCCACGTGTTTAAGCATGATCATAGCGAGACCAACTGGACCTATTGCCGTGGAGGCTTTCGCTTCTTTGATAGCTTTAGAGACATCCTCCGGAGTGATCTCTACATCTTCTGTGTGAGGTAGAGATCTGATCCTCCTTCGGATGACTCTCTGGTCCTTGTTGGGTCTGGCTGGATGCTCTACAAACTGTCGGTTTAAGGCAGCACAGCACTTTTGGGAGTCAAGCGGCGTGCCACTCTCAAAAGTGAGAGTGGGTCTTCCGCTTCTACGGGGATTCGAGAGGTTCTTTATCGTCGACCAAAGACGCTTAGAACCTTTATCCGAATCCTCAAGGTGCCGTAACCACAGGTCTTTGCAGTGAGCAGAGACTAGAGCCTCAATCTCGGCGCTCAGTTGCCTTAAACGAGGGTCCGCTGCATTTTCCCTCCGGATGGCATCTCGCCTATCTGCTAGGCGACATGCCTCCGGTGGAAAATTTGGGCGCATTTTCGATATGCGTCCAGCCGGGATGCAGCGGTTTTTCGCATCGACCAAGATCTTTCGTATATTACGTTCTCCCTCTGATGACGTTGAGGGAGGAGTCAGATGACCGAATTGTGCTTCCGTCATCTCCTCAAATCTGGCCCAATCCGATTTCCGAAAGTTTACAAAAGTCCGTTCTTCAGCAGATATGAAGTCTGGGCTTTTTGCAATCTTGACGGTAATTGGGATGTGGTCAGAGTTGAGAGCGATGTCGGCATGCCAGGTGGTGAAGGCCACAAGGTCAGGGCTGACTATCGAAAAATCTGGTGAGCTGCGACAGTTTGCGGTGATGCGAGTAGGGTGTCTCTCGTTGACAACACAGTAATTTGTGTTGTCAATTTCATCAGCAAAGAGATTACCCCTCGCATCATTTTCCAGCTCAGAATGCCAGCTATCATGGTGAGCGTTTAGGTCACCGAGTATGACCCTACTATCGCCTTCCATTAAAAATTCAATGGAAGGACGATATCCCGAACGGCAGGCCGCTGTTGGAGGGATGTAGACGTTCACAATCTCAATCTCATCCTCTCCTGATCGAACGGCTATCCCCTGGAGTTCCAGGTGATCGTCGTTCGATGTGATGGACAGCGGTCGGAAGTTAACAGAGTCATGAACAAGAAAAGCAAGGCCTCCGCCCTTATCCCTTTCGCGGTCCTGCCTTATGATACTATAGCTGGACGAGCAGGAGATTGGGTTCCTGCTCGTCAGCTTAGTTTCTTGGAGGGCTGCGATCAGGATGCGTCTCTTGTCCAAGAAATCCGTAACTTCCTTGATCTTCCTGCTCAGCCCGTTGCAATTCCACTGTAATATCTTGAAATCAAGACCTGGTGAAGGTTCCAACGGGCTGGCCCTAATGGTTGGTTCTTCGTTGGTAGAGTCGGTCGAGTGTGGTCCTGCTTGGACACCAGGTGTGGAAGGCCGATTTGGTGCCTCACCCACAGGTGTGCTACGTGTGTCGGCAGCTTGACGCCTTCTGCAGCAGGGACCGATGAAGTCCGGTCTATATAGATCGGCATTCCTCAGTCCCGAACAGCGAAGGTGTGCACTGTCACCACACACAGCACATCTGATGGGTTTGCCCTTACCAGTGAAAGACCTTCCACACCTGTTACACCTGTTGGTCATTGGACCAGGGTTCTGCTCTATGTCACCGGCTAGGAGAGTTGTTAGTCTGAACAGGCATGCCGGTGTTGTCTGTTCAGTGGGGAAAAATGGGGGGGGGATATGGGATTTGTGAGTTCCTTGTACCTACATGCTGGACTCCAGTGTCCGAGGTTTTGCAGTCCTTGGGCGGGGTTGTAGTTCCCGCGTCGATCCCGGGGCGTAGACCCAACTGCTGTGAGGACCGTGGTTGTGGTTGACGAATATGCTGACGATGTCGCGATAGCGGTTAAGAGAAAGCACCTGCCAACATTAAGGGATATTATTCAGGGTTGTCTGAAAGAGCTATCTAAATGGGCAAGAGACTGTGGTATGGAAGCGAATCCAAGTTAAACAGAACTTTTTTTTTTTTTGACTTAACCAACACTCAGGGGATGCCCCCTATAAATGCAGTGCATTGTGTTGGTAATTAGGAAAATAGGTAATGGGAAGGAGGAAAGGGGGAGTAGTGTTTGTGGATATTTGATTTGAACTTTTCTAGATTGTAGTTAACAGGGAAGATGTCTGCAGGAAGTATATTCCACATACGGATTGTTCGACTTATAAATGAATTTTCTCTGTAATGCGTTATGCGGTACACTGGGCAATCGACAACAAATGCATGAGCCCTACTAGACAAGCGAGTACTCCGAACAAAAACTCGTGCTCGCGGAATCAATTCGCCAATCAATAGAGTTGGATACCCTACTGTCATTGATTAACTTCGACGCCCTCCTTTGAACACGGTCCAGAAACTTCACAATGGACTCTGAAGCCCCTGCCCATATATGGGAGTTGTATTCCATCTTCGACCGGATATAGGTGGTATAAATATTAAGGAGATCGGGAGGAGTGAAGTAATTCTTGCACCGTTTTAAGTAACCGAGACACTTGAATGCTTCTTTCGACACTTGAAAAACCTGTTTATTCCAACGTACCTCACCCTGAATTTTCATGCCCAGAACATCAAGAGTTTCCGATTCCTCAATACCAATACCACCCATAGATACAGACGACAATGTTGGTTCCACAACTCATCTGTGGGTCAACAAACAAAATTGGGTCTTGCGTGCATTAAATTCGACCTTATTCGCCAGACCCCACTCAGAAATTGTCAAAAGGTCCTGATTGAGTGTGTTATTCATATTCTGTCTCCCGAGCCCAACCTCTACAAGGCTTGGCCTATGATCGAAGGAAAATGAATGGCAAATGTTGCTGTCGTCTGCAAAAGAATAGATAGGGTTAAAAGTTTGACTAAGTAGGTCATTAATAAAGATAAGAAAAAGAGTAGGAGAAAGAACAGAACATTTCCGACTTCGGTCTCTGATAAAACTCGATATAAATCGAGAGAAATCATTGCCTACACCAAAAGCAATGAGTTTAGTTACAAGTGCGTCGTGCCACACTCGATCGAACGCTTTGGAAATATCTAAACCAACCACCTTACTTTCTCCAAATTGGGTGGAACGGGTGAGAAAAGCATTTCTTTATATTCCCGTAAAAGGGCTATTCATTGGAAAACGATGAGGCTTAGCCCTAAAGTCGTTCATTGGATTACTACAGTAGTGGTGCGTCCGATTCTGCTGTATGGAATCATTGTCTGGTGGCCTGCTTTAGAGAAAAAATGAAACTGTCTTAATAACGAAGGAACAGAGAATGGCGTCGATGTGCATCACTTCTGCTTTTCGAAATCCTCCTTCACTGGTACCATTAGACACATTGGTTAGGCAGTATGCGGCTACGTCGGCAATTCGACTAAATATCACACAGCAATGGATTGTGGCCATAGCGCGATCTTGAAGAAGATAACTGTACCACAAAATATGGACTGCGCTCCCTCAATGAGCCTTTTTGAGCGTTATTTTACCACTATAATCCAGAGAGTCTTTAATGAGGGCCATTCCGGGTTGTGAAGCCTCCATAAATGTTTTCACAGATGGATGGAAGCCGCACGAACAAGTGGTTTGGAGTTTATTCGGAAGATCGTGGGTTGACTCTGGCTCGAAGATTGTTAGATTATTGCAGTGTTACCAGGCAGATATGCTGGCAATAAGCGAAGTGGCCGACTGGTTCAGTTGCAATGTCTTGTCTACAACCGCAATTAACATCTATTCTGTCAATCAAGCCGCATGTCTTGAAAAGAGATGTCCAAGCAGTTTGACATATGTATGACTCATACCAGTTCACAGAGACATTTTAGTGAATTGGAAATTCGATGAGCTTGCAAGATTGGAAACTACCTTACAGGTTCCAACATAATATAAATGTGCTAGTATGTCTCTAAAAACTTGCAAGCTGAATCTTCTACTTTGTTTTACGACGGAAACTAATCAGAGATAGGCACATGGATGAACGAGTGAGACTATACGACAGATTTTGCCTTCTCTTAAAAGAAGCGAGCAAGTGAGCTGATTACGCTTTCAAGAGGAGAAATTTCGACGGTGGTTGCTGTAATTACCGGAAAAGACGCAGAGCGGGTAAATGTGCCGTCCAATGACTTTTGCTCTAGATGCATGGATGACGAGGAGTTTGAAACTGTCGAACAATTGATTTGCAATTTTTCCGGCACTTTCTGGTTTAATTGGTTTAACTGCAGGGACTAGTAGGGAAACCTTTTAACGTCCTGTGGTATCTCAACGGGCCTAAGAATCTATGAGTACTGACGTAAAACGTCAGCAGCCTAAACTAACCTAAGGTTTGTTTATTAACATATAAATATTCAAATTATCTACCCTGCTTGAAGACTTCTCTGTAGTAATCGAAATCTGCCATCCAAATTCCTAGGTCGTTCGATATTTTGATCCAAAAATAAATACATTTTCATATGCGAAAATGAAAAATATTTTTCATTTTTGATTTACACTTGGAAATGGTGTGTGAAAATCCAATGTGCCAAATATGTAAATGATATGTTTGCTTACAAAAAAAATTGTTCTTCCTCAAGTTACATAGAACATTAATCGTTGCATTTAATATATTTATATTTTAAATGCGGGTGTATTCAAATCTCAAGTTTTAACCTTTGACCAGTGTTGCCAATTTTTAGACAGTTAAGCTGTGGTTTGTTGCTTTATACATATTGTTGGAACGTCATGAAGTAATATAAGTAAAAAAAAGTGTAATAAATAAAAGAATTTGTGATATGTCATTTAGTTTTTAAAACAAAATTAAGATGGAGCTAAACAAGATCTAGATGGCGCCAAAAAAAAATATAAAAGAGTAAATATAAAAATAATGGAGATACTAGTCAACACTTTTTTTTTAAATAATTTGCCCTCACTTTACCTTGTGCAGACCCGCCTTCAAATATATCGATCGACACATAATAACTTTTTGAGTCGCTTTAGCTTTGTCGCAAGTCCGGCCATGTAACGGTTTAATATGATACAAACCACAATTTTCGACCAACTGACTCCAAGTTTAAAACTTTATTTAATGACGTGAGTAGACGCCATTAGAAAATTATAATTCGTGCTAGGGTAAAAAATTTTTGAGTGAGTGAAGTATTCGTTATCTCTATTTTTAGTTGTTTACTAGGCTTTAAAAAAATCAAAATTTAATAAAAATCGGATAATAAAAAACAAATTGGCAAGCACTTAAATATGCAAAAAGTTTCATACTTTAGGGTCCCCTGGAGACGCCCCTATTTAACATGTGGGGTCCTACGTCTAAACTTGAGGTCGAAATTACGTTAGCTATAACTGGTATAGTTTTTACTGTAATCGGTCCAGTACTTACAGAATGGCCGAAACATTTCCAAACAATTGTAATCCACTGTGCATTTGAAACCACTGTGAATTGATACAGATGGCGGTGCTAATTACACATCCCGTCTGTGGGTCAACACACAACACTGGGTCTTGCAAATTGCGATTAGTGCGTTACACAGCCAAAAAAAGGACTTTGCTCTTACAAGAATGGTCCCCAAAGTGACCGTTCCAGATTTCTTTGAAATTTATACACAAGATAGAGAAAAAAATCTAATTGAATCTTTATGTATTTTGACTTCCTGAACTCGATTCCGCTTAAACAAATCGATCTTAGATTTATTTCTCTATCTTGTGAATAAATTTTAAAGAAATCAGGGAGTCTCACTTAGCGAACTTTCCTTGTAAGATTTTAAGAAACCCCAACGATATAATTCAACTCTGATAACGTAATCGAGTTCAGGATGTCAAAATACAAATACATTCGATTTTGAATTTTTAAAAAAAAAAAGTTTTTTTTTATGGCAGATTCGAGTTCTGGGGGTCAAAAAACATTAAGATTTTTTGGTCTGGTTTCTGGTTCAGAACCTTTCAATTGTGGGCTGTGTAATTTTCAGGGTTAGTACACTACTTTTTTTGCTACCTCCTATTTGACAACAATTCCTTGTAATTTTACAAGCTTTTTACAATAAAATTGTAAATTTACAAAAATTTGTTGAAGAAATAAAACTTACAAGGAGGTTTCGTGTTTTTACTAGATTTTTTGTTACCTCCTATTTTACGAGAATTCCTAATAAAAATAACGAGCTTTTTCGTAGTTTTACAAGATTTTTACCAATAAAATTGAAAA
Organism: Pegoplata infirma; assembly: GCA_963921195.1. Lineage (NCBI taxonomy): Eukaryota > Metazoa > Arthropoda > Insecta > Diptera > Anthomyiidae > Pegoplata > Pegoplata infirma. The sequence continues at coordinate 97,379,728 of OY992536.1, forward strand.
GTTGCAACTTTTTTAGCGACAGTTTTTTTGGAAAACTGTCAGATATTGGTAAAATGGGATAACGCGACTTTTTCTAGCAGTTTGACAAGTTTTTTTTTTGTGTGTAGCCTCACAATTTTTAGCTATAGGTTAAACATTGGCAACCTTTGTTAAAAGGTTTGCTAATGGACCAAATAGCCACAGACTAGAGATGGGCGCGTGAGTGATATTTGACTCACGCACACAATACAATACAACTCACTTACGTGCACTCACGCAAGCTTCACTCACACTGTGAGGACTAAAGTCGACAGGCTCGTTTTAGTCTCACCTTTATTTTTTATTTTTAAATAATTAAACATATTATCCATTTATCTCAAATCAAATTAACGTTTTTGCTTAAAACCATTTTAAATTTAAGTTAAGTCCGTTAAGTTTGAATATTTAGTAGTAATGCCACCTGGATGTCAGTGTCAGAAGTATATACTTAAAAATACAACCCTAGCACTTAAGTGGTTGGCAATTCATGTAACAATTCAATGTTTATGTGTATTTGTGTTGGACAAAATTGTATAAAAGCGCGATCAACCAGACAACGAGAGCTTAGTCATTCGGAGGAAGGCAAGTGGTACGGTCGACAGTAGGCAGTAAGGTTGCAATTCGTTGATTTCAACTTTACTGGTATACAACGGAGACAAGTAGGGTGGTTGCAATTTGTTGATTTCAACCAACGACGAACTTAACTTAGAATCAAGTCTGCGACGGCTGGCTTCATGCGATGGCATGTGTATTCTACGACCCAGTACACCTGCATTAAATTGGAGGAACATTAAATTTTGGCGACTTCGGCAACGGACTTAAACCAGAATCAAGTCTGCGACGGCTGGCTTCATGCGATGGCATGCGTATTCTGATACTTTTCAACGGAATATTGATTTTTATTACAACGGCGACGGATTTACAAACAGAATCAAGTCTGCAGCGGCTGGCTTCATGCGATGGCATGAGTATTCTACAACGTATATTGGATTTTTCCCACTGCAGACCACCACATATATTCGTATAGACAAGAAAGATAAATGTAAAAGTGCGCGTCGTAATCTATGTTATTTGTGTGTTTTAAATAACGTTTTTTTTTAATAAAACTTTTATAACGTTTTCTAAAAAACTAAAATAAACTCTTTTTTTATTTCTCTGCAAAATATAAATTTTTGTAACCCTGGACGTGACTGAACCTATCCCAGCCTAGTGGGAAAAACCTGTCGTTACAACACTCACGTTGACTCACACTCAAAAAACTCTTATATATACAAAAAAAAATCAAAAACTTAAATTTCAAAAATCTTTCAAAATTTTCAGCAAAATTTAAAGTTCAGAGAAATTTTACATTTTTTTTCGGGACGAAATCCTTAGTTAAGCCAAATTTTACAAGTTTTTGTTTCTTCTTTTGGTATGAAAGGATATATGAAGAGAAAATAAATCACTCAAACTCACGCAAAAAATCGACTCACGCACACTCACTCACGCAAAAATCTGACTCACGCACACTCACTCACGCTATTTTTTTCTGCACTCATACTCACCGACAATCACGTGAGTAAAATTGAATTCAGTCACACTCACACGTGATCCTACCACAGACTCGACATAAGTGACAGGTGTCAAAAAGTAGTCTTGAACCATATGGTTAATTTTTCAAATTATTCTACGAATTATGTTAGAAAGAGAAAGCCAATATAACGCGTCATAAGAAAAATAGATGCCAGATCGCTTTTTATTGTTTCACTCACTACTAAGTCGTGAAAAGTGTTGCCATGTTAGCTTAAAACTAGCTAAACCCCGCTCTGTTTTCTTCTAAAACCGCTTAGTTTGTCCCCATTTACTGTTATAAAACTCTACTGTCAAGGCTGTGACATAGCGTGTCCCGGCGACTTATTTACATTGCAATCCGCAACAATCCTATAACTACATGCGCTTCGAATAAAATCTCAGCCTGTGTACACTGTACAGGATACCATTTTCGGACAAAGGTTGATCGCTTTCTAGCGAATGTTGGCTTTATCAACCGGGTCAGTTGGAATGGATGAACTAACATTATTTCTTATTCTTTTAACGAATGATCAGAAGGGTTTGCTTCCCCGGAGAGCCAAAGACCTTAACACGCAGACGTTTTTCGTGAAATAATCTTTTGACGTCTAAGTACATTGGAACATGTGGATCTCGCCTGTTTGCGCAGCCAAGCAGGGTTTTTGTTATAACGCCAGTACCTGAAAACCTCTTCATGAAATATTTTCATTTTTCGGCATCATCATTATTATCTAGAAAAAATAAGTTTCGAGCTTGTACAAGAAAACAAAGCGTTTCTTCACTGTTTGTTTGTCCCAAACTAGATGGAATCACCCTAGAACTATCTAATGAGGCGAAATACCTGGGTGTAATCCTGGACTCAAAGCTTTCCTGGAAAAGGAATACAGAGGAAAGGATGAAAAAGTCGTTATGTGCTTTTTACACCTGCAGAAGAACTTATCCACTGGTTGTATGGTGCGATAATTAGACCAATACTTACCTATGGGGCCCTTGTGTGGTGGAAAGCAGCGGATAAGAAATCATATCTCTGCAACCTACAGAAGGTACAGCGACTGGCGTGCGTGGGTATCACTGGTGCTATTAGATCAGCACCCCAGGCCGGTCTGGAAGTGATACTAAACATTCAGCCCGTAGATATCTACATCAAGAGCACAGCAGCAAAATCGGCTCTTAGGTTAAGAGAGTCATTAATTCTTAATCAACGCTCTTGGGGACACTCGACCATATTAAGTACGGTGGGCGGGACAGAATTAGAACGGAAAACCGACTATATCTCACCGCAGACGAACTTTGATAGGAACTTCGAAGTCCAAATACTAACTAGGGAAGACTGGGCGGAAACTCTGTTATAACGGGGAATAAGATCTCAATTTTCACGGCCGGATCGAAGATGGAGGTACAGGTTCTAGGGTATACTCTAAATGGCTCGAAATCAGGGCCTGAGTAAGACTCGCGGACAAGTGTAGTGTTTTCCAGGTGAGGTTTTTGCAATTGACAAAGCCGCGCAGATGATTATGACAAAGGACCTAAGTCCTTGCGCCATCAAAATTTTTGTGGATAGTCTTGCAGCGCTGAAGGCCTTAGAGTCAAACACTGTAAATTCGAGAATTGTTAGTAATTGTATACAATCCCTTCATCGAATCAGTCAGCACACAGTCAAGCTAATCTGGGCCCCTGGACATAGTGGGGTCGATGGTAACGAATTAGCTGATGAATGTGCAAGAAATGGCTCCGAGTCGGTGGGGGGAACGTGTCGAACCTTATATCCTGGTTCCGATAGTGAAGTTGATGAACGAAATTGATAGGATATCAGAGAATAGGATGAAGGATAGGTGGATATCACTGACCACGTGCAGGATATCGCGAACCATGTGGCCACTGCCTTTGGCAATCGGACGTTTAGCCTATTTAGCAGTGTTTATATCATACCACTGAGTACTAAGACTTGTCAAAAATCGTGAGTAATCTGATTTTGTTGACAGTCCAATAAGAATTTTGATTTTATGAAATATTTCAAAAAATGGCTGTGTGTTATTAGATCTGCATACAAAGAGCTGTATTTAAAAATGTCTGTTTGATTTTGTTTATGATTTTTTGGCAGTATTAAGACTTTGGTAATATTTTACTTTCTTAAAATCCAAAGACTCAGTGGGATGATATAAACACACCTTTAGTAGGAGTACTGACAGGACACTGTATAATCGGCCAAATGGCCGTTCGTAAGGGAATTTCTGGTAGGGACTTTTGTAGAAGTTGTGGAGAAGTGAAGGAGGAGTCAGTGAAGCACTTGTTGTGTGAATGTCCAGGTGTGATGAAATGTCGTCTTAAGTATTTGGGTTTTTTTTTTGATGACCCGGATTGCCTAAACAGTGTTCCATTGACTTCTCTAGCAGAATACCTTATAGTACGTTCAGATTGGACTCGATACCTCGTTAAACGGGGTTTCGTGCCAAACCTCGTTTGAAAATACGTATTTTCCCTCACAAATTTAAACCTTTTTGTAGTAAGGTTTCAACGAAAGTACAATAGAAACCTTTTAAATTTCATAATTATACATATTTTTACCACAGTGCGACAACAAGAAATAGAGAAAATGGAAAAATGCCAAATATAAAAAAATAAATAAATATTTATATAAAATTTCTACAAAATATTTACTTATTTGGAATAAAAAAAATAAAAACGTATCAAAAAATAATTTCCGCGTAATTTAATTAGATTATAAAAATATTTTTTCAGTGAAAGTTTCCGAAACCTATATAAGTGTCAAAATTGTTGTATGTGAACAGGTAAGTTTTGAATTTGAAAATATGAGGTTTCAACGGGGTTTCGAGGCCAATCTGAACATAATATTAGAGAATCGGGGTGGTTTGAGAGGTCGAATTTTATATATCAGAGGGGAGCAGGGAGACAACTTTAGGGGAATCACAATGGGCCTTACGGCCTCCGAGTAAATTCGCCAAATTGGCGGACGCCCATCCAACCTAACCTAACCTTCACTGTTTGAGAAGCGTTATGAAATTCGGAATACGAAAAGGATGCAGATATGGTAAGGAGGTCTGAGTTACTGAGACTGATCGTCGAAAAAAATTAATTTAAACCATTTCGATTTTTTTTTTTTTTCAAAATGACATGGTTCATACCGCGAAATATATCATCAGCCTGTTCCTTCCTTGGCCGAAGTATATTTATTATTCGGTTGAACATTATTGATTTGTTATGAATTATTACCTTTATGCCATTTGTGCATGTGATCAACTTGTACGATCTCCATATGTACTGGTTGAGAATGTGTATCTCTCTATAAACTCCACTATTATACACCATACATTCAACATTGGGCATATTTCCGGTCTTAAATCTTTTTTTTTTTTTGTTTGGTTTAAATTTTTTTTCATTTTCATAGAGCCTGAATGTACAAAAAATATGTTAGTAGTTAAAGCCGATAGACCACATGGTTGGTATGATAAAAAGTTAAAGTCATATATATAAGATGATTGATTTAGAGCAATTGGCTTAAGAAAACACTGAAAAAAATTTTTGTTGTTTTGGTGTGAGAATTCAAAAGGTAATTAAGAGAATTTTTTTCAAAAAGGCATGTATTTTTTAAATGATTTAAAAAATGGTCGATTAAAAAATCGGAAGTTCAATTTTAATTTTAGAATCGTGGTTTTTAGGAAAAAATTCCTGATTTAAATAATTCCCAACAATACTATTGGAAGTATTTCCTACTCCTCTGGTACTGAAAAACGGCTTTGACATTTCTTAATGTTTGGCTCCCAGTTTGGGGCCAATGTAGAATCTGAAATCTAAAGAAACAAAATTTTATTTACTGCTAATAACTAGCCGTGTACAAATTGATTTGATATCATTTAATCAGACCAGATAAAATATCATTTCACCTAAATAAATATAATTGTATCTGATCAGATATTATGAAATGTCAAATTTGTAGAAATTCCCGAGTAAAAAAGTTTGGATATAATCATATATTTTGTGATATAATTATATATAAATTGATCTATAATTTGATCCCAAAAATGAAGGATCCAAAAATATATGATAATATCTTATTAGATCAAACTTGATATTATTAGACATAATTTGATCCCAAAAATGGAACGGTATATTTCATCTAACTTGATGTTGAAGATCATATTAGATCTAATAAGATCTAATTATATATTATTATATCTTTTTCGATCTAATTTTTTATAATATCAAATTAGATAATATTTACCGTTCAATTTTTGGGATCTAATTATATATAATTTGATCAAAATTTTTATCTAATAAGATAAACTCATATATTTTTGGATCCTCCATTTTTGGGATCAAATGATATATGGCGCCGTATTATTTTTTGTTAGTCGGGAATGTTGACCAATTCAGAGATATAACGAAATTTTGGATTTGGTCATTTCAGATATAATTATGTGCCATCAGACACTATCATATATAAATGGATATATTCAAATCGGATTAGGTCTAATCCATTTTATCCAATTTCAAAACATCTTAATTTTAATTTTAAAACCTTCCTAAAAATATATTCTTTCAGTGTATAGATTTATTTTTTTTACCTAAAAGATTATCTTTGTTATGCATGGTTGCTGTCAATGATCTTGTTGACTTGATTGATTTATATTGTGTTGTAAATGTTGTTCTTTATGTTTTTTTTTTTTGGCTCAACTCTCCTTCCATCTCATTCAAACCATAACTGACAATATATTCGTTCAATACACGCAGTTTACTTAGTTTTTTTTTTCACCCGAATCTAGACATAATTAATAAATCGCCTTAACACAAAAATTACAACATTCAAATTAAAATATGTACTGATAAAATGGTTGGAGAATGTATGTAATAAACTCATTATGACCATCTTTCATAGTGTATATCATTATTTAGGATCAGTTGGAAAAATAATTCTTTCACACATTGAAGATGTTTATCCTAAATAGTAAATGAACGATTTTCCATTTTGTGAATTTTGTAATGATCACCGGTCATAAAAATGAACAAAATTATTTTCATTATTTTTTTACAGGTTTTAAAATATTTAAGTAGATTAGTAGTTAGTAAACAGGTGCGTTTGGAAAGTGGTTGCCAGATAGGTTCGATTTGGATGAATTTATTAAATATTGAAAAATCTCCCAGAATCTGAGACTTTTTCTATAAGAAAAATGTCTCAGAATCTGAGACTTTTTCTATAAGAAAAATGTCTCAGAATCTGAGACTTTTTCTATAAGAAAAATGTCTCACAATCTGAAATTTTTTCTATAAGAAAAATGTCTCAGAATCTGAGACTTTTTCTGTAAGAAAAATGTCTCAGAATCTGAGACTTTTCCTATAAGAAAAATGTCTCAGAATCTGAGACTTTTTCTATAAGAAAAATGTCTCAGAATCTGAGACTTTTTCTATAAGAAAAATGTCTCAGAATCTGAGACTTTTTCTATAAGAAAAATGTCTCAGAATCTGAGACTTTTTCTATAAGAAAAATGTCTCAGAATCTGAGACTTTTTCTATAAGAAAAATGTCTCAGAATCTGAGACTTTTTCTATAAGAAAAATGTCTCAGAATCTGAGAATTTTTCTATAAGAAAAATGTCTCAGCATCTGAGACTTTTTCTATAAGAAAAATGTCTCAGAATCTGAGACTTTTTCTATAAGAAAAATGTCTCAGAATCTGAGACTTTTTCTATAAGAAAAATGTCTCAGAATCTGAGACTTTTTCTATAAGAAAAATGTCTCAGAATCTGAGACTTTTTCTATAAGAAAAATGTCTCAGAATCTGAGACTTTTTCTATAAGAAAAATGTCTCAGAATCTGAGACTTTTTCAATAAGAAAAATGTCTCAGAATCTGAGACTTTTTCTACAAGAAAAATGTCTCAGAATCTGAGACTTTTTCTATAAGAAAAATGTCTCAGAAAAAGTTTTAGAATCTGAGACTTTTTTTATAAGAAAAATGTCTCAGAATCTGAGACTTTTCTATAAGAAAAATGTCTCAGAATCTGAGACACTTTCTGTAAGAAAAATGTCTCAGAATCTAAGACTCTTTCAATAAGAAAAATGTCTCAGAATCTGAGACTTTTGCTATAAGAAAAATGTCTCAGAATCTGAGACTTTTTCTATAAGAAAAATGTCTCAGAATCTGAGACTTTTTCTATAAGAAAAATGTCTCAGAATCTGAGACTTTTTCTATAAGAAAAATGTCTCAGAATCTGAGACTTTTTCTATAAGAAAAATGTCTCAGAATCTGAGACTTTTTCTATAAGAAAAATGTCTCAGAATCTGAGACTTTTTCTATAAGAAAAATGTCTCAGAATCTGAGACTTTTTCTATAAGAAAAATGTCTCAGAATCTGAGACTTTTTCTATAAGAAAAATGTCTCAGAATCTGAGACTTTTTCTATAAGAAAAATGTCTCAGAATCTGAGACTTTTTCTATAAGAAAAATGTCTCAGAATCTGAGACTTTTTCTATAAGAAAAATGTCTCAGAATCTGAGACTTTTTCTATAAGAAAAATGTCTCAGAATCTGAGACTTTTTCTATAAGAAAAATGTCTCAGAATCTGAGACTTTTTCTATAAGAAAAATGTCTCAGAATCTGAGACTTTTTCTATAAGAAAAATGTCTCAGAATCTGAGACTTTTTCTATAAGAAAAATGTCTCAGAATCTGAGACTTTTTCTATAAGAAAAATGTCTCAGAATCTGAGACTTTTTCTATAAGAAAAATGTCTCAGAATCTGAGACTTTTTCTATAAGAAAAATGTCTCAGAATCTGAGACTTTTTCTATAAGAAAAATGTCTCAGAATCTGAGACTTTTTCTATAAGAAAAATGTCTCAGAATCTGAGACTTTTTCTATAAGAAAAATGTCTCAGAATCTGAGACTTTTTCTATAAGAAAAATGTCTCAGAATCTGAGACTTTTTCTATAAGAAAAATGTCTCAGAATCTGAGACTTATTCTATAAGAAAAATGTCTCAGAATCTGAGACTTATTCTATAAGAAAAATGTCTCAGAATCTGAGACTTTTTCTATAAGAAAAATGTCTCAGAATCTGAGACTTTTTCTATAAGAAAAATGTCTCAGAATCTGAGACTTTTTCTATAAGAAAAATGTCTCAGAATCTGAGACTTTTTCTATAAGAAAAATGTCTCAGAATCTGAGACTTTTTCTATAAGAAAAATGTCTCAGAATCTGAGACTTTTTCTATAAGAAAAATGTCTCAGAATCTGAGACTTTTTCTATAAGAAAAATGTCTCAGAATCTGAGACTTTTTCTATAAGAAAAATGTCTCAGAATCTGAGACTTTTTCTATAAGAAAAATGTCTCAGAATCTGAGACTTTTTCTATAAGAAAAATGTCTCAGAATCTGAGACTTTTTCTATAAGAAAAATGTCTCAGAATCTGAGACTTTTTCTATAAGAAAAATGTCTCAGAATCTGAGACTTTTTCTATAAGAAAAATGTCTCAGAATCTGAGACTTTTTCTATAAAAAAATGTCTCAGATTCCAAGACTTTGTCTTTAAGAAAAATGTCTCAGAATCTACGACTTTTTCTATAAGAAAAATGTCTCAGAATCTGAGACTTTTTCTATAAGAAAAATGTCTCAGAATCTGAGACTTTTTCTATAAGACTTTTTCTATAAGAAAAATGTCTCAGAATCTGAGACTTTTTCTATAAGAAAAATGTATCAGAATCTGAGACTTTTTTTATAAGAAAAATGTTTTAGAATCTGAGACTTTTTCTATAAGAAAAATGTTTTAGAATCTGAGACTTTTCTATAAGAAAAATTTCTCAGAATCTTTTTCTATAAGATAAATGTCTCAGATTTTGAGACTTTTTTATGAGAAAAGTGTCTCAGAATCTGACACTTTTTCTTTAAGAAAAGTGTCTCAGAATCTGACACTTTTTCTATAAGAAAAGTGTCTCAGAATCTGAGACTTTTTTTATATGAAAAATGTCTCAGAATCTGAGACTTTTTCTATATGAAAAATGTCTCAGAATCTGAGACTTTTTCTATATGAAAAATGTCTTAGAATCTGAGACTTTTTCTATATGAAAAATGTCTCAGAATCTGAGACTTTTTCTATATGAAAAATGTCTCAGAATCTGAGACTTTTTCTATATGAAAAATGTCTCAGAATCTGAGACTTTTTCTATATGAAAAATGTCTCAGAATCTGAGACTTTTTCTATATGAAAAATGTCTCAGAATCTGAGACTTTTTCTATATGAAAAATGTCTCAGAATCTGAGACTTTTTCTATATGAAAAATGTCTCAGAATCTGAGACTTTTTCTATATGAAAAATGTCTCAGAATCTGAGACTTTTTCTATAGAAAAATGTCTCAGAATCTGAGACTTTTTCTATAAGAAAAATGTCTTAGATTCAAAGACTTTTTCTACACAAAAAATTTTTCAGATTCTGAGACTTTTTCTGTAAGAAAAATGTCTCAGAATCTAAGACTTTTTCTAGTAGATTTTTTTTTTTTTGTTAAAATTGTTAGCCTTTTGACTAACCTGGCGCTTACATTAAAATGTTCCCCCTTCATTTTGAAACTCCGCCTTTATTGAACTTTTTTGATTTTAATTTGCACTTGTACATGAATACCTGGTATCATTACAACAAACAAACTATCGGTGGTCTTAGCAGTTATGATCAACACCTTGCTGTCCGTACGTAAGTATCAAGATGATCATCATCATCATCATTTGGTCAGCTTCTGTTCGTTTAACAATGTGGATTAAGTAGATAGTGTTGGTAGTCTCACTTGTTGTTGCTTTGTTTCCTTAAAGCTTTAGGCCAAATTGTTTAATGAGCTTTTAAGGTTAACTACTTTAGTGAGAAGCTGGAATAACAACAACAGTTTTCATATAACAACAACAAAAAAAATTATAACACGATCACGTATTATTGGCCACAAAGAGCCACAGGTATTACACATTTAACAGTTTTTTATCTTTAGAATCTTATCTCTGGTTTATAAACAGTTTTCTTTATTTTTATCCATAATCATTATTATCATCATCATCATGTTGTTAAATATGTTCCAAGTTCAGTATTCTAGCGATTATCGCTTTAACGTGCAGTTGGGCTGTTATTATCCGTTAAATGTTTAAGTTTAACAAGATGTGTAGAAAATGTGTAGATGATCAAAGTTGGTCTTAAGATACCCTAAGTATAGACTTGACAGACATGACAGTAGGGTTTTATGACGGCAAATGGAGTTATCGGGAAAAACAGATCGAAGTTTAGCAAACTTTGACATAACTTGGCATCTTTTTTACCTTTAATGAATAAAAAAATTAAAGTTTATTTCTAGTACAAAAGGTAATAGAAATTGAAAAAAATTAAATGTATGGTTTAACATAACTTTTTTTGAAACCTGTCATAAGTCTAGCGTCTCTTGAGTCTTTGCTGTAAACAGGGTTAAAGTTCAAGTTCCATGACCCTGACACAGCGAAGATTAGGAAGATTGTTTTTAACCCGTGATTGTTTGACCAGAATGTTCGTACCGTAGAAAAATCATAATCTTACCATAAGATTCTTACGGAACCCACAGTTTGATGTCTTAAGAAACCCTTGATTTTCTGGGGTTCACTTTATTTTATATGTTATACCTTTATAAACTTTCCAAATATTACCTCAAAACGCATTACTATCTTTATCCTGTTGTGTAGGGTATTTAAAACCTGTGTTAGTATCATTGTTGACTGTGTCTTTAACTGTGAAGAATTTGATTGTGCTTAAACAGATTTCCAAACACCACTAACACAACCAGTAGTATCCTTGATAATTGGCAATAAAAATTCATGTTAATGGATAATTAATCATATTACCAATTAAGTTTACATTACTGAAGATCACGATATCTTGTTAAATGTTACATACGAGGTTAGTGGTTATTGGAAAACTGTAAAGTGAAGAATGAAATTTCGGAGAAATGGAATATTTTTAAAATCCTTTACTAAATAATCGAAGTGAAGTACGAAAAATTTGCCACAAAAAAGAAAACGAAAAGTTGCGAAAAAAATCTTCCTACGTGTTATGAACCACATATGAAAGGTTACCCAACATTTTTGGGCAAATATTCATAGTTTTTATGGGAAATACATATTATAGGAAAAGAACCGGCATTAATTTTTTTCTTCAGAAAGAATTTTTTGTATATAAAAATTCTTAGATTCTGAAAAATTCTCAGATATTTTCTGTAGAAAAATTCTTAGATTTTGAGCCATTTTTCCTATAGAAAATTCTCAGATTTTTAAACATTTTTCTAAAAAAAAATCTCAGATTCTGAGACATTTTTCCTACTGAAAATTCTCAGATTCTGAGACATTTTTCTTATAGACAAATTCTCAGATTCTTAGACATTTTTCTTATAGACAAATTCTCAGATTCTGAGACATTTTTCTTATAGAAAAAGTCTCAGATCCTGAGACATTTTTCTTATAGAAAAAGTTTCAGATTCTGAGACATTTTTCTTATAGAAAAAGTCTCAGATTCTGAGACATTTTTCTTATAGAAAAATTCTCAGATTCTGAGACATTTTTCTTATAGAAAAAGTCTTAGATTCTAAGACATTTTTCTTATAGAAAAAGTCTCAGATTCTGAGACATTTTTCTTATAGAAAAAGTCTCAGATTCTGAGACATTTTTCTTATAGAAAAAGTCTCAGATTCTGAGACATTTTTCTTATAGAAAAAGTCTCAGATTCTGAGACATTTTTCTTATAGAAAAAGTCTCAGATTCTGAGACATTTTTCTTATAGAAAAAGTCTCAGATTCTGAGACATTTTTCTTATAGAAAAAGTCTCAGATTCTGAGACATTTTTCTTATAGAAAAAGTCTCAGATTCTGAGACATTTTTCTTATAGAAAAAGTCTCAGATTCTGAGACATTTTTCTTATAGAAAAAGTCTCAGATTCTGAGACATTTTTCTTATAGAAAAAGTCTCAGATTCTGAGACATTTTTCTTATAGAAAAAGTCTCAGATTCTGAGACATTTTTCTTATAGAAAAAGTCTCAGATTCTGAGACATTTTTCTTATAGAAAAAGTCTCAGATTCTGAGACATTTTTCTTATAGAAAAAGTCTCAGATTCTGAGACATTTTTCTTATAGAAAAAGTCTCAGATTCTGAGACATTTTTCTTATAGAAAAAGTCTCAGATTCTGAGACATTTTTCTTATAGAAAAAGTCTCAGATTCTGAGACATTTTTCTTATAGAAAAAGTCTCAGATTCTGAGACATTTTTCTTATAGAAAAAGTCTCAGATTCTGAGACATTTTTCTTACAGAAAAAGTCTCAGATTCTGAGACATTTTTCTTATAGAAAAAGTCTCAGATTCTGAGACATTTTTCTTATAGAAAAAGTCTCAGATTCTGAGACATTTTTCTTATAGAAAAAGTCTCAGATTCTGAGACATTTTTCTTATAGAAAAAGTCTCAAATTCTGAGACATTTTTCTTATAGAAAAAGTCTCAGATTCTGAGACATTTTTCTTATAGAAAAAGTCTCAGATTCTGAGACATTTTTCTTAAAGAAAAAGTCTCAGATTCTGAGACATTTTTCTTATAGAAAAAGTCTCAGATTCTGAGACATTTTTCTTATAGAAAAAGTCTCAGATTCTGAGACATTTTTCTTATAGAAAAAGTCTCAGATTCTGAGACATTTTTCTTATAGAAAAAGTCTCAGATTTAGAGACATTTTTCTTATAGAAAAAGTCTCAAATTCTGTCTCAGATTCTGAGACATTTTTCTTATAGAAAAAGTCTCAGATTCTAAGACATTTTTCTTATAGAAAAAGTCTCAGATTCTGAGACATTTTTCTTATAGAAAAAGTCTCATATTCTGAGACATTTTTCTTATAGAAAAAGTCTCATATTCTGAGACATTTTTCTTAAGGAAAGAGTCTTAGCTCTGAGACATTTTTCTTATAGTAAAATTCTCAGATTCTAAGAAATTTTTCTTGTAGAAAAACTCTCAGATTTTGAGACATTTTTCTTATAGAAAAAGTCTCAAATTCTGAGACATTTTTCTTATAGAAAAAGTCTCAGATTAAGAGACATTTTTCTTATAGAAAACATTTTTCTTACAGAAAAAGTCTCAGATTCTGAGACATTTTTCTTACAGGAAAAGTCTCAAATTCTGAGATATTTTTTTTATAGAAAAAGTCACAGATGCTGAGACATTTTACTTATAGAAAAAATCTCAGATTCTGAGACATTTTCTTATAGAAAAAGTCTCAGATTCTGAGACATTTTTCTTATAGAATAAGTCTCAGATTCTAAGACATTTTTCTTATAGAAAAAGTCTCAGATTCTGAGATATTTTTCTTATAGAAAAAGTCTTAGATTCTGAGACATTTTTCTTATAGAAAAAGTCTCAGATTCTGAGACATTTTTCTTATAGAAAAAGTCTCAGATTCTGAGACATTTTTCTTATAGAAAAAGTCTCAGATTCTGAGACATTTTTCTTATAGAAAAAGTCTCAGATTCTGAGACATTTTTCTTATAGAAAAAGTCTCAGATTCTGAGACATTTTTCTTATAGAAAAAGTCTCAGATTCTGAGACATTTTTCTTATAGAAAAAGTCTCAGATTCTGAGACATTTTTCTTATAGAAAAAGTCTCAGATTCTGAGACATTTTTCTTATAGAAAAAGTCTCAGATTCTGAGACATTTTTCTTATAGAAAAAGTCTCAGATTCTGAGACATTTTTCTTATAGAAAAAGTCTCAGATTCTGAGACATTTTTCTTATAGAAAAAGTCTCAGATTCTGAGACATTTTTCTTATAGAAAAAGTCTCAGATTCTGAGACATTTTTCTTATAGAAAAAGTCTCAGATTCTGAGACATTTTTCTTATAGAAAAAGTCTCAGATTCTGAGACATTTTTCTTATAGAAAAAGTCTCAGATTCTGAGACATTTTTCTTATAGAAAAAGTCTCAGATTCTGAGACATTTTTCTTATAGAAAAAGTCTCAGATTCTGAGACATTTTTCTTATAGAAAAAGTCTCAGATTCTGAGACATTTTTCTTATAGAAAAAGTCTCAGATTCTGAGACATTTTTCTTATAGAAAAGGTCTCAGATTCTGAGACATTTTTCTTATAGAAAAAGTCTCAGATTCTGAGACATTTTTCTTATAGAAAAAGTCTCAGATTCTGAGACATTTTTCTTATAGAAAAAGTCTCAGATTCTGAGACATTTTTCTTATAGAAAAAGTCTCAGATTCTGAGACATTTTTCTTATAGAAAAAGTCTCAGATTCTAAGAAATTTTTCTTGTAGAAAAAGTCTCAGATTTTGAGACATTTTTCTTATAGAAAAAGTCTCAAATTCTGAGACATTTTTCTTATAGAAAAAGTCTCAGATTTAGAGACTTTTTTCTTATAGAAAACATTTTTCTTATAGAAAAAGTCTCAGATTCTGAGACATTTTTCTTATAGAAAAAGTCTCAAATTCTGAGATATTTTTTTATAGAAAAAGTCACAGATGCTGAGACATTTTACTTATAGAAAAAATCTCAGATTCTGAGACATTTTTCTTATAGAAAAAGTCTCAGATTCTGAGACATTTTTCTTATAGAAAAAGTTTCAGATTCTAAGACATTTTTCTTATAGAAAAAGTCTCAGATTCTGAGATATTTTTCTTATAGAAAAAGTCACAAATGCTGAGATATTTTTCTTATAGAAAAAGTCACAGATGCTGAGACATTTTACTTATAGAAAAAATCTCAGATTCTGAGACATTTTACTTATAGAAAAAATTTCAGATTCTGAGACATTTTTCTTATAGAAAAAGTCTCAGATTCTGAGACATTTTTCTTATAGAAAAAGTCTCAGATTCTGAGACATTTTTCTTATAGAAAAAGTCTCAGATTCTAAGACATTTTT
The DNA here is from genome assembly GCA_963921195.1 of Pegoplata infirma. Lineage (NCBI taxonomy): Eukaryota > Metazoa > Arthropoda > Insecta > Diptera > Anthomyiidae > Pegoplata > Pegoplata infirma. Next base: position 97,395,191 of record OY992536.1, read on the forward strand.
CTTATAGAAAAAGTCTCAGATTCTCAGACATTTTTCTTATAGAAAAAGTCTCAGATTCTGAGACATTTTTCTTATAGAAAAAGTCTCAGATTCTGAGACATTTTTCTTATAGAAAAAGTCTCAGATTCTGAGACATTTTTCTTATAGAAAAAGTCTCAGATTCTGAGACATTTTTCTTATAGAAAAAGTCTCAGATTCTGAGACATTTTTCTTATAGAAAAAGTCTCAGGTTCTGAGACATTTTTCTTATAGAAAAAGTCTTAGATTCTGAAACATTTTTCTTATAGAAAAAGTCTCAGATCCTGAGACATTTTTCTTATAGAAAAAGTCTCAGATTCTGAGACATTTGTCTTATAGAAAAAGTCTCATATTCTGAGACATTTTTCTTAAGGAAAAAGTCTTAGCTTCTGAGACATTTTTCTTATAGTAAAATTCTCAGATTCTGAGACATTTTCTTATAGAAAAAGTCTCAGATTTAGAGACATTTTTCTTATAGAAAACATTTTTCTTACAGAAAAAGTCTCAGATTCTGAGATATTTTTTTATAGAAAAAGTCACAGATGCTGAGACATTTTACTTATAGAAAAAATTTCAGATTCTGAGACATTTTTCTTATAGAAAAAGTCTCAGATTCTGAGACATTTTTCTTATAGAAAAAGTCTCAGATTCTAAGACATTTTTCTTATAGAAAAAGTCTCAGATTCTGAGATATTTTTCTTATAGAAAAAGTCACAAATGCTGAGATATTTTTCTTATAGAAAAAGTCACAGATGCTGAGACATTTTACTTATAAAAAAAATCTCAGATTCTGAGACATTTTACTTATAGAAAAAATTTCAGAGTCTGAGACATTTTTCTTATAGAAAAAGTCTCAGATTCTGAGACATTTTTCTTATAGAAAAGTCTCAGATTCTGAGACATTTTTCTTATAGAAAAAGTCTCAGATTCTGAGACATTTTTCTTATAGAAAAAGTCTCAGATTCTCAGACATTTTTCTTATAGAAAAGTCTCAGATTCTCAGACATTTTTCTTATAGAAAAAGTCTCAGATTCTGAGACATTTTTCTTATAGAAAAAGTCTCAGATTCTGAGACATTTTTCTTATAGAAAAAGTCTCAGATTCTGAGACATTTTTCTTATAGAAAAAGTCTCAGATTCTGAGACATTTTTCTTATAGAAAAAGTCTCAGATTCTGAGACATTTTTCTTATAGAAAAAGTCTCAGATTCTGAGACATTTTTCTTATAGAAAAAGTCTCAGATTCTGAGACATTTTTCTTATAGAAAAAGTCTCAGGTTCTGAGACATTTTTCTTATAGAAAAAGTCTCAGATTCTGAGACATTTTTCTTATAGAAAAAGTCTCAGATTCTGAGACATTTTTCTTATAGAAAAAGTCTCAGATTCTGAGACATTTGTCTTATAGAAAAAGTCTCATATTCTGAGACATTTTTCTTAAGGAAAAAGTCTTAGCTTCTGAGACATTTTTCTTATAGTAAAATTCTCAGATTCTGAGACATTTTCTTATATAAAAAGTCTCAGATTTAGAGACATTTTTCTTATAGAAAACATTTTTCTTACAGAAAAAGTCTCAGATTCTGAGACATTTTTCTTATAGAAAAAGTCTCAAATTCTGAGATATTTTTTTTATAGAAAAAGTCACAGATGCTGAGACATTTTACTTATAGAAAAAATCTCAGATTCTGAGACATTTTTCTTTAGAAAAAGTCTCAGATTCTGAGACATTTTTCTTATAGAAAAAGTCTCAGATTCTAAGACATTTTTTTATAGAAAAAGTCTCAGATTCTGAGATATTTTTCTTATAGAAAAAGTCACAAATGTTGAGATATTTTTGTTATAGAAAAAGTCACAGATGCTGAGACATTTTACTTATAGAAAAAATCTCAGATTCTGAGACATTTTACTTATAGAAAAAATTTCAGATTCTGAGACATTTTTCTTATAGAAAAAGTCTCAGATTCTGAGACATTTTTCTTATAGAAAAAGTCTCAGATTCTGAGACATTTTTCTTATAGAAAAAGTCTCAGATTCTGAGACATTTTTCTTATAGAAAAAGTCTCAGATTCTGAGACATTTTTCTTATAGAAAAAGTCTCATATTCTGAGACATTTTTCTTATAGAAAAAGTCTCATATTCTGAGACATTTTTCTTAAGGAAAGTGTCTTAGCTCTGAGACATTTTTCTTATAGTAAAATTCTCAGATTCTAAGAAATTTTTCTTGTAGAAAAAGTCTCAGATTTTGAGACATTTTTCTTATAGAAAAAGTCTCAAATTCTGAGACATTTTTCTTATAGAAAAAGTCTCAGATTCTGAGACATTTTTCTTATAGAAAAAGTCTCAGATTCTGAGACATTTTTCTTATAGAAAAAGTCTCAGATTCTGAGACATTTTTCTTATAGAAAAAGTCTCAGATTCTGAGACATTTTTCTTATAGAAAAAGTCTCAGATTCTGAGACATTTTTCTTATAGAAAAAGTCTCAGATTTAGAGACATTTTTCTTATAGAAAAAGTCTCAAATTCTGTCTCAGATTCTGAGACATTTTTCTTATAGAAAAAGTACCAGATTCTAAGACATTTTTCTTATAGAAAAAGTCTCAGATTCTGAGATATTTTTCTTATAGAAAAAGTCTCATATTCTGAGACATTTTTCTTATAGAAAAAGTCTCATATTCTGAGACATTTTTCTTAAGGAAAGTGTCTTAGCTCTGAGACATTTTTCTTATAGTAAAATTCTCAGATTCTAAGAAATTTTTCTTGTAGAAAAAGTCTCAGATTTTGAGACATTTTTCTTATAGAAAAAGTCTCAAATTCTGAGACATTTTTCTTATAGAAAAAGTCTCAGATTTAGAGACATTTTTCTTATAGAAAACATTTTTCTTACAGAAAAAGTCTCAGATTCTGAGACATTTTTCTTACAGAAAAAGTCTCAAATTCTGAGATATTTTTTTTATAGAAAAAGTCACAGATGCTGAGACATTTTACTTATAGAAAAAATCTCAGATTCTGAGACATTTTCTTATAGAAAAAGTCTCAGATTCTGAGACATTTTTCTTATAGAATAAGTCTCAGATTCTAAGACATTTTTCTTATAGAAAAAGTCTCAGATTCTGAGATATTTTTCTTATAGAAAAAGTCACAAATGCTGAGATATTTTTCTTATAGAAAAAGTCACAGATGCTGAGACATTTTACTTATAGAAAAAATCTCAGATTCTGAGACATTTTACTTATAGAAAAAATTTCAGATTCTGAGACATTTTTCTTATAGAAAAAGTCTCAGATTCTGAGACATTTTTCTTATAGAAAAAGTCTCAGATTCTGAGACATTTTTCTTATAGAAAAAGTCTCAGATTCTGAGACATTTTTCTTATAGAAAAAGTCTCAGATTCTGAGACATTTTTCTTATAGAAAAAGTCTCAGATTCTGAGACATTTTTCTTATAGAAAAAGTCTCAGATTCTGAGACATTTTTCTTATAGAAAAAGTCTCAGATTCTGAGACATTTTTCTTATAGAAAAAGTCTCAGATTCTGAGACATTTTTCTTATAGAAAAAGTCTCAGATTCTGAGACATTTTTCTTATAGAAAAAGTCTCAGATTCTGAGACATTTTTCTTATAGAAAAAGTCTCAGATTCTGAGACATTTTTCTTATAGAAAAAGTCTCAGATTCTGAGACATTTTTCTTATAGAAAAAGTCTCAGATTCTGAGACATTTTTCTTATAGAAAAAGTCTCAGATTCTGAGACATTTTTCTTATAGAAAAAGTCTCAGATTCTGAGACATTTTTCTTATAGAAAAAGTCTCAGATTCTGAGACATTTTTCTTATAGAAAAAGTCTCAGATTCTGAGACATTTTTCTTATAGAAAAAGTCTCAGATTCTGAGACATTTTTCTTATAGAAAAAGTCTCAGATTCTGAGACATTTTTCTTATAGAAAAAGTCTCAGATTCTGAGACATTTTTCTTATAGAAAAAGTCTCAGATTCTGAGACATTTTTCTTATAGAAAAGGTCTCAGATTCTGAGACATTTTTCTTATAGAAAAAGTCTCAGATTCTGAGACATTTTTCTTATAGAAAAAGTCTCAGATTCTGAGACATTTTTCTTATAGAAAAAGTCTCAGATTCTGAGACATTTTTCTTATAGAAAAAGTCTCAGATTCTGAGACATTTTTCTTATAGAAAAAGTCTCAGATTCTGAGACATTTTTCTTATAGAAAAAGTCTCAGATTCTAAGAAATTTTTCTTGTAGAAAAAGTCTCAGATTTTGAGACATTTTTCTTATAGAAAAAGTCTCAAATTCTGAGACATTTTTCTTATAGAAAAAGTCTCAGATTTAGAGACTTTTTTCTTATAGAAAACATTTTTCTTATAGAAAAAGTCTCAGATTCTGAGACATTTTTCTTATAGAAAAAGTCTCAAATTCTGAGATATTTTTTTATAGAAAAAGTCACAGATGCTGAGACATTTTACTTATAGAAAAAATCTCAGATTCTGAGACATTTTTCTTATAGAAAAAGTCTCAGATTCTGAGACATTTTTCTTATAGAAAAAGTTTCAGATTCTAAGACATTTTTCTTATAGAAAAAGTCTCAGATTCTGAGATATTTTTCTTATAGAAAAAGTCACAAATGCTGAGATATTTTTCTTATAGAAAAAGTCACAGATGCTGAGACATTTTACTTATAGAAAAAATCTCAGATTCTGAGACATTTTACTTATAGAAAAAATTTCAGATTCTGAGACATTTTTCTTATAGAAAAAGTCTCAGATTCTGAGACATTTTTCTTATAGAAAAAGTCTCAGATTCTGAGACATTTTTCTTATAGAAAAAGTCTCAGATTCTAAGACATTTTTCTTATAGAAAAAGTCTCAGATTCTCAGACATTTTTCTTATAGAAAAAGTCTCAGATTCTGAGACATTTTTCTTATAGAAAAAGTCTCAGATTCTGAGACATTTTTCTTATAGAAAAAGTCTCAGATTCTGAGACATTTTTCTTATAGAAAAAGTCTCAGATTCTGAGACATTTTTCTTATAGAAAAAGTCTCAGATTCTGAGACATTTTTCTTATAGAAAAAGTCTCAGGTTCTGAGACATTTTTCTTATAGAAAAAGTCTTAGATTCTGAAACATTTTTCTTATAGAAAAAGTCTCAGATCCTGAGACATTTTTCTTATAGAAAAAGTCTCAGATTCTGAGACATTTGTCTTATAGAAAAAGTCTCATATTCTGAGACATTTTTCTTAAGGAAAAAGTCTTAGCTTCTGAGACATTTTTCTTATAGTAAAATTCTCAGATTCTGAGACATTTTCTTATAGAAAAAGTCTCAGATTTAGAGACATTTTTCTTATAGAAAACATTTTTCTTACAGAAAAAGTCTCAGATTCTGAGATATTTTTTTATAGAAAAAGTCACAGATGCTGAGACATTTTACTTATAGAAAAAATTTCAGATTCTGAGACATTTTTCTTATAGAAAAAGTCTCAGATTCTGAGACATTTTTCTTATAGAAAAAGTCTCAGATTCTAAGACATTTTTCTTATAGAAAAAGTCTCAGATTCTGAGATATTTTTCTTATAGAAAAAGTCACAAATGCTGAGATATTTTTCTTATAGAAAAAGTCACAGATGCTGAGACATTTTACTTATAAAAAAAATCTCAGATTCTGAGACATTTTACTTATAGAAAAAATTTCAGAGTCTGAGACATTTTTCTTATAGAAAAAGTCTCAGATTCTGAGACATTTTTCTTATAGAAAAGTCTCAGATTCTGAGACATTTTTCTTATAGAAAAAGTCTCAGATTCTGAGACATTTTTCTTATAGAAAAAGTCTCAGATTCTCAGACATTTTTCTTATAGAAAAGTCTCAGATTCTCAGACATTTTTCTTATAGAAAAAGTCTCAGATTCTGAGACATTTTTCTTATAGAAAAAGTCTCAGATTCTGAGACATTTTTCTTATAGAAAAAGTCTCAGATTCTGAGACATTTTTCTTATAGAAAAAGTCTCAGATTCTGAGACATTTTTCTTATAGAAAAAGTCTCAGATTCTGAGACATTTTTCTTATAGAAAAAGTCTCAGATTCTGAGACATTTTTCTTATAGAAAAAGTCTCAGATTCTGAGACATTTTTCTTATAGAAAAAGTCTCAGGTTCTGAGACATTTTTCTTATAGAAAAAGTCTCAGATTCTGAGACATTTTTCTTATAGAAAAAGTCTCAGATTCTGAGACATTTTTCTTATAGAAAAAGTCTCAGATTCTGAGACATTTGTCTTATAGAAAAAGTCTCATATTCTGAGACATTTTTCTTAAGGAAAAAGTCTTAGCTTCTGAGACATTTTTCTTATAGTAAAATTCTCAGATTCTGAGACATTTTCTTATATAAAAAGTCTCAGATTTAGAGACATTTTTCTTATAGAAAACATTTTTCTTACAGAAAAAGTCTCAGATTCTGAGACATTTTTCTTATAGAAAAAGTCTCAAATTCTGAGATATTTTTTTTATAGAAAAAGTCACAGATGCTGAGACATTTTACTTATAGAAAAAATCTAAGATTCTGAGACATTTTTCTTTAGAAAAAGTCTCAGATTCTGAGACATTTTTCTTATAGAAAAAGTCTCAGATTCTAAGACATTTTTTTATAGAAAAAGTCTCAGATTCTGAGATATTTTTCTTATAGAAAAAGTCACAAATGTTGAGATATTTTTGTTATAGAAAAAGTCACAGATGCTGAGACATTTTACTTATAGAAAAAATCTCAGATTCTGAGACATTTTACTTATAGAAAAAATTTCAGATTCTGAGACATTTTTCTTATAGAAAAAGTCTCAGATTCTGAGACATTTTTCTTATAGAAAAAGTCTCAGATTCTGAGACATTTTTCTTATAGAAAAAGTCTCAGATTCTGAGACATTTTTCTTATAGAAAAAGTCTCAGATTCTGAGACATTTTTCTTATAGAAAAAATCTCAGATTCTGAGACATTTTTCTTATAGAAAAAGTCTCAGATTCTGAGACATTTTTCTTATAGAAAAAGTCTCAGATTCTGAGACATTTTTCTTATAGAAAAAGTCTCAGATTCTGATTAATTTTTCTTATAGAAAAAGTCTCAGATTCTGAGACATTTTTCTTATAGAAAAAGTCTCAGATTCTGAGACATTTGTCTTTTAGAAAAAGTCTCAGATTTTGAGACATTTTTCTTATAGAAAAAGTCTCAGATTCTGAGACATTTTTCTTATAGAAAAAGTCTCAGATTTTTAAACATTTTTCTTATAGAAAAAGTCTCAGATTCTGAGACATTTTTCTTATAGAAAAAGTCTCAGATTCTGAGACATTTTTCTTATAGAAAAAGACTCAGATTCTGAGACATTTTTCTTATAGAAAAAGTCTCAGATTCTGAGACATTTTTCTTATAGAAAAAGTCTCAGATTCTGAGATATTTTTCTTATAGAAAAAGTCTCAGATTCTGAGACATTTTTCTTATAGAAAAAGTCTCAGATTCTGAGACATTTTTCTTATAGAAAAAGTCTCAGATTCTGAGACATTTTTCTTATAGAAAAAGTCTCAGATTCTGAGACATTTTTCTTATAGAAAAAGTCTCAGATTCTGAGACATTTTTCTTATAGAAAAAGTCTCAGATTCTGAGACATTTTTCTTATAGAAAAAGTCTCAGATTCTGAAACATTTTTCTTAAAGAAAAAGTCTCAGATTCTGAGACATTTTTCTTAAAGAAAAAGTCTCAGATTCTGAGACATTTTTCTTATAGAAAAAGTCTAAGATTTTGAGACATTTTTCTTATAGAAAAAGTCTCAGATTCTGAGACATTTTTCTTATAGAAAAAGTGTCAGATTCTGAGACATTTTTCTTATAGAAAAAGTCTCAGATTCTGAGACATTTTTCTTATAGAAAAAGTCTCAGATTCTGAGACATTTTTCTTATAGAAAAAGTCTCAGATTCTGAGACATTTTTCTTATAGAAAAAGTCTCAGATTCTGAGACATTTTTCTTATAGAAAAAGTCTCAGATTCTGAGACATTTTTCTTATAGAAAAAGTCTCAGATTCTGAGACATTTTTCTTATAGAAAAGGTCTCAGATTCTGAGACATTTTTCTTATAGAAAAAGTCTCAGATTCTGAGACATTTTTCTTGTGGAAAAAGTCTCAGATTCTGAGACATTTTTCTTATAGAAAAAGTCTCGGATTCTATACAACATTTTCTTTGTAAAACAATTTTTCAAAAAAACTACTTGCTCTAAAAACGATTGCTTTCGGGACAATTTCAAACAAAAATTATTGATTCTGGAACGTTTAATAGAATCGGTTGCAGGGTAATATGACGCGTTCTGGTACTGATTATTTGGAACAGAAAGTTTTGCTGGGATATTACAATTGCAAACGGTAAAACGAGCCATAAAATCCATTTACAAAAAAGTTAATTCTCTATAATAAAATTCGAAAAAAATTAAACTACTGGAACTTAATGCATATGACCGCTATCTAAAAGTGTCAACAATCATAAATCAGGATCAATGTTAAAAAGATCATAAAGCATAAATTATTAAAAAAATAAATATAGAAAGTGAGAATAATAAATAATGAAGGCGCAATGCCAAGTTAATCCCCATATAAACAATTGGCATACAAAACATTTGGATTTCCATGGAAAATAGATCACTGGAAGAAAAATCATTAATAAATTTGAGATTATGTTTTAAATCAAATTGTAATAAAAAAATTAAATAAAGCATCTTATATAAAACAAAATTTATACAGGCATACAATAGGGAGTGTCAAAATATTGAAAACGACACAAATATGGTCAATAAAATAAAGATAAATTTCAATTAACAATAAAAATAAACAAAAAAAAAAAAATATAAAGAAAAGGGCCACACACTAGTTAACTATCAATACCTTTGTTATATAATACTAACAATAAGATGACCTACCGTCATATGCTGGTGGTCATTTATTTTTAAAATCGACTTATATTAGATTGAATTAAATTTTTAAACATTTTTTACAATAACAGAGAATAAAGGCAACATATTAACCCTTTTAGGGGCAAACAATTTTTGAAATCCACCAATGAAAATAAGAACACTGTGCCACAGAATATAACACTGTGCAACACAATTTATCTTGAATGAGACAAAAAACACTACCGGTTGACAAAAAAATTCCCAAAGGGCTTTAAAAACTGTGCTGCAGTCTTTTTTAGAGCCCACTGTAGTTTTTAAACTATTGTTTGGACTTATTTAACCCTTATTAACACTAAAATTTTTCAACCTTTGACAACCACTAGCGAAATTTTAAGCAAAAAATATTTGTAGAACAGATAAAAAAAAAAATACACCTAAGCATAACTGCTGTCGGGTATGAGAACTTCGTACTAAAACCAGAATATTTTTTGATACCATGGGGATCCATCCCACTCTGAATTTTTGATATGTATTATCATTATCAGTATTCTTTATCAACAGACTTTTATTTTTGAAATCAAAGATGTGTTTTTTTTAATATTTGCAAATTAAACATGTCTTTAAATTTTTTTCAACACTTCTGAAAAAAACACCTTATGCTTTTGAAGACATTTTCTAATAGAAGAAGAATTACACAGAAAAAAGTATTGAGAAAAACAATTTGAGTAATCACTTGTTTTAATTTTTAAATAAGATTTGAGTAATTTTTTAACTGACGCAATTAAAAATTTACTGAAAAATAAAAAAAAAATTTAGTAAATAATTTAATACAAAATTTAATATTATTTTTTATTCTCTTCGTGTTTTGAATTCTCATTATGTTATAGTTTTTTGTATATGTAAATTTTTTTGAAAAAAATGTGAAACTTTTTTAAACTTTATAAAAAAATAAAATGATAAATTTTGAGTAAATTTTGACTTGACGCAATTAAAAAGTTACTTAAAAAAATCGAAAAAAATTTTAATTAAATTTTTAATTGTGTCCATTAAAAATTTACTAAAATTTTTTAGTAAGCATTTTATAATTTTTTATTAAAAATTTACTCAATGCTATTAAATCGTTTACTGGTGCAAAATTGAGTAATTTTTTACTCAATAGTATTAAAAATTTAAAATTTTTTTTTTTTTTTTTTTTCTGTGTAAGCTTTTATATGAGCCAACACCCGTGATAATCATGTTACTATTTAATAGGTTAGAGCACGTTGAACGTGATGTATTCTTTTGGCTTTGGCTTAAAAATTCTAACTTTGACCCGCAATAATTGGAAAAATACAACGAATTTTGAAAATCCAAATATGAAACATACCGAGGGACTATATTCAAAACCCTCTATCTTAAAAAACTGTTTATTCCAAAAAACTGTTTATTTCGCGTATTGTTAAAGTAATTTAAATTCAATAGTCTACAATATTTTTTTAAATCAACTACTGAATCTCACATATAATTCGTTTTTAAAATTTTGTACTATTGGGGATATTATGATAGATAGAGGGTTCTGTTTCTCAAAAATATTAAGTGCATGAATGAAAATTATCAGATAGAGGGTTTTGCATTTTAATAAAAATGAATTATTTTGATATCACTTACGACATCGGTAAACTTTTAACGTGATTTATAGATGATAACGGCTAACAAGAAATTCCGAAATCGCGGTTTTGGTCCACAGTTGCTGATTTTTCAGACAAAAAATATTTTTTTACCGAATTCATCTCAAAAGTTGACAAACTGTAGAGATGCTGATCAGCATCGCGATTTTTAAAATTAATTTTTTTTTTCATAATGTACACAAGACATCCAAATTTTGAGCCATATTTTCCAAAAAAAACAAACAAGAATTTTGAAAAAAAATTAGCATCAGTGGACCAAAATCTTGATTCTGGAATTTTGTTGACAAATTCATGTTCAGCATGCAAAAATTAGTATGAAAACATGTAATTCATGATGAAATTATTAAAAAAAAAAGTAAAAAAATTATAATCGGTCAAGAATTACCATATAATACCCTACACCAGAGTTTCCCGGAAAATGGGTCCCGGGAAATGGGTACCATGGACCGATTAGATCTAGATTTTGTCAAATCTTTAATAAGTGTAGAAAACACTCACAAATTAAATTTGAGTGAAATAGGCTTATATATGTTGACAATAAACCGCTTTAACTGAATATCTGGCGAAATTTTCTCATGGGGCCTATGTCCACAACTGGTCCGATGATAATCAGATTTGATAAGATTATTAAAGTACGCGTTTAACATACACAAACAAAATTTTATTTAAATATTTTTTTTTCATGAAATTTGAGAGATTTATGTGAAAATCTGGAAGGTGGTTTGTATGGGGGCTACAAGAAGAACTGATCCGATTTATTTAAAATTCCGAATGGCCATTTGTGAAGACAAAACACGTTTATTTGCCAAAATTTGGAGAATATATCTATTATAATACGGCTATTAGAGTAATTTGAGCCAAAACTAAAGAAGACCTTTGTATGGGGGCTAGGTCTAAATTTTTACAATTTCAATAGGCTTCGTCCTTGGGCCAAAAGAGGCTTAAGTTTCAAATGTCAAGTCAATTGATTAAAAATTGCGACCTGTATCGTGTTTACACCGTTTACATGGACAGACAGACGGACAGACGGACGGACGGACATCGCTAAATCGACTCAAAAAGTGATTCTGAGTCGATCGGTATACTTAAAGGTGGGTCTAGGACCAATATTTCGGCTTGTTACAAACATCAGCACAAACTCATTATACCCTGTACCACATTGTGGAGTCGGGTATAAAAATATTTATAAATTAATTATTTGAAAAGATAGACGATTTTGCATCAGAAAAATTAATTGTGTAGGAGATAGAGAGAACCAAAAATGCAAATAAAATAGCTAACAAAAATATTTTTGTTCCAAATTTTACACCATAGCACTATAGGTCAAATGACTGGTTTTTGAGGCAAAAAGTCAAATTATAAGGTGAACTATTTCAAAAATTTTATAATGGCATTTTGTACTACACATTTTCAAATAACCAAAAATAAAAAATTAGAATCAGGCGGCAACCCATGACTTAAAGCCAAGCTGTCAAAGTTGTATTTTTTTTTTTTTTGTTTGTTTTGCTCTCTGACATTCCGCTCTTTAGTGCTTGATATTGAAACTATTGTTTAACAAAATATTACAAACTAAAATAAATTTTCTAAAATGGAAAATATTAATACAGGTACGTTAAAAAATATGTTATTGATAAGTTTCATAAAAATGTTGTTGTAGTAAACATTTTGTTGGGACAAAGTGTGTCGTCTTTTCTGTGTAGTTTTGGTTGTCGACCGTGTGTTTCTTGGAGTTGTACTTTGTTTATTGGAACGTATTGTTGGAACACTATGTATGTGGACAAAGGTAATGATGTGTACTTTCATGTGGTTGCATAACCAATTGCCCCAAATTGCGTCAAATTACTTATATTTGACTTTTAAGATTGCGTAAAAATAAAAAATACGGATATATTTGAATTTTGGTTACAAAATAATAGAAATACTACAGCTGTTGTCAACCGGATTTTCACGGAATTTAATAGAAGTGTGGATGACGAATGTATGGCAACAATTAAAAATAAAATTAATAATTTTTGTGCATATGCTCACCAAAAGTGGAACAAGAACCAAAGATGTGCGAAGAGATTTGAAAAAAAAAAAACAAAAATCTATGGTTAGCGAATGTGACTGAATTTAAATTCTCTGAAAGTGATGTCGGAAACAAAAGAGCGGCAAAAACAAATACTTGCTTCCGAAATATCGTCCGTACAGGGACACGATACCAAGTTATTGGTTCATGCTGCTTCAATATCAGCTCATGCATCAAAAGCAAATGATTTAAATTTTCTTTTAAAGAAAAATTTAAATTTTTTTTATAACACAAATTTTTAAAAATTTGTCATTTTTGTGGGATGTTTTTTTTTTTTTTTAATTTTGTAAGTGTATTGAAATGTTTGTTTTTGGTTTGTTGTCTTGTCAGTTCGATATGTCTGAAAACTGTTAGAAAGAAATTACTTACTTTGAACAACAATTTCAAACTTTTTCCTGTTCTTGCTTCATATCGGTATATGAAACTATGTTTTTTTTTAGATCTGAGTGTAGGGTTTATTCAGCAACTTTGTGTTAAGGCAAATATTTTTGTAGAACATATTTACCCTCTAACTACTCCACATAACGGTAGATGTTTTGTCTATTCTCTAACAAATTGTAAAAAACACCGCAAAAAAGGGGACATAATTTTTTTAAGAGCATATTTATATTGTATTTAGAGCATATTTTCCGTTTTTAAGGGCATTTTTAAGCGCATAAAGCGTGTTTTTAAGAGCATATTTTTGGTTTCCCTGTTCATCAGCAATAAGACAAGTTTTAACATCCCATGAAAAAAACCATTACCACTCTCTCCTGAAGAAACATTACTATCTTAGATGCGCTTCTGAGGCAAGAAACAAATAGAGCATGCACGAAAGGATTCTAGAAACACAATACAGTAGAATCTCGCAAATTAGAACCACTTTGTTCCTCGGGTAGTTCTAATTTCTGAAAAGTTCTAATTTCTGGACATTTTTTTTTTCAAAGAAAATTATAAATAATAATAATAAAAACAGTTACGACTGCTTTATTTTAACACAAAACCATTTTTTTGTTAATATTAAATTACTATAACACATTAAATTTGTAGAAAGCACTTTTATGGGCTTTGAAATGGGAAATAATAGGCGTTACATCGACTAAGTATATCATCGTCACTGCTATTTGATCAGTCATTAAACCCATCTTCATTTCATTTTTCGATTTCTCTTACACTTATGGAATTGTGAAAATAAAAACAAAAAAAAGTCCAGAAATAAGAACCACTGGTTCTAATTTTAGAGCGGTTACTACATACAATTCGGGTTTTCCCCTATTTAGTTTAAAAAAAACTATAAAAAAAATATTTTGTAGTGTAAATAAAAACAAAAAAAAAAATAAAACTTCCAGAAATTAGAACCACAGGTTCTAATTTTAGAGCGTTCAATACATTAAAATTGCCGGTTCTAATTTCTGGACAGATCTAATTTGTGAGAGTTCTAATTTGTGAGATTCTACTGTATACCAATTTTTATTCAGTATTAGTCTAAAGAACCGCCATTGAGCAAAGAAAAGTTGGCAGCTTCCAAGAGAAGTTATTTCTCTTTTAAAGATTCCTGATATTCCTGAAAATAAATGTTGAAAATAGCTAATTTTATGTCATTTAATAAATTGACTTTATTTATATTTATATAAATAAATTTTATTTCTAGCATGAATGCTGTTATTATCCAAAGACATTATTTACTTTTAACGCACTCAACACAAATCCTTCTTTTCCTGTCACTGAAAGTGGGTCTCTAAGCGGGTGTGTTAGTGGGTGTATAAGTGGCTGTGTAAGAAGTTGAATTAACTGCGATTTTTTCTATGTTTTTGTTTTTTCCAAAAATTATAATAAGCAACAAAAGAAATTTTAAAATTTTATTCATTTCCGGTGACCTTTAACATAGCAAATAATTGAAGTATTAGAAGTGGGCGTGGTTTGGGCGGATCGGCTTGAAATTTTTACAGAATGCCTAGGTACCCACAGTAGTCATCTGTTCCAAATTTTAAAGGTCTAGTTGCTTCCTGTGATTTATTGCCTCAAAAACCGGTCATATGACCCACAGTGCATAGATGAGGGCCGTTTTACTGAATATTTTGCAATCAAAAAGTAATTTTCGTGAAAATGGAAGATAGAGGGTTTTGAATATGGGCCCCCGATACATTATATAAATGTGGTAATCTATCTGCCACATTTTCAGTGATGTCCAAAAACATGTTTCCGAACAATTTGCAAAATTTTTTGGAATTGCCCAGTTATAAAAAAAGTTCTTATTTTCCCATAGTAAAGGGTAGGGGTTGCCATTTCCATTTTGAGAAAAAGAGGACGCCAACCTCAATAAAGGACGACATTTGTCCCAAAGAAGATGACACTCTTTTTATAATAAATAAATTTAAAAAATACTGTACAATATGACAAAAAATCATTTTTGTCATATTTGATTTCCAATTAAAAAATCTACATTTCCAATTTTATATCAGAAATTTTGAGTTATATTTTAGAAATATCCATTTATAATTAAAAAATTTCCAGTAACACTATCTATACCTTATTTTATAAGTTATTTGGTAATCAAAGTTTTGCATGGGAATAATTCAAAAATACACAAAATAATTCGGGTCTTACTTTTTTATTGTGTGCAATATTTTGGAAAACAAAAAAATGTGAATTTTTTCATAATTTTGTCAAAAGCTTTCAATTCATTCGTTAAATCAAACATTATTTTGATTGAGTATAAATAAATAAAAAATTATCAAATTTGTGATCAAAAATCGAAAAAATGCTTGATTGAAAAAATATTCAATGAATCACCTACAATTTGATGATTGGTATAACAGTTTTCTTTATTGGAGGAATTTCAATCAAAAAACTGATTGAAATATTTAATTAATCACCTACAATTTGATAATCCAATAAAGACATTGTTATACCACAAAAATTTTCTTTATTGGAGGAATTTCAATCAAAAAAATTTATTGACTCGCGTTTT
Organism: Pegoplata infirma; assembly: GCA_963921195.1. NCBI lineage: Eukaryota > Metazoa > Arthropoda > Insecta > Diptera > Anthomyiidae > Pegoplata > Pegoplata infirma. Next base: position 97,410,804 of record OY992536.1, read on the forward strand.
TGTTGATTGAAATTCGTTTTAAATGCTTTCTGTGTACAAACGCGGCATATTCTCTTAAGAGGGTTAAAGTTTTTAAAAAATTCTCAATAGTTAAATGTATCATGTTATACACAGGTTTGTGTTCATGTTTGACTAGGAAGCGAAAGTGTTTGTTAATCGTTTTTTTTTTTTTAATTTTTATCACAACTCTCTGCCAGCAACTAACCATCATCCGCATTATCATGATCAAGTCTCTCTGTGTGGCCTTTTACGTTTTGTGTCTTATTTGACCGCGTTTTGACACTTTAACTGTCACATAAACTAAGCTTCTGATTAACACAACAATAACAATAAATATATAACCAGATCTATTTTTATTGTACGACTCTTGCCCAATATATCTAAGAATTAACAACATCATCATTGTTTACCAAAAAAAGTTTTCTTCTACAACATTTTGAGTCACGTGTGATAAATGGATATTAAGAAATTTTCAATATTGTATTGTAATCGATATGGAAATTTCAATTTACTAACATAGTCACCTGAAATGCAAACGAACGTGAAAACAATTTAATTTTTTAACAGTGGAGATAAAAACTTAGGAGTATAGCCCTATTATTTTGATCTGCACCGTATACTCCACAGACGGACGATCATTGGTAGAATGTCTTAGAGATTATGGATCAATAATATATGTATATACTTTATAAAGTCTGTGATGAGATACAAAGTGAGTACATCCCCGATAAATTTTAACAAATTCATTAATATGTTACAAAAAAATGTAAAAGTACCCAGGCAGAAAAATACGAACGGGAGAGCGCTGGCAAAGTACCTTTTATGGTCGCTTGTGTGCTGGGACAGCATCACAGTTAAGTACTCTCCCAGCGTCCAAAATGATAACCACGGTAAACGGTATGCCGCACTGTGGTCGATATTTTGAGATAGCGGCCAAAACTCCTTTTGGTTTTTGTTCTCCGATTTTAAAGTTATTAGACTCATATGAAAGTAGACAGTAGTAAACCTCGGGAGCCAATAAATTAGAACTCTATTTCAATTATTTCACTGAGAACAGGGTGGTCCAAAATGGGATTTTTCAGAATTTAGTAAATTTATGATATTTTTAGTTAATTTTTATAGTTTAAATGATCATAACTTTTTTGTTTTTCAAGATTTTTGGACGAAATAATTTTTGTGTTGTAACTTAACTTATTTCCTATTACTGGTAAAAAAAATTGAAGCTCTACTGTTTTCAGAACAATTTAAATATTTTTTTTAAAAAAGGTCAAATTTCTCGGAAATTTCCTACTTCATAGAGCACAACTCCTGTGAGTCAAGCTGAGTCAAAACACAAATTTACTATTTTGTAGTCCTAACTCTCCCCTACATTCCTATATACACATGTCCATGCATCGGGGCTGCACTTTTTGAGCTACAGCAATTTTTCTGACCCAAGGTAAGATATTCGGTACAAATGCACGTCATATTTTTTGAGAAGTTATTTATATGTGAAAGTCGCTATTATGCATATATTTTGATGAAATTTTGTACAAGACCCAAAATATAATTCTGTTGAAATTAGGAGAAGTTGGCCCATATTTGGACCTAGTCCACATAGAAGGGTGTATCAAAATTTTGACAAAAATGACAATAGAACTCTCAAATTATGTGGTATCTGGCAATTCATTTGGAAAAGGTAAAAAATGATTTTATTGCCATCTAATATTACATAACTTAAATACCTGATAATTGCAAATAAATTTAAAACCAATGGAAATAATCTGTGGATCCTTGGACCTATCAAAAAGACCTATCCTTGGACCCATCAAAAGGACCTATCCTTTTACATATCAAAAGGACCTATCCTTGAACCTATCAAAAGGATCTATCCTTGGTCCTATCAAAAGGACCTATCCTTGGACCAATCAAAAGGACCTATCCTTGGACCTATCAAAAGGACCTATCCTTTGATCTATCAAAACTATCAAAATTATCTATCTTTTTGCATATCAAAAGGACCTATCAAAAGGACCTATCCTTTGATTTATCAAAAGGACCTATCCTTTGATCTATTAAAAGGACCTATCCTTGGACCTACCAAAAGGACCTATCCTTGGACCTATCAAAAGGTCCTATCCTTGGACCTATCAAATGGACCTATCCTTGGACCTATCAAAAGGACATATCCTTGGACCTATCAAAAGGACCTATCAAAAGGACCTATCCTAGGACCTATCAAAAGGACCTATCCTTGGATCTATCAAAAGGACCTATGCTTGGACTTATCAAAACGACCTATCCTATGACCTATCAAAAGGACCTATCCTTGGACCTATCAAAAGGACCTATCCTAGTACCAGTCAAAAGGACCTATCCTTGTACCTATCAAAAGGACCTATCCTTTGATCTATCAAAAGGACCTATCCTTTTACATATTAAAAGGACATATCCTTTGATCTATCAAAAGGGCCTATCCTTTTACATTTTAAAAGGACCTATCCTTGGACCTATCAAAAGGACCTATACTAGGACCCATCAAAAGGACCTATCAAAATGACCTATCCTAGGACCAGTCAAAAGGACCTATCCTTGAACCTATCAAAAGGACCTATCCTTGGACCTATCAAAAAGACTTATCCTTGGACCTATTAAAAGGAGCTATCCTTTTACATATCAAAAGGACCTATCCTAGGACCTATCAAAAGGACCTATCCTTTTACATATCAAAAGGACCTATCCTTGAACCTATCAAATGGACCTATCCTTGGTCCTATCAAAAGAACCTATCAGAAGGACCTATCAAAAGGACCTCAAAAGGACCTATCCTTGGACTTATGAAAAGGACCTATCCTTGGACCAATCAAAAGGACCTATCCTAGGACCTATCAAAATTACCTATCCTTGGACCTATCAAAAGGACCTATCCTAGGACCTATCAAAAGGACCTATCCTTGGACTTATGAAAAGGACCTATCCTTGGACCAATCAAAAGGACCTATCCTAGGACCTATCAAAATTACCTATCAAAAGGACCTATCCTAGGACCTATCAAAAGGACCTATCAAAAGGACCTATCCTAGGACCTATCAAAGGGACATATCCCTGGACCTATCAAAAGCACCTATCCTAGGACCTATCAAAAGGACAAAGGACCTGTGAATATTGAGACTAAATAAATGTCAGTGGCCAAATGTTGGCATTTTCTGACCAAAATTAAGTTTAGGAATAATAAATAAGTATTGGTTGTAAAATACGATTGAAGAAAATAAGAAATTATAAAAAAAATACCTATTTAAAATGTCAAAATATTCAACTTTTACATGGAAACTCAACAAAAAATTAAAATGCATTTTTAACTCCACATTACTTACGTTCCTATCAGTCGATTTTTACGTTTGAACACGCAAATTGAAGCTTAAAGTCCCTCCTATTAAACAAAACAAATTGCGTAAAAAAATACCAATCCGGTCAAAAATTATAGAGTTTTGACCGCTATCTCGAGAAATTGACCACTGTGTGCCGTTGCTATTTTAAAGCGCTTTGAAAGCGCTTTAAAAACAAAAAATAAGGTACTATTATAGCACTTTTAGAACAAAAAAAATGGGACGTATCTAAATTGTATACATAAGTCCATAAGACACAACTCTTTTTGGTGTTTATTTGAATAAAGAAATTTTTTAAATTAGTATAAAAAATTTATTGACTCATTTATTAGGATAAAAAAATTTTGAACAAACTTTGAAAAATTTCTAAGTCCCAGAAAAAATTTGTTTGCAGTTTTCTTTGCGTTTTGGAATAAAAAATTTATTAAAAATGCTTTTAGGAAAAAATTTGGAAAAGTCTTGAAAAAAGTGGTGTATTGAACCTAAACGGGTATGTATCCGGAGTTTAAGGGTCATGTATCCGGAGTTTAAGACACTTCCTCACGAAAGAAACAGGTGTTTTTATATAAAAGGTGTCAAGTTTGTAATATGTAGGTCATTGTGTATAAGGAACATATCATGAGTACTATCAAGGACCGGCCACTTATCCTGCAGGGAAATAAAAAATATTCCAATTGTTATGAAAATTAATAAATTTTAATAAAAAATATTCCAATTGTTATGAAAATTAATAAATTTTAATAAAAAATTTATACTTTGAAAGAATTTAAATAGAAAAACATTGGCAAAGCGCTTGGAAAGCACTTTTTCGAATTCATACTACCTTCTACACAAAAAATAAAGTGCTTTGCCGAGACTTTTTCTTTGGAACGATTGGCAGTTTCTGCCTGGGTAGTTTTCCAGAGATTGTTCAAGTACTTCAAGTAGGAAGGTTTCTCGTCCTGGTTCGATTTGGTCAGCTCACGAACCTGCCTATGGCAAATTCCTTTTTAGATTCCTTATAAAATCCGTTTTTTTTCTAAGATTCCAAAATTTTGCTAAGATATGCATTTTGAATAAAATCTTACGTCCGTTTTCATTTCAGCTTACGCAACGTCTTTTGATTTTTTTTTTTCAATTTCTTAATATTTTTTTTTGTTTGAATTTTATGCAAATTGTTAAGTTTTATAAATACGGTTTGTTTTTTCGTACGTGTGGTCCCTGTAGACCCCACATTTGTTTAATGCTGCTTTATTAAAGTTTTCAAATTTTGATAAAGTGCATTTCTGAGATTATGTGTTAAATATTAATAGTGTTGTATTTTGTCACTCTAGTAAAGCGATTAAATCTCGTATGTTTTTTAACCAAACATAAAGATTTTTTTATTTTTAATAGAGACAACAATAGCGGAAATTTATTGATATTTAATAATCTTTATGGGAATTTATATGTGTGGTCCGTTAAAAAGTTATTTTGACTGGAGAAACTTAGTTAAGTATAAATCTTTAGTAAATTTTAATTGATAAAAGCAATTAATAACATTTAAAAAAAACGATGAGCTAGTGTAATATTCGGCTGCAACGAATCTTAAAGACCCTCGTGTTATAAAATAATCCAAAAGTTAAATTCACCTAGTACGACGGACGGACATAACTAGATCACTTTAAAATCGATGATCGACGACTTTATGGCCATAGACCAACATTTTTAGGTGTAACAAACGAAATGAAAACCTTGTATTATTATTTGGCACCATGGGGTCCTAATGGGAGTACCCTATGGGGCCCTAATACTGGGTACATTTTTATAGGGTCACCATCGATGGTGATCCAAAATTTTTTGTCGGATTCGCTCTACCTTGCTTAGTTTTTGAGATATGGGAATGGGGTTTGAGAAATTAAAACATGAAATAACTCAAAAACTATAACTAGGAGAGCTTTCGGATCTTCAGCGGTCATATTCTATGAGTTAAGGACTACAAAAATGCCTTTGAACTTTTTGTTTTATCTGCAGTATTTTCACACAACAATTTTTCTAAAGAAAACTTCTCTTCTTAACAGGCGCGGATCCAGCTCATGGGTTTAGGGGGGGGAGTATATTTTTTTTTCTCCAAATTTTTGTTTGTTTAGGGAACATCAGGTCGGATGTTAGTCATTATTTAAGGTTTTTAGTGTTTACCTCTTGTTTATTATTATTTTTTCTATATAAACATTTCTAAATACTTAAAAAAGGTTTTAGAACTTATGAAAATGTTTGATATTTTGAAAAATGTCTCCTCAAGAAATTTTTAGTTCTTAAGCATTTTTCTAACAGCAGAAGACCCAGATTCTGAAACAATTTTCCATTAGAAAAAATATCAAACTTGAGACATGTTTCGTACAAAATAGTGCCTACCGTCAGTGCCGTAGTACCGGGAATACCGGTATTCCCGGTTCTCGGTATTACCGGGAAATGGAACCGGTTTCCCGGTTCTTGAATTATTTCCGGTATTCCCGGTACCGGTTCTGACGGTATTCCCGGAACTACCGGTATGTATATTTTGTAAAATTTTGTATTATTAAAATTTATTCTTCGCTTTTACCAAAAAATAATACAAAACATGTAAAAAACACCATTTCCTAATTTTTTATGTATTTAAAGCAATGTTGGCAATCGATACCTTTTCAATACCGTTATCCGTTTCAAAACCCTTTAAATTGAATACCGGTACCAATACCAATACCGAAACTCAGTTTTGGTATCGGATACCGGTATCCAAAAACCTTTTCCTTCGGTATCGGTACGTACCGGTATTGAAACGGTTTTTCTTAAAAACCATGTTTTTTTACAAAAAAATAATAGAAAGTTTGTAAATTTTTTGGTGTTTGTAAATGAAAAATCATACTCCAAATGCCTCACTGAAGTCTCATAAAAATCAAAAAAATCTTTTGGCACCCACATCGTGAATTAAATAAAAATATCAAAAAAGCCATACTTCAACCGCGATGCGAGAGCAAAAGAAAATTATTGATTTTCACGAAATTTGTATGGATTCATTTTGACTCCCAATAGAAACTTTCTGGACCCCTTTTGTATAGTATAGTTTTTTTGGGATGTTTATTTAATCCGTGATGGATTTTTTTTTACAGGTCTTCGGGGAAGGCATTTGGAATACTAGCAGGAGGTTTTCCACCATAGTATAATTTTTTGAAATATCTTAACTCGTAGAAATCGTTCATAAAAGTCCCATAATTCGCGAAAAAAAATTGTTTGCAATATTTTTGAATGTGATCTTGTCTAGACAGGGAAGACCTATTTTTCCAAATAGATAACACAAAAAAACTTGGTTGCCTAGAAATAAGATGAAATATGTACTATAATTTGTTGGGGTTTTTACTTTAACCGCAATGCGGGAGGGAAATAAATTTTATGGAGTCATTTTGACACCCAATAGAAATTTATCGGACCCTTTTCAGCTCAAACAAAAAAGAAAGGTAAAAATCGATACGGCCTTATATTTATGTACTAAAGACATAGGAAAATGTGCAGCAAAAGCGGTCCAGTGTTTCAAAATTTAGAAGCAAAAGACTGAATTTCGGCAACGGTTTTTCGTGAATTTTAGAGATAAAAAACATGCTAACTTTCGAAAGGCAATCCTGAGGATGCTGAATCTTGGCATATATATTTGCCGTTCCCCTGGCCTGGTTCGTATTTCAGCCAAATCGGTCAAGTGGTTCAAAAGTTATTAAGAAAACCGTGAATTTCAGATTGGTTTCACCTTAAATTCACTTGTTGAAAAAACCGTTAAACCAGCTTTAAAAAAATTGATGAGTCAGGAAAATATTTTACAAAGTATTCTTGTCACTCACAAAAATTTTTATACTAAAACAAAAAAAACTTACACTCGAAAAAAAATGTACACTCAAAAACAAATTTTGTCAATTTTTTTTTTCAAAAATGACTAAAAAAAGTTTTTTACTCAAAATCAAATATTTCTAATCAAAATTGTTAATTTTATTCACGTTAGAAAATTAACTTTCACTTTAGAAGGGCATTGTGGAGGGTATTGATGGATTCGTCCAAGTCGAATTTAACTTTTCTACTTATTTTTACAATTTTTTATACGTTTTTTTATATTTTTAGCATTTTTTCGATAATACCGGTACGTACCGGTATTGACGTTTCGGTATCGGTAATACCGTAACCGATTCAACTCAAATACCGTAACCGATACCGATACCGAAATAAACAAAAAAAAACGATACCAATACCGATATCGATACCGTTATTCGTTTCGATTGCCAACCTTGATTTAAAGAAAAAAAAATTACTTGATTTTTAAATAATTTTACAAACACAACCAAATACTTCTCAAATACTGATTAAATGGTGTAATCTTAATATTTTATGGTATGGTATTTTTTTGTTTTTTGAGAACCGGTACCAGGATCAGAACCGGGAATACCGGTATTCCCGGGAATATATCTAGAACCGGGAAACCGGTACCAGAACCGGGAATACCGGTATTCCCGGGAATACCGAGAACCGGGAAATAGGGGGCACTAGTACAAAACAAGTAGAAAAGTTAAATTCGACTTGAATCTATGAATACTAGAGTTGTCAACCGATTAAGAATAATTCGATTAATCGATCAAACAAAACCAAAGTCTTGTTCGATTAATTTAAAAATGACGATTTTCGAATAACGAATAAATCGATTAATTTATGTCAATTAATCGAACAATTATTTTGTTAAACCCTCCAACTACAGTATCGAAATATCGGTCTAGGACCACATAAAATATATATTATTGATCACTAACCGATTCTAAGACATTCTAGCGATATCCGTCTGTGGAGGGCACGATACAGTCCAAAATAAAAGAGCTATACTCCTGTCTTATGGTCATAGACTGGTTCAATGGCAAAATCGGACGAGGGGAGAATGTTCCACTTTAAAAAATAAAATACCATCAGAAAAACACAATTTTTTTTTTTTTTTTTTTTTTTTATATTTGTCCCACAAATTATGTCCCTCTGTGGAGGGCACGATATAATAGTTTTCACACATGATCAATTATTTTTATTTATTCTTTCTTTTTATTTACAACTCATTTTTAATAACTTCAACCTAACCGAGAACTGGTAACAATGACCGTCGTCTCGTTGTAGCGAAAAAACCAAGGGTTCTGGTGGGAATCGAACCCACGACCCCGATGTTCAAAGGCTAGCACGCTACCAACTAGCCTACGGGGCCCCCCGGGGCACGATACAGTCCAAAATAAAAGATCTATACTCCTAAAGTTTGACACGATTATGTCTTATGGTCATAGACTGGTTCAATGGCAAAATCGAAAAAAACAACACAATTTTTTAAAAAAAAATTTTTTGTATATTTGTTCCACAAATGAAATGCTATTTTTTCGGCCCGCCCTTTTTATCGAAAATAATACAAAATAATGATAAAAGTGTTTTTAGGCGTAAACTTCGTAAAAATGAATTTGAAAACATTTATGAAATGGTGTCCTCTAAGGTTCCCCGCCGACTTCCACCAACTTAAAACTTAAAATTATAAAAAATTTTAGTTTTTTATGCATTTTTTACATACAAAAATAATTCAGTTATTTAATTTATAAGTTTTTTACTTATTTTTTTGTTAATAAAATATTAATTATTTTATTTTTAAATTTTTTTGTTAATAAAAATATTTTTTAATGCCCACTTTTTTATTCGTTATTCTCTTCGATTAATCGATTAATTTTTAAGATTTAATCGTTTGATCGAACGAACAAAAACAATTATTTTAATTATTCGAACAAAGTTGGAAGGCGAATAATTGACAACTCTAATGAATACCCTCCACAATACACTTTTTAAGTGATAGTAAATTTTCTAACGTGAAAAAATAACATTTTCGATTAGAAATATTTTATTTTGTGTAAAAAACTTTTTTCTTAAGTAATTTTTGAAAAAAATAGTTTACGAATTTTTTTTGAGTGTAAATCATTTTTTGAGTGTAAAATTTTTTTCGAGTGATTTTTTTTTTTGTTGAAAAAAGAGCATTATATTTTACTTTTTTGGGGTATAAACTTTTTATTTCAATGTGTACGGATACTTTTTCTAGCAAGTGTATATAAGTTTGGGGGAGATTACTATACACAGAAAAAAATAAAAAAATATTTGAGTAAATTTTTAATACTATTGAGTAAAAAATTACTCAATTTTGCACCAGTAAACGATTTAATAAGTAGTATTGAGTAAATTTTTAATAAAAATTTATTAAACGTTTGAAAAAAAAAAAACTGAGTAAATTTTTAATTGCCGCAATTAAAAATTTACTCAAAATTTATCTATTTATTTTTTTTAAAAGTTTAAAAAAGTTTTAAATCTTTTTACAGAAAAAAAAACAAAAAACTTGTTCTTTCAAACTTTACCAAACATATTTATGTCTCAAAAACATAGGAAATTTTTATTAAGACGATTGATTACAAACTTTCATATACATACACAAAAAACTATAAACTAAACGAGAATTCAAAAACTATGAGAGTTTAAAAAAAATAAAAAAAACTATAAAATTTTTATTAAATTATTTACTTAAATTGTTTTTAAAATTTTTAAGTAAATTTTTAATTGCGTCAAATAAAAAATTACTCAATTTTAGTTTTCAAATTTAAACAAGTGATTACTCAAATTTGTTTCCTTCATATTTTTTTTCTGTGTACAGAGCAGACATTTTAATTTTATGGCAAGTTTCGGTGTTTATTTTTCACTTTTATTTTTGCAAAAAAAATAAAAATTCTTTAATTTGTAAGCAACAATTAAGCACGGTGAGCCTCAGCGATGTTTAGGTTGAACTTTAGTGTCGACGAAAAGTGTAAGCACATTTCGATTTCTACTAGATTAAATGTCATAAAACTGTTAACAGCGAAATCGTAGCTGCTCGCATTCGCGAGATAACGCGAAATTTGTATTTATGTATTTTGTAAAATTTTGACATTGACGTTTTTTTAATATTTTCAAAAACTGAGTATACAGTTTTAATTGTACTTAGTTATAGGTCACAAAACAGTAAACATCAAAATTCTATCTTCTTTAGTTCGCGAGAAATCGCGAAATGAATTTTTTTCTGTTCTTGTTATCGTTTTTTATCTTTAGATAGGTTTCTTTAAAATTTTGTAAAAACATCCCAGTTGGCAACGTCCTCGAGCCATCCTCAGTGACGGAGCGGTGACATGTCAGAGTCACTGCTGACTTCCAAAAGACATCTCTATGTACTGGGTTGAGGACAGTTTCATACAAATTTTCAAAATGTCATCACTCAAAGTCATCAGTGGTCAGGGCTGACCTTCTGATGACATGTCACCTAAGACTTCTTTGGGGAAATGTCTGACGTAGGTCATGCAAATTTTCCTGTTACCAAATTTTATTTCAAACTCCCTGGTTTTATTGTCAGTTAAAATTATCTGAGTCCTAAAGCGATTAACAACTGTATCTAAGATACCTATATGATCATGTCTGTCTTCCTCTTGAGAGTGAATAGTGGCTATTGTTGACAGGCCATTATTATTATACATTGAATCATTATCACTTGTACTATTTAACAGATTAATTTCACCAGAGTCGTTGTTTATTCTGCTCAAAAAATCAGCGACTTGATTATCCTTTCCCTTAATATAATTAACAGTTAAGTTGAAGTCACTTAGCTTTATAATCCATCTATAAAGTCTAGGATTCAATTCTCTGCTTTGAGATTTTACGAAAAGCCATCTTAAGGGCTGGTGGTCTGATAAAATTTCAAACTTTACACCGTATAGGTAGGGGCGAAAATAATTTGTGGACCATACTATAGCAAGAAGTTCTTTTTCAGTAGCTGAATAATTTTTCTCGTGGTCATTTAACGTTCTACTAGCAAAGCAAATAGGATGCCCATTTTGCTGTAAAACGGCACCAATTGAATTCAAACTAGCATCCGTAACAAGTTGAAAAGGTTTTGAGAAATCTGGAAACCTAAGAACTGGGGCCTCTGTTAAAATATGTTTCAATTTCTCAAATGCATTTATAAAGTTGGGATCATTTACATTTAATCTAACATCTTTCTTAAGGTACTTTATCATGGGATAAGCTACTTTAGAGTAATCTCTTATAAATTTACGATAGTACCCAGTTATGCTTAAAAAGGACTTAATTGCCTTTACCGTATTTGGCAATTTTAAATTTAAAATTGTGTCGACCTTAGTCGGATTAGGTTTGACTCCTTCAGGGGTCAATATATGGCCTAAATATAATGTTTCCTTTGCAAAGAATTTGCACTTATTAATTTGAATTTTGAGGTTTGCTTCCCTCAACTTTACAAAAACTTTGTTTATGTTACAAAGATGTTCCTGGAAACTGGTAGAAAATATCAATATGTCATCTAAATAAACGACACAAATTTTATTGATTAAATCACGAAGAACATAATTGATTAGCCTCTGAAACGTTGCCGGAGCATTCTTTAAACCGAATGGCATTCTGACGAATTCATAATGACCATATGGTGTAGAAAATGCAGTTTTTGCCCTATCCTCTTCCTTAACTAGAATCTGATGAAAACCTTTGGCTAAATCAATTGTCGAAAAATACTGAGCTCGTCCTAATTTATCCAGAATCGTTTCAATATTCGGGATAGGAAATTTATCATCGACGGTAATCCCATTCAGTATCCGATAATCTATCACTATCCTCCATTTCCTCTCCCCTGAATTGTCCATTTTCTTTGGCACTATCCATAAGGGACTATTATAAGGAGAATTACTCTCAGTTATAATACCTTGTTTAAGCATGTCATCTATCTGGTTACAAATTTCCTGTTCGTGAATGTGAGGGTATCTGTACATTTTCGTATAAACTGGTCTATCGTTTATTGTCCTAATTTCATGTTCCATAATATTTGTGTAACCTAAATTTTGTCCTTCAGTATATATTAAATCATTAAATGATTGAAGAATGTAGCCTAGAGCAGATTGTTCCTCACAACTTAGACCATTATATAAATTTTCTAAAACTTTGTCATCAATTTGTACTGCTTCTAATTGATTTATCTCATCAACAGAATAGGGGCAAGTTTTTAAAAACTCAATTCTATTGTTAAAATTAATTGTCAAAATTTCCTTTTCCATATCTACTATGGCACCCAAAGGTTTCAAAATATTTTGACCTAATATAGCATCAAATTGTTTCCCATTAAATGCCGTTAATTTCCACGACATAGTGGCAACCTCACCGAACTCCTTCGGAAGTTCCGTTATAATTTCCTGATTTATTTCTGTTCTACCATTTAAAGAAGAAAAAGAAATAGGATTTTCCAATTGGAGTCTCCTGTAATTCAGTAATTTATTTTCATTCAGTAATGAAGTAGTTGACCCAGTGTCAATTAAAGCCCTTATTCTATCATTGCCAACTGTAAGAACAACTATTGGAAGTGCCTTGAGGAGGCTGTCATGTGAAAATTTACCTGATCGTCATTATCATAATTTTCATTCATTTCCTGAAAATGATCTATTTCCATCTGAGATCTTTCAGATTGTCTGTTATTTTGAGACTGATAGGTTCCTCTCTCAAAGGATGGTCTTCCATTCTGAGAATTAGAATTGTTATTGTAGGAACGATTTTTATGAAAACTTAAATTATTTCTATTTTGATTCGAATTTAAATTCTGCCTATTACCCTGATTAAAATTACTATTGTTCCTTCTGGCAATAGTAGGATGATTATTATTTGGGTAATTTGAATTATTTGGATAATTAGAATTATCTGGATAATTGGAATTATTTGGATAATTAGAATTATTTTGATTAGAATTATATGGATAATTTGAACTATTCTGATAATAATTTCTACTTTCGTTAATCTTGCTTACATTTTTCCTTTCAGATTCAACTCGTATTAATCCCTCTCTATCAAGTAAATTATAAGCATCTCTTAACTTAGTAACATTTCGATTTATAATAACAGAAGCTAAATTAACATCAATGTTTTTTATAAATGTATTTAAAATAATTTTCTCTACGTACAAAGGGCTAAACTCTAAAGGTCTATCATCATCATATTCATATTTTTCGTTTAGCTTACATAAAATGTCTCTTAAATATTTAAAATAGTTTACTATACCATTGTTTTTTACCGCAAATGCATCTTGATACAGCTGATGGTAGGTCTCTTTAACTCCAAAATTACTTATTAACGACTTCTTCGTCTCTTCCCAACTTGGATTGAGCCCCAAAGTCCGCAAAACATGGAGAGCTTCACCTTGCAGTTTATTTAAAATTACTCTTTGATATATGTATTGCTTTACATCTGGTTTTGAATTAGCTAATAACAATACGGTGTCAACTTCTCTTAAAAATGATGTGAGCGCAAATGTTCCATCACCCCTGAATTCATGGATTCTCTGGGCATCTTTTAAAATGTCATTGAGTGTTAAATTCATATTGACTATTTAATTTTTAAATTTAAAGAGAGTAAATGAAATATCACTCAATATTTTATCTCTTTGATGATAGCTTTTTTTATATTTGATAGTTGTTGTTTTTCTGTTTAAATTGTTGTTGTTTTATTTATATTAACACTAAAATTGTGTGCATAATTTGTTACTGTTGTTGTTGTTGTTCTCTCTCACTCATTATAATTTGTATTATTGTTTATCGTGATTCTTTTATATCACTCAGAGCTTTTTGAAAAGTTTATACGTTATGATTTTGTTTTTTTAAATTTTGTTGTTAACGTTCATTTTTTTCGTTATTATTTGTTTTTTTTCATTCTTGCATTTAAATGAAGTTCTTTAATGAAGTTTTTTTTTTTCGTTTCTTTCGTTTTCAAAAATTAAAAAAAACTCTGTTGTTAACGTTCATTCTTTTCGTTATTTTTTTTTTTTCAATTTTGCATTTGAATGCTGTTTTTTTTTTTATGAAGTTATTTTTTCTTTTGTTCTGTTACTTTCGTTTTCAAAAGAACTACAACGATTTTTAAAAAACTCAGTTGTTAACGGCCGTTTTTCTTTCGTATTTTTTTTTTGAATTATACGATTGATTTATATATGGTGTTTTTATTTTTCTCTTTCAACAGTTTTATGATTTTATTTTAATTTTTAGAAAACTGTAACTTTTCACTTTTTGTTGCAGACTGTACTTTTGTTTGTTATTTTTTCGTAAAACTTCAACAAAAATAAAATTTTTATATATATATATTTTTTTTTTTTAGAATGATCTTTTTAAATATCTTAATTTTTTTTTTTAACTGAATAATATAAGATATTTATAGTTTTTTTTTTTTTACGTGGTTTGTTCTTTTTTTTTTATAAAATGTTTTATAAAGTCATTAATTTTTTTTAAAACTTTTAATATTAATTTTAATTAATTTTCACGGAACGTATTTTTTTATATAAACTTTAGTTAATATATGGTTCGTTTTGTGACTGCGCCAGATATGTGTTTATTAATCCACAATAATTAATTTCAATAATTTTGTACCGAATTTTAATATTTATTTAATAAAACACAATATTTAATTTATTTAATTATATTCCGAATTCAAGTTTATTATTCAAAGAAGGTTGGTTTATAACTAACTACTAAAACTTACAGACTAACTTAACTAGGTAACAATTAGAGTTCCTAAGAAAAGCTTTTTATGGAGCGAAATAAAATTGGAGTAATAAATATAATATAAGTAATAAAATGTATAAAATAGAGTTTAAAGAAATTGGGGATATATAGTAGTAAGAAAATATTATGTCAAGAAGTTATCGTAACTCGCGTTTGGACAAAGGGGGCGTAAATTGACACGAGCCTTTATACTATACTGAAAGTGTTTCTGCCTATTCCTTAATAACGATTAAACGACTAAACCGATTTTAAAAAAACTTTTTCCATAGATAGTACTAACAGAGGTGAGAACTTAAGTCTCTATCAACTGCCACGCCTTTTGCAATGTACTAAAAGTTTTTTCTGCCGTACCGTAATCACGCTTAAACAACGAACCCGATGTTGTTATAATTTTAGTAATTATTGAGGCGGAAACTATAGACACCACCAGACAAAGGCGTGAATTGACACGCCCCTTTGTTATACATTAAAATTTATTTTTGCCTGATCCGTACTCACGCGTTAACGGTGAAACCAATTTTAAGCAAATTTTCACCACAGTTGGTACTTACCGCGGCGATCGGGCAAAGGGGCTTAAAATGCCGCACCCTTTTGTATTAAATTAAAAAATATTTTTTCCTGTTTCGTAACTATATGCCATATAAAATGTGATGAGACAAATTGAAGTAAAATGCCACATCAATTTGTAATATACAGAACGTTATTTCTAGCTTATTTGCTATCATGCAAAAACGGCTTAACCAATTCCTTTAATCACTACTGCCATATTATAACCTGAAAACAGCTAAGCCGATTTCAATGAAATTTTCAACACAAATAGTGCTATAGGCAATATTAAATAGCGATTGATACAAAAGGCATATAATGGCACGCCCCTTTGTACTTTAGTGGGAGTTATGTCTGCCAGTTCCGCAAACGTGGAAAACCTGCTGAACAAATTTAATTGCAATTTTCTTTATGTGCTAACCAATAGGGGAACTATAGGTCACATGAGACCAAAATTGAACTAGATGCGTTAAATGCCAGACCCACTTGAACTATTGTGAAAGTTATATCTTTAGTGAAGTTTTCACCACATAAAGTGCTAACCGAGGAGGGAACTATAGGTCCTTTTAAAAGCCATTAAAGAAATACATTAATTTTGGGGTGGGGCGATTATTCTTTTTTTCTATTTCGCTTTGCGTCGGGGTCGTAACAGTTGCCTTTTATGGTCAACATTAACTCACAAAAGTATTGCACCTGCTGGGCAATGTCTTTGGGTTCCTTTTTTGATTTGAAATCGGGAAGTTCCAAACAAGGTGCAAAAAAACGTTTTGATTTTTTTTTTTGTTAAAAAAAAAGTTTTTGATTTTTTTTTGTTAAAAAAGGTTTTTATGATGGTCGAACCAAGAAGGTTTGTTCCCATGACGGAAGAACACGTACGCACAATGTTCCCGACGCTAAGCGAAGTCGAAAAAAATCGACCAAACCTCAGGAATAGGTTTTTATACCAGTGAAAAGTCATGAAGCAGTAGATAAACTGACTAATAAAAAACTCATTCATTATAAAATATTTTTTTCAACCCGGGCAACGCCGGGTACAAAACAGCTAGTTTGATATATGTACATTGAATGTCACTGCACTCTTCTTTGCGTTGTAAAAAAAAATACTAATGTCCTTTTTTGGAAATTCCAAAATTTTAATCAAGCAGACGTTACAAAATTTTATGTCACAACACCAGAATCCAGAAAAAAATTTTTATTGTTTTATTAGAGGCACAGTCATATTATATAAGAACGCATAATGTGCATTTCACACTTGCTATTTTTGAGAGTTTAAGAGCTACGTTTTTAAAAAAAAATCTTTTTTCTGTATCCATTACGTTTTTATTCTGTTAGTGGTGTTTTGTTAAACAACTTGTTTAAGGTCGTAAGTGTGAACCCCATATAAGAAAAAAATTGACCCGTGTAAACGCAATTGGCAAAAGATCTAAAATCGAAAAAGGTGCCCCCTGCATTAGACCACCCAAATTTGCAAAAGTATTTTTTTGTTCGCTCCACCGGCAGTTTCTGATAGATTGGCCATAAAAAATAATATCTGTGCAAGAACTGGATCTCTCGGTTGCATAATGTAATTACCCATATAAATTCCAAATGTAATTGGTTTATGGAAACTACATACCTTACTCTACAAAATAATGGTGACCGACTATTTCAATCTCTGTCCAAATTTTAACGAGGGTCGTTTTAAATGAAGTCTTCACATAAATTTTTACTTTAACCGCCAAAAACACCACAATGTCTTAGACTTAGGCTAAAAATTTGTATGAAGGAAATTTTTACTTTCTTATTCTGCAAAATAAAACTTATAAAAGCATTTTTTTGAAAAACGCATATTTTAAGAGTTATGGCACTTAAAAGCTTTGTAGTGTTTTTATGTCACTTTTAGGGTCAAAAGTTCAAATCGACTGGCCTGTATGCAACCGAGAGATCTAGTTCTTGCACAGATATTATTTTTTATACCCTCCACTCTAGTGATAGAGGGTATATATAAGTTTGTCATTCCGTTTGTAACACCTCGAAATATTGGTCTAGGACCCCATAAAGTATATATATTCATGATCCTCGATCGATTTTAAGACGATCTAGCGATGTCCGTCCGTCCGTCCGTCCGTCCGTCCGTCCGTCCGTCCGTCTGTCCGTCTGTCTGTCTGTCTGTCTGTCTGTTGAAAACACGCTAACTTTTGAAAGACTTAACGGAGGCTCCTGAAGTTTGGCATATATGTTGGGCATTTACCTGGTCAGGTTGGTATTGCAATCCAGCGAAATCGGTCCAGTGGTTCAAAAGTTATAAGCAAATGAGTGAATTTCGGCAAGGGTTTTTCTGGAATTTACGAGATAAAACACACGGTAACTTTCGGACGGCAATTCTGAGGGTGCTGAAGTGTGGCATATATATTTGCCGTTCCTTTGGTCCGGTTCGTTTTAAATTTCAGCCAAATCGGTCCAGTGGTTCAAAAGTTATTAGCAAAACCGTAAATTTCAGATTCACCTCACCATAAATTCACGTGTTGAAACCCCGTTAAACAGGTTTTAAAAACATTGGTAAGTCACAAAAATATTTTACAACGCATTTTTGTCACTCAAAAATATTTTTACACTAAAAGAAAAAAAAAAATACACTCGAAAAAAATTTTACACTCAAAAAAAATTTTACACTCAAAAAAAAATTTAGTAAATTATTTTTTTTTTTTTCAAAAATTAGTTAAAAAAAAAGTTTTTTTAAACAAAATAAAATATTTCTAATCAAAAATGTTATTTTTTCACTCTAGAAAATTTACTATAACTTAAAAAGGGCATTGTGGAGGGTATTCATAGATTCGGCCAAGTCGAATTTAACTTTTCTACTTGTTATGGCCAATCTATCACAAACTGCCGGTGGAGCGAACAAAAAAATACTTTTGCAAATCCCATACATTTTTTGGGTGTTCTACCCTGCTGATAACCCATTTCGATCACCTTTTTCAAAAAAATATTTATGTATGAAAAGAATGAAGTTCAGGTATATTTTGTTACAAATGTTAAGTCTCAACTTTCTGCAATTAAAAAATATCTCCCCTTGACCACCGGAATTTATATGTGCATTAAATGTTATGTGCATCAGCACAGAAATTGTTTCAAGCAAAAACGAAAAATTTGCATTTTTTTAGGCTTTTAATTTTTTTATTAATTAATATTTTTTTTTTTTAGATTTAATTTATTATCAAATTCCACTAATTGAAACATTTTGAAATTATTTATTTTGAAAATAACGAAATAAATTAATAAAATAGCAAATAAATCCAAATATTAAAATTGCATAAAAAGTTGAAATACAGGCTTTTCTGGAATAAAGGAACATTAAAATTTTTTTTACAAGAGTTTTGAGATCAGCCGGTGCTAATTTTACTAAATAGGTACCTTTTTCAAAAAAAAAATGAGTCTTTGTCCAAAATGGGTTAAGCTATTATTATTGAGTTTAAAATTTGACTTAATTCTGAATGCAAATACAGCTAAAAAATATTTTTTTTAAAAGGGGTTTTTCAAAAAAAAAACATCCCTCACGCAAAAATTCGATTCACTCTCTAGACACTTACTCAGAATTTTTCAACTTACAATCACGTGATTTAAATGAAAATCCCTTTTTTGAGTCACGCAAATCACGATGGTCGCTAGGACCATCTCCAATTCAAATACATAAATAAGAGACAAGTGTCTTTTCATTTGTTTAATCTATAACATCTGTAAATTTTATTTAAAATGAAAAGTTTCCTTGTAAAAGTTTCCTTGTAGGTCTGAATCCCAAAAGTTTTAAGGCACTTATTTATTACCTTATAGTCACTTGACTTAAATGAAAATCACTCTATAACCAAATGATTTAAATGAAAATCACTCACGCGTGAATAACGGGACCAGCGACCATCTCTAAATTAAATACTTAAACAAAAGGCAAGTGTCTCTTCATTTGATTCATCTATAACATCTGTAAATTTTGTTAAACATGAAGTGTCCACCCTGAAATAGTTTCCTTGTAGGTCCGATTTCAAAAAGTTTTAAGTCACTTACTTATTACCCTAATATAGTACTTAATTTAAATGAAAATCACTCTATAATCACGTGATTTAAATAAAAATCGCTCACGCCTGAATCACGTGGTTTTTTGAGTCACGCAAATTACGGGACCACAGACCATCTCTAATTCAAATACATAAACAAAAGACAAGTTTCTCTTCATTTGTTTCATCTATACATCTTTAAATTTTATTAAAAATTAAGTGTCCACCCTGAAATAGTTTCCTTGTAGGTCCGATTTCAAAAACTTTCAAGGCACTTATTTATTACCTTAATATAGGCTTATATTCTGAATTTCAAAAAATCGGTTAACATTTACGACCTGTAGAGACTTTTGGCCAAAAAACCTACCATATCGCCCCAGTGTGCACTGTGGGGCGGACAGAAGGACGACTTACGTTAAATTAATTAATATTAACGACAAAACCTTTTGCATACAAATATCAAAACCGATAAAAGATAAATACCAATACTTATTAAAAACCGATACCGATTCGAGGCTAAAACCAATACCAATACCCAATACCTAAATAATTCAAAACCAATACCGAAACCTATACCAATTCAACAAAAAATGAAAACCAATACCTATACCAATACTAATATAATTTTAAAAACCAATACCAATACCAATACTTTTATCGAATTGGTACCCATCCTTGCAATTTCCTTTTGATTCGACATTTACCCCCAGTTTCTGTAAGACGAACGCCCCAAATTTACATGTTTGTATTTTGTTTTTGTCACACTATCAAAATACATACAAATTCGTGACGTTCATAGTACATTCGTCATACAGAAAGTGACGGTTATTTTTTTTTAGTAAGCACCGATTTCTCTCTTTCTTCTTGATCCTTTATATCTGTTATTTCCGATTTAAATATTTCTTCTTTTACTAAAAAATATTTTAGAATTTATTTAAAAAAACACATTGTTAAAAAAATTCCCCATACATCATATGGTAAACATAAAACTTTCCCAAAAATTGTATTTGTTTTTCACAACCTACTTAAATTTCAAAAATTATAATCCTTGTAGAACTAACTCCTTTTTGGGACTTTAAACACACTTCAATAAAAGAAGATCTTAAAAAGGCGTTAAATAAATATTTTTCAATTTATTTTTGTATGTATATCCCAGGGGATTTTTCGCAAACGCCTACAAATATGGAAATTTTTTTTATTTATTTAAATAAAAGATTAAGAAATGGAACTACTACCTGCTGTTGAATATAGAATAGAATATTTTTGATAAAATTTCCCTAAAATGTTAAAATTTCCCTTTATTACACTCAGAATATCATGGGAAAAGAGCAATTTCTCTTTTACTCAATTTTCACTCTTGATTTTTAATTTCCAATTCATAGTGAGAAAATACTCACAAATTAAAAAGTTTATAATAGATTTTTATTATAAACAGACCCTCATTTAAGATCATCATCATCAGATTGCTAACGGTGATTATCACTATGATAATGATAATTTTCAGTTTACTTGACTGCTGTTTTTTTTTTATACCCTCCATCCACAGTATGGGGGTGTACTCACTTTGTCATTCCGTTTGTAACGCATAAAAATATCGGTCGGGGACCCCATAAAGTATATATATTATTGATCTATGATCGATTCTAAGTCGTTCTATGAATGTCCGTCCGTCCGTCCGTCCGTCCGTCCGTCCGTCTGTATAAAACACGATTCAGTCCAAAAATAAAAGAGCTAGACCCCTGAAAATTGGTCAGAATATGTATAATGTTCATAGGCCGGTTAAGTTCGGAAATGGGCAAAATCGGGCCAGGGGGAAAAAAGTTCCCCCTTAACAAACTAAAAAAACCTCTTAAAAAACGCCATTTTTATATCTTTTTTTGCCATTATTGTTAAACAAATGAAATCTTTTTATGTCAGAAGGGGTTAAAACTCCTGAACTTAGACCCAGGGGGCTGGAAAATTTAGTTTTTTTCTACCCGCCACCTTTTGTGGGCGTGGATTGAAAAAAACCATTAAAATAATGAGAAAGTGGTATTACTAAATTGCAAAAAGTATAATAAATAAATTAGTTAACATTTATCGCGATGAGGAAAGTATCCCTCACCACCCCCACCGAGCCCCCCCCCCAAAAAAAAACGACCCTGGATTTTTTTATATATTTTAACATGTTGGAGGGTATCATAGATTCGGCATAGCCGAATTTAACACTCTCACTTGTTTTTTTTAATTTGAACAATGATCATCATTATTATCATCATGATTGTTATTGCAAATGATTTGTTTGGGTTTTCTCTTGTTATATTTACGTTATTTTTTTTTTGTTTAAATTTTACAGAGATTTAAATTCAAACAATTTTTATATTTAATTTTTTTTTTTTAGTTTCAATTTTTTCAGATACATACAGAATCAGAGCATCATATTTGTATTTATCCATTCAAGCATTTAACCATTCCGCCACAGCATCACCCATAAATATAAACTCATATACACTATGGTTAAAATGTTAAGAAATTTTTTTTTTTTTAATTCCCGATTCTGATACATTTTTCTTATTCTCAGATTCTGAGATATTTTCCCTATAGAAAGTATGTCAGTTTCTGAGTTATTGTTCTTATAGAAAAATTCTAAGATTCGGATACATGTATGCACATTAGACTCTGAAAATTTTTTTTTTAAAAAAAGTTCTGAGATTCTGAGATATTTTTCTTATCTAAATATTCTCAGATTCTGAGAAATTTTTCCTATAAAAATCACAATCTGATAATCTAAAAGATTTTGGTGACTGACTGCTTCATCATTGCACAGCCCAAACCACTTAAGCTATGAACTTGAAATTTGGAATATAGTTTTCCTCCCGGAAAATGGATCCACTAAGGCTGGGTTTAGGAAATTCCGATTTTTAGGGGTGTAAAATACAATCTCCTGAAGTAATAGTTCTAAAAACTTGAAATTTGGAATGTAGGATCATCCAGAGGAAAAAACATTTTAACGAAAGTTTAAAGTGTATTTTGGTAATTTTTCGATCTCCTGAAAGGTGACAGGACATAATCCCCACGGACATTACCCCCATAACGGAAATGGGGATTATGACCGAATTCATTTCGGTCATAATCCCCATAATAGTTGTGGGGACTATTACCGTTTCCAAAACGGTCACAATCCCAATGGGGATTATGTCCGTTCCTTGCTGGGATTACGACCGAACTTTTTTCGGTCATAACCCCCATTCACATTATGGGGAGTAAGTCCAAAGCAATTTTGGTCATAATCCCCATTTTCTGCAGAGATGGTGGGTTTAATGCAATGAGTTTGTAATCCCTAAGCCCCGCCGAAGGCCGGCTACGCAGAAAAACTTTTAGGTAAAAACAAAAAAAATCTTTTAATTTTGGGGATTATGACCAACTAGTATAGAAGACATAATCCCCATAATGGGGATTATGGCCATTTGTTACATGGTCATTATCCCCATAAATCTGGGAATTATGTCCGTTTTTTATTGGGATTATGTCCAAATAATTTTCGGTCATAGTCCCCGCTACCATTATGGGGATTATGACCGAAATGAATTTGGTCATAATCCCCATAACGGAAATAGGGATTATGTCCGTGGGGATTATGTCATGTCACCCTTCTGAAATAATGGTCATTAAAACCAGATATGGGACTAATGCATTGTTTTTCAATTAACATTGAGTGTTTCATTGTCATTGAATATGGTCAATGTTAATAAAATTAAAAAATCATTATCATTAATTGTACACAATGAAATTGAAACGAAATTTTTATTAGCAATTTTTTACATAATGATAATGAAAAATAAAATCATTACACTGTGCTAGTCGCAAAAATTAACAAGCTGGGCACCTTACTAAAAAGCTAATTCGGGTGCGCTGAATTTAATGGTGCTAGCCGTTTTTGGAAGTTAGCGCTCGTATTCGCGATATTCGCGATTTAAAATTGTAAAGCCTTGGTACTACAAAAATTAATTGTTTATGCTTTTGGGATAGTTTTTAAATATAAATTTAGAAAATATATTTTTTTTGCGAAAAAAAAATTTTCCGCGAAAAAAAAAATCCACGAAAAATACAAAAAATCGCGAAGAAAAATTGTTTCTAAATATTTTGTATCTCTAATTTATCGTATTCTATTTATTTTCATAAATTAAAAAAATTTCGCGAAAAAAAATTTATGCGAAAAATTTTTTTTTGTTTGTATATTCAATAGAGTTTAGATGATAAAAATTCAGCAATTGTCTAAATCAGCGGTTACCAACCTTTTTGGCTCGCGTACCACTAATTTAAAATTTTATCAGCCGCGTACCCCCTAACGAGTTTTTTGTTTTCGTAAAAAAACTTCACATGTAAATATTAGAGTTCATTTTGATTTTTGATCTGCTGGCATTATAATTTTTTCGAAAAATTTAGGCGAGATCAACACAATGGAGATATTTTTTTGGGAAAACGGTCCTTGGGGTGGTTCAATGCATCTGAAAACGCGGATTTTGAGCTGATTTTTCGGCAGAGCAAAAACGGCTGAAAATATTGCAAATCTAATTTCACCATTCGACTCTACACCAAAAATTAAGACAACGGACGATTTTTTAACTCTTAAAAAAAGTTCCAAAAGCCCATCACAGGGGTCGGAAATATAAAGATTTTAATCTTTTTTAAATGTTTTTTTTTTTTAATAAGAAGTCAGATCAATAATTCCATGACTTTTCGAATGAAACACCCTCGTATATACAATGAAAGGGCATTTTGTGCTTAACAAAATGCCCAAAAACTCGTTCATAGAAAAATTTGAGAACCATATTCGGAATCAGCATCGAAAGTTTAATCGAAAACAAGTGGTCAGATCTCAAAAAATTATCCAAAAATATTGCAAAAAATGCTCTCTGAATTGCATAAAAACAAGTTTTTTGGGAACTTTGACCTCACCTTTCTTAAAAACCTGACGTTATGGAAAACCTCGAAAGCCAGACGCGGAACCAGCATTAAAAGGTTAATCTAAAACGAATGTCCAAATTTCTAAAATTTTGCGTACCACTGCGGACAGTTTCGCGTACCCCCTAGTGGTACGCGTACCATAGGTTGGTAACCGCTGGTCTAAATAATATAAAAAAAATAAAACAAAAATAATCGCGAGTATCGCTAATACATGCGCTAACTTTAAAAAAACTGATATTACAATGGGATTTAGTGTACACGAACTAGCTTTACCAGATGGCTGTCAAAAATTCAACTCAAACTAAAAATATTTGTATTGAACCAATTTTTTCACGAAAATAAAGATTTTTCGCGAACAAAAAAAGTTCAACAAAAATTCAGGGGCGCTTTTTTTTTTTTTTGGGGGGTGGTCGGAAGTGGTGATGGAGGGGGGAAAATTTCCTCTCGTATATGTATTTAAAAATTCATTCTTATGTTTTTTGCACTAAAGAAATAAAAGTTTATCATAATTAAAAAGATTTTTTTTATTCCACGCCCATTAAAGGAGGGGGGGGGACCAAAAAAACGACATTTTTTAATTATCAGGGTCCAAATGCAGGACTGTGAACTTCTTGTTGCATAAAAATGTTGCATTTGTTAAACGAAAATACAAAAATCATGTAAACAAATTATATTTTTCAGAGGTTGGTTTAGTTCTTCAAGGGGAAACTTTTTTCCACCTGGCCCGATTTTGCTCATTTACGAACTTAACCTGCCTAGGAAAATAACATATTCGTGACAAATCTTGGGAGTCTAACTCTATTATTTTGGACTGTATCGTGTTAACTACAGACGGACATACGTACGGACGGACGGACGGACGGACGGACATCGCTAGAATGTCTTAGAATCGATCACTGATCATAAATATATATACTTTATCGGGTCCTAGACCGATATTTTGATGCGTTACACACGGAATGACAAAGTGAGTATACCCCCATACTGTAGTTGGAGGGTAAAAAAAAATTTCAAATTATTCTTGAGTGTAGGGGGCATTGTAGTTTTTTATACCCTCCAACTACAGCATGGGGGTATACTCAAAAAGTTCCTCCTTGAAGAACTAAACCAACCTCATTTTTAAAATGATTTTTTTGGTTTTGTTTAACAAATGCAACATTTTAATGCTACTAGAAGTTCAAGGTCCTGCATTTGAAAATGTATTTTTTTTGTTCCGCCCCTCCTTTTGTGGGCGGGGGATTAAAAAAATTGTTTAATTAATGATAAACTTGTATTTCTTTAGTACAAAAAGCATAAAAATGAATTTTTAAACATACATTTCGAGAGGAAATTTGCCCCCCCCCAATTACCACCGACCACCCCAAAAACAACAAGTATGAGTGTTAAATTCGACTGTGCCGAATCTTTTATACCCTCCAACATGCAAAAAAAATAAAACTGCAGGGGCGTTTACTTTTTTTTTGGGGGGGGGGTCGGGAGTGGTAATTGGGGGTGGTTTAAAAATTCATTCTTATGCTTTTTGCACTAAAGAAATAAGAGTTTATTATTATTTTAAAAAAATTTGTCCACGCCCATAGAGGGGGGGGGGGGCAGACCAAAAAAAAACATATTTTCTAATTCGTTGGGTAAAATACAGGACTTCGAACTCCTTGTAGCATTAAAATGTTGCAGTTGTTAAACAAAAGCACAAAAAATCATGTAAAAAAATGGTAAATTTCAGAGGTTGGTTTAGTTCTTCAAGAGAACACTTTTTTCCCCCTGGTCCGATTTTGCTCATTTACGAACTTAACCTGCCTAAGAATATAAGACATATTCGTGCCAAATTTCGGGAGTCTAGCTCTTTTATTTGGGACTGCATCGTGTTAACTACATACGGACAGACAGAAGGACGGATATCGCTAGAATGTCTTAGAATCGATCACTGATCATAAATATATATACTTTATGGGGTCCTAGATCGATATTTCGATGCGTTACACACGGAATGACAAAGTGAGTATACCCTCATACTGTAGTTGGAGGTTATAAAAACACCTCTGCATTTTTTTTTTTTACTTTTTTGCATGTTGAAGGGATAAAAGATTCGGCACAGCCGAATTTAACACTCTTACTTGTTTAACTTAATAGTGGACATGGCGCAAAAAAGTTTGGGAACAATTGACTCAGAGGGTATAAAAGATTCGGCTGTGCCGAATTTAAAGGTGCGTTCACACGAGAAAAAAATCTCTATAGAAAAATCGAAAATTTGTCACCTCTTGCATTCTTAAATATCATCTCTAAAAAAAACAAATTTTGTTTTCGCTAAATCATTATCAATTTTCCTTGGATTTAGTTAATTTTTCCATTTTTTAGTTAGTTTTTTTTCTGAGTGTAGATATTTTTATGTGTTATTGTTAAATAAATGACAAATTTTGAAGTTTGAAGCAGTTCAAAGTCCTGACGCTGTTTTCGGCTCTCCCCCTTTCAGGGCTTAAACAAAAAAAATAATTAAATTATTATAAAATTTTATTACTTTAGTACAAAAAGCTTTATAAAATGAACTTGTAAACATTTATCGTGATTAGCAAGGAGACCGAAACCCACCCTCCCCCACCCCTCCAAAAGTCCTTGTCAAAATTACAAATTGGAGGGTACCCGGCTAAAAATAAATGTGTATGTTCATATATGGCTATGTATTGATCTTTATATGATCATATATGACATATAAGGAAACAAATATGTGGCCATATATGCAAAAATCGATCCCATATATGAGGTCGTATTTAAAATATGTACCATATATGATATCATATATGGAACCATATATGTATGCAAATTTGAATCAGAATAACAAAAAAAAATTTTTACGAATAAAATTATATTTTATTACCATCGATTAACAACTATTGTTCTACTTGCAAAATATTCTGCTTAAAAAATTACTTTTACATAGAAAAATGTTGGAAAAGGTAAGTTTTCATTAATATATATAAAGAATTCTAAAATCATATTTTCATTTTTTTCCAGTTCATCGTCATAACAAGTATAAGCGTGGACATTTTATTCCAAAACAAGATGAACTGGAAATTTTCGTATTCAAAATGTCGAAAAATATATTATTGAGTTCTTTGATGTTGAAGAAAATTAAACTACGCAGCTACGTTAAGCTCTCGCAACTTGGAGGAGAGTGCATATGCACCACCATAATGTTATCACTACGATTTCAATATTACAAACTTTTTACAAATCCCTTAATGTCGCCATATCAAATTGGAAATAAAAAGATCGTATAAGCAGTTTTGATACCGAGTTACGAGTTGAAGAAAGCTCTTCTACTTGGAAGAGAGAACATATGCGCCACCATAACGTTATCACTACGATTTCAACACTACAAACTATTTTGAAATCCCTTACTGTCGCAATAACAAATTGGAAATGGAAAGAACATATATGCAGTTTGAAGGTCGATTTACGAGTTACAGCAACGTTCAGCTCACTCAACTTGGGGGAAAAATCATTCACTCAAAATAATTACTCTGTTAAATACTCTGTAAAATGACTGTAATCTCAATTCGACAGATATATTGCAAAGTTATCTGTCGAAATACAGATTTAAAAAAATACTTTGTATTTTCTTGTGAACGAAAAACATAATTTTGTAAAATTGAAGTTACTCGTTCAATGCTCGTAATTTTCACAAAAATAAAAAAGTAAATTTACAATTTGGAAGCATTAAAGTGGGAAAGTTTAACAAAATGTTAATTTTAATAAATTAAATTTTTTAATTTTAATTAATGTTTTTGAAGCAAAGAAGTTTTACTCATAAAATGGATTTAACTAAAACTTTGTAAATTTACAGTTGTTTTTTTTTTGTAAAATTTTGAACTCAAAAAATGAACTTAACTAAAACTTTGTAAATTTACAGAGTTTTTTTGGTAAAATTCTTTCCGGTTTTATCAATATTTTACAGATAATTCTGTAAATTTACAGTTTTTTATCGAAATCATTTTACAGAGTTTTCTTTGTAAAATAACAAAATATCTTGCTGGTTGGAAATCTATGGTATTTTCTGCTGGCTCAGCAGAGTATCTCTGTAATTTAACAGAGTGATTATTTTGAGTGTATGCACCACCATAACGTTATCACTACGATTTCAACACTACAAACTTTTGACATCCCTTACTGTCGGAAATGAAAAGAATGTATAATCAGTTTTGATGTTAAGTTACGATTTGGGAAGGACAACGTTTTTACTAACAATCACAAGAAGACTGTCACCTTACCTACATGGAAAATATTGTCGGCATGATATAAGTATTAATAGTTTATTTATCCCTCTCCTTCAAATATCCTAACAAAGATAACCCACTAAGTTAATATACATACTACTAAATATATTGCTTTTAATAAAAGTTTTAAGTACTCATTTGCTTATTATGAGTAAAAAATGTTTTTAGTAGTAGAAAGTTATTTTTTGCTGGAATAAAAAAAGAATGTGGAATTATTTTTAATATTTTTATAGTTGAAATTCCGTAAAAAGTATTCGATGGTCTTAAGCATCCCTTAAATGGTCTTAAGCATCTTAAAAAAATAAACTCTATTAACATGTATGTACCTAAGAAGTGAATATTTAAAGGCACATGGATGTTTCTTTAAATGATATCAGTGTTATCATTAAAACCCATCAGCACCAAATGCTATTGTTAGTAATACTTAAGGGCCTGTCACAGAGTCAATTCCGTTCCGAAGTGGTTTGAAAGTTTTCCTCTAGAAACGTAAAACAAAATATTTTTTCGAAATAAAATCCACTCCTATGCAATTCAATCCCACTTTGAATTTTGAAAGTGACTTCATTCCGAAAAAAATAAACGTTTTGCGTTTTACGAGTAAACCACTTATTACAATTCCAAACGGAATTAAGCCTGTGACATGCCATTTAATACAATAAAATGTCTAGAAATACCTTATATAATAATATTTTATATCTTTTTTTATAGATTTTGACTGTAAATATGCTAAAATAAGGTTTATAGCGTAACAAAATCGCTAAGTCTGAAGAAAATCTGAATTAACAATAAAACAAGAAAACAACAAGGAAATCATCCTTCCTTTAATAAGCCCTTTGCTCTCTTCTTGATATTTTTAATCCTTTATGTTAAATTTTTTTTACTATCAAAATGTGTTTTAATATCTATGTATAAGTTAAATTATAGTATATATTTTATATTGAAATATATGAAAAACACCATAATGAATAAAAAAATATTTTTTATTTTTAAATTTACTTATGTACACCGTTTGCAATTCTGGTGAATATATACATAATAATCTATTACATATAGTTTAAGATGAAAAAATAATTAAAAAATAAGAAAAAGAATGTAAAACAAATTGAAAACAAGATCATATATGATCCAATATATGATCCAATATATGACACAATATATGACCCAATATATGATACAATATATGATCACATATATTGGATCATATATGATCGTGTCTTATATAAGCGCCAATTTTGGAATATGTTCATATATGAGACCATATTTGATACTATATATGATACTGTATATGGTCTCATATATGATATCATATATGATAATATTCAACATTTTTAGCCGGGTATACAAGATTTAATATAACACTCTCACTTGTTTTCTTTAAATTTTTTATGAAATTTTCATCATTCGAAATATTTTTCGCTTTTTAAATACCTTCCAACTTCACTCAAAAAAATAATAAACTGTAATGTTAGCAAAAAAAGCTTGTAAACCTACAAGAAAATTTTCTGATTTTGAACCCACAATTTTTTTGGTAAAGTTAGCAAAAATGTTTTGCCAAAAATTAGTTCACTGAAATTTTTTTATTTTAACTTACAAGGGAAGTCTCCCTAGTGTCACCCGCGGATCTGTATGGAATTGGATTTATTTTGTAGAGCAGAAAAAATAAAGGAACACATATTTTTTTTAGCGGCCTAAATTCATATTTAGGGGGTAAAAAGGAGGGGGGAAGGCAAGGCCATTTTCAGTTTTTTTTGTTTATCTCCTATATTTTGCAAAGAAACCTAGGCGTGTTACATACCAAATGAAATGTCTTTGGAAATCCTATCTACGTGTGCTAAGAACGTGTCCAAACATGCACAACTTTTCGTCATATTGAGTAAAATACAAAAAAGTTTGTGGACATTTTTGTTAATAAGTCGAAAAATATTAACTTCTTTGGCACGTTGTTAGCACCACAAGATAGGTATTTTTAATACCTTTAATCTGATACCACACATGCCTATATTAATTTTGTTTAAGTAGGCGTAAATTGTAAAAAACTGCAAAAGGTCAATTTCCCCCATACAAATCGACCACCACTAAAAATGAGTTTGGGCCGCTAAAAAAAATACGTGTCGAATTAATTTTCGTTCTTAACAACATATCCAAATTTCATGAAGATCGGAGGGTGACACCAGGCAGATTTCCCTTGTTAGTTCATACACATTTGAAGACCCCATTGGGTTCGGATCTGATAGGTCCAGACCCCGATGGGTCTTGACCTAGTTGGGTTCCTTAAAATCGTCATAGTTTTTGATCCAAAATTTGTGTCCGTTTCGCTCTACCTTGCTTAGTTTTTGAGATACGTGATTTTAGGAGACCACTGGGGTTTTGAGACTTAAAAAACTCGATAACTTCAAAATTATTAGTCGGAGAGGTTTTGGTTCTTGTTCTTCTTTGCGGTCTTGTTCTTCGTGTTGAGAGCTACAAAAATGCTTGTGAATTTTTTGTTGTGTCGGTAATATTTACCGAGATATGGGCGTTTTAAAATTTTCGGGAATGCTAACTTTTTTGGATCCAAAGTTAGGACCCATTAGGATCCACACATGTGAAGAGGACCGACGATACTATGCAGATCCCGAGAACCAAAAATTGCCTCCAATTTGCTCCATCTGGCTTAGTTTCCGAGATAGCGCCACTTTAAGTTTTCTTAAAAAAATAAATTTATAATTTATTTTTGCTAATATTAGCAAAAAGCTCGTAAAAATCTTGTCAACTCAATTTTAAATTTAGCAAAAAAAAAATTGTTTAAATTTTGTTTAAAATTGCTAATGCGCTAAATGAAGTTTACAAGATATTTTTGCTAACATGCTAATCTCAACTAAAAATTTGCTGAAGGTTAGCTAACTAGCATTAGCAAAAAAAATTTGTAAATCTACTAATGTATTATTTTGAGTGTTCTATTATAACCAGTGTTGCCATTTTGACTCTTTTCGGGTATTTTCTGGTGCTTTTTTTTGTCTTTTTACCCGGAGTTTTTTTCCAATACCCTTTTTTAAAAAAACGGGTATTGATGGCGCTTTTTTATTTTTTCGTGACGCTTTTGGTGCTTTTTATAAAAACTCTGTGATTTTGTTATTACAGTTGAACCTCGATTATCCGGCCCACTATTAACCGGTGCCTCTATTAACCGGCATGCTCTGTGTTTGTTTTTTTTCTCTATTATCCGTGCTTTACCTCTACTATCCGTGCAATTCATACATGTACGCACATATTGTATTTTTGTTATTGTTTTTACCTCTATTAACCGTGCTTTACCTCTATTATCCGTGCAATATATGTATATACAAACATATATAAATGTAGAAAAATATATAACCTCTTTCAACCGTGTTTTTCGATTATCCGTGCTTAGTCCGGTCCCGTGCAACCCGGATAATCGAGGTTCAACTGTATTTCTTTTTGTTGATTATTTTTATGTCAAGGTCTTTCAGAAAATATTTGCTGACGTTTTTGTAACAAAACTATAATTTTTGTATGTTTTTCTGAACTGTTGCTTTTTGAAACAATTCTGAAATTTGCTGGCAAAATTATGAACTGCCTATTTACAGTCAAATTTGTTCAAATCAAAGCTATCAAATATCATTCACAAAAGAGGTATTTTATAAAAAAAATATTTTGTGGCGTAATGAGTGCTACAATGGAACAGATTTATTTGAAAATTGTTTATTTTTCTATAAAGACGAAAAATTTTATTTAAAATTTTGTGTTAATTGTTATGTTAGTAATTTGAATACATTTTCTTTTTAGTTTTGGCTCAATAAATTTAGTAAATTCACGAAAATAAATCATACATATTTTTTTTTATTTTATGTTTGTGGCGCTTTTTACCCTTTTTATGTGCCAGTTTTACCCCTTTTTACCCTTTTTTAAATGATCTTTTCGTAGTGAAAAAGAAATTTTTAAATTTTGACTTTTTCCTCTTGGCGCTTTTTTACCCTTTTTTCTGTACATTTTTACCCTTTTTTACAAAATTTTGGCGCTTTTCTTCATCTTGGAAATGGCAACACTGATTATAACTGTTATGCCTTCGAAATTCGGCACGGACCAGGTTTACTTTAAGTCCCCTTACAAACCACCCACTCGATATTCACATGATTCATGAAAATATGAAATATTTGACTAAAATTTGGTTTTCATGCGTTTTACGTGTACTTTGGTAACTGAATTTTTAGACTTAAACCTCCATAAAAATTTCGACCGATTTTCAATGAAATCGGTCTTCTGGCCATGCATACAAGCTGACTTCACTTAACCTTGGTTTGTGTACATTTTCTTCACTAAATAAAGATTTAATAAAGGAAATATCGAATTTGTCCATGTTTGGACATGAGGCACATTTTCTGGGAAACACTGGGGTAGGGATTATATGGTCAGTCTTGACCGACTATAATTTTCTTACTTGTTTTTTTATATTTGTTAAGCAAATAAAACAGTTTTTTTGTGAGTTTAAAGTCCTCCAGTTGGACCCAAGGGAGTTTCATTAGGCGTGTTACTTAAGTGCCAAAGGCATAGTAAAAAACGTTAACATTTTTCGCGGAAGGGATGGACGCCCGCCGCTGCTCAATAAGATTCTAAGGCATTTTGTTTTTAGAAAACTTCTCCGATTCTTAGATTCTAAGACATTTTTCCCATTGGAAAGTTCTCAGATGTGTGCTCCAAAATTAAGTCGTGTTCATTTAAAGACATCTGAAAAAATTCAAGAAAATTTAATAAATTTTTTATTTCAAAATTTTCCCCATACTTTTTGTTCTCTGTGTTTCGTCCAATTTACTACCAGATGAGTGGGGATTTAAATAAAATCTACTCTTGTTTTATATATTTTTTTTTTTCAAAATCATTTCAATTGTAGCATTTGTATCGGTCGGCTTTATTATTTTCACAACCCTGTCGTCCGTGTGTTTTTAAAATCGTTTTAGGGTTAAATTATAAAATTTAATGCAATCAAATCATCTACTTTTTCAACCAACAACAAATACAAAAACAACAAAAAAAAAAAGAAAAGTACAAATCAAATGATTTGTTTTAATCAGTGAATTGTGTATTCAATTTTATTTCAAATTATTTTCAAAATTACAGTGATTTTTATATGCAATTGAATTTTTTTTTTATTGTGTATGTACTCAATTTGGTACATGTGTTTAATAATAATTTTACAAGAATATTAAAAATTATTTTTTTGTTGGTTGGTTGTTTGGTTTTTTTTATTAATAAAATAAACAAATAATAAAATTTATTTAGCACTTGTTCTGGAATTTTTATGGTTTTTTGTTGTTGAAGAAAACCAACAAAAAAAATTGAACTGATGTTTTTATTATAAAAAAGTTTAAATTTCTGTTTTGAAATTCTTTTGTGAAAGTAAGAAAAAGTGAAAGAATCACGTATGCGAAAGTGCAAAACATTTTGAAAATTTGTGTTAAATGGATAGATTTCAGTGGATATTTTTGTACATTCAACTGTAAGGGTTAAAGTTCAATCTTAGATTTTATGGTGAGTAAACTTTTATATTGCATCTGTTAAACCTATGGTTTTTTTTAAAGTTTTAGTGTTCCTAAATTAAGATTCCTTCTGAATTATATTAATTTTTAATTATGACATCAAGTGTAATTGTTTATCGTAGTTTTTCCAACCACACACGACATAGTATTGAATGATAATCTCAATTTTGAAATAGCAATTTTTGTCAGGCAAATTCAAAAAACCGCAAAATGTATTCCGAAATTAATGCTGAAAAGATTTAAATTTATAAAATAGGGAAACATTTCGAGGGGGTCCCAAAAACTAAAGAAAACTGTATGCTGAAAACATGAAAAAAATTCTCCAGACATTCCAAATATTTTGTTTTTATTTTTTTTTAAGTATTCTTTTTACTTTGTTAGCTTATTAACGAAAAATCATTTTCGTTCTGACAAGAATTTCGGTTTCAAAGTTGGCATTACAAAATAATTTTGAGTCCAGTTGGGCAACAAATCAAAGATGGGTTCAAAAAAAGTTCACAAAAAATTCAAAAATAAGCTAAATCTAAAATTGTTTGCAAAATATGATCTTAAAATAAGCATTTACAACAAAATATGCATTTTCTGTAAAATATGCAATAATATGCACAAACGATTCGCAAAGATATTTTGGGCTATGCTGTTTTAAGACTAACAGGAAAAAACATTAATTTGCCTGAAAGTCCTCTCCTTGTTTATGTAGACATTAGGGTGACCGTTAAAAAAATTGGATTTCTTCACGGGACGCACCCTCAGTTTAAAAAAAAATATTTCAAAATTTTCGAAAATGTTCCTAAGGTCGCGACGGGCACTTAAGGTTTGGTACCAATTGGCAAAATAGTCGTAGGTACAAACAAAAATACAAAATTTTTATTAATCAATATGACACCCTAAATTACCCCACAAGCTTAGGAAGTCTGTCCTCTCCAAACCCCTAACCATGGTGGTGAAAGTGGACCGATTAAGCCCCAATAGGGTTCAGGTCCGATCATAGGAGTATCGAAGTCATTCCTTGCTATCCGCTATCTCATTACCCCCAAAATATCTGTGACCAGGGATCCAAAATAAGGAAACTTTGTTTCCCCCGGCCAGCTGTTGGAGGATATCAAAACACTCGATCGTCAGTTTCGATTTAAATTTCCAGGAAGAGAGCGCTTGAAGTGGCTATCAGAAAAGATTGAAGTATGAGCACCATTCATACCCTTTGCAATATTAACTCAAGCGAATATTAAATAGCCTGAATTTTAGCTTGAAAACCTGTAGGGCCCTCCTGCGAACTCAATAAATATCTTTACTGATGGAACGAAGCAATCGCATGGTGTGGGAGCTGGTTTCACGATACTGGAACTAGACCAACACTTATCTTTTAAATTACCCGTAGACTCGAGTATCTTTCAGGCTGACATAGCTGCTATATCAAAAGCTGCGAAATATATGTCGAAGGATAAAGGTGCTACCCTTAATTTCTACGTGGATACACGCAGAGAAAAAACATGTTTGGAACATGATCACGGAAACTATTCTATGGCTTCTACAACGATACATTGTTATAGGAATCATACTATATTCTTTTTAATGTTTGTCTAACACTATAATGCTTGCAGGGATCATGATAACATGATTACCACTCTAAAATTAAAAACATGTTTGGATGGAACAACGGTATGGTTACGAAAAATCTGACTACAAACATAGTGGCCTGACATTATGATCATAGTAATCAATATATGATCAGAAATAATAAAAATTAAAGTATACAATCATAGTATTGTCAGTTATACATAGCATTTATTGTTTGTGGTTTATGATTTGTCAGTCGTCTGTGATCTGTCAACAAGGTTCGTTGTTCAAATTGTTTGTACTAACAGAAGTGATATAAAAAAAAAACAAAAAAAGAAAACAAAAAAAAACTAAAAAAAATTAGTGTAAACAAAATTAAATTTTTAATCCATAACAAAAGTGTTATAGAAATTTGTGAACTCCTATTTATATATGTGTAGAATATGTTTGTAAAATATGTATTAAATAAACTGTTTTTAAACATACTATGTTTATACTAATGACGCCTGTTGCAGAGATCATGTTTTGATTGTTGCTGACCGAACCAACAATTGAATGTTTAAAATTGAACATACTTCGATCGCTACAATGCATACTATGATTGAGCATTTTTTTTGTTCTTCTTTTATTCTTGGATTTTTTTTTTGCAAAACAGTTTTTTTTTAATTTCAGTTATTGTAAGTATCTACATATTTATAAATTTTATAATTAAAAAAAAAAAAATAAAAAACATGACAATTTATAAAAATACGTTTTGTGTTTATTTGGCAAATACGTAAGTATATAATTTTTTATTTATTAAGGTATAATCATGTTATGATTAATACATGACGTTATTATTGGCTGCAATCATAATATGATAAAATGGGTTTCAGATTATGTTTAGCTACAACCATACAGTGTGATTGGCTACAAACATAATATGTTTAAAAACGGTGTTTGGACTATGTTTGTTATAATCATACAGTATGATTGCTACAATCCCAAACATACTATTTTGCCCCTCCATTATGGTCACCACAAACATGTTTTTTTTTTGCGTGTAGTCAAGCTGCTCTAAAGGCACTTTTGAGCTACCAAATTAAATCAAAAACGTTTTTAAAGTGCTACGAGAATTTGAAACAACTTTGCTTAAATAATGAAGTTATCTTATTATGGGTACCAGGGCACGAAGGAATAGAAGGAAACGAGAAAGCAGAGAACCCGCGAAACTTGGAGCAGATGGCATAGGTACCACCATAATGCTTTCACCGCCACTCCAGTATTACAAACTTAAACGAAATACCCTTACTGTCGCCAAGTCAAATCGAAGGTGGAGGGAACTTGGGACAAGTCGTATAAGCAGAATTTTATGGCCACGCTGTGATTTAGGAACAACTAAATTCTAAAGTCTTGTCGGAAAACATGCCAAGAACATGAATCTTATTACGGACGCAAGCTGCGAAAGGTGCGAGACACCAGACGTCGAGGAGACCATTGAACACATCCTGTGTTACTGCCCGGCTTTGGTACGAACTCGACTATCAATTATAGGAAGTTCACAGTTCGAGACTCTGGAGGAAACTACGATGATAGACCTGAAAAGTTTAAAACAATTCGCAATACAGGTCAATATATTTAGTTTACATCGATAAGCGGAAAAAGTTTTGTGGTATCGCTATGGACCAATTGGTCTATGCGGAGTGCCCATCTGGCATCGCCACCCTAACCTAATCTACCCATGTTCGGAAAAAATTTAGTTCATGTACTGTTAAAGAGTCCATTATTTAAATGGAATTCCCTAATACAAAGATATATAAAAAATATTTATTTTTAAGACATATTCCTCTTCTTTAGTATTAGGATGTAATTTTCTACCAATTAGTTAATCTTCTTTGATTTAAGGAAGTTTTTTTCCACTTTTTTAGAAAAATTTGTATAACTCCAGGAATTTTTTTTTTTTCAGAAACTTAAAATGGCGATATCTTGAAAACTAAGCGGCCATTTTTGGTTCTTTGAATCTCAATAGTATCGATGGTCCTCTTCACATGTATGGACCCAAATGGTTCATAACTTTAGATTTAAAAAATTGGAAATTTTTTTCCCATTTTCTAGTTGGTTCTTATTTTTAAGGAAAATATGGACTAAAAAGTAGGAATACATGGCAATGAAGCTAAATCATTATCAATTTTTCTTGGATTTTGTTAATTTTTCCATTTTTTAGCTAGTTTTATTTTTTGAGTGTAGGGTAGAGCGTCCCGTCAAATTTAAATCTTCGAATTTCATGTCGTAATACCTGTCAAACGATGGCCACGTTAGAGCTGATTGTGGGAAAATTTATGAAAAAATTTCGAAAGGTCATCTTCAGTCGGGAACCAGCGGTCAAAGTTGTAAAAAATTAAGTATTTCGATCAAAATTCATGTCCGAATTTTTTCACCAAATCCTGCTCAAAAATTTGAAAATTTTGCGTACTTTATTGGAAAAATATTTAAAAAAATCCGATTTTGGTACACAAAATGCTGATCTGCGATTATGGTCCACAGATGCTGATCAGCATTTTTGGACCAAAATCGTGTTTTTATGTTTTTTTAATATTTTAAAGATAACACACTTAACATTTTCCAAACTTTGAACCCAATTTGGGTAAAAAAAAAAATTCTGTTAAAAAATCAGCATCTGTGGACCAAAATTGCGGTTTTGGAATTTTTTAAATATTTTTCCAATAAAATGCGGCAAATTTCCGAATTTTTGAGCCGGATTTGGTTACAAAATTCGGACATGAATTTTGGTCGAAATACGCATTTTTTTCAACTTTGATCGCTGGTTGCCGACTGACCTTGCAAAATTTGTTCATAAATTTTCCCACAATCAGCTCTAACGTGGTCGTCGTTTGGCAGGTATTACGACATGAATTTAATTTTGACGGGACGCCCTAGTGTAGGGGTCGTCAAAGAAAAAAGGTTAAAAGATGAAAAACTGTAAAGCAACACAATTTTTTTCTTTATTTTTGGCCAAAGTAGTGTTAAGTGAGACTGCATTAATATACATATGGGGCATTCCATGAAAATCGGACACTTTGATAATTTTTTTTTTAGATTTTCCCAATTTATTTACAGTTTTTAGTACTCTTTAAAAACTCCTTCGTGATAAATTTTCAGAGCCTACTTAGGGAGTGGAGATAGGGCGTAGGTATGTTTTACAAAAATGTTGGAGGGTAAAAATTACTGGGGGTCGGTCTCACTAATGACCCCTCTCGGACGCACCATTGGACCGGTAGAAACTGATTAAATAAAACAAATTTACAAAAAATTGTATGGGGACCGCCTTAACAATTAGTGATAGAGGGTAGGTGTGTTCAGGGAAAATGTTTGGACTAAAAAAATATTGTGGGTCGGTACTACATTTTGTTGCTCTAACAAGGGAAGTATCTCAACCCTTATGAACCGATTTGCCTGAAACTTAAAATATATAAAAATGAGACTATTTTAAGGTTGGGGTGTCTCGGCTTATCGGCCATATCAGTGTTTAAAAATTTCGTTGTCCCCTTATAAAACAATGAGGACCTTCGGGAAAATTTCGATAACTCCTGAACTAAGAGGAATATCGTCTAGAGCAAAAATACGTGTCGACTTAAATTTAATAAAGAATATTTTATATTTATATGGATGTCGTAGGTCTATGTCTTCATATATATACCCCCCAAAATTTACACATTTTCATGAGAAAAATATTTAACGAAGCCTAATTTTTATTTAGGTTATGCCACCGTTGGATAGGCATTAAAAAAACCTTTCCTCTCATATGGAAACATCATATAGTTTCTTAGAAAGAAATGGCCGAAAAATCAAAAAAACGATTTGTTGGCCAATTTTTGACCTATTTTTTGAACCCCTAATGGCCCGATATGGCCGATAAGCCAAGACACCCCAACCTTAAAATGGTCTCATTTATATATATTTTAAGTTTCAGGCTAATCGGTTCATAAGGGTTGAGATACTTCCCTTGTAAGGCAATGGTTCCCAACCTTTTTTACGCCACGCCTCACTTTTAAGTTAAAAAAATTGTCTTGTCCCCGTTGTTAGTTTTTCTAATTTTTATTTCTAATGAAAAATGTCTACAAAGTTTTTGTAAAATAAGCATTTAAATTAAGTTTTTAGTAAAATTGTTAAGAAATTAACAAGATTTTTGTAGTTAATTTTGCAAAAAAAAATAGTTTTTGTAGTTAATTTGACTAAAAAAAATCTTGAAGATTTGCTTGTTGGCCTCCTGGAACCTTTAAATTGCCCCCCAGTGGGGCGAGAATCAAAGGTTGGGAACCATTGCTCTAAGGGCATTATTAGGGCAGTTAGAGCGGTTAGAGCAAATTTTAAAAAATGTCGTTTTATGTGGGGGCCCCCTTAAAAATTGGAGATACGGTATTAGTTTGTTCCAAAGAAATGTTAAGACGTAAAAATTTATGACCCCTCTATGACGCACCATTGGAGCAGTAGAAATGATTTTAAGATTGAAAAATTACAATAAATTTTTTTCAAAAATTTAAAAAAAATAGTAATAATCGTTATCCCACGATCCTCCTGGGCGAAAATTTTGTAGAATCGATAGAAGTTTTACACAAAAAAAAAAAAATTAAAAAAACGAAGAGTACAAACATTTTCAAAAATGAGATTTAAATTTAAAAACTTAAAAATCGCATACTAGAGCGCCTTTAAGAATTTTCTGGGATTTTTTTTTTAAAGTACGCAAAAAAACAAAATTTTTGAAGAAAAAAAATTTGAAATTTGGACCATTATTGAAGAAGTTATGAGTAAAAGTAGTTTGAGTAAAGGAACAAACTACCAATTTTTAAAAATTCGATATCTTTTGAACGGGTCATCAAAAAAATTTGAAAATTTACCACGAAGGAGTTTTCGAAGAGTACTAAAAACTGTAAATAAATTGGGAAAATCTAAAAAAAAAAATTTCAAAATGCCTGATTTGACATGGAATGCCCCATATACATGTAAACCAAAAATTACGTTCTGAAGTTTAATAAGGAATTTTATGGTGATTCTTTTTTTAGACCAAATTAACCATCTATCTACCATTTCAGGGAGATATGTGTATTCGTGCTTTTTGAAAAAAAAAAAAACAGTTTATTCAAAATTTCATTTAGAGGTTAAAAATATTCTAGGAATATTTTTTGCATAAAATTTTACTAGGGGCCTATAAAGGCAAAAAGTTCATCTGCCTAAAAAAACTAAAAATGTAAAATTAACCCATTATTTTTTTTTTTTTTTTTAATTTAACAAAAATGTTAATATGTTCTTTAAAATTGTATTATCTTACGCACTTCTTGTCTTTAATAACCCCCAGCAAAATTTGATGCACAAAATATTTGTATGACAGTTTAACCCATTAAATGCTATAATAAATAGACTTTTAGGTATTTTTGCAAATAAAGTGCAAAAATGACGCCTCAAAATGGTAGATAGCGGGTTAATTTGGTCTAAGAAAAAAATGACCTTAAAATTTTATATTAAACTTTATTTATGTTTTACATGTATCAATTTTTTAACCCACTTAGAACTACTTTGGCCAAAAATATAGTAAAAATTGTTTTTTACTTTAAATTTCTCCATTTTTAAACATTTTTCGTATGCCGCACAAACTTTAAATCTGTGACGACCCCTACACTGAAAAAAAGGACATAAATATATTTTAGGAAAAAGTTTCTTTGAAAATAGTTCATGAATTTTACTTAAATCTAGTTAAATTTAACAAAAAATGAGAAATTTTCTTATATTTTTTTTGAAGAAATAAGTTTAGTTCATTTACTTACAAATAGTTAATAGTTTTCTTTAAATGGAGTTCTATAATATACGGAAAAAAATTCCTACTTTCAAAGAAATTTTCCTTATATGTTAGAAACATATCTTTATTTTAAAGATATGTTCCTTTAAAATATGTGGACACACAATTTAGTTCAAGTTTAGTTAAAATTTACTAAAAATAACTTCATCATATTTTTTTTCTAAGAATTGAGGAAGTGTACTTCTTAGAATTTAAAAAAAATATTTGACGCAGAATCATTACCATTTTTTCTCAAAATTTTGATAATTTTTCTATTTTTTACTTCTCTTTTTTTAATTGTAGTGATATGTGACGCCGTAAATATTCCTAGAACATTTTAACCCATTTAATGCACGTTCCAGTAGACTTCTTTGACAGTTTTTGAAAAAAGGACTAAAATGACCCCTTTAAATGAGCGTTAGAGGGTTTGTATGTTCTATGACAAGAACCATAAAATTTTACTGAAGACATCTAACAAGGGAAGTATCTCAACCCTAATGAACCGATTTGCATGAAACTTAAAATGTATATAAAAGAAACAATTCTTAGGTTGGGATCTTGGCTTATCGGCCATATCGAGGATTTAACGATTCAGAAAACGATAAAAAAAAGCCACAAAATCGCTTTTTGGATTTTTCAGCCATTTTTTTCTAAGAACCTATATGATGTTTTCACATGAGAAGAAAGTTTTGCCTATCTAACGGTGTCATAACTTTGTAAAAATTCGGCTTCGTTAAATATTTTTATTTAATTTAAGACGACGCGTATTTTTGCCCTAGACGATATTCCTTTTAGTTCGGGAGTTATCGAAATTTTCCCGAAGGTCCTCATTGTTTCATAAGGGAACAATGAAATTTTTAAACACTGATATGACCGATAAGACGAGACACCCCAACCTTAAAATCGTCTCTTTTATATATATTTTAAGTATCAGGCAAATCGATTCATAAGGGTTTAGATACTTCCCTTGTAGGATCATTACTTACAAGTACAAGGGAAGTTTTCAATATGGGACTGAGGGGAGAAAAATAAGAGTTACCTGTTTTTTAGCTGCACAATTTCAAATTCAAAAAAGGGTTGCCACCCCATAAAAAAATTTGGCCCTCGAAAATCCGAATAAAAGCAGGAATAGCAGGAATTTCTCTAAACGCTAAAGTACGGGTCAACTTTATTTTAATTCAGATTATTATATATGATTTTGGCTGTCGCACGTATATACATCTCCATATAAAGTACCCCAACGTTTATACATTTTATATACACGAAGCCGAATTTGAAAACAACCTTTTGGATAGGCCCACAAAAAGCTTTCGACCTGTATAAAATCCTAAAAAAAAAAGAAAAAATATGGGTTTGCCCCTCCTCTGAAACCCGTTAAATTTGAGATTGGACAGCTAAAAAAGGTAACTCTTATTTTGCTAACCTCTTTCCGCAAGTGTGAAAGACTTCCCTTATTAACTCAGCAGTATTTTAACATCATTTGTTTCACAGTACGTAGCCATAACCCGTTGATATAGACAAAAAGTGATTCTCAGTCGATCGATATGCCTGAAGGTGGGTCTAGTACCAATATTTCTAGTACCAATATTTCAGTGGTGTAGGATATAAAAAAACAGAACTTATTTTATGGAATAATTTCCTTGTCAGTTTAATTCTGAGGGTGGGTAATTCAATAAAAATATTTTAAATTCTACGACATTACGGGGTCATTCATAAGTGGCTACCAAAAATTTTCCCATTATTGAATTTAAAAAAACAAATCAATACTACACAAAAACATATGCTTCGTATTATCCACTTTATAAAAATATATGCCAATAACTCAATTGGATTGACCCACAGAAATGTGAATAAACAAACAAGAAAAACAACGAAAGAAAGAATGAAATTTTTGACGTCACTGACTAAAAAATATGCTAGAGAAATCTCAGGAAAATATTGTCAACACTTTTTTTTGAATTTGTTGATTTAATTATAAACCCCAAATGACGTCTATTTTTTGTTTTAATAGCTCACGTGATAAACAATTTAGATTTGAAATATTGCATTAGATTTCTGTTTTTTTTTTTTTTTTTTGCAAAACATTATTTGTCTTGTCGACATAATAAATTTTATTTAATTTTTTTTAATAAATATTTTTAAATTAAATTTTAACACGCACATCTAATAATAAAAAAAAATATGCTACAAAACTATAAATTCGAATAAGAACTTGTAATTGAGTAAAATATAAATAGAAATGTTGCTATACTTTATATCGATTTGATTTTTATATTCTTTCAACATTTTTATTAAAGACAAAGTTCTTTCTGTTTTAGAGAAGGCAACATCTTTCAGACAATAAATGGTCATTAAAGTGGAGGGAAAATTTAAATTTGTGATAAATGGAAATTTGTCAGTTAGTCACTTACTTCGTCATTCAAGTTTCCTCTTCACTGTGGGAACTAAAGATCAATAAATAAATCTAAGGAAACATTTTAAAATTTTAAAAACTCGCAGATTTTTCAGTTCGAAAACAATTATCAAATTTTGCTTTTAAAAATTGTCAAATTTTTCTTATAGAAAATTTCGCAAATTATTCCTATAGAAATATTCACAATTTAATCCTGTAGAAAAATTTTCGTCTAGAAAAATTCCCCTTTTGTCTAGAAAAATTCTCGTATTTTTGCTAAAGAAAAATTTCAATATTCCAAGACTTTTTCATTTAGAAAAATTCTAACATTCCGAAACATTTTTCCTTTAGAAAAATTTTAATAATCTAAGACATTTTTCATTGAAAAATTTCTATAAAAAATTTCTCCTATAGAAAAATTCTCAGATTTTTTCCATAGAAAAATTCTAAAGTTTTTCCTATAGAGAAATTTGCAAATTATTCCATTAGAAAAATTTTAAATTTTTTACAAAAGAAAAATTCTAAATTTTTTTATAGAAAAATTCTAACATTCCGAAACATTTTTCCTTAAGAAAAATTTTGAGATTCTAAGGTATTTTTCATAGAAAACCATCTCA
Organism: Pegoplata infirma; assembly: GCA_963921195.1. NCBI lineage: Eukaryota > Metazoa > Arthropoda > Insecta > Diptera > Anthomyiidae > Pegoplata > Pegoplata infirma. Next base: position 97,455,470 of record OY992536.1, read on the forward strand.
GATAATTTTTTATGTTTCCATCTCTGTTTCTTTTCTTTCTTTTTTTCTTATTTCCTTTTTTTTCTTTCGAATTCAATTCGCTTTGGGGCGGGCGGAAATTTACGTTCCCCTCCCCCGTGGATCCGCGATTGCCTATACGGAACTAAGAAAATTGTGTTTTTGGTTTTTCAATTTTTCAAAAACTGGGCTTAGGAGGCGTGGTTAATTATTGGAAAAAAATTGTCAAATTTGTGTCGAGTGGCCTATATGAAATATTTATCAAATTAAAACGGAATGCACCAAAATCTCAAAAATGTACATTCTTGTATAGTTTTGTATGGGCTATCGACAATTTTTTTTTTAAACATTTTTAAAACCCGTTCTGAAATTTTCCATTTTTTTAAAAAGTCGATTTATCAAAAATCCAGACACTTTTTTTTTAATTTTCGGGTGTTTGAAAAACACATTATCAGGGTAACGCACATAAAAAATTATGTCATTAACTGTTTGTAGTTTATTTAAAAAGTTTTACTCTATGTCGTTTTAAAAGAAAAACCATTTGTTTAACGTTCAGTTTTTTTAAATGACTATTTCTGCTCTTTGTTTCAAAAACAACAACATAAAAAATAAAGACTTTCATTAGCATTCAATTTTTAAAGTCATGTATTTTTGTTCTGTAAGTAAAAATAAGTGATTCTTCTTATTTTTACTTACAGAATTTGATTTGTGTACGTTATTATACCCTCCACTTACAAGGGAAGTCTCCCTGGTGTCACCCACCGATCTTCATGAAATTTTATTATGTCCCAGCAACAAATGTGCGGAGTACTTCTATTCGGAGTGCTTTAAAACTATAACAAATGTACTACTTAAATTTGTATGGGAGTGTCGCGGAAGGTAATGAGTTAAGTACTGAATAACTATGAATTCTGGAGTAGAAAAGAATGTTTGTGTGTTTTTGTCTTGTGTTTTTTGTTATTTTTGTTGTATTTCATTACATTTGTTATAGTTTTAAAGCACTCCACTAGGAAGTGGTAATGACTTTTTTTGCAGGGGTTGTTAAGAACGAAAATTAATTGGACACGTATTTTTTTTTAGCGGTCCAAACTCATTTTTAGAGGGGGTCGATTTGTATGGGGGGAAATTGACCTTTTTCAGTTTTTTACGATTTACGCCTATTTAAACAAAATTTATGTAGGCATATTCATATCAGATTAAAGGTATTAAAAATACCTATCTCGTGGTGCTAACAACGGGCCAAAGAAGTTAATATTTTTCGACTTATTAAGAAAAATGTCCTAAAATTTTGGTATTTTAATCAGTATGACGAAAAGTTGTGCATGTTTGGACACGTTCTTAGCACACGTAGATAGGTTTTCCAAAGAACCTTCATTTAGTATGTAACATGACTAGTAGGGTTATAACTTTTTCAATTTTTTGCAAATATCAAAAATTCCATCCCATAGTCGTATAGGTCATTAAAAAAGTTCACGCACCAAACGCGATGAAGTTTTGAATATTAGTTTTTCTTTTAAGTATAAACAAATTAAATTTAATTGCAAAATATTTCGGATTTTCTTGTAATTTCATTAATAAACAAGTAGAAAAATTAAATTCGACTTGGCCGAATCTATGAATACCCTCCACAATGCCCTTTTTAAGTTATAGTAAATTTTCTAGAGTGAAAAAATAACATTTTTGATTAGAAATATTTTATTTTGTGTAAAAAAACTTTTTATTTTAACTAATTTAAAAAAAAAAAAAATAATTTACTAAATTTTTTTTTGAGTGTAAAATTTTTTTTGAGTGTAAAATTTTTTTCGAGTGTATTTTTTTTTTCTTTTAGTGTAAAAATATTTTTGAGTGACAAAAATGCGATGTAAAATATTTTTGTGACTTACCAATGTTTTTAAAACATGTTTTCAACACGTGAATTTAAGGTGAGGCGAATCTTAAATTTACGGTTTTGCTAATAACTTTTGAACCACTGGACCGATTCGGCTGAAATTTAAAACTAACCGGACCTGAAGAACGAAAAATATATATGCCACACTTCAGCACCCTCAGAATTGCCGTTCGAAAGTTACCGTGTGTTTTATCTCGTAAATTCCAAAAAAACCCTTGCCGAAATTCACTCATTTGCTTATAACTTTTGAACCACTGGACCGATTTCGCTGGATTGCAATACCAACCTGACCAGGTAAATGCCCAACATATATGCCAAACTTCAGGAGCCTCCGTAAAGTCTTTCAAAAGTTAGCGTGTTTTCAACAGACAGACAGACAGACGGACGGACGGACGGACATCGCTAGATCGTCTAAAAATCGATCGAGGATCATGAATATATATACTTTATGGGGTCCTAGACCAATAATTCAAGGTGTTACAAACGGAATGACAAACTTATATATACCCTCTATCACTAGAGTGGAGGGTATAAAAAACAAAATCTCATCAATTGAATGGAGGGCGCGAAAAAAAATCGCGATATTATGACGCTATTTCGCGGATTTTTTATATTAGCTAAATTTTAGTGTGAAGTGATAGGTGCTATGAGGCAGTAATTCTATTCAGCAACTAAGGATTATAATCGCGGAATTTTGGTGCTTTTTCGCGGATGTTTTAAATAAGTTAAATGTTGGTTCTTCTGATATGTAATCATGAATTTGTGACTATTTTCAAATAATAAAGATATGACGTGATAATATAAAATTTTTAAACAAAAAAAATCATTCTTGGGGGAGTTTTAGAAATTGCATTCGGTGCGTGATCTTTTTTAACCGATATGACCGAAAAAATAGATTTTTGTTATCTGTACAACATTGCCCATAGCGTGGTGAGATGGACTTTTTTTGTCCAAAAAAAGTTATAACCCTAATGACTAGGTTTCTTTGCATAATATAGGAGATAAACAAAAAAAAACTGAAAAATGGCTTTGTCTTCCCCCTCCTTTTTACCCCATAAATATGAATTTGGGCCGCTAAAAAAAATACATGTCCCTTTATTTTTTCTGATCTACAAAATAAAACCAATTCCATAAAAATCTGCGGGTGACACTAGGGAGACTTCCATTGTTAGTGATAGAGGGTATATATAAGTTTGTCATTCTGTTTGTAACTCATCGAAATATCGGTCTGGGACCCCATAAAGTATATTTATTTTTGATCAGTGATCGATTCTAAGACATTCTTGCGATGTCCGTTCGTCTGTCCGTCTGTGTGAAATGGTGATCGCGGCAAAAGTATTTAACATATATGACTGAGACTTAGCAAACTTACTTGTTGTATCATAAGTAGTTTCGTGTTGCATTTGAGCCAAATCGGTTCAGCGGCTCAAAAGTTATGAACTAAAATGTAAGAACACCTCGAAAATTTTGGTATATTCTACATAACCTAAAAATACAAAATGCTTTAAATTGGCTGCTGGTTGGCATTTGTGAACAGAATTGGACACAGAATGAAATTTTTACAAGTACAAACCAATTGTGTTACAAAAAAAAAAAAAAAATTCGCGGAATTTCTTTTTCACCAAAAAAAATTTTCCGCGTAATTTTTTTTTTTTTTTCCAAAATGATTTTTTTTTTGCGAATAATCTTTTATTACATTGTGGAGGGTATCAATACATTCGGTAAAGCCGAATTTAACTTTTTTACTTGTTTTTTTTTTATTAAATTGTTGGCATTTATTAAGGAGAAATTATATTTTACCTCTTGTGTGGGTTATTTTTTTGTAGAAAAAAAATCAAAAAATTATTTATAGAAATATAAAAACATTTTTGTATCAAATCTTTTTTGGCACAATGGGTAGAGTGTTTGCCAGAATGTAGTTGATTGCGGGATCGATTCTTCAAAATTTTTTTAAAAAATAATTTAATAGAAAAATTGTAACAAATAACATACGAAATCATAATTTTTACTGTTTTCGTAGGTAATTTTTTTTTTTAATTTGTTGGCAAAAATAACACAAAATCACGAATTTTAATTGTTTTCATAGGTTATTATTAGGGATGTCGCGAATATTCGTCACTATTCGGTATTCGGCATATTCGGCATGTTTTTTTAATATTCGGTTAAATAAATATTCGTCAATAGTTTGACGAATATTCGGAAAAATTTAAATTAGTTAAAAAAACACTTTTTATTAAAGTTTGACTCTTTTTTGTAGTAATTTTAGTTTGTTTTTTATACAAAAAAAAAACTTGAGCACTTGATTAAAATTCGAATTTTTAAGGTTCCAGAAAAAATAGTGTCAACAACAGCGTTGTTATCTTTTAGTCTGGTACTTTTTTTTAAATATTTTATTTTTAAATATTTAAATATTTTTAATTAAATTATTCGGCAAATATTCGTATTCGGTTCAAACCGAATACCGAATAGTATAATATTCGGTAAAATGCCGAAAACACTATTCGCGACATCCCTAGTTATTATACCCTCCAACTACAGTATGGGGGTATACTCACTTTGTCATACCGTGTGTAACGCATCGAAATATCGGTCGGGGACCCCATAAAGTATATATATAATTGATCGATTCTAAGACATTCTCGCGATGTCCGTCCGTCTGTCCGTCCGTCTGTAGTTAACATGATACAGTCCAAAATAAAAGAGCTAGACTCCTCAAGTTTTGGCACGTATATGTGTTATGGTCCTAGGCAGGTTAAGTTCGGAAATGGGCAAAATCAGACCAGGGGGAAAAAAGTTCCCCCTTGAAGAACTAAACCAACCTCTGAAAAATATAATTTTTTTACATGATTTTTTGTCTTGTTGTTTAACAAATGCAACATTTTTATTTTACAAGAAGTTCAGAGTCCTGCATTTGGACCCTAAGAATTAGAAAATGTCGTTGGCGTAGAATAAAAAAAAATATTAAATTATGCTAAACTTGAACTTATTTAGTGCAAAAAGCATAAGAATTAATTTTTAAACACATATTCGAGAGGAAATTTACCCCCTTCAATCTTTTTGCATGTTGGAGGGCATAAAAGATTCGGCACAGCCGAATTTAACACTCTTACTTGTTTTTTTTTCCAAATTTGTTAGTTAAAAAAAATTAAAGTGCCGTTAATTTTTAATGTTCAATGTTATTTATTTTAAAAAATTTTATGTACAATAAATAATAAATGTTGATGTTGGTTAAAACAAATGATTTTTTTCGCCTACCAAATATTTTAAGTGCGGCAAAGTTGGAAGCCCCATCTCCATTCCCCCTTTCCAACACTTTGCCTGGTAAAACTTACTGGAAATTCAAATTTTACTTTTTTTTTGCCCACTCTAAAGATGATATTTTGTTTATTTAATAAAAAATTTCTGTTAATTTACGATACATAATGTAAATTTGTTGAATTGAATGGCATCCCCAGCAACTCAATTTTCGATTTTGAGTAAAACAATAAGTATTTCTTTTTTAAATGATTTGGGAGTTTTTTTGTTTGTTAATGTTTTGCAATTTTAATTGACGTCGTCGATGAAAGGCTAAAAGAAAACGAAAACAAAGTAAGACATTGACAAGTGTCAGTTGGGGAGGTCAACAATGGGCGCTACTGTTTTAGTTATAATATGTACTCACAAGGAAGGTTTTCTATGGGGTTCTCAGCGATTTTTATGTAACTTAATAAACAGTGGATAATACTGTAAGCAGACATTTGAAGAATTAATTAACTTTTTGATTTTATTCGTAAAAAATTGATTTCATTTTGTTAAATCAAGGAATTAATTACACAGTGCAACAACCAAAATCGGAATGGGATGAAACCAAAAGCAAATAAAAGTTGACATATTCAATAACAAACCGCTGAAGGCTTTTTTTACTTCAGCGCTAGATTTTTTTTACACGCATTTGAAGTTGGTAAAATTTTATTATAATTGTAATAATAATTGCTTGAAAACTGTATCAAGTGCGTATGCTTAATTTTGTAATTGCCTTCAAATAACAATAATACGCAACGGTGCAACGTGGTTTATTTTTTAAAAATTTGGCTATTCAGTAAGTAGGTGATGGACCGATTGCTGCGAAATTTATACCGGTTATAGCTAACGTAGTTTCGAGCATAAGCTCAACAAAAAAATTCTACATATTGCCCGACATCTAGAGTAAGCCACTGTAGTTGTTAATAATCAACAATTTTTTCTTTCAACATCAAAGTCCTCCTTCAAAACAGATAACTGATTCTTAAGGACTTTGGGTTCTTGCCAATATCAGGATCAATTACGGAGTAAAGTGGAGTCCCTAAAATCAAATTTTTTACTTTGGGTTTTACTTTTAAAACGCGAATATCTCATTAAAATTTATATAAATTCTATAATAATTTTCTACAAAATTCTTTTTCACATTTTCTTTTAATTCCCACATTTTCATTTTCCACATGTGTAAGCCAATGTTAGCATTTTCAGTTTTAAAGTGTGAAAAAAAACTCCTAAAACAACAAGTAGTGAAATGTCAAACTGTACGTCAACTGAAAACTATTTTTAAAATGAATTTTTAAATCTAAATAAAAAAGGGGTAAAAATCCTACATATGGTTTTAAAAACAAGATGACATTTTTTTGACATTTACCACAAGTGAATTTTGAAAACAAAAATAATAGTAATCCACACTTTTGTATGAAATTAAAAAAACAAGTCAAAAAAATTATGAAAATATGAATTTATTTTGTATTCAAAACAAACGAAAAAAATATAAGATGAGTTAAATGGAAAAACACCAAAGTAAATGAGGATTTCTTCTTTTAAAACATGGAAAGAGCTAAAATGTCTGCTTAATACTCCATTCCCATATGTGCAGCAATATGCAAATGTATATAGTAAAACTATGTACAAAAAGTGTACGAATTTATGGGGTGCGGATCAACGGGAGGGTGAAAAACAAATTCCCCTTCCAAAACGAATTAAAAATACGAAAAACAAAAGAAATGTAGAAAGAGCAAAAATGTCTAAGAATTTAAAAATGTTTCAATGAAAAATTTTTTTGGAATCTTAGAATTTTTCTAAGGAACAAAATCTTGGAATCCTTAAAATTATTTTTAAGAAAAAATCTGAGAATTTTTCAGTAGGAAAGATCTGGAAAGGAGAAGGAAAAGAAAAAAGTAAATAATTTGAGAATTTTTTTTTCTAAGAAAAATGTCTTAAAACGTTAAAATTTTTCTTTAGGAAGTATTTGAAAATTTACTTAAAGAAAAATGTAAGCATTTTTCTATCGAAAGTATGTATCAGAATGTGACACCTGTTTCTTTAGGAAAAATGAAAAATCACTCTAAGACTTTCTTAGCAAAAATGTCTTAGAATCTAACAAGTTTTTATAGAGGAAAAATGTCGCAGAATCTGAGCCAATTTCTATAGAAAAACTGTTTCAGAATCAGAGGCAATTTTAAAAAACAAAAGATCTTAAAATCTGAGACTTTTTTTTAAAACAAATGTCTCAGTATCTCAGACTCTTTCTATAACAGAATGTCTTAGAATCTGAGACTTTTTCTGTAGCCAAAAAAAAAAGCTCAAAAGCTAAAACATGTCTCAGATTCTGATACTGTTCCCAAAAAATGCTCAACAGCTGAAACAGTCTCAAATTCTAAAACGCAAAATCTGACATTTTTTTATAAACAAATATCTAATAGACCTACGAAATCCATATGAATATAAATTAATCTTTATTAAATTAAAGTCAACACGTATTTTTGCTTTAGACAATATTATTGTTAGTTCGGGAGTTAACAGAATTTTCCCAAAGGTCCACATTGTTTTATAAGGGCCAACGAGATTTTTAGACATTGATATGGCCGAAAAGCCGAGACACCCTAACCTTAAAATCATCTGTTTTATGTAATAATATTTTAAGTTTCAGGCAAATTGGTTCACATATGTTTGAGTACTTCCCTTGAAAAGACTTTTTCTATAGCAAAAGTATCTGAGAATCTAAGACAATGGTTCCCAACCTTTTTCGCGCCATGCCCCACTTTATAGTTAAAAAAACTACAATGTCCCCCAACACTCAAGAAAAATTTGTAAATTTTTCAAATTTGTTTTAAAATTCAAAAATTACTAGTGGTTAAGCAAAATTTTTGTTAAAATCATCGTTTAAACAAAGTTTTTAGAAAAAGTTTTTAACAATCAACTAAAAACTTTAACTAAAGTAATATTTTTTTCTAGTTTATTTAACAAAAAAAAAATTGCAAAATTTGATCGTTGCCCCCCTGAAGCATTTAAATTGCCCCCCAGTGGGGCGAGAATCAAAGGTTGGGAACCATTGATCTAAGACTTTTTCTTTATATAAAATGTCTTAAAATCTGAAACTTTTTCTACTGGACGTTTTATGTCAGCACACGTAAACTCTTAGGTCCGCTGTAATAGGTAGCCTCTGCCTTTAAACAAATTTGGGCTTTTTATGAAACTCCTTAGATATTGAATTCTGGAATCCGACAAATCATCAAGATCGTGCAGCTCCCTGCTAAGCAAGTCTCTGACCAGAAAGTGCCGGGTAATTGCACATAAAGTGTTCGATAGTTTCCAACTCCTCTTCATTCATGCAACTCCGGCAAAAGTCATTCGATGCCACATTCAACATCAAAATCTCTCCTCTTGAAAGCGATGTCAGCTCACTTGTGCGCTTCTGATGTCAAATATGTCGTGTTGTATAAGATGTCCATCCATTTGCCCATCTTTGACTAGTCTCCGTCGCGGAACAAAGCCGTAGATTTTGCTAGAAAGTTTCGAGAGGCATACCAACACCTACTAATTCTGTTGGAACCTGTAAGGTTGTTCCTAGTCTTGCAAGACCATCGGCTTTGTAATTTAACCATCGGCTTTGTAAAATAATATCATATGATTCGTATGTCAAACCGCTTGGTCATCACATTTAAAGAAGTGCGGTAGTTAAGGGCAGATCTTGTTTCCAAAATCATTGAATCTAGGGACTTGTCGCAATTGGTGATGGCTGCGGTTGTACACAAAACATTGCAACTCAACCAGTCACGCACTTCCTTTATTTCCAGCATCTCTGCCTGGTAAACACTGAAATGATCTCGAAATCTCGAGGCTGGTTCAACCCAAGCTCCTCCGAATAGACTTCAAAGCCCACTTGTTCGTGCAGCCTCAATCCATCTGTGTAAAAACTTATGGAGGCTCCACTTCCCGGAATTTCCCTCATCCAAGACTCCCTTGTTGGTTTAATAGTGGTAAAGGCGCTCAACAAGGCTCATGGAGGGAGCACAGTCCACATTTTGTGGCATTGTTATCTTCTTCAAGATCGCGCTATGACCACAATCGCTGCTCCTCCATTTGCGTGTGCTATAAAGTCGAATTATCGACGTAGACGCATACTGTCACCCAATATGTTCAATAACATCAGGTGAAGGAGGATTTCTAATGCAGCCGTAGGTGTAGTACGAAGAGCACCAGTAATGCACATCGACGGCATTCTCTGAAGTCGATATGCATCACGATGCGTCGGGATAAAGACACAGTTCCATTCTGTCTTTAAAGCAGGCCACCAGACAATAATTCCATACAGCAGAATTGGACTCACCTCTGTATAAATCCAATGAACGACTTTAGGGATAAAACTCCATAGTTTTCCAATGGCCCATTTACAGGAATATAAAGCAATTGTTGCTTTTCTCACCCGTTCCTAAACATTACGCCTGAAATTCAACTTCCTATCTATAAATACTCCAAAATACTTGGCTCCATCTGAGACGGTGATTTCTGTGCCGTCCAGAGAAATAGTATTAAAAGCAGAATCTCATTTTTCATTGTAAACAAAACAAGCTCTGTTTTACTTGGATTAACTCCCAGACAACAGACAGATCCTTCAGAGAACCCTGAAGAATGTCCTTCAATGTTGGCAGATGATTTCCCTTTACCGCGTCAGAATACGCGACAACATGAAAACCAATTGCTTCTAGAGATAGCAGCATTAAATTCAGTGCCAGGTTCCAAAGAAGCGCCGAAAGAACACTGCCCTGTGATGTGCCCCTATTGACAAATTGACGTTATACGTCAGACGTTATACGTCTATTGGCAGGCAGACCTTCCAACATTAAAAAGATTCCACGCTTTACTCCCTTATCATTTCCGGATTCGGAACAAGCAGGAAAGTAGAGACAATTTTCCCCATTCATTTTTTTTTTTTTGAAGATTAATGAAGGATATTTAAGAGTAAGTTGAAATTTTGATTGAATAATTTCTTATCGTCAATCACTTCAAATTCGTAATAGTTTGTATAATTATACTTCTCGAGCATAGTGTGTATTATAAATAAAAAAAAAAAAGTAAAAAATAAATATAAAAAAATTAAATTTAAACTAAAACTGTACGTATTTAGTAGATCTGTGTATGTAGGTATTTTTAAAATGAATATATTTAAACAAGTATGTATGTACCAGAAAATGTACCCACATCTACAATGTCTGTCCATCAGTCGATCTATCTGTTCATTCAACTACGCATAGTCACTGAGGACAAGACCCTAAAGAATTGGAATAAGATCACTAGCAAAGTATGAAATAAATTTAAACATGTGGAAGTACAAGTACATTTCTATACATACATACATATGGATACCGTTTTTTTTTAGGGAAATTAAAAATAAGTCATACATACAAACAGCAACGGTAGACAAACATAAAACAATATTTGCCCTTGTGTCTTGTGCCATCATAAAAAAATTACTACTCAAATGCAACAAAACATATAGATCATTATTGTGGGTTGGATACGATTTGAAGTTATACTACACTGAAATCCCGAATAAAAATGTTTAGATACCTTCATATATGTCACATCTTATCCGAGATTTGAAAGATCAGTACTGATCCGAGTAAGATAAGTACCCGACTAAAAAAAAAATAATACGGTGCCATATAACATCCCGGATGGGAGGCCTAATCAGTCACTCAATCCTAAACACCAATGATTACTGAAACCACAACAAATAATTGTATGGAAATCTACTGTTATTTCAAAGCACACTAAGATCAGCATATTCAATTCGTGCGTCAAATCGGTGCTCCTTTACGGTTGTGAGTCATGGAACACAACAACACGTGAAATAAATGCCATACAGGTGTTTGTTAACCGCTGTCTACGAAGGATCCTTAAGATATTCTGGCCAAGCACCATATCAAATATTCAACTATGGTCACAAACAAATCAAAGTCCAATCAACATCGAGATCCTTAAGCGAAAATGGCGCTGGATTGGTCACACGCTCCGTAGACCACAAGGCGACCCTACTAAAACTGCTATTGACTGGAATCCTCATGGAAATACACGAAGAGTTGGACGCCCGTCGCACTCCTGGAGACGTCAACTCGAAGCTGAAGTAATCCAAAGTGGGCTAAGCTGGAGGGAAATCAAACACCTAGCATCAAACAGAACCGAATGGAAAGAGTTCGTTGTGGCCCTTTGTTCCTTATAGGAACCACAGGACATAATATATATAACATTTGATCCCAAAAATGGAGGATCCAAAAATATATGATTATATATTATTAGATCAAAATTTAGATAATAAGATATAATTAGATCCCAAAAATGGAACGGTAAATATTATCTAATTTGATATTATAAAAAATTAGATTTAATAAGATCTAATAATATATAATTATATCTTATAAGATTTAATATGATCTTTAATATCAAATCAGATGAAATTTACCGTTCCATTTTTGGGATCTAATTATATCTAATTATATCAAATTTTATCTAATAAGATATAATCATATATTTTTAGATCCTCCATTTTTGGGATCAAATGATGGATCTATTTATGTACAATTATATAAAAAACTATATGATTATATCAAAACTTTTTTACTCGGGTACCTACTGATCCAAGATTTGAAAGATCAGTACTGATCCGAAAAATGGATCGTTAAGATTAAAATTTTTCAGATGAAATTGTAACTTATCTAATCTTAGCGATCCATTTTTTGGGTAAGTACTGATCATTCACATTTTAACTTGGAATGAAAATGTTTCATCAGCATCACTTTACTATTATGAGACCATCCAGAGAGTCCTGTGTCCTTGTAGTAGGTTAAGTCCTTGTAGTAGGTTAAGTTAGGGTGGCGGTGTCCGATTGACATAGACCTCTTCATCCAATTTAACACGTTCAAAGTCATTGCGAATCTTTTCAATACCCTAAGACCCCCACACGTGATATCCTCCAAAAAACCAAAACTTAATGGATTGGCGACTCCTTGCCTCCGCTGGGTATTCCATCGTTTCATATACTTCTGGTGAAGAGCATCTTTTACAACTAGCGCCTGAAGTAAGTTCAATATTCTTGCCATGAATGCCGATAAGGCAATGACCAGATATTATACCAGTCAGAACTCGATATTATATTCGCTTAGGTGATATTCAGCTCCAAAGGATTTCAGACCAATTAGTCTCTCTTCTGTTTTGTTAAAAACAATGGAAAATGATAGGCTCATATTTGCGTGGTTGCTTTCGACTAGGATACATACATCAAGGGAAGATAAACGGAAACTGCTCTTTATGAGCTCATTGGTCAAGAGATTGCTTTCGATAAAGGAGTACACTATGGCGACCTTTCATGATATAGAGGTGCTTTTAATAATGTCACCCCAGACTCGATAATTGTGGCATTGTCTAGACTGGGAGTGAAGCGTGGGATCGTTTTAATGGTGAAAAATCTACTTGCCAATAGACGTATGACGTCTGAAGTGTCCTCATATCTGGATTTGTCAATAGGGGAATACCACAAGGATGAGTTTTTTCGCCACTTCTTTGTTGTTGTAACGAACACTGGTGTTTTCATATAAAAGTACAAAAGAGAATTAGTAGTTAAGTTAAATTAATTTATTTAAAGTTTTCTGGGATGAAAATGGGAAGAGAAGTTGGAATGGAAGACATGAAACAGTTCAAGGAAGCGAACTGCATCGACTGGATCGGTCCATAATGACCTGTGTGCTAGTGTCGTGGGACGGAGCGGGCACTCGAAGAGGTGTATGGTGTTATGGGGTCCAGAGTTTAAAAAATAGCAGGCATCCGAGACGTCCGGGTTAACGCTGGCCTAGGTAACTGTTTAACCGGCTAAAATAACTTGACATGAGTTAGGACAATGTCGTACATACCTTACGTGGCAGGCTCTTTTCGGAATCGGAAAGGGGGCCTGCCACCTAAGACGACATTGTATCTAATCCTCCCAATGGACTCCCAGACGATCTCGAAATGGAGACGGGCCTGCGCCTCTTTTAAGTTGCCTCTCTGTACAAGATTGGTGAGGTAACCTACGGCCACTTCTTTGTTGTCGCATATGCTGACGATGTAGCGATAGCGGTAAGCGAAAAGCACCTGCTAAAAATGAGGGTCTAAATGGACAAGAGACTGTGGTCTGGGAATTACGCCAAGTAAAACAGAGCTTATCTTGTTTACAAGGAAAAAAGATTCCTGCTTTTGAGCCTATTTCTCTGGACGGCACTCACAATCAGATGGAGCCAAGTATCTTGGAGTATTTCTAGATAGGAAGTTAAATTTCAGGCATAATATTGAGAAACGTGTGAAAAAAGCAAAGATTGCTTTAAATTCCTGTGAAATGGAGATTTTAAAACGATGGTATTTTAGACATAAAGTCGTTCACCATTGTGCACCAGTGATGCAGGTGCTTTTCGTACTACAGCTACGGCTGCATTATAAATTCTTCATCACCTGACACCATTGGATATATTGGGTAGGCAGTAAGCGGCTTCGTCGGCAATTCGACTGAACTTCGTCGGCAATTCGACTGAACGTCAGCAATTCGACTGCAATGGTAAAACAGCAATTTCGGCCATAGCGCGATCTTGAAGAAGATAACAATGCCACAAAATTTGGACAGCGCTCCCTCTAAGAGCCTTTTTGAGCGTCACTTTACCCCTATGAAACCATCCAGGGAGTCTTAGATAAGGGGCATTTCGGGCAGTGGAGATTCCATCGATTTTTACGCAGATGGATCAAGGCTGCAAGAATAAGTGGACTTTGGAGTCTATTCGGAAGAGATTGAGCCTGGCTCTAAGATTGCCAGATAATTGCAGTGTTTACCAGGCAGAGATGTTAGAAATAAAGGAAATGGACCGGTTAGTTGCAATGTCTTGTCAAGCCGCGGTCAAGTTCCTGGAGTTAATGTTTCTGAAAACAAGATCTGCCCTTAACTGCCGCACGTCTTAAAAGGAGATGGCCAAGCAGTTTGACATACGACTCATTTGCACCATAGCGACAATACCACACAATGTGGACTGTGCTCCTTTTATAAGCCTTTTTCAATCAGTTATATGTTACATACTCGTTTATGCACTCCAATATTATATTAGCAATCAGCAGTTATCGAGTTATGAATGTTAATATATAAAGCCGCGCAGACAACGGCGTATGCAGGATTCTTTTTTCAGGGCCCAACAACAACAAAAAATGTTTGCTTTTCTTTTCGTGAGATTTTATTTTTCCAACACATATAACAAAATATTTTGTTGTTGTTGGGCGAAGAAGGAACCTTTCTCCTTGCGTCATTAGCATTTTCGTGGATAGTCGTGCAACTCTGAAGGTCTTAGAATGAAACATTGTATAGTCCGAAATAGTTAGGAATTGTATACAATCCCTTCATCGAATCAGTCATCACACAATCAGGCTAATCATGGTGGGGTCGCTGGGAAACAATTGGCTGATGAATGTGAGAGAAATGGCTCTGAATCGGTGGGGGAACGTGTGGAACCTGACATCTCGTTTCCTGTAGTGAAATTGATGAACGAAATATGTGGATAGGATATCTGAGAATAGAATCAAGGCCAGGTAGATATCACTGACTACGTGCAGGATATCGAGAACCCTGTGGGCACTGCCAAATCCCAAGTAGACAAAGAGTCTTCTTACTTTTGGCAAACTTATGGTTGTTTTTATTAGTGTGAGTACTTACAGGAATTTCTGATGGGGGCTTTTGTAGAAAGTGTGAGGAAGTGGAGGAGTCAGTGAAGCACATGTTATGTGAATGTCCGGGTCTACCGAGAAGCCGCCTTAAGCATTTGGATTTTTCGATGACCTGGATTACCTTAACGGGTCTCGTTGTCGTCTCTAGCAGAATACCTTATGGAATCGTGGTTGTTTAAGAAGTAGAACATTGTATTAGAGGGGGAGTAGGGAAATAGAATTAAAGGAATCACAACGGACTTTATGGCCTTCAAGTGAATTCGCCAAATGGCGAATGGTTATCCAACCTAACCTATCGAGTTGGACATTAGATTCGATTAAAGAGGCCATTATTATATGTCCATAAAGATCTTTTGTGCAGCCTGAAAGGGGTGCCCTAAATATTCAGGCTTCTAATGAAGGCGAGAATACTATTTGGTTGAGGAGTTCCACACAACCAGATCTTGAAGCCTTCTACCAGCCAGTTTAAGCATTTGCGAAGAACACATTCTGCTGTCTCCTCCTCTATCTCACAGAATCTGCACGTGTCCATTTCAGATAGATTTATATTACTAAGGTGGTACCGTAGGTTGCACTGTTCAGTTAAGTAGGACGTTAGGATTCGAATATTCTTGTTGTCCAAAGATATGAACAGTTTTGCTACAGAGATGGATGGAGTAATCAATCTCTTCGATTGCCTTTGGCCAGCGCATCCATGAATTTTGATTCACTACATATTTTGAGTCTTTCCCTAACATGCCCCGATGGCTTTGCAAAGACAATCAAGCTGGACACGATATTATTGCTACTTCCCATTAAACAATACCAACGATCTCTTAAAAAGCTGTCCCTTTCGTCCTTTCTGTAGGCCATGAAGCTTTTAAATCAAGCATGATGGGTCAAAAAACCAATCGATTTCTGAAGTAGTTCACAGCTAAGACACAGGAATATAAATCAGCAATACCTCAAGTCTTCCTATTTTCAACCCTGAGGTGAAATTTAGATGGGAATTCCTTTTGAATACATAAACACTATGCCTGCCATTTAAATCTCCACCTACTTAAACCCAGTGTAGGGTAAAAAATTGATACAAAAGTCCACAAGTACAAACACCAGCTAAATCAACCATCTACCCCAACATGTTGATGGGCAGAGAGAGAGCGAATTGTAGAAAACGATCCATTTAAAATAAAAATTATGTTTTACGGGGTTTTTTGTGTGTTTTGTTTTTTTTATATTCAAATGTTGATGTCAATGAATTACGCGAAGACAAACTAAATAAAATGTTATCCGTACGCTATTATGTTGTTTTTCTGTTTGTTTCTATAATTTATTACAGTTCTTTAGTTTAAAAAAATAAAACATAATAAACGTAGAAAAAACACATTTTAAATTAATATGGGCTTGAAAGAGGACGGGCAGTGAAAATTGTGTACGCAAAAACTTATAAAAAAAAGTACATTTGGGGGAAAAACTGTATGGTTTTGAATGTACTGGTATGTGTATATTAAGGTGGTTATTCTTTTTGATATTAAGGTTTTAGAGACAGTTATGATTTACATAAATTTCATGTAGTTGCATATGCTGACGACGCGTCGTGGCGGTAAAGGAACAGCACCTGCTACCATTAAGTAAGAAGGCATTCTTCACGGCGCTCTGAAAGGGGTGTCTTAATGGGCACGAGATTGAGGTCTGGGAGTTAGTCTTAGTTAAACTGAACTTGTTTTGAAGGAAAAATAAAATTCCTGCGTTTTTGTTGGGAGAATTGGTCTAACTTTACGGCCATGATTAGGAGTTTGGAGAGGACTGACTTCTTAAACTAGCGGGGTAACTTAGGGGGTCAACGACAATCCAAGGTGCTACTCGCGCCACTATCATATGGAAGCATTCTTAATCACTCCAATAGTGAACATAACAAGTGCTTCACTGAATCCTACTCCTCCACTTCCCCACAACTTCTACAATAGTCCCTTTCAGAAATGCCTATACGTACGACCATTTAGCCAATTATACAGTGTCCTGTGAGCAACTAATAGGCTAACTGTTCGTTTTTTAAAAGTACGACGACTTTTGTCCTCTACGTGCAGGATATTGGCTCGCAATATCCTGCACGTAGTCAGGGATATCTTCCTATCCCTCATTCTATTCCCAGATATCCTATCAATTTCGTTCAACAATTTCGCTATAGGAACTGAGATGTCAAGTTCTACACGTTCCCCCACCGATTCCGAGCCATTTCTCGCACATTCATCAGCCAATTCCTTCCAAGCGACCCCACTACGTCCGGGTACCTATATTAGCTTGACTGTGTGCTAACTGATTCGGCGAAAGGATTTTATACAATTCAGAGCTGCGGTCCCTTGTCATAATCATTTGCGCGGCTTTATAAAATGCAAGTAACTTAGCCCGGAAAACACTACACTTATCCGAAAGTCTCAATGAGGCCTTATTTCGAGGCATTAAGAGTACACTCTCAAACCCGTTCCCATCTCCATCTTTGATCCGTCCCGCCCACCGTACTTAATATGGTCAAAATGCTTAAGAGTGTTTCTTAAGCATTTTCGACTCTCTTAGCCTGAGTGCCAATTCCGCTGCTATACTCTTGACGTAAATATATACGGGCTGAATGTTTAGTATCACTTCTATGCCGGCCTGGGGTGCTGATCTAATAGCACCTGTGATATCCACATACGCATGATTTCTTATCCACTGGTCTCCACCACACAAGGGCACCATAGGTAAGTATTGATCTAGTTATCGCACCATACATCCAGTGGATAATATACGTTTTTAGACCCCACCTTCTTCCGAAAGTTATTCTGCAAGCACATAACGACTTTTTCATCCTTTCTTCTGTATTTCTTTTCCAAGAAAGCTTTGAGTCAAGGGTCTTACCTAGGTATTTCGCCTCATTAGATAGTTCCAAAGTGATTCCACCTAATTTAAGAAGAACAAACCTGTCTATCTTGGTCCTTTTTGTGAACAAGACAAGTTCGGTTTTGACAGGATTAACTTCCAGACCGTGGTCGTTTGTCCACGTTGAGATTATATTGAGCGCTGATTCCATGCTAATCGTTGGTAAAAACTAATCGTTGGTAAGAACTTACCTTTTATTAGGATCACAAGGACATCAGCGTAGGCAACCACCTTGATACACATTCCGTTAAGTGACTCGAGGATCTCATTTTTTACAAGATTCCACAAAAAAGAAGGGATCACTACCCCTTGTGGAGTGCCCCTAGTAACTACTATTCTCGGTTCACCAACACCTATTTTCGAGTTTATTGTTCTGCTTTCCAGCATGTTGCCCGTCCATAAAGCAATCTGCGTGGCCGTGCCTGTATTCTGTAGTGCATTAAGATATAGTAAAGTTTGCATAAAATAAAGTAAATGAAAGAATAAGAAAATTGTTGTTGGTCTCTAGATTAAATGCATTGCTTGAGTTAGAGAAAAAGCTTTTCTGCATACGTCACACACGAAACCTACTGTGAGTTAAAAACAAACGACGTTTAGTCACTGATGTTTATACACCGAGTATAGCCTAGTGGTTATGGCTTCGGCTTACAAAACATGAGTGATTTAATGACACAGGTTCGAAGCTCATGTCAGGCTAGTCTGTTGATAAAAAAACATATAAAGAATTTTTCTAGCAAATATCAAATAATCAATTTAATGTAATTGCCTACTGATGACGTAGAAGTGGCTACAGAAACCATGGTCTAGGGTAAATCCACATTTAATTTAATCTTTAGAAGACACAATTTTCTTCTTCAATCAGAAAAACACAAACAACAAGATTCAATGTATTTTGGCATTGTTGAACGCTCCTTCCACGTCCAGAAACGATGACAAAACATACTCTTTTTTGTGAAGAGTATTCTTAATCAACCCGACAACATCGCTTAAAGTCGTCTCAACAGAGCTACCTTTAAGATAGGCGTGTTACATCTCGCTGAAATTGTCTGATGTGAGGGTACTTCTCACATAGACATCTACCAGTCTTTCCAGTGTTTCCAATAAAAACGATGACAGACTGATAGGTCTGTAATCATATGTGGTGTCGTGGTTTTTTCCCCGCTTTGGGGATAAAGACCACCCTTACCTAGCTCCATTCGGAGGGTAAATACCCTGATGCCAGGCTACACCTAAAAAAAGCGTGGGTATTTAATACTAAAAATTTAACTAAAATACAATCCAAAAGGACCTAGTGCAGGAATTGGTAACTAATACTAAAATTGTTTACTAATATTATGCAAACCCAGTAAAAATTACTAATTTTAGTAATTTGAAGATACTAAAATTAGTAACTTATAAGTAGATTTTGGTACAAAATCACTTACTAAACCTTTTACTGTAGAATTATTTTGAGTGTATCCATATAGATACGTAGTAGCCATGATTTTTCCGAGGAACTCCTGCAAGAGTTCCGGAAATATACCATCAGGCCCTACCGATTTGTAGGGCTTGAAGGAGCGAACCGCCCCGTTACTTGCGTTCGTCCACCATTGTTCTGATGAATTCGTTTACTGAAATTGTAGTTAGTGAAAGTGTACCCAAAAGAATTTATCTTTCACCTCATCTCTGCAACCCGGAAAATGGGTATCTATCAGAAGTTCAATGTTTGGATCCATCTGGCTAATTGAGAAATCCTGGAACACTGGGGGCTTTGCAAAGAACAGAGTCTCACCGCTTCCGTAGTTCCCTCCAATTCCCCACAGAAAATGGACCAGGATTCCCTTTTCGCCTTCCGAGTTTCTTTTTTGAAAGCATTAAAATTGAGACGATAGATCTCTTAGTCTTCCGTCGTGTTATCTTTCTTTGCCTTATTTCCTACTTTCTGTTCTTAGAAGCTTGAGTTTCGACGTCCACCATCATGAATGGATCTTCTTCGCAGGCAAGCGTTTGGACAGAATTTAAGATAAGCTTCCCTAAGGGTGTTCGTCAATAAACAAACAGTGTTCTCCAAATCCTGTATGCTGACCGGTATTTCCATTTCTGGAGCCGGTAATGCTCTAACAAGACTTCGACTAAATAGTACACAGAAACGGGTAGGCAGCCCGCGAGTCATAGCGAGATCTTGAAAACGATTACAATACCACAACATATGAACTGTTTTCTTTTAAAAAAATTTTTGAGCCTCACTATAATACCATTTAGAGACTCTTAGATCGGTGACATTAGCAGGGCCTTCATAAGTTTTTACGTGAACAGATCGATGCTGCACAAACAAGTAAACTTTGGAGGCTATTCTAGAGAACTTGGGTTGAGCTTGGCTCGAAGATGCCAAACCATTGCAGTGTTTACCAGGCAGAGATTCCGACAATAAAAGAAGTGGCTGACCGGTTGAGATAAAATGTTTTGACTACCTACAACTGCAGTTAAATCTATTGTGACTGCCCAGCCGCGGTCAAGGCCTGAAAATGTTGTTGAATTCAAAACTGCCCTTAACTAGGGCTTCCAATCGTGATTGGTTTTTTTTGGAATTAAGGGATTTGGGATTAAAGAAACAATTTCGAGATCCTGATTTAAGGATATTTTGAGTCTCGGCGTTTCTTGGCACTTCGGAACTTAAAATCCACGCGTTCGTAAAGAATTGCGAAGTTCTGTTGAAGTTGCGAATTTCGAAAAAGGAAAAACCACCGAGAGTAGTCATCAGGGCAATAACTGCAGGATATCCGTATTCGGTTATCTTTCTTACCTTACGTCGTGTCTCATCGTTAGCAATTTTTTGCAGCTTTATCTTATAAACCTTTACCAAGTCACACTACCGAACCCGCGAATTTTTCTTTAAGACAACGCCCCCTTCCCTACCACACACACTCAAATCGCTACAATTTTTTTTTAATTTGGTGATACATCCTATAAAGGATTCGGTACAACCGAATTTAACACATTCACTTGTTTTGTTTAAAATTCATTTGTATAATTAATTTGTGTAGAGTATTTATTGATTCGGACAAGTCAAATTTACGGTTTGGCCGATGTAATAGATGCAGATCGATTTTCACAAAATTTTAAAATATCCCAGCAAAACTTTGGTAATGGGTAGTGATTATATAACACATTACCAGGTAATGTATATACCTTATTTGTAGCATTATTTTAGGATGTCTTACCAAACATTTGTTCCACAACGTATTATTTTAAAGTGAAAAATAATGCATTACTAATAATTTGCTACGTAATGCATGATTATTGGAAAAATGTATTTCATATTTATTATTTCTAAACATTATATCATGGATGATTTGTATTTGGTTACATTATGTATTATTTGAAAGTTTGAAATAATGCATTATTTATAATTAAATGCATAATGCATTACAATAACATAAAAAATAATTATTTTATAAAAAAATGCATAAGTTTAAACTAGAGATGGGCTCACGACAAGAAATTTCTAACGACACACACTCACTAGCATATTATATCTACTTACACTCACTTACAATCACGTGAGTAAATTTAATACAAAATTACTTTTTCACTACTCGTAACACCTTATATATTACGTTCTGGTATGCTATATTATATACCTTACTCGTAACCTATAAAATATCATATATT
Source organism: Pegoplata infirma (assembly GCA_963921195.1). Lineage (NCBI taxonomy): Eukaryota > Metazoa > Arthropoda > Insecta > Diptera > Anthomyiidae > Pegoplata > Pegoplata infirma. Next base: position 97,476,912 of record OY992536.1, read on the forward strand.
TTACACCTTACTAGTATTCTTCGTTATAAATTTATGACTTATTTTATACCTTACTGGTATTCTATGTGATAATGTGGATGCATTACTTTGAGTCTCATCGCCTGTTAAAATCATCAATGATGCAATGAATAAAATAATAGATCATATACCTTATTTTATACCTTATTTGGTAATCTAAGTTTTGCTGGGATGCATTATTTTCAATAATTACCACCTTAATTATGCCACATATTCCTCCACATTTAGAGATACGGGCAAAAATTTAATTTTATTATTGCACATAAAGAGCGAATGAGAACATGACTTTTTGCCGTTACATTTTTTTTTTTTGTTTGAGTGAGTGAGAATTTTATTTATATTGTTCACATTAAAAGATCTCTACTGTTTTTAGAATTTCCCTGCTCTAAATAAAAATTGTTTGCAGTAAATTAGTATGTTTTGTAGGTAGTCTGTCTGTCCGACCATTCATTCCATCCATATGTTTTCAGACATTTCATTGTATTTATCAAGAGTCACATATGAGTATCTGCTGGTTGATTTTTTTTTATTTCTGTTACAATTGAGTATTTTAAAAAGATGCGTATCTCACAAATACTTAGTGATGTTAAATATTTCCAATGTACGTTCTTGATGATCATCATCATCCGTATTTTTTGTTGAGTAGGAGGGTAAAATAAATATACAATTTGAAACAGTTTCAATTTTACTCTGCACAAATTCACAACGCGAAAATTTATCACGTAGTTGAAATAATTTTGAAAATTTAAAATACAAAAAAAAATCTATTGGAAAATTGTTTTTACTCATAAATTAATTTAATTTACAAAAAAAAAAAAACAAAATAGAGAATTTTTTCAAATTGTATACAAATTTCGAGAAGAAAAGAGTAAACTTTGATCAAGTTTTGTAAAAACGTAAAAGATTTTTCATCTTGTTCCGTGTGTGTCAGTGATTTATATTGAAATTATATGGAAAATTTCAAATACTAATTGAAGGTATACCTACATAATTTCAAATTAAAAGAAAAATTAAATAAATAATAGTAATTTAAAAAAAAAAATTACCAGAAGTGTTTACAAAAAATGAAATATAAATCATAAATTTGTTTAAATAAAAACACAATTTGAAAATTATTGATTTTTTTTCAAATTTTAAACAAAAAAAAAACAAAGTTGAAAATTCTAAAAGAAAGGAAAACAAATAATAAAATTATTTAAATTTTTAAAAAAATTTTGTGAAAATTTAACGAGTTTATTACTAAAAATTTCGGAATACAAGGAATACGTATAATTTTATCACCGATTTAAATTATTTCGTGTTCGGAATGGCGCTGTTTAGTTAAGGATCGCCAGATGGTGTTATACGTCATTGTTAAAACAAGTAAAAAAGTTAAATTCAAACTGGTTAAATCCATGAAAACACTCCCCAAAACATTTCGAATACAAATAAGTAAATTGAAGAGAAAAGAAAGGTTTTTTGTGATTTTATTTCGGAAAGAAAATTTTTAAAAATTTCGAAATTTGTTATTTTGGATTTTTGAAAAATAATACATATTTTTTTTATTAATTTTGGCATGCTGAATACGAATACAAACAAGTAAGAAAATTATAGTCGGTCAAGACCGACCATATAATACCCTACACCAGCGTTTCCCGGACCATGGGTCCCAAGTTCAAACATGGACTGATTAGATCTATATTTTGTCAAATCTTTAATAAGTGTAAAAAGCAATCACTAATCAAATTTGAGTGGAATAGTCTTCTTTTTGTTGACAATAAATCGCTTCAACTGAATATCGGGCGAAATTTCCACATGGGACCTAAGTCCAAAATGGTCCGATGATAATTATACCCTACACCACACTGTGGTACAGGGTATAATGAGTTTGTGCTGATGTTTGTAACTACCCGAAATATTGATCCTAGACCCACTTTTAAGTATGTATATCGATCGACTTAGAATCAGTCGATTTAGCGATGTCCGTCCGTCCGTCCGTCTGTCCGTCTGTCTGTCCATGTAAACGGTGTAAACACGATACAGGTCGCAATTCTTAATCAATTTACTTGAAATTTGAAACTTAAGCCTCTTTTGGCCCAAGGACGAAGCCTATTGAAATTGGAAAAAATCGGTCCATATTTAGATCTAGCCCCCATACAAAGGTCCTCTTTGGTTTTGGCTCAAATTCCTATAATAGCCGCATTTTAATAGGTATCTTCTCGAAATTTGGCAGGTAATCATGTTTTATCCACACAAATCACCGTTCCGAATTTTAAAGAAATCGGACCAGTTCTTCTTGTAGCCCCCATACAAACCACTCTCCCGATTTTCACATAAATCTCTAAAATTTCATGAAAATAGAAAATATTTAATTAAAATTTTGTTTGTGTATATTAAACGCGTACTTTAATAACCTTATCAAATCTGATTATCATCGGACCATTTTTGGACTTAGGTGCCATGTGGAAATTTCGCCCGATATTCAGTTGAAGCGATTTATTGTCAACAAAAAGAAGCCTATTCCACTCAAATTTGATTAGTGAGTGCTTTTTACACTTATTAAAGATTTGACAAAATATAGATCTAATCAGTCCATGTTTGAACTTGGGACCCATTTTCCGGGAAACTCTGGTGTAGGGTATTATATGGTCGGTCTTGACCGACTATAATTTTCTTACTTGTTAGATTTGATAAGGTTATTAAAGTACGCGTTTAACATACGCAAACAGAATTTTAATTAAATATTTTCTATATTCATGAAAATTGAGAGATTTATGTGAAAATCGGGAAGGTGGTTTGTATGGGGGCTACTAGAAGAACTGGTTCGATTTCTTTAAAATTCGGAATGGTGATTTTTGTGTATAAAATATTAATTCCTGACAAATTTTGAAAAGATACCTATTAAAATGCGACTATTAGAGTCATTTTAGCCAAAACTAAAGAGGACCTTTGTATGGGGGCTAGGTCTAAATATGGACCGATTTTTTCCAATTTCAACAGGCTTCGTCCTTGGGCCAAAATAGGCTTAAGTTTTAAATTTCAAGTCAATTGATCGAGAATTGCGACCTGTATCGTGTTTACACCGTTTACATGGACAGACAGACGGACGGACGGACAGACGGACGGACGGACGGACATCGCTAAATCGACTCAAAAAGTGATTCTAAGTCGATCGGTATACTTAAAAGTGGGTCTAGGACCAATATTTCGGGTAGTTACAAACATCAGCACAAACTCATTATACCTTTACCACAGTGTGGTGTAGGGTATAAAAATTGTAAAATCGAACGAGCGGTTATCGAGATATCGCCAGTGGAAATTTCGAGACCTTAGGACAACAAGGTTATATTTGCTTAAAGAAATAGACACAAACAGAACCTTGTTGTTCTAAGGTCGCGATTTGTTAAACATTTTTTCAAAGAAGGCAGTTTTTCCTACGTTCAAGAAATTTTTTAACATCAAAATTTTTTTCTATTGACTATTTCATAGACCTTGAGACAAACTTTCATTTAAACTGAACATTTTATATCAGAACATCTTAACTCAATGGTTTCCAACCTTTTTTGCGCCATGCCCCACTTTTGAGTTAAAAAAACTACAATGTCCCCCCAACACTGAAGAAAAATTTTTAATTTTTTCAAATTTGTTTTAAAATTCAAAATTTACTTGTGGTTAAGCAAACTTTATGTTAAAATCATCGTTAAACGAAGTTTTTAGAAAAATTTTTCAACAATCAACTAAATAATTTTACTAAAATAATATTTTTTTAGTTTATTTAACAAAAAAAAAAAATCTTGAAAATTTGCTCGTTGCCCCTCTGAAGCGTTCAAATTTCCCCCCAGTGCACAGTGGTAAATTCCGGCCAAAACCCTATAACTTCTTTAATTTTCTATGTAAACTTATAAAATGTTGTAGGCAGGTTAAGAATATAACAATAAACCAATTTCGCGAAAAAAAAAAAAAATTCCGCGGAATTTTTTTTTTTCCGCGAAAAAAATTTTTTTTGTTCGCGAAAAAAATTTTTTTGAAGGTGTTTTAAGATGTTGTTTCTTAATCGTCAGTATTTTATCCATCTTCTCTTTTTATGTGTTTTCCACAGCTCAAAAAGCTCTTTATTTGATATAAATGGCCTAACTTTAAAAGGCTCTAACTGAAAGACTTGGTTAAACTTGGTACTGATGTTAATTAGTACTTACTTGGGAACCCTTATACTAATTTGTGGTATAGCGACTTAAGAACAATTTTGAGCAAAAAGTATTTTTTTAGGCTTTCCAAAGTTTGTATTTTTTATAAATTTTTTATTTTTTTAGATTTATTTTCACCACCACTGTTTAAATTGATCCACGCACTCGAAATTGCCGAAATGCATATGACATGCAAAAATAATGCTACATTTTCAAAATATATCAATTTCAAGGCAAAGATTTTTTTTTTTTTTTAAGTTTACAGCCTACTTGGATTTCAAAGTTGCAAATCACAACTTTTAAATTTAAAAAATAATAAATACAAATACTCAACTTTTCTTCGTTATATAACCTAAACTACTCAAGGGATTGACGCAAAACTTTGTAATCGCATGTTTTGAAGTATTAGCTCTCATTTGGCTTCAATTTGGAAAAAAATAAAAATTTTTTTTTTTTTAGTTTTGGCCGGTTTTACCTCTGTGCAGTGGGCGAGAATCAAAGGTTGGAAACCATTGTCATAACCCATGGCGCCCTTTAATCAAAGTTTACAGTTTTTTAAAATTATTAGATTTGGATCAAATTACGTTCAAATGAAAGACTGTATCAATACTATGAAAGGGCCAAGGGAAAAAATTTTGAGATTTTTATTAAAAATATCTTGAACGTAGGAAAAAACCGCCATTTTTTGCAGATTAAAAATAACTATGTCTCAAAAACCGTTGGGCCGGTTTTAGTTTTTTATATTCGTGCTCAGCGCATCAAAATTAATAAACAGGATGTGTCGAAAGACATATTTTTATATATATTCAAAAATCCAAAACTTTGATCGGTGTCTATGGGCAAGTCTGGGGCAGTTAGAGCGGTGCACTGTGCCACATTTGGCCAATCTAGGACAAAACAATCAAATCAGATGCAACTTTACGCACCCACCTCTTAATAACGAGTAGAATTACACAGGTTCACAAAATTTTAACTTTTTCAATTTGCCTGACCTTTGACAACTGATTTATATGGATTTTAGTGTGCTGATTCCGAATCTGTTATCCGATTGTTTCCATCAGCTCGCGTTCGCGAGCAAATCGCTGTTAAAGAGTCGAAAAAGTGCGTTTTTTACCAATTTTGCTTGGCTATAATTTCCAAAAAAAAATTTAGTGCCTCAGTTTTAAACACGAACTTAACTATATTGGATGCCAGGATTCCAAAACTCGTATTAGCTTTTTTCTGACAGCTTTAGTTTTCGAGTTAATAAAAAGGGCATAAATATTCAGACAAAATTAAAGAGGTCATAAATTTAAAAAAATTATTTTAGCGATAACTCAAAAACTAAAGATGACTCAACAAAAGTAAGAGCATTTTTGGAATCAGCATATCCAACATACCTAAAATCATCATTCACTTTTTGGATGTAAGACTAGTGTTGGTAAATATAGACTAAAGGTGTCCTAACGACTAAGGTAATTTTTCAAAATTACTTTTTAATACGTGGTAGGGTCCTAAATTGTAGTTTTGTATCTAAAAATGAGTGAGCCAAAAGTTGCAGACAATCGGATAAAAATAACTCGTGCCGAAAATGGATTGAAGTTTTGGGACACTCTTATCTGATGAAAAAACACGTTTTTTCTAGTTTTTTGAAAAATATTGGTATATGCTATTTTTTGTTAATTTTTTTGTTAAGTAATATGAAAATGGTAATAAATTACCTTTCCAAAAAGCTTAAAGAAATTCAAATCGGATGAAAAATAAGCATTTTACGCATACATGCCCCAGACCATTGCATGGTTTTTAAAGCCAAAATTTGAAAATTTTCAAAATTTTTAGGCAAAAAAAAAAAAAAAAAAAAATTTTACTTTATAATTATATTAAATACATGTTATAGATAAAAACTAACAGATATGGTAGTCTAACTTTTTTTTTTCATTTGGCGTGGGTAGTGATATAATTTCCGCGGATTCCAAAGAAAATGAGTTTTTCTAAAATAATTTAGCAAATATGGGAAACAATTTTCTGTATTGTATTATACGAATTGAAATACATAAATTCTGTAAATTTTTTGAGAATTCGGGCATCTTTAACCCCTTTTCGTCGAGGGGAAATAACAAATTTGAGACGTTATACATTTCTATAATACAAAATATCTGCATATATCCGATTTCTCAAAAGTTACAGAATTTACGTTTTACACTTCGATCCGCACAATAGAGCACAAATTTTCAAAAATTTGCTTAATTATTGTAGAAAAACTCATTTTATTTGGAATCCGCGGAAATTTTATCACTACCCGCGCCAAATAAAAAAAAAGCTTAACTACCATATCTGCTATTTTTAATCTTAAACATGTTACCAATTTGATCATAAAGTAAAATTAAATTTTTACTATTTTTTTGCCTAAAAATTTTGAAAATTTTGAAATTCTGGCTCTAAAAACCATACAATGGTCTGGGGCATGTATGAGTAAAATGCTTATTTTTCATCCGATTTTAATTTTATTAGTCGTTTTGAAAAGGTAATTTAGTACCATTTTCATATTATTTCACAAAAAATTTACCAAAAAATATCAAATACCAATGTTTTTCCAAAAACTAGAAAAAACGAGTTTTTCGTTCTTATAAGAATGTCCCAAAACTTCAATCCATTTTCGGCACGAGTTATTTTTAGCCGATTGTCCCCAAATTTTGGCTCACTCATTTTTAGATACTAAAGAACAATATAGGACCCTACCAGGTATAAAAAGGTGATTTTCGTTTTTAAGGACACCTCTAATATAGACTCACAAACATGCCAAAAACAGCATATTTTCAAAGTTTCCTTAGGCTATATCTCGAAAACTAGAGCTGACCCAAAAAAACGGTAGCCATATTTGAAATCAGCGTACCCCTAATACCCGAAATTAGCTATCAGAACCTAGGCAAAAAAAAAGTGTTGCCCTGTGTTATCGTTCTTATATGATTATTTCCGTGATATTAGGAATGTTTTATAATACATACAAACAAATCATAAATATCGGGGATTTTTTTTTAATTTTTGTGGTGCTAGATTGGCCAAATGTGGCACTGTGCGGTGGGAGCAAATTTCATAAAAACTACATTTTGTATGGGAGTCCCTTAATGGGTTGAGATAGGAAGTAGGTTTGTTCAGAAAAAATGTTGGGGTGCCAAAATTAATTGGGGTCGGTCATAGATTGCACCACTTTAGAAGCGAAAAGGGCTACTCATCGGAGGAATGGTGGCGCTAAAAATACACAAAAATCCTTCCTCGGAGTCGCTCCTAGAGGGGTGCAACCCCCATTAATTTGTACACCCCAACATTTGTTTTGAACATACATACTTCCTATCTCCACTCCTTGAGGGGGCTTTCATATCAAATGGCATTTTTACGAAATTTGCTCCCATTGCTATAACTGCCCCAGGGTTGCCCTTAGATGAGTCAAATATATGACCGGCCTCCAATATTTTTATAATACCAACATTTTCTTAGAACATATCTACCCCTCAATCTTCAAGCTTAAGGTACACTTCTTTATTAAAAATTTTGTTTTTTTAGGACATAGCTCATAGCGCTCACATGGTGCCCCCCAAGAGGAGTAAAATGTATGGCCGACCCCCATTTTTTCCCCCTAAAAACATTTTTCCCGAACATACACCGTTCTCCACTCCCTAAGTGAGCTCCCAAACAAAAAGTCATTTAATAAATTATTTGCTCCCACCTCTCTAACACACAGGGTTGCCCCTACATGAGTTAAATGTAACACCAACCTCCAATATTTTTTTAATACCAACATTTTCTCAGAGCTTACCTACCTTCAATCTTCAAACCCTAAGATGGTCCCTATACATTTTTTATACCCTCCACTCTAGTGATAGAGGGTATATATAAGTATGTCATTCCGTTTGTAACACCTCGAAATATTGGTCTAGGACCCCATAAAATATATGGGGCATTCCAAGCCAAATCACTCACTTTTAGACCCGACCCCTTTCGATTTATTTTATTTTTGGATATGTTTTAGTACTTATTAAATGCAACTTGGACACCAATTTTCAGCCTTTTGTTTCAAGATGGTGTTTAGTAATCAATTTTTCAAAATGGCGATTTTCTCAAAAAAATTCAAAAGCTGAAATTTTTAATTAATTTTGACCATTAAAAAATATAGATATTTAAAAAAAAGTTGGACAACATTTTTTTGGTATTTAAATGTAGTTTTAGAAAAAAAATATGAAAAAATTATTCGAAGTAATTATCACATCTTTTTTGACGTTTAAAAATTAAAATCGACTTTTTGGAAAAGTCCGAAACCTTCGATTTTTTTGTAAAAAAACTAAAAAAAAATCTACTCTTAATTACGCAACTTTTAAGCCATAATTCGAGATGTGATCACAATTCTTTCTATTTTTTTTTTAATTTTAAAAATTGCACCTTTTATTTTTTGGCTCTGATTTATTTTATATGGTGCTCCAAAAAAAATAAATTGGTAGATATCGACCCTACCTTAACCTAGATATATTTATTTCGAGGTAAAAATACGTCTCACAAAAATTTAGAACGATCGGAAAGGGGTAAGGCGTTTAGCATGGTCCTTGAAGTTTAAAAGACGGATTACAAGGAAAAATATGATTTTTTTTCTGTTTTCGCAATATTTTTGGTATTTTAAATTTAGTTTTAATTCAAGTGGTTACAGAATTATAATACGGAGTAAAATGCCTCTCTAATAAGGTACTAAAAACTAAATTCGGTTGAAAATCAGCCAAGTTATTACAACTTCCCCAGGCATCTAACGTATGGCAGACAACTTGATTAAGCAATTCAATCCGATTTTTGAAATTCATTGAAATTTTCTACTGTAATAACATTTTTTTATTCTTCAAGTTCATATGTATTTTGATGACAAGTATTTTTCATATTGTGTTTTGCTAACTTGTTTTAAATTAATGCTAAAAATGCCTGCATTTTCAACACCCTTTTGAAATCTCCATTTTAAATTTTTTTTTTTTTTTTTGTTTTAAAATTTGGAAAAACCAAAAAAATATTACACTGAAACATGAATAATGAAAAAATGTTATTACAGTAGAAAATTTCAATAAATTTAAAAAAAGGGACCCTATTCTTTAATCAAGCGGTATGACACACGCTAGATGCCTGGGGAAGTTCTAATAACTTGGCTGATTTTCAACCGATTTTAATTTTTAGTACCTGATTAGAAAGGCATTTTACTCTACATCATAATTCTGTAATTGCTTGAAATAAAACTTAACTTAAAATACCAAAAATATTACGAAAACAGAAAAAAAAATTATATTTTTCCTTGTAATCCGTTTTTTAAACTTCAAGGACCATGCTAAACGCCTTACCCCTTTCCGATCATTCTAAATTTTTGTGAGACGTATTTTTATCTCGAAATGAATATATCTAGGGTAGGGTCAATATCTACCAATTTATTTTTTTTGGAGCACCATATAAAATAAATCAGAGCCAAAAAATAAAAGGTGCAATTTTTAAAATTTAAAAAAAAATAGAAAGAATTGTGATCACATCTCGAATTATGGCTTAAAAGTTGCGTAATTAAGAGTAGAATTTTTTTAGTTTTTAAAAAAAAAATCGAAGGTTTCGGACTTTTCCAAAAAGTCGATTTTAATTTTTAAACGTCAAAAAAGATGTGATAATTTCTTCGAATAATTTTTTCATATTTTTTTTCTAAAACTACATTTAAATACCAACAAAACGTTGTCTAACTTTTTTTAAAATATCTATATTTTTTAATGGTCAAAATTAATTAAAAATTTCAATTTTTTAATTTTTTTGAGAAAATCGCCATTTTGAAAAATTGATTACTCAACACCATCTTGAAATAAATGGCTGACAATTGGTGTCCAAGTTGCATTTAATAAGTACTAAAACATATCCAAAAATAAAATAAATCGAAAGGGCTCGGGTCTAAAAGTGAGTGATTTGGCTTGGAATGCCCCAAATATATTCATGATCCTCGATCGATTTTAAGACTATGTCCGTCCGTCTATCTCTCTGTTGAAAACACGCTAACTTTGGAAAGACTTTACGGAGACTCCTGAAGTTTCTCTTATATGTTGGGCATTTACCTGGTCAGGTTGGTATTGCAATCCAGCGATATCGGTCCAGTGGTTCAAAAGTTATGAGCAAAATACTGAATTTCGGCAAGGATTTTTCGTGATTTTACGATAAAAAAAAACACGATAACTTTCGAAAGGCAGTTCTGAGGATGCTTAAGCTTGACATATATATTTGTCGTTCCCCTGGTCTGGTTCGTATTGAAAAAATCGGTCCAGTGGTTCAAAAGTTATTAGCAAATCCGTGAATTTCAGATTAGGTTCTTAAATTCATGTGTTGAAAACCCGTTAAACATGTTTTAACTACATTGGTAAGTCACAAAAATATTTTACAACGTATTTTTGTCACTCAAAAATATTTTTACACAAAAAAAAAAATACACTCGAAAAAAATTTTACACTCAAAAAAAAATTTAGTAAATTATTTTTTTTCCCCCAAAATTACTTAAAACTTTTATACCCTCCAATATGCAAAAAAATAAAAAAAATTGCAGGGTAGTTTTATTTTTTTTGTGGGGGGTCGGTAGTGGTAATTGGGGGGAGGGAAATTTCCTTTCGAATATGTGTTTAAAAATTCATTCATATGCTTTTTGCACTAAAGAAATAAAAGTATATCATAATTTCTTTTTTTTTTTATTCCACGCCCAAAAAAGGATGCGGACCGAAAAAAACGATATTTTCTAATTCAAGGGGGAACTTTTTCCCCCTGGTCCGATTTTGTTCATTTACGAACTTAACCTGCCTAGGAACATAAGATATATTCGTGCCAAATTTCGGATTTTGGACTGCATCGTGTTAACTACAGACGGACGGATGGACATCGCTAAACACTGATATGGCCGATAAGCCGAGACACCTCAACCTTAAAATCGTCTCTTTTACATATATTTTAAGTTTCAGGCAAATCAGTTAATAGGGGTTGAGATACTTCCCTTTTTAGTACACACACATTTGAGGACCCCATTGGGTTTGGACCCGACCCAGTTGGGTTCCTTAAAAATCGTCATAGTTTTTTATCCAAAATTTGTGTCCGTTTCGCTCTACCTTGCTTAGTTTTTGAGATACGTGATTTTAGGGGACCACTGGGGTTTTCAGAATTAAAAAAAACTCGATAACTTAATTTGCGGTCTGGTTCTACGTGTTGAGAGCTACAAAAATGCTTTTGGACTTTTTGTTGTGTCGGCAATATTTACCGAGATATGAGCATTTTAAAATTTTCTGGAATGATAACTTTTTGGATCCAAAGGTAGGACCCATTAGGGTCCACACATGTGAAGAGGAACGGCGATACTATACTATCGTTAGTGAAGTGAACAGAGCCCGAGAACCAAAAATGGCCTTCATTTTGCTCCATCTGGCTTAGTTTCAGAGATAGCGCCATTTTAAGTTTTCTTAAAAAAAAAGTTAAACTCAATTTTAAATTTAGCAAAAAAAATTAGCTACAATTTTGTTTAAAATTGCTAATGCGCTAAATGAAGTTTACAAGATAGTTTTGCTAACATGCTAATCTCAACTAAAAATTTGCTAAAGTTAGCTTACTTGCATTAGCAAAAAAAAATTAGTAAATCTTCTAATGTATTATTTTGAGTGTATTTCATCTTATTTTTAGAGAACTAAGCTTTTTTTGTTGGTGTTATGTACTTGGAAAAATAGGTCTACCTGTCTTGACAAGATCACATTAAAAAATATTGCAAAAAATATTTTTTTTTCGCGAATAATGGGACTTTTAAGTAATAAAAAATCGCGACATCGTAACTTCATTAGCGATTACTCCGAGTTAAGCCACTTTAAAAAATTATTCTATGTTGGTAAACCTTCTGCCGGAACTCCAAACTCCCCCTCCGAAGTCTCAAAAATCAAAAAAATCTTTGGGCACCTAAATCGCGGATGTAGTAAACATTTCCAAAAAAGCTATACTTCAACCGCGATGCCAGAGCAGAAGGAAATTATCAGTTTTCAAGAAGTTTTTATGGTGACATCGCTAGTGAAGTTACGATTTCGAGATTTTTTATAACTTAAAAATGCCATAATTCGCAATTTGTTTTTCAATATTTTTTAATGTGATCTTGTCTAGTAGTCATCGATACGGCCCACAGTGCTTCGTTCCCATATAACGAAGGGACAAAAATAGAAGGAGTTGTCACATATTTTTGAAATTTGGTACACGTGCATAAAACGTCTTAGTTAAGAAAAATATGAATCTTTGGAAAAATCGGTGCAAGGACACGCCTACCGCCCATGTGTCCTGAAATTGAAAAAAATAATTTTAGCTTCAATAATGCCCAAAAATTTACAAAAAGTGGTCATGCTGATACACATTCAACTAGCAAGTTGTGTATAAATTTTCATTTAAATCGGATCAAGGACTCAAGGTCCTGCCATATATCCTTTTTCTTTTAAACGCTATAACACCTACGAAAATTGTCCGATCGTAAAAAAACTTTGTAAGCAAATTTATATTCCTTAGATATATATTAACACCAAATTTGGGCAAAATCAGATTAGTAGTGTGGAAAATATAAAAACATCCTTTTTTAAAAAATTAGTTATTTGTTTTTTTTATGTCGTCTAAAAATCGTCAAAGAGATGTATTAAATCAACTTCTGAGCTACATAATGTTTATACATGTCTACAGTAAAATTTGATGGCGGTTCTTTTTTTAGAATACATTAACCCCCTATCTTCCATTTTTAGGGGTCATTTTTGTCCTTTTTTTACATATCCTCGTAGAACAACACTAAAACGTGCGTTTAAATAGTTAATATGTTCTACAAAAATGTTAAGCATCAAATTTTACTAGGGGTTGTCAAATGCCAAAAGATCGCGCGATATAATCAAAATGCTTTAAAAAGTGAAATTGTTAAGTATCACATATTGTTAAATAGCGTTTACCAAAGTAGATGGAAATAAGTCGAAAAATGTACTAAAAAACTACTGAGATAAAAAATATTTATACTTCTCTACAGTGAAATTTAATGGCGGTTCTTTTGTAAGAACATATTAACCTTCTATCTTCCATTTTAATGGGTCATTTTAGTCCTTATTTCAAATATTCTTATAAAATTCAATAAAACGAGCGTTTAAAGGTTAAAGCGTAATACTAAATTCCTTTTTTAATGTTTCTTATAATTTATAATTTTTCAGTAGAATACACTGTGCAACAAATTTGGGGTCACTTTCACGGACTGTATCTTATATTGAACAAAACAAAAAATTAAAGTATGCCATTTGTAAACCAAAACCCATGAATTGTTTTGAAGTCTTTCAATAAGGCGATTGGAATGATTAAAAAAATCTACTAAATGTTTGTAGAACATTTTAACACTTTAAACACACGTTTAAGTGGTTTTCATAAGAATATTTTAAAAATAGACTGAAATGACCCCTGACAATGGGAGATAGAGGGTTAATATGTTGTAAGAAAAAAGAAACATCGAATTTTACTGAATACATCTATTAACAGTAAGCTTAGAAGTATATTTGTTACATTATTTTAAATTATTTCACACGATTTTGGTGAAATACAATTTAACAATTAAAATAAAAACTTTTACTTTTTTAAGCATTTTGTTTTTATCTCATGAACTTTTGGTCTTTTACAACTAATAATGAAATTCTATGCAGAAAATTTTTGTATAACTTGTTAACCCTTTAATCGAAAGTGTAAGTGTTATTCTACGAGAGTATTTGGAAAAGGGACTAAAATGACCCCAAAAATGGGAGATAGAGGGTTAATATATTCTTAGAAAAGAACCGTCATCCAATTTTATCAAAGATATCAATTAACCTCATTTAGCACACAATTAAATTATTTTTTTTACTTATTCTGAATGACTTCTTCTGAGCGCCTTTGAAAAAAAAATTAAAAACTTCAGTGGGCCATAAAAAAAACTCGAGCTAAATTTTCGATATTCTTTAAGGGTTTTGGTTTACTAATAATATACTTTCATTTTGCTTTTTTACCCATTTAAAACATAAAATCGTGTTGCACAATGATATTAAATACTGTTAAATGCCTGAATTTTGAGTAAAAATCATGAATTTAGGCATTTAAGAAATCGATTTTTTTTTAATTTGTGGTCAAAAGTGGGCCCTAATTTTTGAATACGCTGTTAGACAAGAGTATAAACTAAGAAAAAATCAACGAAAAAAATATATAATTTTATATAATTTTTTTTTAAACTCCATCAAACTTTAGTAATTTTTGGATTTTTAACAGAAAAATTTGCTTTTCTGCGCAATAAAAAATATTTTTTTTTGTAAATATATGCCAAATTCTATATTTTAATTTAATTACAAATATATCAAAGTACTTGAAAACAAAATTTCGAAACATTTTATTAAAAAATGGATTTTTGAGAATTATTTTTGTGAAACAACTAAAACACATTTTTCTGTTAAGTCATTTTTGCATAAAATTCTCTGAGTTTAGCGCCCTCTCGTGGTGGCAAAAGCAATCAGAAAAAATATTTTTGTTAATATTTATTTGAGATACCTTATTATCTTTCAAAAAATCTGTATTTGAACACAATTTGAGACAAAAAAAATTTTTTTATTGTTGTCCATGGGTCGAAGCATAGTGCGGCCTACTGTGCAGAGTAATGTAGGGTATAATGATCGACTCAGAATGACTTTTTGAGTCGATTTAGCGAAAATGACTGGAGACGTATTGAAGTCAGCAGCAATACCGCCGCTCAGTCCCCGCTTTGAAACAAATTCAATGATATGTACACTGAAAGAAAAAAAGCTATAGTTTTTTTAAAGTTTTTCCAATTTCCGTTGCATATAGTTTTTTTTCTGTTGTCTGGGCTATTTTAACTTACCGTTCTAATTGTGATTATTCTCTTATGAACTAAAAAATTGAACAAAGATTCATTTGGTTTATGAACAACATCTTTTCTGTGTCAGTATTTTCTTGCAAATAAAATAATAATAATAATAATAAAAATATTTAAGTGAAATTCCACAAATCTCAGTATATCTTTATTAAATGATTTAATAACTGAATAACTCTCAGACAAACAGACTCAAAGAATCACAAGTAAAACCGGAAATCTGTGCGACATTTTTAATTAATGTCAAGTTAAAAAAAAATCCATGCAAACTGTTGCTGTTTGTTCAATTAACCAAAAAAAAAAACATCTACACTAAATACAACAAGACACAAAAGAAATGAAGGAAAAAATTTTAGCAAAACTATTAAGTGAAAATAACCGAAAAAAGCACATATAAATAAACTAGCTGTTTTGCACCCGGCGTTGCCCGGGTTGAAAAAAATATTATATAATGAATGAGTTTTTTATTAGTCGACTTCGCTTAGCGTCGGGAACATTGTGCGTACGTGTTCTTCCGTCATGGGAACAAACCTTCTTGGTTGGGTGGAGTGTGTGACGCGGGCCGTTCAAAAAAAGTAATTCGGCCATCATAAAAACTTTTTCAACAAAAAAAAAAATCAAAAACATTTTTTTAACAAAAAAAATTCAAAAACATTTTTTTAACAAAAAAAATTCAAAACGTTTTTTTGCACCTTGTTTGGAACTTCCCGATTTCAAATCAAGAAGGGAACCCAAAGACATTGCCCAGCGATGCAATACTTTTGTGTGTTAATATTGACCATAAAAGGCAACTGTTACGACCCCGACGCAAAACGAAATAGAAAAAACGAATAATCGCCCCACCCCAATATTAATGTATTTCTTTAATTGCTTTTAAAAGGAACTTATAGTTCCCTCCTCGGTTAGCACTTTATGTGGTGAAAACTTCAATAAAGACATAACTTTCACAATAGTTCAAGTGGGTGCGGCATTTAACGCATTTAGTTTAATTTTGGTCTCATGTGACCTATAGTTCCCCTATTGGTTAGCACGTGAAGAAAATTGCAATTAAATTTGTTCAGCAGGTTTTCCACGTTTGCGGAACTGGCAGACATAACTCTCACTAAAGTACAAAGGGGCGTGCCACTATATGCCTTTTTATCAATCGCTGTTTAATATTGCCTATAGCACTATTTGTGTTGAAAATTTCTTTAAATTGGGTTGACTGTTTTCAGGTTCTAATATGGCAGTAGTGTTTAAAGGAATTGGTTAAGCCGTTTTTGCATGATAGCGAATAAGCTAGAATTAACGTTCTGTATATTACAAATTGATGTGGCATTTTACTTTAATTTGTCTAATCGCATTTTGTATGGCATATAGTTACGAAACAGGAAAAATATTTTTTAATTTAATACAAAAGTGTGCGGCATTTTAAGTCCCTTTGCCCGATCGACACGGTAAGAACTAACTGTGGTGAAAATTTGCTTAAAATTGGTTTCACCGTTAACGCCTTAGAACGGATCAGGCAAAAATAAATTTTAATGTATTACAAAGGGGCGTGTCAATTCACGCCTTTGTCTGGTGGTGTCTATAGTTTCCGCCTCAATAATTACTAACTGTGGTGAAAATTATAACAACATCGGGTTCGTTGTTTAAGCGTGATTACGGTACGGCAGAAAAAACTTTCAGTACATTGCAAAAGGCGTGGCAGTTGATACAGACTAAAGTTCTATCTATAGTACTATCTATGGAAAAAGTTTTGTTAAAATCGGTTTAGTCGTTTAATCGTTATTAAGGAACAGGCAGAAACACTTTCAGTATAATATAAAGGCTCGTGTCAATTTACGCCCCCTTTGTCCAAACGCGCTCTATTTTAATCTTTAGTTCCCGCCTCGGTAAGTACTTACTATCTGTGGTAAAAATTTCATTCTAATCGTTTTAGCAGTTTATGCTAGATTACGGAACAGACGGAAATAGCGTTCAATAAAATAAATTTTATTAAAATCACTATAGTCGTTTAAGCATGATTACGGAACATGCAGAAAAAACTTTCAGTATAGTACAAAGGGGCGTGTCAAAGGAGCGTGGCATTTTCCGCCCCTTTGTCCAAACGCGGTCTATAATAATCTATAGTTTTCGCCTCGGTTAGTACTAACTTTGGTAAAAATTTCATTAAAATCGGTTCTGCCATTTATGCGTGATTACGGAACAGAATGAAATAACTTTCAATGTAATAGAAAGGGGTGTGGCATTTTACGCCCCTTTTTTCGATCGCCCTCTATTGTGGCTCATAGGTTTCGCTTCGGGTAATACTATCTGTGATGAAAATTTCATGAAAATCAGTTCAGCCGTTTAAGCATAATTGCGGAAAAGGCAGAAATAACTTAGTGTAATAAAAAGGGGCGTGGCATTTTTCGCCCCTTTTTTCAATCGCCCTCTATTATGGCTCATGGTTTCCGCCTCGGTTAATACTATATGTGGTAAAAGTTTCAGTGAAATCGGTTGAATCGCTTTTCAGTGATTGCGATACAGGCAGACATAGTTTCTGTATAGTACAAAGGGGCATGGCATTTTACGCCCATTTTTTCGATCGCGGATTTTTTGGCCTATAGTTCCTGCCTCGGTTAGTAGTATCTATGGTGAAAACTTCATGAACATCGGTTCAGCCGTTGTTCCTTTATTGCCGGGCAGACAGATATAGCTTTAGCATGGTACAAAGGGGCGTGGCATTTTACGCCCCTTTGTCCGATCGCGGTCGCTTATGGCCTATAGTTCCCGCCTCGGTTAGTACTATCTGTGGTGAAAATTTCATGAAAATCGGTTAAACCGTTCTTCACTTATTGCGGAACAGACAGACAGACAGACAGAAGGACAGACAGACAGACAAACCAACAATCAGATTTATAATATTAATAGGGATTTAAAATTTGGCAAACCAAACAAGTAAAAAAGTTAAATTCGGCCTTGCCGAGTGTAGTGATACCCTCCACAATTTTTAAAAGATTATTGCAAAAAACTTTATTTAAAAGGAAATTACTTTTGAAAAAAAAAAATTTTTTGAAAAAAAAAAATTCCGCAAAAAAAATGTTGGTAAAAAAAAATCCGCGATTTTTTTCTTTTTTTGTCCAAAAAATATGTTCGTACTTGTTTAAATACCATTTGGTATTCAATTATGTTCACATATGTCAACCAGAAGCCGAATTAAAGCATTTTGTATTTTTAGGTTATGTTGAATGTACTGAAATTTTTGAGGTGTGCTTACATTTTCGTTCATAACTTTTGAACCGCTGAACCGATATCGCTCAAATGCAATACCAAACTTCTCGGGAGAACTTCCAATAAATACGTTAAGTTTCAGTCATCTCTGTGCAATATTTTGTTCGTGACAGCATTTTCCACAGACAGACAGACGGACAGACGGACATCGCTAGAATGTCTTAAAATCGATCGGACATCATGAATATATATGGGGCATTCCATGTGAAATCGGACACTTTGAAAAACTTTTTTTTTAGATTTTCCCAATTTGTTTACAGTTTTTAGTACCCTTCGAAAACTCCTTCGTATTAAATTTTCAGATTTTTTTGATGACCCGTTCAAAAGATATCGAATTTTTAAAAATTGGTAGTTTGTTCCTTTACTCAAACTTCTTTTAATCATAACTTCTTCAATAATGGTCCAAATTTCAAAATTTTTTTTTTTTAATTTTTGTTTTTTTACGTACTTTCTAAAAAAAAATCCCAAAAAATTCTTAAAAGCGCTCTAGTATGCGATTTTTAAGTTTTAAAATTTAAATCTCATTTTTGAAAATGTTTGTACTCTTCGATTTTTTTTAAATTTTTTTGTGTAAAACTTCTATCAATTCTACAAATTTTTTGCCCAGGAAGATCGTGGGATAACGATTATTACTATTTTTTAAAATTTTTTGAAAAAAATTTATTGTAATTTTCCAATCTTAAAATCATT
Organism: Pegoplata infirma; assembly: GCA_963921195.1. Classification (NCBI taxonomy): domain Eukaryota; kingdom Metazoa; phylum Arthropoda; class Insecta; order Diptera; family Anthomyiidae; genus Pegoplata; species Pegoplata infirma. Next base: position 97,495,950 of record OY992536.1, read on the forward strand.
TCTACTGCTCCAATGCTGCGTCATAGAGGGGTCCTTTATAAGGCCGACCCCCATTAATTTTTACGTTTTAATATTTCTTTGGAACAAACTAATACCATATTTCCTATTTCTAAGGGGGCTCCCACACAAAACGATATTTTTTAAAATTTGCTCTAATTGCTCTAACTGCCCTAAAAGTGCCCTTAGAGCAACAAAATGTATGACCGACCCACAATATTTTTTTAGTCCAAACATTTTCTCTGAACACACCTACCCTCTATCTTTAACTGTTAAGGCGGTCCCCATACAATTTTTTTTTATTTTTTGTAAATTTGTTTTATTTAATCAGCTTCTACCAGTCCAATGGTGCGTCCGAGAGGGGTCATTAGTGAGACCGACCCCCATTTATTTTTACCCTACAACATTTTTTCAAAACATACCTACGCCCTATCTCCCCTCCCTAAGTAGGCTCCCATACAAATAACAGTTGGAGCAAATTTTATAAAAATGTAATTTTGTATGGGAGCCTACTTAGGGAGTGGAGATACGGCGTAGGTATGTTTTGAAAAAATGTTGTAGGGTAAAAATAAATGGGGGTCGGTCTCACTAATGATCCCTCTCGGACGCACCATTAGACCGGTAGAAGCTGATTAAATAAAACAAATTTACAAAAAATAAAAAAAATTGTATGGGGACCGCCTTAGCAGTTAAAGATAGAGGGTAGGTGTGTTCAGAGAAAATGTTTGGACTAAAAAAATATTGTGGGTCGGTCATACATTTTGTTGCTCTAAGGGCACTATTAGGGCAGTTAGAGCGGTTGGAACAAATTTTAAAAAATGTCGTTTTGTGTAGGAGCCCCCTTAGAAATTGGAGAAAGGGTATTAGTTTGTTCCAAAGAAATGTTAAGACGTAAAAATTAATGGGGGTCGGTGTTATAAAGGACCCCTCTATGACGCACCATTGGAGCAGTAGAAATGATTTTAAGATTGGAAAATTACAATAAATTTTTTTCAAAAAATTTTACAAAATAGTAATAATCGTTATCCCACGATCGTCCTGGGCAAAAAATTTGTAGAATTGATAGAAGTTTTACACAAAAAAATTACAAAAAAATCGAAGAGTACAAACAGTTTCAAAAATGAGATTTAAATTTTAAAACTTAAAAATCGCATACTAGAGCGCTTTTAAGAATTTTTTGGGATTTTTTTTAGAAAGTACTTAGAAAAACAAAAATTTTGAAAAAAAAAATTTGAAATTTGGACCATTATTGAAGAAGTTATGATTAAAAGAAGTTTGAGTAAAGGAACAAACTATCAATTTTTAAAAATTCGATATCTTTAGAACGGGTCATCAAAAAAATCTGAAAATTTACCACTAAGGAGTTTTCGAAGGGTACTAAAAACTGTAAACAAATTGGGAAAATCTAAAAAAAAAGTTTTTCAAAGTGTCCGATTTCACATGGAATGCCCCATATTCTTTATGGGGTCCCAGATCGATATTTCGATGAGTTACAAACGGAATGACAAACTTATATATACCCTCTATCACTAAGTGGAGGGTATAAAAAGAACACATTAACCTGTTAAGTCAGTCAAATTTGTATAAATAGACGGGTTCTCTCACTCTCTTCATTCTCTCTCTCTCTTATTTTTTGACACAATGCTGCCATATTTTTACAAAAGTTTCAATTGAAGGGCTTATTGCAAAAACTCGATAAGAAACATTTCATTTTATTTTGGTTTTTTGCCTTAAAACTTTCAAAATGATGTAGAAAATAGAACTTTTGCAAAACTTTCATTCTCAAGGTTTAAGCAAGACTTCTGCCGAAAATTTGTCAATGGAAGATCAGTAGAAGGCGAAAAACAAAAATAAAATGTTGCTTATCAAGTTTTTGCAGTAAGCCCTTAAATTATTTTCATTCACAATAGCAATAAGACAGCTATATTTTCAGCTTAATCACATTGCTAAAAAAAATACGTTTTTACATTAAATTTGACATCACTGATCACACAAATGAAAGTTTTTAACGTCGTCGCTTACCGTGCCGTATTTATTCTGTTCAGGCTTTTTACTAACAAAAAAGTATATTTAAATTAAAAAGTAGCAAATTGTAAACAAAATGTATTAAAAGAAGATAAAAATCAGCTTGCATACTGTTTCAATCATTAATGAGTGATTTTCTTTTATTTTCTTGTTTAAATCCGGCAAACAATGATGTTGAATTGTTTATATATTGTACATTTCCAATTTTGAGTTATTCACTCTCACAAATATACTATATAATTTTTTTTTAAATTGTCGGCTATATATATTTTTTTTAACAAAAAATCGCAGCTATTATAAATCAATTTCTGAGAAAATATACAAAAAATCTAATGTTTGTGATTTTTTTTTGGTTAAAGAAATCCGGCAAATAAATTATAAACGTAAATTTGTGAATGAAAAACATTTGATTAAACAGTGTGTCTGCAAATATTATGGACAAATTTAAAATTATAATTTTTATCAGAAATTATAAATTTGGGTTTAAAAACTTAGCACTAGTTCTCTTGTATGGCCCATTGTGATCTTATTTTTTTACAAACAATAATAAATGCAGTTCTGAGCTTAAAAATGTGGTCGGGTGTATAAAATTTTATGGTATTTTTTAACCTCTAACTGCCATTTTTCCCAAATTAAGCAATAAAATCTAATAAAACGTGCATTTACTGGGTTAAAATTTCCCTAATGACACCTTCCCCACGCGAAAATTGTTTACAAATACATTTTCACGCTTTTTGCACTAAAGTGAAAGAATTTTCTCATTATTAAAGTTATTTGTTTATATCCATGCCCACAAAACTTTGTTATCCCCTAGATCCATGACTTTTAACTTCTAACTTTAAAGTGTTTCATTTGTTTAACAAAAATACGAAAAAACATATAAAAAATCAGAAAATCCCGAAATCTACAACATTGAAATTTTCAACTTAAAAAAATCTGATTTCGATTAATTGAAATAATCCAGAATCCCGCGATTTTTTAAAGTTAATCCCGTTTGGCATCCCTAGACACACAATTTCCAAACAAGTTGATTTTTGTAGAGTAGTGTTATATATATACTTTTTGGGGTCCTAGATCGATATTTCGATGATTTACAAACGGAATGACAAATTTATATATACCCTCTATCGCTAAGTGGGTTGTATAAAAAAGACAATTCTAAGGTCCGGATCTTGGCTTATCGACAAAGTCGGGTATTTTGGAGTTCAAAAAATGAAAAAAATATTGTTTTTTGGATTTTTGAGCCATTTATTTACATGATTTTTTCATATGGTAGAGACCGGTACAGGGTATAATGAGTTTGTAACTACCTGAAATATTGGTCCTAGTCCCACCTTTAAGTATACCGATCGTCTCAGAATCACTTTTTAAGTAGATTTAGCGATGTCCGTCCGTATGGGTGTCTGTCTGTCTGTTAATGTAAACGGTGTAAAAAGGATACAGGTCGCAATTTTAATAAATTTACTTGATATTTGAAAGCCTCTCTTGGCAAAAGAAAGAATCCCATTGAAATTGGAAAAAAGAGGTCCTTGTTTAGTCCTAGCCCCCAAGCAAAGCTCCTCTTTAGTTTCTGCTTAAATGACTCTAATATTACAATATGTATTATTTCGAAATTTGGCAAGTAAACGTATTTTGTATTTACATATCTTCATTTCGAATTTTAAAGAAATCGGACCAGTTCTTCTTTTAGTCCCTCCCCATTCAAAGCACCTTCCCAATTTTCACATAACTCTCTCAAATTTCATGAAAATAGAAAATATTTAGGCCCATATGAAAATTTACCCCGATATTCATTTAAATCGATTTATTGGCAGCAAATAGATGCCTATTTCACTCAAATTTCCTGTGTAAGTGTTTTTAACACTAATTAAAGATTTGACAAAAGCAATTTCCAATCGGTCCATGTTTGAATTTGGGACACATTTTCCGGAAAACACTGGTGTAGGGTAATATATAGTCGGTATTGACCGCCCATAACTTTCTTACTAGTTTTACTTGTGTTTTTTTCGCAAATTTTGGGGTCACTATAATACAGTATTGATTACACCGCTCTACAAATCTGAGGTTTGTCGCTGCGTTTTGTATGAAACCAAAAAAAAGTTGCTAGGGTTTGGTGCCCCGATTCCAAAACGGTCACTCAAATTTTTCTATCACGTCACAATTTTCAGAAAATCGCGGTTAAAGTGTCAAAAAATGCCCATTTTGACCATTTTTGAACGCCTATAAAATAAGATCCTGACATGCAAATGACTTGGTATCAAGCTCATTCGAAAGTGTGTAGTTTTCTCTTTCAGACAAGATCAAATCTTCTTGGAATTTAATTTTCTAAAATGGTAAAAAAATCATTAGCCACAAGCGCTTTAAATCTAAAATTTACGTATGAATTTGTATGGAAATTTGTTACAAAGCACTGTGTAAATAAACTAAATATTGAAAAAATGGAAGGTTTTTTGCTAATGATTTTTTTACCATTTTAGAAAATTAAATTTTTAGAACATTTTATCTTATTTTTAAGAGAAAATTACAGGCTTTCGAATGAGCTTGATACCAAGTCATTTGCATGTCAGGATCTTATTTTATAAGCTTTTAAATAGGGTCAAAAATGGCCTTTTTCGGCACTTTAACCGCGAATTACTCAAAATCCTGACGTGATAGACAAATTTGGGATTCGGATTTGGAATCAGCGCAACAGGCACTATCCAAATCACTAACCAGAATCCAATACGCATTTTCTTGTTGAGCTGTGTTATTGGAGGGTTAACAATTTTGTACATAAGTGCTTACTAACTTACTAATTAATTAAGTAATAATACTATTTTTGCATACCCTCCGCTCTAGTGATAGAGCGTATATATAAGTTTGTCATTCCGTTTGTTACACCCCGAAATATTTTCTTGGACCCCATAAAGTATATATATTCATGATCCTCGATCGATTTTAAGACGATCTAGCGATGTCCGTCCGTCTGTCTGTTGAAAACACGCTAACTTTTGAAAGACTTTACTAAGGCTCCTGAAGTTTGGCATGTATGTTGGTCATTTACCTGGTCAGGTTGGTATTGCAATCCAGCAAAATCGGTCCAGTGGTTCAAATATTATAAGCAAAAGAGTGAATTTCGGCAAGGGTTTTTCGCGAATTTGCTTGATAAAAACATTGGCAAGCCACAAAATTACTTTACAAAGTATTTTTGTCACTCGGAAATAGTTTTACACTTAAAAAAAGTTTACATTGTAAAAAAATTTTACACTCAAAATAATATAGTAATTTTTATTTTTTTTTACAAAAATGACAAAACAAAGTTTTTTACTCAAAATAAAATATTTCTAATCAAAGTTGTTTTTTTCACGTTAAAAAATTTACCATCCTTTAAAAGGGCCATTGTGGAGGGTATTCATAGATTCGGCCAAGTCGAATTTAACTTTCCAACTTGTTTTTAATTCAAATAAGGTTTAACAATAAATCAACACATTAAAAATTTAATTATGTCCCAAAAAAAATTTATTAAGCATTAATAAAAAACATAATTTTTTGGATATGAGTTACTATTTTCATTATTAATCTCCAAATTATAATTTTTTCTTTCATAGTGCTAGTGATAACTAATAAATGTACATTATATTAGTAGTATAAATGCTAATAATGAATAAATACAATTTCATGTTCATATAAACTTCTAAACACAAACACCGGAAGTGTACACAATCTACGCCATCATCAGCATCATCGGCATCATCATCGGCATAATCCACAGTAGTCTGTAGTGGCATTATAAATATTATCAATGAAATCAGTAGCAAAAAGTATAATAAAAGTCGACCGAAAATCCGGTATCGGTATTTGTCATATAGTTGACCGACTAGAGTAACTTTTTAATCCATTTTCTTAATGGAAATAGACGCAAAACGTTATTTTTATTAGCAAAAAATATTTTCTAACCAAAAAAAAAAATTGTATTATGTACCATTATTTTGTCTGACAGTGTACCTTTATTGTTTTATCTATTTGTTATTTGTTCTAATATTTAGTATAAATTGTTTGTTTATTTATTTTACCCATTTCCATTTCTTTCACTGTTGTTTTATGCCAATTTTGTAAATATTTATTTTCTGACCAAAATCCGTTTTAAACAAAGTGTGTTTGAAGTGACGCGAACATTGTTTTAATTTGGTCAAAATAGTGTCGGTCGAGCAAATTAAATTGTATGATAGATACCCTACCACAGTACATAAGAAGTACGTTATCAGGGCGAATTCAGTCGGAGGCCATAAGGCTCTTTGTCCGGAAGTCTCAATGAGGTCCAGATATCGAGGCATTCAGAATATACTCCTGAACCCGTACCCATCTGCATCTTCGGTTCGTCCTTAAAAATCAAGATCGCATTTTCTGTTACAACAGAGTTTTTAGCACAATCTTCCCTAGTTGGTACTTGGACTTCGAAGGTTCTGTCAAAGTTTGTGGTAACATACAATAGGTTTTCTGTTCAGGTCCGTCCCGCCCACCGTACTTAATAAGGTCGAGTGTCCCCAACAACATAGCATTAGCACTTTCGACTCCGTTTCAAACTGAGAGCCAAATTTTTCTGATGAACTATTAATGTAAATATCCACAGGCTGAATGTTTAGTCTCACTTTCAGGCCGGCCTGGGGTACCGATCTTATAGCTCCAGTGATACCCACACACGCAAGTCGTGGTACATTCTGTAGGTTGCAGAGATATACTTTCTTATCCAATACTCTCCACCAGACGAGGGTGCCATAGGTCAATTATCAAATTATCGCACCCTACATCCAGTGGATAAAATACGGTTTTAGACCACACCTTCTTCTGAAAGTTCCCCTGCAGGTTTAAAAAGCACATTACGACTTTTTATCCGTTCCTTTGTATTCCTTTTTCAAGAAATCTTTGAGTTCTAGAATGATTCTATCAAATTTCGGTAGAACAACCGAGTTCGGCTTTGACGGGATTAACTCTCAGACTGTTTTCTTTGTCCACGTCGAGAGTATCTTTAATGCTGATTCTATGAAATCGTTATTCGTTGGTAAAAACTTAACTTTGATATCCATTCCGTTGTGTGTCTTGAGGATTTTTTTTTCTCATAAGATTCCACAGAAGGGAGTAGATCACTCCCCCTTGTGGAGCGGACCTTTGACTTAATTTGCCTGCTTTTCAGCATGTTGACCGTCCATAGAGTAATCTGTGTGTCCGTGCCTGTATTTTGTAAGGCATGCCAGATAGATGATATTTTGGCATTATTGAACACACCTTCCACATCAAAGAATGATCTCAAAACATACTTTTTTTGCGAAGAGCATCTTCAGTCAACCCAACAACATCACTTTAAGCCGTCTCAACAGCCTACCCTTAAGATAGGCGTATTGGGCCTCGTCGAAGTTGTACAAACCTAAAAGAAAGATAGGTATGTCCATGACACTCGCACTAGAAAAAAGTCCATTGTATAAGTTATTTAAATGTTTTCAATAAAAACGATGACAGATTGATGGTTATTTTAACCTTTGCGGTATTGTGGGTTATCTTTCCCGTTTTGAGGAATAAGGACCACTCTCACTTACTTACCTTCATATACCCCGATGCCAGGCTGCCCACAAAGATACGCAGCAGCCATGTCATGATTCACCCTAGCAACTCCTGAAAGAGTGCCGGAAATATACGTTAGGCCTTTTCAACTTGTGGTACCTGAAGAAACGGACCGCCCACGTGATCTTGAATTCGTCCACCGTTGTTCTGATGAGTACATTAGTCGGAATTTCAGTTGATGAAAGTTTACCCAAGAGAATTTCTCTATTCAACTCCTTCTTGCAAAATCATGTCATTAACCTGTTCACTAATTCTGTTATCGGTAGGCCTTTTTCCCTTGATATTATTACTAAATTTAGGGATAAAAGGTAATCAAAAAGGTTATCACCTGTTGATGTCTGTGGTTTCTCAAAGTGTATGTTAAGCATTGGCATCTCGACCTATCACAATATCCTGGCCCTTCGCCCATTAGGCGCGTCTCCGAAAATGCAAATTCCTTCATTTGTGTCTGCAATTCCAGATCATGTTGGTAACCGTTGTGATATTATGTAAGATACAAAAAAGTTGAAAGAAAGTATGAAGGTTGAGATTGCAAGAAATTTCCATTAACAAGACAAATCGACATTTAAAGTCCTGCTTTTGACCCTATTTCTCTGGACGGCACTGAAATCACCTTCTCAGATGGAGCCAAGTATCTTGGAGTATTTCTAGATAGAAAGTTGAACTTTAGGTGTAATATTGAGGAACGGGTGAGAAAAGCAACGATTGCTTTATATTCCTGTAAAAGAGCCATTGGAAAACGATGGGGTTTTAGCCCTCAAGTCATTCATTGGATCTATACGGCAGTGGTGCTTCCAGTTCTAATGTATGGAATCATTGTCTGGTGGCCTGATTTAGAAACAAAAGCGAACTATGTCTGTATGACGAAGGCACAGCGAATGGCGTCGATGTCGGCAATTCGACTTAATAGCACGCTGCAATTTAGGAGCCGCGATTGTGGCCATAGCGCGATCAGGAAGAAGATAAGAATACCACAAAATGTGGACTCCCCCTATGAGCCTTTTTGAGCGCCATTTTACCGATATAATACCATCCCGGGAGCCTTGGATGGGGGCATTCCGGGAGGAGGAGCCACCATAAATTTTTGCACAGATTCATCGTGGCTGCACGAACAAGTGGGCTTTGGAGTATAATCGGAAAAGCTTGGATTGAGCCTGGCCCGAAGATTGCCAGATCATTGTAGGGTTTACCAGGCAGAGATGCTGGCAATAAAGAAAGTGACTGACTGATTGAGTTGCAATGTCTTGTCTACAACAGCAGTCAACCCAGAGATGCTGGCAATAAAGAAAGTGACTGACTGATTGAGTTGCAATGTCTTGTCTACAACAGCAGTCAAGCCGCGGTCAAGTCTCTGGAGTCCATGTTTTTGAAAACAATATCTGCCCTTAACTGCCGCACGTCTTTAAATGAGATGGTCAAGCAGTTTGATGCACGACTCGTATGTGTGCCAGGGCACAGAGACACTCCAGGAAATTGCAAAACCGATGAGCTTGCAAGACCAGAAACTACCTTACAGGTTCCAACTTGTTGGTATGCCTCACAGGTTCCAACAGAACGTGTTGGTATGCCTCTAGAAACTTGCAAGCAAAATCTACGGCTCTGGGAATAAAGAAAGTGACTGACTGATTGAGTTGCAATGTCTTGTCTACAACAAAGAAAGTGACTGACTGATTGAGTTGCAATGTCTTGTCTACAACAGCAGTCAAGCCGCGGTCAAGTCTCTGGAGTCCATGTTTTTGAAAACAATATCTGCCCTTAACTGCCGCACGTCTTTAAATGAGATGGTCAAGCAGTTTGATGCACGACTCGTATGGGTGCCAGGGCATAGAGACACTCCAGGAAATTGCAAAACCGATGAGCTTACAAAACCAGAAACTATCTTACAGGTTCCAACAGAACGTGTTGGTATGCCTAAACTTGCAAGCAAAATCTACGGCTTTGTTTCGCGACGGAGACTAACCAGAGATGGGCAAATGGATTGACGTGTTAGACAATTCGACAGATTTGGCCTTCTCTTAATCAGAGGCGCACAAGTGAGCTGATCGCTTCCAAAAGGAGAGATTTCGGAAGTTGCTGTAATTACAGGACCCGTCATATGACTTTTGTCGGAGTTGTATGGATAAAGAAGAGTTGGAAACTATCGAACACTTCATCTGGCATTGCCCAGCACTTTCTGGTCAGAGACTTGCTTCACTGGGATATAGGGAGCTGCACGATCTTTCTGATTTGTCAGATGTCAAAATTCAATATCTTAGGAGTTTCATAAGCTCAAATTGGTTTAACGGCAGGGACCAGTAGTGCGGTCCCGTGGTATCACAATGGACCTCAGAGTCTACATGTGCTGACGTTAAACGTCAGCAGCCACTTACAATCTAACATAACTTAAGAATCCGTTGTAGGGGAGGCCCAACGAGTGCTAAATTAGCGTTTTTTTCAATATTGAAAGATGAATATTTAAAAACGGTAAGCAAAAATTGGAAGAAATTTTTAGAATCAGAAGGTCTAAATTTCATTCACTAAAGTTGTTAAACAGTGTTAATTTTGAAATGGACGTTTCCGAAAATTATTAAAACTAGTAAAAAAGGACAATGTAAAAAAAGATTATTGCAAAAAACTTAAAAAAAAAAAATTCGCGGAAACAAAATGTTGGTGAAAAAAATCGGTGAAAAGCTTTTTTGTGTAAAAAATATGTTTTTACTTGCTTAAATACCATTTGGTATCCAATTCTGTTCACATATTTCAACCAGAAGCCAAATTAAAGCATTTTGTATTTTTAGGTTATGTGGAATGTACAAAAATGTTCGAGTTTTTTTACATTTTCGTTTATAATTTTTGAACCGCTAAACCGATAATGCTCAAATGCAATACCAAACTTCTCAGGACAAAAAGTAAATATGCTAAATATCATTTTGCGGAGCGCAAGAATTAATGCAAATAAGCGAGAAAATTCCACCGAATTCGGGAACGTCTGGCAACTCTATTAGTTTCGCTTAACAATTTTGTCATCTAATGGCGCCATAAAAAACATACAATAAATTTTAAACTCTTTTTTAAAAAATTCTTAAAATTATGAAAATTTTGTATAAAAATAACTTAATTTAATGACTTTTAATTTATGTCTTTCTCTTCCTCAATTTACAGATTTGAAAATGAAAACGTTTGACACAAATCATCAAACATAAATTACCAGACAACAAACAAATACTTAAGGAATGAAAATAACACCTTTAAAAGATTAAAAAGAAAGGGAAAAACAAACAGTCAATGTGGGCTAATAAATTTTACAACGCACACAAACCAAGGAAAAACGGAAAATTCTTAACAAAATATTTGAATAACAAAAAATACATACATATGAAGAAGATTGATGAAATGTTATAAATGCTAAAAATGACACAAAACTAATTAAAAAACATAAATATCACACAATTGAAGAAGTTTTTAAAAATTTTAAACAGAAAAACATCAGTAAATAAGATCATTACCGGAAGCATATTTGGAAAACTTATTAGCTTGGTTGAAACGACACTAAGAAAAGGTGATCATTAGAAAACATTATAATCATTGTATTGTTTTTCCGGTTGCCACATCAATCATCAGCCGAGAGATATATATTTGAAGAAGCAGCAACACGAGCAGTTTATAAAAAATAGCGGCAAATGATACATGATTTTTAATGATTTTAACATCTTAAAGATTTGAATATAGAAATTTAAATATAGCAGCAGTGTTTTCAAATTGAAAGTATATTCTCCAAAAGAAACACATGTTGCTTTAGATCATTCAAATCATTCTCAATTCTAAACAACAACTGCATCAACATCAACAATTTTTATTTCTTCTGTTTGAAGAATTTATACAGTTTCTATTCCAGAAACTTAAGAAGAACTGGCGTGGTGCGCATCATTTTTATATTGAGTATCATTTCTTGTTGATTTTCCATCTTTTTTTTTAAAGTGGATTTCCGGTACATTACCACAAACTGCCTGTAAAATAAAAGAAATACGAAAAAAAATATTTGAGGATCATTAAATGAAAAGCGAAACTTAAAAACATACTTGCAACACATGTGTCAAAATGTTGCCATTGATGAGGCAGGCATACAAAAGAAGAAAAACCCTTAAAAACAAACCCACTTAAAAAGAACTCGAATCATAAAAATCAAGGAAATTTTAAAATAGAAAGAGAGAGAGAGCAAGAGAGTGGAGAGAAAAAGAGTGATAACTCTTCAAAAGATTGTTTAACATAAAATAACGGCAACAGATCTTTCTCATTTTCTAATAAATGAGTAAAAGACCTTTAAAATCAAATCAGGAAATTTTTTTTAAAACATTTTCAAATTAAACATCATGGTGTTAAGATCACAAAGAATTCAAATCAAAAATCCTTTAGGATTTTTTGAATCTAGCAAATCTAGCATAAGATCACAAAGTTTTATTTTAATCGTCGTATTCATAACGTTAACGGTAACAAATTTTGAAACGGTTAATTGTATGGCTAGAAGATTTTCTCAGCCGGAAACAACGGATTACGATTATGGTTTTACTACCCAAGTGGAAGTAAGAAAACGTAGTAGTGCAGCGGCAGCTATAGAACCTTTAACGGATTTAAATCAAGAACCAGATCATACAGCAGATTCTACAAATAACTATGATCATGTGGAAGATGAGTTAATGAATAGATTACCCAAATTTAAGAATTCTGAAAGTTTACCAACAATTATAACAAAACCCTTGGGAAGTTTTATACAATTATCTTGTCCGGTTTTAAGTAATACAGAATCTAATATAACCTGGCTAGTAAATGGCACCAAACTATCTAGACTACCAGGTAAAATAAGAAAAAGCAAGTGGTCTATAACCCTGGAAGATGCAGATTTTAATGACTCGGGAATTTACAACTGCAAAATTTGTAATACCTATGGCTGCATAAATCATAATACCACAGTTTCGATAACGTATACAGCTAAAAAACTTCCAGAACCAGAAATTAATGATTATGATTATACCGCTGAAAAGTCGCCTGCGGTTGAACCATTAACAGATATAGATCAGGAGGAAGATCGTTTAGCATCTCCCTCAAATATTAATGAAGGTGTTGAAGATAATGAGGAAGATGAGGAAGATCAACAGCCACAATTACAAACAGATAAATTACCCAGATTTAAAAATCCTCGTAATTTACGTAATATTCAATCAAAGCCTTCGGGAAGTTTTATAATATTATCCTGTCCAGCCATAGGAAAACCAGAACCTACTATAACCTGGCTAGTAAATGGTACTAAAATAACACGTGTTATGGGTAAAGTTAAAAAATCTAAATGGTCTCTAACCATGGAAGATTTAGTACCCAGTGACTCGGGTCTGTATACCTGCAAAGTTTGTAATCCATTTGGCTGCATTAATCACACCACCATCCTTCATATCAGTGATCGTGTAAATCATAAACCTATTAGCCTTAAAGCTCCCGCCAATTTAACATTATTTATCAATGAGTCGGGTAAAATGGAATGTTTATTTTTATCCGATCTCTTCAGTTCAAAAAGTTGGACATTTACTCCTTGTAACTCTACTCACGAATGTTCTGAAAATAGCACCATCTTACAAGATGTAGAAGATGTATTGAAATTTGAAAATGTTACCAAGGAGCAGGAAGGTTGGTATACTTGTATGGAGATGAATGGTTTGGGTAAATCTATGTCAAATGCATATTTACGTGTTAAAGATCCTAGTGAAACAAAAGTTACCAAAGTTATAAGATCTCAGACGTTATGGGAAGTGGTGGTAGCTACGGTCATCATCTTAATGCTGCTACTTTTGGCTATATTCATTTATTATGTCTGGCGTAAAATGAAACATGAAAAATTATTAAAACAACGTATAGAAACTGTACATCAATGGACCAAAAAGGTTATAGTCTACAAACCAGCTAGCGGTGATTCTTCGGGTTCCATGGATGCCATGATAATGCCAGTGGTTAAGATAGAAAAGCAACGCACCACAGTATTACAAAGTTCTAACTCAGAACCGGCACCATTTAATGAATATGAATTTCCGCTCGACTCACACTGGGAAATTGCTCGTAATCATCTTATACTAGGAGCTACCTTAGGTGAGGGTGCCTTTGGTAGAGTTGTTATGGCAGAAGTTAATAACTCCATAGTGGCAGTTAAGATGGTTAAAGAAGGTCATACAGATGATGATATAGCTAGTTTGGTACGTGAAATGGAGGTTATGAAAATAATTGGTAAACATATTAACATCATAAATCTGCTAGGATGTTGTTCACAAAGTGGTCCACTGTATGTAATCGTCGAATTTGCTCCTCATGGTAATCTAAAAGATTTTCTTAATAAAAATCGTCCTGGCAAAGAATATGATAAAGATGGTAATTTAGTGCCCCCCCAACATCATTTAACAGAAAAACATTTAATATCCTTTGCCTTTCAAATTGCTCGTGGTATGGAATATTTAGCGTCACGTCGTTGCATACACCGGGACTTAGCTGCCCGTAACGTTCTTGTATCTGATGATTATGTTATGAAAATTGCCGATTTTGGTTTAGCACGTGATATACAAGATACCGATTATTATCGTAAAAATACTAATGGTCGTTTACCCATAAAATGGATGGCTCCTGAATCGTTGCAAGAAAAATTTTATGATTCCCAAAGTGATGTTTGGTCTTATGGTATTTTACTGTGGGAGATTATGACATTTGGTGCTCAACCTTATCCCACCATAATGTCAGCCGAAGAACTTTACAGTTATCTAATGTCTGGTCAACGTATGGAAAAACCTGCTAAATGTTCTCTTAATATCTATATGCTAATGAGACAGTGTTGGCATTTTGATGGCACCGCCCGGCCTACATTTACAGAAATTGTTGAAAATTTAGATAAACTGCTGCTATCAAATGAAGATTATCTGGATGTGGCGGTGGCGAATTTAGAAACACCTCCCTCGTCGAGTGATGAAGAAGAATCTGATGCAGAATCTTTGCGTTATCATTATAAATGAGAAATGTAAGTTTTGTTATTTTTAAGTGCTAAAAAGTAGAAAAAATTTAAGAAGCTTTTTTTTATATGGTTGTTTAATTTTAAATTTGTAAATACTCGTAGTTAAAAGTTGTTAAATAAGTATAATTTATTAAATTTAATATTAATTTGAATTAAGAGTAATAAATTTTGACTTAAATTAAATCATTAAACTTCATTATGTAAGAAAAGGTAGATAGTTCAAGTGATATTTGATAGTGTAAAGAAAATAGACTGAATGTGGGTAAGTTGCCCGGTTTTCACGTGAAAATCTGTTAAACTCCATATAAAACAAGTAAGAAAATTATAGTCGGTTAAGACCGACCATATAATAACCTACAACAGAGTTTCCCGGAAAATGGGTCCCAAGTTCAAACATAGACCGATTAGATCTATATTTTGTCGAATCTTTAATAAGTGTAAAAAACACTCACAAATTAAAATTTGAGTGAAATAGGCTTAATTTGGAGCCAAAACCGCTTTAAGTGAATATCGGGCGAAATTTTCACTGGGGCCTAAGTCCAAAAATGGTACCATGGTCATCAGATTTCATAAATTTATTAGAGTACGCATTTAATATACACAAACAAAATTTTAATAAAATATTTTTTATTTTCATGAAATTTGAGAGATTTATGTGAAAATCGGGAAGGTGGTTTGGGGCTACAAGAAGAACTGGTCTGATTGCTTAAAAATTCGGAATTGTGATTTGTGAAGACAAAACACGTTTACCAGCCAATTTTCTAAAATATACCAAACGGCTATAAGAGCCATTTGAGCCAAAACTAAAGAGGACCTTTGTAAAGGGGCTAGGTCTAAATATGGACCGATTTTTTCCAAGGCTTAATTTTTAGATTTCAAGTCAATTGATTGAAAATTACGACCTGTATCGTGTTAACACCGTTTACATGAACAGACAGACGAACGGACATCGCTAAATCGACTGAAAAAGAGATTCTGAGTCGATCGGTATACTTAAAAGTGGGTCTAGGATCAATATTTCGGGTAGTTACAAACATCATCACAAACTTATTATACCCTGTCTACAGTGTGGTGTAGGGTATAAAAAATGTAAAATTCACACTGGCTTTGCAATAGCGTAAACATTTTTTTCACCGGTGAACAACTTACTTAGTTTAGGGTGAATTTTACATTTTACTTACACTTTAATGTCAGTAATGTGATAAATTTTTAATGTAATAGAACTTATTCGTGATTCGAAGTATAGCCTTAGACAATTTCGTGTTAAAAGCCAGTTAATTTTGGTAATGAACCCTCATTACTTAATACCTTACCTGGTAAAGAGTCATCATTACCTGCTGGATAGCTTGGTAATGAGCCCTTATTCCCCACATTATTAGCTTGAGTACATATTTAATGAGTAGGGATGAGATTTTCATGCACTAAAAAATCGAAAATATGCGCTTAAAATATGCGCTAAAAATTCAAAATATGCACTAAAAAACCTAAAAATATGCACTAAAAAACAAAATGTGTGTAATAAAAATCTCGTTTTCAAAAAACTTCGTTGAAAGCAAAAAATAACGAAATAAAGCCGGGCTTAAATATTTACATTTAAAACTTTATGTAAGCAAGATTTTTTTATAAATTAAGACAATCTATAAAAAAATTAAAAAAAAATCTTTTTTTTTAAAACAAATTTTTAAAATTTAAAATATTTTTTAAAACAAATAAATTTCAATTTGTGTTTTTGCTAATTTATGCCAAAATATTCAAAAATATGCACTTAAAAGTTGGAAATATGCACAAAATATGCATTTAAAACCAAAATATGCATTTTCACCAAAATATGCAAAAATATGCAAAAACAAATCGATGCCATTTAAATGCAAATTTCTTGATTCGGAAAGATAATAAGTCTATATCGCTTTTAGACTATCGACAAAAAATATGCATTTGCATGGAAATCACATCCCTATTAATGAGTTATGAAATCTACATACCCTGAGAGTAAGGGAATTAGTCGAGGACCTATCCTAGGTTCATAGTTTTCTTTGAAAGGGACCTATCGGAGTTAATTAACACCATATTATATGTCACAGAACTACACCACGCAAAGATGTAATTCAACAAAGTTCAATTGTAATCCAAAAATTCAACTTGTAATTCGAAGATTCCATTTGTTATTCGAAAATTCCATTTGTGATTCGAAGATTTTACTTGCAATTCGAAGATTCCATTTGTTATGCGAAAATTCCACTTGACCTGTCACTTTTACATAGCGATATCCTAGGACGTGGTTAATTAATACCATTTGTAATTTAAAAATTCTAATTGAAATTCGAAAAATATCAATTGAAATTCGAAATAGATCAATTATTATTTGCAAAAGATCAATTGTAATTCGAAAAAGATCAATAGTAATTCGACGAAGATCAATTGTTATTCGAAATTTATCAATTGTTATTCGAAAAAGATTAATTGTTTTTCGTAATAGATCAATTGTAAAAGAACCATTGCAATCTTTTCGATCAATTGTAATTCGACAAAAATCAATTTTAAATCGAAAATTTCAATTGAAATTCGAAAAAGATCAATAGCAATTCAAAATATCAATATTAATACGAAAAAGATCAATTGTTATTGGAAATAGATAAATTGAAATTTGAAGAAGAACAGTTGTAATTCGGAAAAGATCTATTGTAATTCGAAGAAAATTGAAATTCGAAAAAGATAAATGGAAATTCAGTTGATATATTTGTGAATTACAATTGGAATCATCGAAATACAATTGGTCAAAAGATCAATTGTAATCCAAAAATTCTACTTGTAATTAGAAGATTCCGTTTGTAATTCAAAGATTCCATTTGTGATTCGTAGATTTTACTGGTAATTCAAGGATTAAAAAGTTTTCATTGAAATTCGAAATAAATAAATAAATTGTAATTCGCAAAAGATAAATTGTAATTCGAAAAAGATCAATAGCAAGTCGAAGAAGATCAACTGTTAGTTCGAAATAGATCCATTTTAATTCGAAAAAGATCAATTGTAGTTCGAAAATTTCAATTGTAATTCAAAATAGATCAATAGTAATTCGAAACAAATCAATTGTAAATCGTTAACGAGCAACTGTAATTTGAAAAAGATCAATTGTAAATCGAAGAAAATCAATTTTAATTCGAAAATTCCAATTGAAATTCGAAAAAGATCAATGGAAATTCAGTTGATATTTTTGTGAATTACAGTTGGGAATCATCGAATTACAATTGGCCAAAAGATCAATTGTAATCCGAAAATTCTAATTGTATTCGAAGATTCCATTTGTAATTCAAAGATTCCATTTGTGATTCGAAGATTTTACTGGTAATTCGAGGATTCCATTTGTAATTGAAAATTTTGATTTGTAATTAAAAAATTCTAATTGAAATTCGAAATAAATCAATTGTAATTCGCAAAAGATCAATTGTAATTTGAAAATGATCAATAGCAAGTTAAAGAAGATCAACTGTAATTCGAAAAAGATCAATTGTAATTCGAAAAAGATTAATTGTAATTCGGAAATTCTACACTAAGAAAAAAAAAATATTAAAATCAAACAGAAACAACTTTAAATTAAATATAAAACAGTGACGAAATAGAACAAAGTTTGTTTTTATTTAATTTAAATATGTTTCTAGTTGTTTTTAACATGACACGATTAGTAGACAACATGTTAAAATTAAGATGTAACAATATTGTTTTAAAATTGGCCATGCTAAATTTAAATATGCAACAAATTTTAATTTAAAGTTGATCAATATTAATTTTAATATGCGAAATTTTTTTCTTTTGCAGCTTTTTACTTATCTAAAAACTATGAAACTTAAAATAAAACAATACACATTTTTGTTTTAATTTTTTTTTTAATTATTTTTACAATATTTTTTAATAACACATCAAAAAAATTAACACTACTCTAATTGTACATCTAAGGTAGAATTACATCCAAGGCTTTGGCTTTAAATATTGCTTGTTGGCTTTATTTTTTGCTATACATAAAAAAATCAAAGCCAAAGCCTTGGATGTACTTCTACCCTAATTGTAGCACTACATCTAATTACAACAAATGTAATTAAATACCAAAAATGAAAAATAAACATACTTAAATTAATACTATATACCATATATAAAAAACTAAAGTTAGAAGTATTCTTTTTCTGCCAATTACATACATAGATACATCCCCTCCTCGTCTTCTTTGTCTTTTTCACTTGTTTTTTTTTACTTTTTTTCAGTTTTATTTTTGTTTTAATTGTTAATAATATTCTTTTTCACTTTAGTTTTTTAATTTTTTATTTTACTTTAGTTAATTTAATTAATTTCACTTAAAACTCGTCACATTTAGAGATGTGAAAAATGTGCGTCTTTTTTTTAATGAAAAAAATATTTTAACATTGTATCTACTTAAAATAAAATTGCCCAACTTTACTATATTTCTTGAAAAAAAAAACTTTAAATGTCAAAAAACAAAATTGTCCAACTTTAAGATAACCACGAAAAATATTGTTTTTAATACACATATTTGAATAAGATTTTTTTAAATTTTTAACGACTTTTAATGACAGCATATTAAATTTAAAGTGATCAATTTTAAATTAAAATTGTATGCAATTTTAAAACAAACATATTTTGTTTAAATTAATCAAAAACAATATTAAAATTTAAATTTTTCCAAAAATATGTAGCATACTTAAAATAAACATGAAAATATTTGATTTAAATATGTTTTTTTCCCTCAGTGTATTTGAAATTCGAAAAATATCAATAGTAATTCTAAAGAGATCAATTGTAATTCGTAAAAGATCAATTGTAATTTGAAAAAGATCAATTGTAAATCGAAAAAGATCCATTTTAATTCGAAAAAGATCAATTGTAATTCGAAAAAGATCAATTGTAATTCGAAATAGGTCAATTGTAATTTAAAAAAGATCAATTGTAAATCGAAGAAAATCAATTTTAATTCAAAAATTCCAGTTCAAATTCGAAAAAAGATAAATGGAAATTCAGTTTATATATTTGTGAATTACAATTGGAATCATCGACATAAAATTGGTCAAAAGATCAATTGTAATCCGAAAATACTACTTGTAATTCGAAGATTCCATTTGTATTTCAAATATTCCATTTGTGATTCGAAGATTCTACTTGAAATTCGAAGATTCCATTTGTAATTTGAAAATTCAATTTGTAATTCAAAAATTGCAACTAAAATTCGAAATAGATCAATTCTACTTCGCAAAAGATCAATTGTAATTCGAAAAAGATCAATAGCAATTTGAAGAAGATCAATTGTAATTCGAAGTAGATCAATTGTAATTCGAAATAGATCAGTTGTAATTCGAAAAAGATCAATTGTAATTCACAAATTCCAATTGAAATTCAAAATAGATCAATAGTAATTCGAAACAAATCAATTGTAAATCGTTAAAGAGAAATTGTAATTTGAAAAAGATCAATTGTAAATCGAAAAAGATAAATTTTAATTAGAAAAAGATGAATTGTAATTCGAAAAAGATCAATAGTATTTCGAAGATCATTTGAAATTCAACAAAGATCAATTGTAATTTTAAAAACATCAAATGTAATTCAAAAATTTCAATTCTAATTCGAAAATGATCAATTGTTATTCGAAAAAGTTTAATTGTAATTCGAAATAGATCAATTGTAAATCGAAGAGATCAATTGTAATTTGAAAAAGATTAATTGTAATTCGAAAAAGATCAATTGTGATTCGAAATAGGTCGATTGTAATTTAAAAAAGAATCATTGTAATACGGAAAAGATAAATTGTAATTCGAAGAAAATCAATTTTAATTTGAAAATTCCAATTTATATTCAAAAAAGATCAATTGAAATTGTGTTGATATTTTTTGAATTACAATTGGAATCACCAAATTACAATTGGTGTTTTTCGAATTGCACTTAATCTTTTTGGAATTACAATTCATGTATTTTGAATTACAAGTGATCTTTTTTAATAACAAATCACCTTTCTCGAGTTAAAATTGGTCTTTTTCAAATAACAATTGATTTACTTCGAATTGTAAATGATAAATATCAATTGTAATTAAAAAAGATCAATTGTTATTCAAAAAAGATCAATTGTAATTCGAAAATTCCAATTGTATCCAAAAGAGATCTTATTTTGATCTTCTTATTGGAAAAAGATAAATTGTAATTCAAAATCGAAATAGATCAAATGTTATTCGAGAAAGATTAATTTTAATTCGAAAAAGATCAATCGTAATTCGAAAAAGTTCAATTGTTATTCGAAAAAGATCAATTGTAATTCGAAATAAATCAATTGTAATTGAATTACAATTGATTTACTTTGACTTGTAATTCGAAATAGATCAATTGTAATTGAAGTACAATTGATTTACTTTGAATTACAATTGATATGTTTTAAATAACAATTGATATTTTTCGAATTACAATTGGAATCTTCGAATTACAAGTAGAATCTTCGAATTACAAATAGAATCTTCGATTACAGTTACAATTGACCTTACAAGACGATACTCAAGGCGATGAAATTCAAGAATAATAGACCTAGAAATTCGAAAACAAGAATTTTTGCCGAAAACAAACAGCCTAAAAATATTAGTTTTTTTAAGTTTTGTTGTCGTTAAATTTTATTTCACTTAAAAATTTTTGTTTGTTAATTTTTTTTAGAAGTGAAAAAACTATGACCACTAAATTGATCAGGGATAAAGAGACCGTATTTGATTTAGTGACTAAACAGCCACAACTTTTTTTTCGAAATTTTTACTTTTATACGGTAAATACATACATATTGCCCAAAATCCATTTTGAAAATGTGTTTTAAGGTGTATATAAATAGAAGAAAAAGGGGCTCGAAAATTGATGCTGATGTGTTTCGGTATTTAATATAACCGATAACGAAGTACCAAATTCAGGGGTCCAGCCGAATAGAATGCATCGTTCTTTCCATAGACCCTAGCCCAAGCCTCTTTAAAATCTTATATCACTTGGAATATCTACCTCGATCTGACTTCATTAAAAATATATGTTTAAAATTTCATATACAATGTTTTTTTTAATTCACAATACACAACATTTAAATGGAGTTTGCTGTTTATTGTGAATTATTAGAAAATGAAAATTGTTTAAATGATTTAAGATTCTGCTAAAACTTTTGATATTGTAAATATTTTGTATATGATAAAATTTTTTCTACCTTACTTCAACACCAAATATTTTGAACTTGTTTTAATTTAAAAATTCCTAAAATAGCAGCTAAAAAATCCAAAGAATATAAATTTTAAGAAAATATGTTGTAACCAAAAAAAATTCTGTAAATTATTACATCCAAAGATTTGAAACCAAATTATTGTACTATAAAAACTAAAAAAAATATTTTAAGGAATAGATAGTAAGAAAATTTTTATAAATAAACTATAAATACCAAAAATTACATGCTAACTGTTTTATGTTGGTATACAATAAAAATAAAATTTTAAATAAATTACAAAAAAAAAAACTATCAAAAATACTCATGCTAATACTCTACGGTAAGCATCATTCACAATAATTTCATATATTCTTAACTTCATTAAAACTTCCTAGACGGCAAAAAAGTCACCACTGACATACTGCTGACCTTCCCTTTATGAAATTGCTAATATGTTTACACAATTTTTTCAAATGTCCCCAAAAACATATCAGAAATTTTGTAAAGGGAGGTTCAGCAGCCTGTCAGCGGTCATTTAAGTTACAGTTATTCAATTAAATATGTTAAATGTATCAAATACAAGATGAATACCCTTAATGTTACAAATCTCACTCCTTTATTAGTATTTTTTCTTAAATTATTTTTAAATAATAATTAAAACACTACTCAATTAAGCATTTAATCAATACAATTAACTTTTTCGCTATATCGGCTCTACACCATTTACAGATGTAATTCGAAGAAGATCAATTGCAATTCAGAGATTCTACCTTAAATTCGAAAATTCCATTTCTAACTCGAAAATTCGATTTGTAATTCGAAGATTCTACTTGAAAATCCAAAATTCCATTTGAAATTCGAAAATTCCATTTGTAATTCGATAATTTCATTTGTAGTTCGAAGATTCCAATTCAAAAAATATCAATTGGAATACGAAATAGATCAATTGCAGTTCGAAACAGATCAAACATAATTCGAAAAAGATCAATTCTAATTCGAAAAAGATCAATTATAATTCGTAAGAGATCAATTGTATTTCGTAAAAGATCAATTGCTATTCGAAATTGATTAATTGTAATACGTAAAACATGAATTGTAATTCGTAAAAGATCAATTGAAATTCGAAGACTCCATTTATAATTCGAAGATTCCAATTGTAATTCATAAAAGCTCAATTGTAATTTGAAAAAGATCAATTGTTATTCGAAAAACATCAATTGTAATTCGAAGATTCCATTTGTAATTCGAAAAATCCAATTGTTATTAATTGTAATTCGTAAAAGATCAATAGTAATTCGAAAATTCTATTTGTAATTCGAAAATTCCAACTGTAATTCGTTAAAGATCAATTGTAATTTGAAAAAGATCAACAGTAATTCGAAAAATATTAAATTTAGTTCGAAGATTCCATTTGTGATTCGTAAAAGATCAATTGTTGTAATTCGTAAAAGATCATTGTAATTCGTAAAATACACCGTCCGACAAAAATTAAAATAAATGCGTTAAACACGAATTGGATAATATACGTTTGAAACTAGAGACTAAGGCTGTATTATAAAATAACTTTCCGTTAAATTTAACTTTTACATAAAAATTTTGACATAGGGCTCCGTTAAACCGGCAGTTAGCAGTTAACTTTTCATTGAGTAATCCGCCCAAAATGTAGTAATATTGCAGTTAAAGTGTTCCTTCTTGTGATCCTGTTTCCTTTTAAAAGGACTTCAAAGTTTTAGTGGATTAAATTTTATAAAATATTTTTTTAATATTTGTAACGAATGAAAGAGGAGGACCTCTCCTAATTTTCCTATTTTATTATTTTTTCATTTTAGGAAAAAGGAGATAAGTTAAGTCCTTTCAAAAATGAATCCTTCAATATAATTCAAAATTTTCAAAAACATGTTTTGATAAAGTTTTCAAATGACTTTATTCACATCCTTTTGTCCTGATATGGCAAAAAAAAATGTATAAATTGAGGAGATTCTCCTCTTTCATTTGCCGTCACTAGCGTCATCCTAGGACAAGTACAAATATTTCAAAAATATTTTACAAAATGTATTCTTTATAACTTTGAAGTCATTTTAAAAGAAAACAGGATCACAAAATGAAAAACTGTAAATGCAGTTTTACTCCATTTGATCTCTACTTTCAGGCGTACATATATCATCAGGTTCATGTTTTATATTGGCTGTCGGACGGTGGTATCAATTGTAATTCGAAAAATATCGATTGGTATTCGTAAAAGATCAATTGTAATTCGAAGATTCCAATTGTAAATCGAAAAATATCAACTGAATTTTTATTGATCGTTTTTGAATTTCAATTGGAATTTTCGTATTAAAATTATTTTTTTTTTTTCGAATTACAATTGATCTTTTCCGACTACAATTGATCTTATCCGAAAATTAAAATTGATCTTTTTTCAAATTACAATTGATCTTTTTTGAATTACAATTGATCTTTTTCGAATTAAAATTGATCTTTTTCGATTCACAATTGTTTTTTTTTTGAATTTCAATTGATCTTTTTCGAATTACAATTGATCACTTTCGAGTAACAATTGAAAATTTCGAATTTAAATTGATCTTTGGCGAATTACAATTGAATAGTTCATGCGAATAAAGACGAATAGACCATTTGTAGAATTTTACAGGGGACAATAAAAACGCAGGAAACGGTTAAAAAATAATATTTTTGTCAACTTTTTGGTATTAGCTTAAAGGTTTAAGTCACATCTACCTATATACAAAATTTTAGTAAGGTATTCGAAAGAGAACTTGCCAAAAATTGAACTTCAATTTTTTGCTTAAATGGAAAAAGGGCGAATATCCAAAAAAATGTATTGAAATTTGAATAAAAATGTGTTATTTTGCAGCAGATTTTGACTACATTTTCACGAGACTTGCAAAACTTGACGAACTATGGTTGGTATTTGTTTGTAACACTTTAAGGACTTCGAGGATACACTATTTAAGAATTGCAAGGACATGCAAAAATTTTTTTTTTAATTTGTTTTCTAATATTCCTGCCTTTTGATGCAGTAGTAATTCTTTATGACACTAAATACATTTTTAGGAATTATAATATTAACCCTTGACTGCATATTACGATGTAACATAAAAGGACATGAAAAATTTTTTTTTTTTTTTTTCGCAAATCTGGTTAATTTGTTTGTAAGTGCTAAGATTGTTTTTTTTTTTGTGTACAATTTCAAATTTTACCTAATATCAATTTTAAACTCGCAGCTAAATAATTTTTATATAATATTTTGTTAAGGATGGATATTCGCCCTTTTTGCTTTCCACACTTTAAAGTCTTATAACTCAAGAACGGTAAAATTTTTTGCCAATATAATAAGTGTGGTTTGTTCCGCGTAATGTTCTTTTAACACATTGTTACCGAAAGTAAAATTTTTGTATGTTTTTGTGTTGTATTTAATCAAAATTGTGCGTTAGTTCACTTCCAATTTAAACAAAAATATAAAAATATACGAATTATTGCACTTTTAAAGTCATTTTTTTAGCCTTAAAAGTCAAAATTTCCCCAAAATTTCTGCATAGGATTGTAGGGCTCTGCTAATAAAATGCATTTATGCAAAAAAACGTGTTTGCGAAAAAGTGGTCTATTCGTCCTTATTCGCATGAACTATTCAATTGATCTACGTCGAACTACAATTGATCTTCTTCGAATTACTATTGATCTTTTTCGAATTACAATTGATATTTTACGATTGATCTTTTTGAATTAAAATTTATCACTTTCTTATTACAATTGATCTTTTTTGAATTACAATTAATTCATTAGGAATTACAATTCATCTTTTTAAAATATCAATTGTAATTCCAAAAAGACCAATAGTAATTCGAAGAAGATCAATTGTAGTTCGACATAAATCAATTGAATTTCAAAAAAGATCAATTGTAATTCGAAAATTTCAATTGTAATTCGAAAAATATCGATTGTAATTTGAAAAAGATCAATTGTAATTCGAAAAATATCAATTCTGTTTCGTAAAAGATCAATTGTAATTCGAAAAAATCAATTGTAATTCGTAAAAGATCAATTGTAGTTTAAAGATTCCATTTGTAATTCGAATATACAATTGTAATTCGAAAAAGAAAAATTGTGATTCGAAAAAAATCAATTGTAATTCGTAAAAGATCAATTGTAGTTCGAAGATTTCATTTGTAATTCGAAGATACAATTGTAATTCGAAAAAGATCAATTTTAATTTAATTTAATTTATTTATTTATTTCATTGACTGTCCTATGCTACAAGATCAAATCTTATAATTACTGCATAGGATTTTAAAAAGCTAAACAGGTTAATTTGTTTATAAGAATTACATATGAAATTCAAAATGATATACAAAAAAATATGAAAATATATAAAAAATATAAAATTATTAATTATAATAAATAAATAATATAAAATCAAACTTTAAACATTTTAGTAAAAATTTTAAATTTTATCATAAAAATAATCAAAAATAAAAAAAAAAAAAAAATAATAAAAGTAGTAGTAATTAATTAAAATTTTAAATTTCGAAACGTAAAAAAAACAAAATCATTACATAAATTAAACGTATAATCTAAGAATTTCATTTTTAAATTTTGATGCGTTACTATATAGCTGGACGTAATGTGGTAAGTCATTCCAAAGGCGTATGGCATTAATAAAAAATTGCCACTCAGATACAAGCGTTCTATATCTAATGGCGATAATTCTTTTACCCCTACTGAATCTTCCAAATCTAAGTAAATCATGTAGATACTTTGGTGTTTTGTCATAGACAATTTTGTGTAAACATAAAAGAGTTCGTAGTTGAAGAAGGTTTTCAAAAGTGATTCCGAAAAGTTTTGTGTTAAATAAGGTGACTGAGCCATATTTTCTAATACCAAAGACATATCTCACAATATTTCTGTAAATGGATTCAAGTTTACGCTTACTAGCAGCATCGCAATTAGAGAAAACTTCACATCCATAGAGCAAAGATGGTATTAAATAAGCTTTAGCAAGAAGCATTCTAATTTTTAATGGGGTGCAGTGATGAGTAGCCCAGAGTGTTCGTAACATTCCATATGTTCTTCCCACAACATTGTTTACGTGATTCGTCCAGGAGAGGATGTCATTAAATGTAATTCCAAGGTTTTTGACAGAGGTTACGACTTGGATTTGCTCGTCATTAAGTTTAACGTTAAAAACACGATCAAGATTTTGTAATCGTTTATGAATAACGATGCATTTAGATTTTTGTGGGTTGAGACAAAGCCCATTTGCAGATGCCCACTTATGTATGTTGCTTAAATCATAATTAAGCTTTGAAATTGATGTATTCAGCATTTTAATTGTGCTACTGAGATATATCTGGACGTCGTCAGCATACATATGTATATTACAATATTTTAGTTTAGCCGGTAGATCATTAGCATAAATGGAAAATAAAAGGGGCCCTAAAATCGAGCCCTGAGGCACACCTCTTGATACAGAGACTGTTGTAGACCTATGGTTATTTAGGAATACTGATTGTGAACGATCAGAAAGGTACGAAGACATAAGTTTAGCTGAGGTGTTACTGAAATTAAACATATGTTTCAGTTTTTCACATAATATAAAGTGATCTACCGTGTCAAATGCTTTCGAGTGATCAAGGAGTACCAAAAGAACCACTTTTCCAGTATCAATTTGTTGCCTTATTTCCTCAGAAACACTCAACAGAGTAGTGACACAGCTATGCTTCGGACGAAAACCTGATTGTCTTTCAGTAAGTAAGTTATTTCTTTTGACAAAATCGCTTATTTGGGAATGTAACAGCTTTTCAAAGACTTTAGATAGAAATGGAAGGATTGCAATTGGCCTAAATTCCTTGTTAGATTTAGGAATAGGTATAATCTTTGCATATTTCCATTTAAGTGGGTAAGAACTTTTTATGATAATGTTGTTGAAAAGATATGTTATATAAGGTAGAAGAAATGGCAAAAGTATTTTTATAAATTTTGGGTGCATATTATCAAATCCAATAGCATTAGACTTGATTCTTGAACAGCTCAAAACGATATCAAACTCATTTACACATTCAAATTCGAATAAATCACCTAAATCTGTGTGTGAATTGGAGTTACGAGTGTTAACAAATGAACTATTCTCAGTTGAATTGAGGTTTGAATTATTGGTTTGTAAATTTATTGCTGAGGAGTTGGTGAAATTGTAATATTCAGGGCTAGAATCAACCATTGGTATGTTCATAAAAGTGTTACTAATTTCATTTACGTCAGCCGAGAAATTCCTGTTATTTTCTACTTTTCCTATACCGATTTCCTTTATAGTTTGCCATGTTCTTTTGGAATTTAACGCACTGGAAAAACGTTGAGAATAAAACTCAGATTTTGTTGTTCTGATTAGACTAGTGGTATCTCTTCTCAATCGACGATACTCATTGTGCAACTCTGTGGTTTTAAAACGTTTCCACCTTGTGTATGCCATATCTCTTTGCCTAATTTGACGCCTAATTGCCTGATTGAACCAAGGTTTGGAGTTATTCGAAATACGTTTTCTTTTTATTGGAACAAATAGGTCATACAGATGTAGTATATTAGATTCAATGAACGACAATTGTGAATCAACGGAGGGAATGGTGTAAATCTCATTCCAGTCAATACTTAAAAACTCGTCAATTGTGATTCGAAAAAGATCAGTTGTAATTTAAAAAAGGTCTATTGTAATTTGAAAAAGATCAATTGGAATCTTCGATCTTTTTTGAATTACAATTGATCTTTTTAGAATTACATTTGGTTTTTTTGAATTACAATTGATCTTTTTCGACTGACAATTGATCTTTTTGAACCTTTTCAAATTACAATTGATTTTTTTCGAATAACAATTGATCTTTTTTTAAATTAAAATTATTCTTTTTCTAATTATAATTAATCCTTTTGTAATTACATTGATCTTTTTTCGAATTTCAATTGATATTATTCGACTTACAAATGGAATCATTGAATTACCAGCATAATTTTCGAATAACAATTGATCGTTTTCAAATTACATCTGCATGGTGTAGTTGAAGAGCCCAGCGTTTCCTAAGGCGACCAAACTATTTCACAATTTTTTTTTTTAATATGAATATTTCAAATAACTCCATTCCAATTCAAATTCGAAAAGATCAATTGAAATTCGTTAATCAACAATAAATGAAATTTGAATATTCCAACTGAAGTTCAAAACAATTCAGGTGAATTCATTAAAAGATGAATTGAAACTCGTAAAAAAATTATTTAAAATTTGAAAAATATTGCTGGGTATTCATAAAAGATAACTTGAAGTTGGCAAAAAAATTTATTAAAATTCAAAAAAAAAAAAAAATTCAATCCGAAAAAGGTTTTATTAAAATTCGAAAAGGTTTTAATAAAATTCAAAAAAATCTATTGAAATTCTAACAAAATTTTATTGAAATTCTCAAAAGATTAATTGAAATTTGGAAAAGATCGAATAAAATTTGGAAGGCATAGAATAATGTTCGAAAAGGATAGAATATTTTATCTAAAATATCAATTTAATTACGAAAAAGATCGATTGGTATTCGAAAACCATTAAAATGATAAAAAAAAATTATAAAAATTTAAAACAAGTGTGATTTAAACTCAAAAAGATTGAATAAAATTAAAAAAAAAAATCTATTGAAACTCTAACAAAATTTTATTGAAATTCAGAAAAGATCGAATGAAAATTCCAAGGCATAGAATAAATAGAAATTCGATCTTTTTGGAATTTTAATTGATCTACTTATTTTTTTTTTTTTCAATTAATAGTTTTAGAACTTTAATTTATCCTTTCCAAATTTACTTGGAAATGTATCTAAAAATTCATTTTATATTGGTTAAATATATTTTGACTGGATGTTTCAATAGACCATTTTCAAAAAAAAATTCAATCAAAAAAAAAAAAAAATCTAAAGCGAAATAGTTAATTGTTGGTTTTTATTATTTAAATTATTTTTAATTGCAAACATCCATCATGCCTAGAATACAATACATATCAAATGTTATATTAAAAAAAATACGACTATGCAATATTTTGTAATTTTTTTTAATAAATTTAAGTTAATTTTTAAGATTTTAATGAATAAGTTAATTTTTACACAAAACTATGAATGTTATAAGTATTATTACAATGTTATTTTTAATTAATTTTTTATTAAGTGCCTTAAAATCCAAAAGAAATATTAAGAAACGAAAAATCTAATAAAAATATTATTATTATAATTTATTTTAAAGAAAATCTAATGAGTTTTATTTGTAGTAGAATTAGTATACCGGAAGTTTCTTATATTGTAAATTTTTTTCTATTTGAAAAATGTTTCAGAATCTAAGACTTTTTCTGTTGGAAAATGTCTGAGACTCTGAATCTGACACTTTTTCTATAGGAAAAATGTCCCAGAATCTTACTTTTTTTGTAGAAAACATTTCTTATATTCTCAGAATTTTCGATTGGAAATATGTATGTCATAGGAAATGTTTGAGAATCTTAGACTTTTTCAAAGGAAAAATGTCTCAGAAATCAACACTTTTTCTTTAGAAAAATGTCTCAGAATCTAGGAAATTGTCGCAAAAAAATTTAAAAAGCATTAAAGTCTTTAATTTCTCTAATCTCGGGCACTTTCTAAAGAATAGTGTGTCAAAACCTGAAAATTTTTTTGTATAAAGAACGTTTCGGTATCTTAGACTTTTTCTGCAGAAAAACAGAATAGAAATAAAATTTCGAAACCTAAGCAATTTTCTATATAGAAAAACTCACCAAATCTGAGAAAAAAATCTGAACGAATAATTTTTTAAAAATATAATTTTTTTTTGGTGGGAAAATTGCAAAAGTATCTGTGAATTTTCTATATGAAAGTGTATCAGAATTAGTGTTTGGGGTCCGGGAATTCCCGGGTCGGATTTCCCGGGAATTCCCGGGAAAACACTGACGGGAATTCCCGGGAATTTTTTTAATTTTTCCCGGGAAATCCGGGAATTTTGTAAAATAAACCTTTTTACATAAAAACGTTTATTTTACTTTAATTTTTACCATTTTTTTTACAGGTATAATTAAATTAATATTTTTTGTATTTTTTTCTATTTGGAAGAACAGTGCAAATATATATTAATAGGAAAACTGACTAAAAAGTATGTTAATATCATGAAAAAACTTAAAAAGTCAAAAAATATACGTCGGTTAATGATAATTTAGCTAAGACTGTCAAAAAATATAAAATTTTTGAACCTAGAATTAACATTTCCAGAATAAATATTAAAAGTACTGCCAACTATATTAGTTTTTTCTCGAATAACGCAGTTTTAATTTTTTTTGCGATTTTTAGCTATTTTTTGCGATTTTTTGTGAAGGAAAAAGTTGCAATATTTTTTTTTTTGGGTTTGTTTTATTGTATTTCAGGATTTTTAACTTTTATGTTTTGATTTTTTATGTTTTAATTTATTGTTTATCTCTAATAAACCTGTTTTCAATAAAAAGATAATCAAATTTTAATGTTTTTTATGATTTACATCAATAATGAAAATTTCCCGGGATTCCCGGGAATCCCGGGAAATAAATTATTTTTTTCCCGTTTCCTGGGAAATGTAAAATTCCGGGAATTCCCAAACACTAATCAGAATCTAAAAATTTTTATATAGCAAAAACTTTATACATAAATTCTAAAAGCTTTTCTGTAGCAAAGTGCCTCAAAACATTAATATATTTCTATTGGGATAATGTGTCAGAATCATAAAATTTCTCTTTAAGCAAATGACTCAAAAAAATTTCAAAATCAGTAAACTTTTTTTTAATAAACATGTCTGAAATCTGACATATTTTCTATTGGAAAAATAATTCAGAATCTGGGTCTTTTGCAGTCAAAATTTTCTTAAGTTTTTATACCTTTTCTATAGAAATTAGTTCTTAAAATTTGTAAATGTTTCTATAAAAAATCGAAATAAACAAGAGGTAAACACTAAAAACCTTAGCTAATAATTCAAATCCGAAATGAGGTTTCCTCCAAAAAAATTTTTTTTTTGAGTATATACAAAAACCAACCTTTGGATCTTTTTTTAAGATTTGGAAAAACTAAAAACTCTCAAGGGAAAAACTTTGGTCCTGATGATGAACCTAATCGAATTGAAATTCTTTTTCTCAATTTTTAGTATATGTATATAGGACAGTGGTGCGCACACACATACTATAACATTAATGCTTGTGGGGTAGTGGCAAGCGAAAAGTCAAGCAAGCAACAGAATTTTATTGTGTACGTCTGTCGACAGCGCACAAGCAGCATTTTTTAGCCTATTCCCGCGGGAATAGGAATTACAAAAATGCGCGTCACTGATATAGGAACAATTGAAATTTTATTTTAGAAATCATATCAAATTGATTAAAGACAAATCGGAGACAAAAAATAATAATAGTGAGGTGGCGCATTGGCGCTTAAATGTTAAATACAAAAAAAAATATTAATCATGATAACACCTTTCAATTATCACAAATTTGTAACGTATTTAAGCGTGTTTAAACAAAAAAAAATGACTTCATAGTTAAATAAGTTAACCTCAAATAGCTCTCAGTCATACAAGTAGAAATTGATATAAAGAAAATATTTCATATATGAATTTATTTACTCATATATAAGTAAATTGTATATTGTTCAAGTCGATTTAAATAAAATCAACAAACAAATCTTAGTGTCGTGACTTAATAATATCTCCATCTATGCGTGACCCAATTAGTAATTTATCAAAAATTTTTATAACATTTAATTTTGAATAAATTTTCAAAAATACAAATTTTTCCATTCCAAATTCTTCGATTCTGAAACATTTTTCGTATACAAAAATTCTCAGATTCTGAGGCAATTTTCCTATTGAATAATTCTCAGATTTTAAGATATTTTTTCTATAGAAAAATTCTCAGATTCTGAGATATTTTTCCTATAGAAAAATTTTCAGATTCTAAGATATTTTTCTTATAAAAAATGTCCAGATTCTGAGACATTTGTCCTATAGAAAAATTCTTTGATTCTGAGATATTTTTCCTATAGAAAAATTTTCAAATACCTAAGACAAATAATTATATGTGCATTTTTTTATATTGAGTTATAGGAAAGAAAAGAAATTATTTTTTCATATTTGGTTAATATTTTATTATGTTTATATATAAGTATTAAAATCATAAACATTTTAATTTTATACCTTATTTTTTAAAACTGAAAATAACGAAAAAGGAAATACTTCATATATTTTCTATAGAAAATAATTATATGTGCATAAAATGAAATTCCTATATATTCTTTTTGATTAGCAATGTAATTAAGTATTTTGTGAAAATTTGTGTTCGCCGTGAGTATTTAAACTTTTTTAAGCCTAGGAGGCATAAAACCCGCCAAGGTTTTTAATGTACAAGTACCCCTTGTCCCCCGTTTTGTCAGTATTTAAAGTTAAAGTCATTTAATGGTCTTGTACGGCTTTGACTTTGAAATGACCTTGGCAGAAAAGGTCCTTAAGAGGAATTTAATTAGGTGTAGGTCGGGACTAATGGCTGGCCACTTCAATACTGGTATGTTGTGCGCATATAGAAAGTTTTTTGTCAAACGAGTGACATGTATTAGAGCGTTATCTTGTGAGAATCTCCAATTATCTCCATACAGTTCGGTTGCAAAGGCTATTAAATGGTCCACAACAAGTAAAAATATATTTTTGCATTATTTTTATTGGAAACAAATCATATTCAAACCCTTCCTCATGCTCCAAATGCATCCTATACCATGACGGATTCAAAACTGTTCTTTCGAAAATAGCACGTTTGGCGGAAATGTGTTAAATCCCTACAAGAGATGTGGTGACAATCAGCGCCGTCTTAATTTAACTTTTTTTCGTCATATTTAGTGATAAAAAAAGTTTAATTTGGATGGCAATGCTCGTCAACACCAATATTGGAGAGATTTAAAACAGCCGCGCCAAACGTGCTATTTGCAAAATCACGGTTGCGAATTCGTTATGGTATGGGATGCATTTGGATCAGGAGGACGGTTCAGAATATGATTTGCCCATACTAAAAATAATGCAAAAATAAAATTTTACTTGTTCGGGAACATTTAATAGACTTTGCTAGCGAACTGTGTGGAGATAATTGGACATTCCACCTAGACAACGCCCCAATCCATGTCACTGGTTTCACAAAAAACTTGTTTAAAACGCCCAGCATACCAGTATTGAAATGGTCAGCCATTAGTCCCGACATAAACCTAACTAAATTCCTCCTTAGGACCCTTTCTATCAAGGTCGTTTCAAAGTCAAAGCGGTACACTACGCGCTAAGGACTTAAATTTGCGATATTGACGAAACGAGGTAAACATGGTATTGCACAGAAAATAATATCGCAAATTTTATTTTAATTAAAATTTTATTTGTTTTTTAATTTAATTTCAATTAAATTTTTAATTATTATAATTAATTTTTTAATTAAATTTTTAACTTTATTTTAATTAACATTTTAATTGTTTTTAAATTTAATATTAATTAAATATTTAATTAATTTAATTAATTGTTTAATTACATTTTTAGTTTTACTTATTTTTTTTTTTGTTTTGTTTTTCGTGTGTGTGTGCTACTGGGTGTTTTTCTCTTGCATTGTTTTGCAGATAAAAAAATACATAAGTCTAAACAGTTTGTTGAATTTTTTTTTATTTCTCATATAGTTCTTTGAATTCTCATTTTGTTTATAGTTTTATGTGTGTGTATATAAAAGGTTTATAATAAACTTTATAAAATTGTCTCATTGACTATGTCTTTATGGCATAAATATATTTAGTAAAGAAACATTTTTTTAACCCTTTTTATTTAAAACATGTTTTTTTAAATTATTTATTTTTTAAAAAACGTATTATTTTTAATTAATTTTTTAATTTATACAATTAAAATTTTAATTGATTTCAATTTTTTTTTTAATTAAATTTTTAATTTATATAATTAAAATTTTAATTATTTTTTTTTTCAAATTTTAATTAAATTTTTTAATTTATAGAATTAAATTTTTAATTAAATAAATATTCATTTATTTTTAATTAACGACATACAAATATTTTTAATTTATATGCGCATTTTAGTGATTGGTCCGGATTTAATTAATTTTTTAATTAAATCCACGAATTTTTTAATTAAATTTATTTTTTATTTTTTTCTGTGTGGCACATTCAAAAACTTGATTGGTTTTATACCTCGTAGTCTTAAACAAGTATAAATATTCATTAAATATTCATATAACCTAATTATATTGTATATCAAAAAGAAAATATATGAATTTTCTTTTTTGCACATATAATTATTTTCTATGAAGTATATTTTTTTTCCTTATTTTCTGTATTAAAAAATAAAGTTTAAAATGAATGTTATTATGATTTTAAAGCTTACTTAAAAACATAACAAAATATTAACCAAACTTGAAAAAATATTTTGTTTTCTTTCGTATAACTCAATATAATACAGTGCACATATAATTATTTGTCTTAGGTACTGAGACATTTTTCCTATAGAAAAATTCTCAGATTCTACGACATTTTTCCTATAGAAAAATTCTCTGATTTTGAGACATTTTTTGTGCAGAAAAATTCTCAGATTCTGAGACATTTTTTGTATAGAAAAATTCTCAGATTCTGAGACATTTTTTGTATAGAAAAATTCTCAGATTCTGAGACATTTTTTGTATAGAAAAATTCTCAGATTCTGATACATTTTTTGTATAGAAAAATTCTCAGATTCTGAGACATTTTTTGTATAGAAAAATTCTCAGATTCTGAGACATTTTTTGTATAGAAAAATTTTCAGATTTTGAGGCATTTTTTGTATAGATAAATTCGCAGATTGTGAGACATTTTTTATATAGAAAAATTCTCAGATTCTGAGACATTTTTTTTTAAAGATAAACTCGCAGATTCAAAGACATTTTTTGTATGGAAAAATTCACAGATTCTGAGACATTTTTTTGTATAGAAAAATTCTAAGATTCTGAGACATTATTCCTATAGAAAAATTCTCAGAATCTGAGATAATTTTCTTATAGAAAAATATTCAGATTCTGAGACATTTTTTGTGTAGCAAAATTCTCAGATTCTGAGAAATTTTTTGTATAGAATAATTCTCAGATTCTAAGTTATTTTTTGTATAGAAAAATTTTCAGATTCCGAGACATTTTTAGTATAGAAAAATTCTCAGATTCTGAGACATTTTTGGTACAGAAAAATTCTCAGATTCTAAGACATTTCTTGTATAAAAAATTTCCAGATTCTGAGACATTTTTTGTATAGAAAAATTCTCAGATTCTGAGATATTTTTTGTGTAGAAAAATTCTCAGATTCTGAGACATTTTTTGTATAGAAAAATTCTCAGATTCTGAGAAATTTTTTGTATAGAAAAATTTTAAGATTCTGAGACATTTTTTGTATAGAAAAATTCTGTGATTGTGGGACATTTTTTTAGAAAAATATTCAGATTCTGAGACATTTTTGGTATAGAAAAATTCTCAGATTCTGAGACATTTTTTGTATAGAAAAATTCTCAGATTCAGAGATATTTTTTTGTAAAGAAAAATTCTCAGATTCTGAGACATTTTTTGTATAGAATCTCAGATTCTGAGACATTTTTTAATATAGAAAAATTTTCAGATTCTGAGAAATTTTTCCTATAGAAAAATTCTTAGATTCTGAGACATTTTTTGTATAGAAAAATTCTCAGATTCTGAGACATTTTTTGTATAGAAAAATTCTCAGACTCGGAGACATTTTTTGTGTAGAAAAATTCTCAGATTCTGAGACATTTTTTTGTATAGAAAAATGCTCAGATTCTGAGACATTTTTTGTATAGAAAAATTCTGACACATTTTTCCTACATAAAAATTCTCAGATTCTGAGACATTTTTCCTACAGAAAAATCTCAGATTCTGAGACATTTTTCCTATAGAAAAACTCTCAGATTCTGAGAAATTTTTCCTATAGAAAAATTCTCAGATTCTGAGACATTTTTTGTATAGAAAAATTCTCAGATTCTGAGACATTTTTTGTACAGAAAAATTCTCAGATTCTGAGACATTTCTTGTTTAATAAATTCTGAGATTTGAGACATTTGTTGTATAGAAAATATCTCAGATGCTGAGACATTTTTTGTATAGAAAAATTCTCAGATTCTGAGAGATTTTTTGTATAGAAAAATTCTAAGGTTCTGAGACATTTTTTGTATAGAAACATTTTTTGTATAGAAAAATTGTCAGATTCTGAGACATTTTTGTATAGAAAAACTCTCAGGTTCTGAGACATTTTTTGTATAGAAAAATTCACAGATTCTGAGACATTTTTTGTATAGAAAAATTCTTAGATTCTGAGACATTTTTTGTATAGAAAAATTCTCAGATTCTGAGACATTTTTTGTATAGAAAAAACATTTTTCCTATAGAAAAATTCTCAGGTTTTGAGACATTTTTTGTATAGAAAAATTCTCAGATTCTAAGACATTTTTTGTATAGAAAAAATCTCAGATTCTGAGACATTTTTTGTATAGAAAAATTCTCAGATTCCGAGACATTTTTAGTATAGAAAAATTCTCAGATTCTGAGACATTTTTTGTACAGAAAAATTCTCAGATTCTGAGACATTTCTTGTATAAAAAATTCTCAGATTCTGAGACATTTTTTGTATAGAAAAATTCTCAGATTTTGAAAAATTTTTTGTATAGAAAAATTCTTAGATTCTGAGACATTTTTTGTATAGAAAAATTTTCAGATTGTGAGACATTTTTTGTATAGAAAAATTCTCAGATTCTGAGACATTTTTTTTATAGAAAAATTCTCAGATTCTAAGACATTTTTGAATAGAAAAATTCTAAGATTCTGAGACATTTTTCCAAAAGAAAAATTCTCAGATTCTGAGACATTTTTGGTGTAGAAAAATTTTCAGATTCTGAGACATTTTTTGTTTTTAGCTACTTATAAATCGATCTACGTTCGCTACACAAATTACTTGATATCAGGCGCGGATCCAGGAATTTCATTTGGGGGGGGAGATTTTTTTTACAAAAAAAATTTTATGAAATCGGAAATCAACAAAGTTTGGTTGGAAGCGGGGGGGGGGGGGGTGTTGTATAATTTTTCGTGAATATTTTTAATATTGAGTAAAAAATCAACTTAAAGGTATAATATTAAAATCAGGCGCGGATTCAACCTCTTGGATTTGGGGGAACTTTTTTAACTCAAGAAACATTTTCACGAGAGAATCCTGACGGACCGATTTACTTCCATAGCAAGACCGTTTTTAGTCAAATAAACGGACCTATACTCAGTTATAGCTAGTCACAAACTTTTATATAAAAATTCTATATAAAAACAGAAATAAATATTTCGAAAAAAATTAACCATATTATTAGTTTTTTATAAATGTTTCCTTTACAAAATTTCTCAGTTGTTGAGAAATTTTTGTACAGAAAAACTTTTAGATTCTAAAATAGTTTTCATATAGAAGAATAACCCATTTTTGAGATTTTTGCCTTTAGAAAAATGTTCAGATTCTAAAACTTTGATATAAAAAAATTCTTAAATTCTCAGATCGTATTTTCTTAAGAAAAACTCTCAGATTCAACATTTTCTTATAGAAAATGTCTCCGATTTTTTAACTTTTTCTATAATCGGAGATTCTGAGGCATTATTTATATAAAAAATTTTCAAATTCTAATGTATTCTTATAAAAAAATCTCTGAAATAATGCTCATATTTTAAAGTAATTCTCAGATTTTAAGAACTTTTTCGTATAAAAATGTTATTGGATCATATTTCGTAAAAGAAAATTATCAGATACTAAAAAATTATTAGTTCAAAAACATTTAATGAAGAAATTTTGATACACTTTTCTAAAACTTAGGGGCCTATTCTCAAAAAAAGTCATAACTCAAGTTTTTCCATGTGGTTGTTGTAAAAAATCATAAAAAATCTAAAATTTTGCCGAATCTTTTATACCCTCCAAAATATAAAAAAAAAAATGGTGGGAGACGTTAGGGAGCACCTTCCCCTTGCGATTTTGAACTTCATCTGACATAAGAATGTTGCATGTGCTTAGCAAAAGTACAAAACTGCAAAAAATGCGGTTTTCTTAGGTTGGTTTAGTTCTCCAAGGGGGAACTTTTTTCCCCTTGGTCCGATTTTGCCCATTTTCGAACTTAACCTGCCTAGGAATATAAGACATATTCGTGCCAAACTTCGGAAGTCTAGCTATTTTATATTGGACTGTATCGTGTCCTCTACAGACGGACAGACGGACGGACGGACATCGCTAGAATGTCTTAGAATCGATCACTGATCAATAAAATATATACTTTATGGGGTCCTTCACCGATATTTCGATGCGTTACACACGGAAAGACAAAGTGAGTATACCCCCATACTGTGGTTGGAGGGTAAAAAAAGACCTGCTACCCCCATCGTCTCAAAATTGACAAATAATTTTAAATTTTGTGACTTTTTATGATTGTGTTTACAACAAACACAGGGAATATGAAGTTTGAAAATAATAAAATTAGTCATAACCAGTCATAACTGTGAATAGGCCTGTTAAATTCTAGATTTTTTTTTCATTTTTCGATAGAAAAATTTTATGGTTTTAATGCCATCTAATGTTTTAAATTTCTTAGATTTTGAAACATTTTTCATATAGAAAAATTATTATTAAAATATTTACATATTTTGCATTTCCTATAGACAAATTTTCAGAATATTCTATAATTTTCTATAGAAAAGTTATAAAACATGTTTTCTATAATCTTTTCCTACACTCAAAATAATACTACAGTAAAAGGTTTAGTAAGTGATATTGTACCAAAATCTACTAATTCGTTACTAATTTTAGTATCTTCAAAGTACTAACATTAGTAATTTTTACTGGATTTGACTAATATTAGTTAAAAATTTTAGTATTTGTTACCAATTTCTGCACTAGGTCCTTTTGGACTAAAATTAGTTAAATTTTTAGTATTGAATACCCACGTTTTTTTTGGGTGTATAGAAAAATTCGCACATTTAAAAGATTTCTCAAATAGAGTAATTCCCATTCTCAAGAAGATTTCTATAAAAAAATTAACCTTATTTCCGTATAGAAAACTAAAATTCTGAGACATTTTTCTTGTCGAAATGTTATCTGACTCTGAGATTTTTTTTGCCTAAAAATTTGTGGCAGATTCTGAAACATTTTTTTAAGGAAAAATTCTCAGGTGGTGAGGGTTTTTTCTATAGAAATGTAATAAGAAATTTTTATAAAATTTGAGATAATTTTTTTAATTAAAAAAATTCTTACATTCAAAGTCGAATAAGTATGAAAATATTTTTTAAAGGTACACAGAAAAAATCGAATTGTTATATTGACCCCCATATTTGTGAATACAATTAACTTTTTCACTGAAAGTGCTCCTATACGGAAATTTGTGATATCAACTAACGTTTGTAAATATTGATTGTTGAAAAAAAAAATGTAAAAAAATTGATAAACGAGTTTGTAATAGTTCTCTAAAATTGTTATTTGTATTAACAAACGTACAAAATCTTAAATTTTTTTTCAATAAAGAAATTCAACAAACACAAACATAATTTATTGATCTGACAAAAGTAAAAAATCTTATTTTTTTTTCAACAAAGAAATTCAACAAACACAAAAACTATTTGTTGACATGATAAAATAATTTTGAAATAAAATTACTTGACTAACAAGGGAAGTATCTCAACCCTTATGAACCGATTTGCTTGAAACGTAAAATATAGATAAAAGAGACAATTCTAAGGTTAGGGTGTCTCGGCTTATCGGCCATATCGGGGATTTAGGGGTTCAAAACCTGGGTAAAAAAATGGCGAAAAAATCGTTTTTTGGATTTTTCAGCCATTTCTTTCTAAGAAACTATATGATGTTTACATATGAGAAGAAAGGATTTTTTAATGCCTATCCAACGGTGGCATAACCTTGTAAAAGTTTGGCTTCGTTAAATACTTTTTTTTATGAAAATGTGTAAATTTTGGGAGGTATTTATATGAATACATAGACCTACGATGTCCATATGAATACAAAATAATCTTTATTAAATTTAAGTCGACACGTATTTTTTATCTAGAGGATATTCCTGTTAGTTCGGGAGTTGTAGAAATTTTCCCGGAGGTCCACATTGTTTCATAAGGGGACAACAAAATTTTGAAACACTGATATGGCCGAAAAGCCGAGACACCCCAACCTTAAAATCGTCTCTTTTATGTATATTTTAAGTTTCAGACAAATCGGTTCATAAGGGTTGAGATACTTCCCTTGTAAGTTTGTTGAAAACAAAATCGAAATTTTGTATTATGGACTAACTGGCGGCCGTTTTTACTAAATGTTTGGTTGATATCAGGTTGGGTTGATTTACAATTGATGTTTGTTGATTTAAATTTGATGATTTTATTTTCTGTGTATAGTCTCAAATTTTGAAACATTTTTCTATAAAAAATTATACTTTTTCCATAGAAAATAATAAGGAAAGTTATTCGGTTAGAAAATGTCCACGACTCTATTGCCATCTAAGTTTTTCATATGAAATTTCTTTAATTCTGAAACATTTTATCCCAAGGCTATGTGTGGTGATGTAAAGATCAGCACACATATAAATCCCCTAAGATTTTTTTTACATTCTAGCATTTTCTTTCTATCTTTCCTTCCTTTTTTTCTTTCTTTTTCCGTCCCTTTCTTTTTTTTCTTTTTTTTTTCTTTCCTTTTTTTTTTTTCTTTTTTTCCCTTCCTTTCTTTTTCTCTTTCGAAATCATTTTGGGGGGGGAGAAATCCCATTCTCCCCCCCCCTGGATCCGCGCCTGCTTGATATACAGGTGACTAACGTTAAGAATCAAATATAATCAACTTTAAAAAATCTATTCAAATCAAGACTCTTTTAATAATAAAATTTAAAAAAAATTATTTAATTTTTTTTTGTCATAATTACCATTTGTTGTTATTGCTGCTTGGCTCCATTTAATGTGGGGAACGAAAATAAAGCACGAGCCAATAATAATAATAATGAAACTGTTAAAATTTTATACAAGATATTCATTCGTTCGAGTACAAATGAAACAATGAAACATGATGGAGTCATTAACAGAAATATACTGAAGTGACGACTGACTATTAAATGCATGCAGCAACAGTTATAGCATCAGCAGCAGCAACAGAATCAAACAAACAACACCAGCAACAGCTTCAATCCGGGGTGTTGTTAAGTGGCGGCATTTTTTATTTGTGTTGTTCTTATTTAAAAACTAAAAACAACAACAATGTTTGTTATGGATACTAATAAATTAATAAATTTAGTGTTTGTTGTTGTTGTTGTTGTTTATTTAGCAACATTATTTGTATTATCGTAATATTGTAATCGTACATGCTTTCTGGTTGCATGTCTCTTGTGGGTGGATT
Organism: Pegoplata infirma; assembly: GCA_963921195.1. Lineage (NCBI taxonomy): Eukaryota > Metazoa > Arthropoda > Insecta > Diptera > Anthomyiidae > Pegoplata > Pegoplata infirma. The sequence goes on from OY992536.1 coordinate 97,538,275, forward strand.
ATTCGGTTTTTAAAATGTGTTAATGGATTCGAACACGTTAGAGTTATAAATTAATTTTATGTTTTTATTAAGAATTCAATAAATGTAAATTAATAATGCTCAATGTAGCATAGATTTCTATTTAGTTCCAATTTAGGATCAAAATTTACCACAGAATGGTTCAGTTCAAGTACTTTATCTTACAATTCGAGGATGCCAGAAAAGATAAAATTATTTACACCTGCTGAGAAATCATATAAATGGATTTTTGATAATATGTTACAATTAGGCTTGCCAGATCGAAAATAGTAAAAAGCTTGACATTTAGAAAAAAAGCTTGATTTTTCTTGACATCTAGAAAAAAAAGCTTGATTTTTCTTGACATTTGAAATTTTAATATTTATAAAAAAGGATTTTTTTTTTTTAAAAATTTGAGAATTGGAGAATTTTAGTTTGAGAAATTTAGTGAATTTGAGACTGAAAGTAATTATTTTTTAGTTTTTTCTTACACCCCAAATGCAAAAAAATTACTACCAGGCTTCAAAGGCTTAACAAAAAAAATGTCGGGACTTGGAAAAATTTTGATTTTTTCCCTAAACCATTTTTAACGAAACGGAAAAAAATTTCGGAAAAAACTTATATTTTTTAAAACATTTCTGATCAGTGCAATATAATATTCGTGTTATCAAAAATCGGTAATTTAAAAAAAAATCTTAAAATTTAGTTAGAAAATGTGGTAATGAATTTGTATAATCCAAGACGCAATTAAAAAAGTTACAAAAAAAATTTTTGTGGGACTTAGGTAATAAAAAAAAGGGTCTTGAAAATAAACCGAACCGAATATTCGGCCAAAAAATCAATATTCGGCCGAAACCGAACCGAAACTTAAAAACAAAATAATTGCCTGGCTTAAAAAAAGTTATTATGATTTTTTTATAGAACTTAATATTTTTAACCCATAGGAATGGTTGTATTTATTAAAAAATATTTATTTTAATAAACTTAAAAAAAATCATATTTTTATAAACAAAATAAAATATTTTACATTTCGTTAAGAAAAAATTTTTTTTTTGAACTATATGTATATTTATTGGTCAACATTGTTCCTTTTTTTCAAGTGAACTGAAACAATTGTAATGAAACAAGAAATTAAAAAATTCAGCGACTTTTTTATATTTTTTTTTAGTTAGAAAAAAGTTTCGGTTTCGGCTAATATTCGGACAAAATTTGGCCGAATACTAAATAGCGGCCGATACCCCATTATTCGGCCGAAACCGAGACCGAAACCGAATATTCGGTAGGACTCTAAAAATTAATCGCTGTTCTACGAAAAATTAGAAAAAAAAAAGTTTATTGATTTCAGTAAATTTTAATGCGTTCTGCAAGTTTTTTTAAATTTCAAAAAATTGGAATCGGCTAATTTTAGAGTAAATTTTAAAGCTTTTTTTGATATCATTGACATTTTTTTAGTGCCGTTTAGGTTAGGTTAGGTAGGTAGGCAGCCGCCTTTGGACAGCTCACTTGGGTCCTGTTACCAAGTGTTACCTGTGTTACCTATAGAAGAGATAAGAAAAAGAGAAAAATATAGGGATAGAAGAGAGAAAGGTGAAGAAAATAGTAGTGCTCAGGTGGCCTCACTGGGATCCAAGCTGAAACGCTCAGAATCCCGAATGAACGAGACTATCCTATTCACATCCATGCCGGATAGACACGTCAAATCTGCCAGTATCGGGTTACCAAGATGTATGGCTCTCCGATGGGCGTATGCCGGACATTGGCATAGGAAGTGCGTAACCGTATCTTCCTCTTCCACATCCTGCCATCCCACGCAGTAATCATTGTGGGGAATTCCCATTTTACTGGCGTGTGCGCCGAATCGCGCACTGTGCCCCGTAACGGCTGCAACTAGGTTGCGTAGCTGGTTCCGGGACAGTTGGATGATCCTACCCGTGCGCCGGCGATCAAAAGAGGGCCACACCATCCTCGTGTTTAGACACGTGGATTCACGTCGCCATCTGTCGTTGGCTATTTGAAAAAGTGAATTTTCGTTCAGCCTCTTACTCGCACTGAGCGGAATGCCAGGCGTATGATCTATCTCGTTAGAGAGTAGAGTTGTACCTTGCCTGGCTAATTCATCGGCAACACTGTTGCCATTTATACCCACATGTCCAGGCACCCAGATGAGTGCCAAGTTCGAATGTCTCGCCATCTCCTTCTGTTGAGATATGGCAATTTCCCCTGACTTCCTACGTCTAAAGAAAATTCTATATACAAGTGATCTGAGAATGAACAGTCACTTGAAACCCTCCATTCCCCTATCATATGCGAGTGTTTCTCGCTTATCAGAGTAACGTCTAAAACTTCCCTTCTGTTTGATGTGACAAAAGTTGGTTCATTACCTATATTAGCTATAGCCATATGATTGCTAAAAATTAAATCGAATAAAGACTCACCTCTAGCGTTGACGTCTGAGCTACCCCAGATGGTGTGGTGCGCATTGGCGTCTGCACACAGGATGACTGGCGTGTTTTTCTTGTTCGCCTCACGCAGCATTTTCCGAACCAAGGTGTTAGGCGGATTCTCCCCATGGTCGTGAGCCATGTAGCAGGAAGCCAACCAGAGTGTCTCCTTCTTTGACTCCATAGCTACAGCAGTTGTGTCATGATCACTGAAATCAGATAACATAAAGAGGTTAATGGTTTTCTTAGCCAGTATGCAGGCTCGTGGCTTACCTATGCCTGTCGTGTATAGCGTGTATCCGCTTGTGTTGAGTCCACGCACCTGACCCTCAGAGATCCAAGGTTCCTGGACCATTATGAGCTCCTCCCCACTACTTGCCAACCGGAGGAGCAGTGCAGCGGATGCTGCTTTGGAATGGTTTGAGAAAAATATACTTTTTACAGAATGCTAAAAAGGAATCAGTCATTTGGTAAAAGTGACACTGCCCAAATTTATTGCGCAACCTTTTAAAATTTCAAGTTTTTTAAATTTCAAAAAATTGGAATCGGCTAACTGTAGAGTTAACTTAAAAGCTTTTTTTGCTATCATTGAAATTTTTTTAGTGCCGTTTCAGAAATTATACTTTTTACAGAATGCTAATAAGGAATCAGTCATTTGGTAAAAGTGGCACTGCCCAAATTTATCGCGCAGCTGCAATGATATAGGTAAATTAGTTCCATACATTACTCTTCTCGCTTATTATTAACTAGCAGGACCGCCCGGAACTTCGCCCCCGGTAATATTAAATACCTGATTAAAGAAGGAGCAGGATAAGAGTCTCCAATTCTAAAATTCTCCCCTACATAATTTTTATTTAAGTTAATTTTTATCGTTGAAGTCTTTCATAAAAACTATATAATAAACAATAAAATATTAACAGCCCCGTTTAGCTCGGAAACATGTACGTTTCGGTAAATAATGTTCTTGAAAATTTTCGAGCCCTTATATCGTTATTATTGAAACCATTTCATTCCCCGTTTCACTCCATTTCGTTCCCCGTTCTATTCCATTTCGGTTCCTTTTCTATTCATTTGTTCCCCATTTTATTCCATTTTGTTCTGAATTCCAATTCATTTCGTTCCATGTAGGCTTTATTCTTTAAAAAAAAAAAATAAAAGTTCCACATTACAATAATTTACCCTTATCCCTATTAAAATCTAAATTTCCAGAAGGTACTTCTTCATAATGATTTTTTGGGCTGGAGGACCCAACATTTCAAGTTACTATGACCAACTTTTCAGGAGATAGAGAAAGTTTCAAAGTTCACTACTTTGCACGTATTTGACCCAGTACAATAGGAATTTCCAAAAAGGACATTTTTCAGAATGTTTTGAAATTAGATGAGTAGTTTCGTAGATTTTAAAATTTTACGTCTTTTGACCCAAAGTGATCTTTAAAATGGGTGTGGTCAATGAAACCTACCCTAACTCACCCTGAAAGAAAATTCTAAATATTGGTGAAAACATTTTTGAAATCTCATAATAAGTTTCGTATATTTAAAAATTTTACGTAGATGAACCGTAGCCTAAGTCTAACCTGATGGACCATTCTAAATATTGGAGAAAACATTTTTTAAATGAGTAGTTTCGGGTATTTTGCAATTTTACGTTTTTTGGGCAAAGGTGGGCGTAGAAGTAGGTGTGGTCGATGAGAGCTAACCCATGTCCACCCTGAAGCACCATTCTTAATATATGTATATTGGTGATAACATTTTTTAAATCGGATGAGTAGTTTGATCATATTTAAATTTTACGCTATTCTTGCCAAATGTGGGCGTAGAAATGTTCTTGGTAAATAAAACCTAGAATATTTCCACTCTGAAGGACCAAGTATTGGTGAAAAAATTTTGGAAATCGGATGAAAGTATTTGGAGATTTTTAAATTTTAGTTTTTTGACAAAAAGTGGGCGTATAAGTGGGCGTGGTCGATAAATCCTACCTTATGTCCACCCTGGAGGAACACTCTAAATATTGGTGAAAACATTTTTGAAATCGGATAAGATGTTTAATAGATATTTAAATTTTAAGTTTTTAGGCCAAAAGTGGGCGTAGAAATGGGCGTGGTCGATGAAACCCAGCATATGTCCACTATGAAGGACCATCCCAAGCATGTATTGGTGAAATAAATTTTTAAATCGGTTCAGTAGTTGTGGAGATTTTTAAATTTTATGTTTTTTGACTAAAAGTGGGCGTAAAAGTGGGCGTGGTCGATGAAACCTAGCCTATGTTTACTCTGAAGGAACACTCTAAATATTGCTGAAAACTAATTTGAAATCGGATTAGTAGTTTCATAGATATTTAAATTTTAAGTTTTTTACCAAAAGTGGGCGTAGATGTGGGCGTGGTCGATGAAACCCAGCATATGTCCATCATAAAGGACCATTCCAAGTATGTATTGCTGAAAAAATTTTTGAAATCGGTTCAGTAGTTTTGGAGATTTTTTAGTTTTATGTTTTTTGGCCAAAAGTGGGCGTAGAAGTGGGCGTGGAAACCTAGCCTATGTCCATCCTGGAGGAATACTTTAAATATTTCTGAAAACATTTTTGAAATCGGATAAGTAGTTCCGGAGATTACCCTCTACAAACAAACAAAAAAACAAACATACAAACATTACCTCTTTATAATATTAGTATAGATATAGAAGTATAGATTAAGAAAGGAGATTTCGGTACATTTAGTAAAATTATAAATATTTTTGAAAATAATCTTAAATTTGTATTTATTTACATTTAAAGACTTTTAAAATAATTTATTCTTGATTTTTTTTTTTTTAAATTTAGTGGGACGTCGAAGAGACCATTGAACACATCCTGTGTCACTGCCCGGCTTTGGCACGAACTCGACTATCAATTATAGGAAGTTCACAGTTCGAGACTTTGGAGGAAATTACGAGGATAGACCTGAAGAGCTTGAAACGATTCGCAATGAAGGTCCATGTATTTAGTTTACATCGATAAGCGGAAAAAGTTTTGTGGTATCGCTATGGACCAATTGGTCTATGCGGAGTGCCCATCTGGCACCGCCACCCTAACCTAACCTAGTGGGAAATGGTCTAAAATTTCATTTTAGCTTGACAAATGACATTTTGGCCTGATTCTTGACTAGGGTTACCAGATTTTAAATATGGAATAACAGTACATTTGGTCTCAAAAAACAGTTCATTGCAAATAAAGCCAGTACTTTTTTAAGTCTTATTTTATATCAAACTACAAAAACTTAGCCCTTTTACCCTGATTTCAAATTGATCTCAGCCAAAACGAGCATAAAAGATTGTTAACAGAATGGTGGAACATTTTAGGTATACCGTCTGAAATTTATTCTATTTTTTTATTAGTGTTGAAAAAAATTGCGATTGACTTTTTGGAGCATTTGTCTTAGTTGCCGCGATATCTTACTTGAAAAGCTTTTGTAGTCTATGCTTTCGCTTAACTGAAACACCGATCTTGTGTAAAAAAAAAAACAATTAAGAAAATTATAGTCGGTCAAGACCGACCATATAATACCCTACACCAGAGTTTCTCGGAAAATGGACTGATTGGGTCCCTAAGTCCAAAAATGGTCCAATTATAATCAGATTTTTGGGTTATCAAAGTATGCGTTAAACACACACAAACAAAATTTTAACCAATTATATTTTCTATTTTCATGAAATTTTAGAGATTTATGTGAATATCGGCAGGGTGGTTTGTATGGGGGCTACAAGAAGAACTGGCCCGATTCCTTTGAAATTCGGAACGGTGATTTGTGAATACAAAAAACATTTACCCGCGAAATTTTGAAAGGATACCTATTAAAATATGGTTTTTAGGGTCAATTGACCCAAATGTAAAGGGGACGTTTGTATGGGGACTAGGTCAACACATGGACCGATTTTTTCCAATTTCAATAGCGTCAAAAGGAGCATAAGTTTCAAATTTCAGACAAATCGGTTAAAAATTGCTATCTGTATCGTGCGCACAACGTTTACATTGACGGATGGACATCGCTAAATCGACTCAAAAAACGATTCTGAGTAGATCAGTATACTTGAAAGTGGGTCTAGGACCAATATTTCGGGTAGTTTCAAACATCATCACAAACTCATTACCAACTTTGACTTTAACCTCATGTCGAAAAAAAAACTTGAAGCTACAATAAAAAGATATTAAAGGTGGATAAAATTCAAGATGTCGGCATTCTAAAAAAATATATTTTTAAATATGTGTTGCCTTACAGACCTTATTGGCCAACAAACGGCAATCCTGGCTCATAGTGCGACCTGGACTTTTTCAGGATTCTTACGCCAACACCCTATGTATTTATTTAAATCATCTTTGGTAGGAATTTCTTTTGTTTGTTTAACATTTGTAAATTAACTTTATGCCAAAAGGCTTATTGAAAAATGGACAGCGTCATATATATCCTTATCTAAACACTGAGACCGATGCCAATTATCACTTTTTGTGGTCAGTTTGACATATTCTAAATTAGGACTCGTTCTAATTTAGCCACATTTAGAAAAAGCTTAATTTTTCTCCCTGGAATAACCAAAAAAATACCAAAATGTCAATGAATTTTTTTAAAATTTGAATAAAATATTAGTTAAGCCGACACATATTCGCATTAGATTATATGGAAACATATCTAAATGTCTAGTTTTTATCATTTCATTCATTAACGTTCAATTTCATTCAATCGACATTAATTAATTAAAAACATAAACAAACCCACACGATATGAATACAACTCTAGTCGTTCGTTCTCTGAAGTACTAACTCGTAGACATCGATTCAATATTATTATAGTTTTTGATTTAATTTTTATAGTACGTGTTTCATAGACTTTGCGGTTAATTTAAATATTATTAACACGAAAGCACAAAATGCAAAAAAAAAAAAAATATACAAAATAATAAAGAAAATCCAGTTTGTCTATGGGGTTTAGAAACACTTAAAGAAATTTTGTATTAAACAAATTTTTAGAACATTTTGGGTTAGGTTGGATGGGCGTATTCACTCGGAGGCCATTAGGCCCATTGTGATTCCCTTAAATGTTATATCAACGACCATAAATAAGTCCCTTATAAGAATGCCAAAAAGTTAGATGCCGCATTCAAATGTCGGCCATCAAATCTCATGGTGAGAAAACGTCAGAAACAATTAAAAATTGTAAAAAAGAAAAAAATTATAATATTTTAATTTTTTGAGTTTAAAAAAAAATATTTAAAATATAATAAACAGTAAAATGCTGATTTTATTGTTTTTATTGTTTTTCCCCCTAATTACGTTTTTTTTTTTCAGACAAGGAAAAACAATAAAAATTTAAATTCGGTATTGAAAAATTCAATTTTGATTTTTTTAAAAAATTCAAGAAAGAATTTTAAATAAAATAAATGTTTACAAATTGATTTATTATGCTTTTTGAGCTTAAGTAATACAATTTTATCATTATTTAAAAACATTTTTAAAATCCACACGCACAAAAGGGGTGGCGGGCAAATAAAAATATTTTTTTTATTCCCAAGTCCAAGTGCAGGAGCTTGAACTTTTTCTGGGATCAAATTGTTTCATTTGCTTAACAAAAATACAAAAAAACCTGAGAAAATAGGGCGTTTTTAAGTGGTTAGGTAAGAGGGGAACTTTTTTCCCCCTGGTCCGATTTTGCCCATTTACGAACATAAACTGCCTAGGACCAAAAGACATATTCCTGCCAAACTTTACGAGTCTATCTATTTTATTTTGGACTGTATCGTGTCTTATACAGACGGACATTCTAGAAAAGTCTTAGAATCGATCATAGATCAATAATATATATACTTTATGGGGTCCCCGATCGATATTTCGATGCGTTACAAACGCAATGACAAAGTGAGTATACCCCCATACTGTGGCTGGAGGATATAAAAATATTAGGGTCTTTCAATTAGACATTTTTCAAAAGAAACATTTTAGGACACTATTTCAGCAGAAAAATTTGCAGATTAAGAGATAAATTTCCTATAGAAAAATTCTTACAATTCTAAAAGAAAAATGTTTACCAAAAAATCTCAGATCGAATAGTTTTTTTTTTCAGAAAAGTTCGTTTTTCAACAAAAAAATCATTGATTTTGATAAAATTTTCTTACTTAAAATTTCTAAAAGATTAAATTTTAGGGCTCTTATTCATAATACTTATAACAGACTTATTGTAGGTTTATTTGACAATTGTTCCTGCAATATCTGTCAAATAAACCTACTTTAAATATATTTTAGGTTTTATGAATAACCACATAGATCCTAAAAGATTAAAAAGATTCATATTCTTAAAAATATGTACATAGCAAAAATTCTATGATTCGGAAATATATTTCCCATGGAAAAACTCAGATTCTTAAACGTTTTTCCTACTGAAAAGTTATCTGATCCTGAGAAATCTTTTTTGCAGAAAGATTCTTGGCAGTTTCTGGAACAGTATTTCTTAGGAAAAATTCTCAGTTTTTTAGGGGTTGTTTTTTTTATAGATTTTTTTCTATAGAAGTCTTAACCTGTAAGATATTTTTCCTACAGAAAAATTCATAAAATTTTAGATAGTTTTTCAATAAAAAAAACTCTTTCATTCAGAGTCAAATAAGTATCAAAATATTATGTAAAGATAATGTCTGGAATTCTAAGACATTTTTCTATAAAAAATGCCTGCGATTTTTTGCGGAAGATTTGGGTGTACTTGCCAAAACAACGTTTTTTTAGTACAAATAATGTTATATTACTTTGCTTTTCCACGCAAAACGAATTGAAATATCAGTCGAGGAGCTATACATTTCGTAAGTGAGTGCAAAAATAAGTGCAAAAAAGTGTTTTTACATTTTGGAGGGTATAAAAGATTCGGCACCACAGAATATAACACTCTCACTTTTTTTATGTACATTTGATAAACAAATGGAAAATTTTTATGCGAAAAGCTTAGACTTGGTGAAAACGTAGTTTTGGAAAAAAAAAATATTTTTTTTTTCTACGAAAAACAAAATTATGTTAAAAAAATTTAATGAACCCAAAATTTTTGGTGAAAAAAAAATTTTGATGAAAAAGAGATGAAAAGAAAAATTTTTTGATGTTAAAAAATCGATGAAAAAAAAATTTTTTTGATAAAAAAAAATTTGATAAAAAAAAATTGATGAAAAGAAAAAAAAAAAATTGATGAAAAAAAAGTTTAATGAAAAAAAAAAATTTGATGGAAAAAAAAAATTTGATGAAAAAAAAAAAAATTGGTGAAAAGAAAAAAAAAAATTGATGAAAAAAAATTTGATAAAAAAGAAATTATGAAAAAAAATATTGATGGAAAAAAAATTTGATGGAAAAAAAATTCATGAAAAGAAAAAAAAATTTGATGACAAAAAAAAACATGATAAAAAAAAATAACAAAAAAAATAATGAAAAAAAAAAAAATTTGATGAAAAAAAAAATTGATAAAAAAAAATTTAAAAAAAAAGTATAATGAAAAAAAAATTTTATAAAAAAAAAATTTGATGAAAAAAAAATTTTGATGAAAAAAAAATAAAATTGATGAAAAAAAAAATTTGATGGAAAAAAAATAATGATGGAAAAAAAAATTGATGAAAAAAAAAATTTGATGAAAAAAAAATTTGATGAAATTTTTTTTTTTTTTTTTTAATAATAATGTTACTTTTTATTCACCAGCTGGTGAAAATCGGTTTTATTCACCACGAGGTGAATTATTATCCAAGTTACAAACCCAAGTTATTAAAATTTTTGGTTTTAAGAAAATGAAAATAGTAATTCTTGTTTTCTTTTTTGTTAATTGTTAGCTTATATAGTCAAACTGAGGTGGCGTCCTGCAACTTTTTTAAAATTAGACACCAGCCTAAAAACATTATCATGTCAGAAAAAAAATGTGCCATATATGAACCAGCCTTAATGTTCATTTATCCAAGGTTTTCTCAATGTTTCCTGCCCTAATACAAATTGCGATATATGTAGGTTTACTAATTCTACACATTTGAGTGACAGTTCCTTACTTCTTGTAAGAGAGATAACCCTTAAACGACGTTTTTGGCGATTGTTTTTGTTCAGGTAAAAAATAGCGTAAATGTGTTAAAAGCTGAATTGTAGAGTAGTATTTGCGAAACAAAAGTCTGGGTTTCAGTAAGTCTCTAAGTTGATCCACTTAAGGCGGATTACTCAATGAAAAGTTAGCTGCTAACTGTCGATTTAACGGAGCCTTATGTCAAAATTTGTATGAAAAAATTAAATTTAAAGGAGAGTTATTTTATAACGGAGCATTGAGTAGTCCAGCCTTAGTCACTGTAAGCAGTCAAAGTTTGTAAAATAATAATCTCTATTTTAGGGATCTTTAGTTGGCGAGCAAAATCATGGACAAAAAGAGGGTTAGAGGCCCAAATTCTTGCAGAGTAACTATTATTGAGTTGCAGATCTTAAAAATACCATCAAATATGAAATAGCTTTGGCCAGAACTGCGTAATCGTCGAAGGTCACATTTGTTCACCAAGAAAAATAATGGGGAAGGAGAGGGGTTAGGTCTCCAATTTTTTGTTTTGTAACTATTATTAGGTCAAAGGTTCCGACAGTGAACAGAAACTGAAATTGCTTCGGCAGAAAATGTATGGTCGTCTAAGTGTTAAAAACAGTCATCTATATATATTAGGGTGGCAGCTATTTTGCAAAACTTCGAATTTGAAGGAGTGCACCCCTAATTTTTATTACATTTGGTCTAAAAATGCTATGCTAAAAATTTCAGCCAAATCGGACAACGTTAACACGAGGCTCATCGAGGTCAAAGGTCAAAGGTCAAAAAATAGCCATATTTTGATTAAAAACATTAAATAAATGGTGTTGTTTTTTGAATATATTGTTAAAAAGTGGTACACGAGTTGTTTTTAGTATAAGAAGATAAATTAAAAATTTTTGGGTTTTCAAAAATTAACCCTTGTAAGTCTTTCGGGGTCAAAATGACCCAATTTTCACAAAATGACCCCTAAAACACGAAAATCAGCCCCAATTTTCTAAATTTATTGAAAAATACCAACGTAAACCCATATTTATATTCTATTCTATCATAAATACTCAGATATAAAATACTGTCTTTCTAGGATGGCATTCACCCGTTTCACGGTAAGGCCAAAAATATGCATTTTATTTGGCGTGGTTCTCAAAACTGATATTTTGGTTTTTTCAAAATTTTCTTAAACAAAATTAGGAAAAATGCTGAAAAAACCACAGAATCTTATAAAATATATGTTAAAATATAAAAAAAAAATTTTTGGGGGATATCCCTCTGATAGTTTGGCGGGGGCATCGATTTAAACTCAGCGGATTTCGAGGAAAATGCCTTTTTTGCCCACAATTTATTCAATATGGAAAAAATTTGGTAAATATTTTAAAATTTGACAAAGTCAGGGCCATTAATTATTAAAAACTATGTTAGACATTAACCCTCAACGTTTTAGGAAAATGGAATAATATTAACCCGGTTTTTATTCGGGTCAAAGGTCAAATTTAGGGATATTTGGATTTTTTCTAGAAAAAGGCATCTAAATATGAAATTTTTATTGCGATTTTTTATAAAACTTGGTATAATTATTGTACGAGCTCAGAAATATAATTATTTAATTTTTTTAAAATTAACCCATAAATGAACATGGGGTCAAAATGGCCCAGCACATTAAAATTTCTTTATATAGATTTTTATATTTTCTTTCGATTTTTATAAAACTTGTTATGATTATGTGCGAGGTCAGAAAATAAATTATTTGATTTTTTAATTAACCCATAAATGAACATGGGGTCAAAATGGCCCAGCAAGTTAAAAATTCTTAATATATATTTTTTTATTTTTTCTATTTCTATAAAACTTGTTATAATTTTTATGCGACGTCTGAAAAAATAATTATTTGATTTTCGAAAATTAACCCATAAACGAACAAGGGGTCAAAATGACCCAGCACGAAAAATTCTTAATATATATTTTTTTTATTTCTATAAAACTTGGTATAAACATTGTGCAAGGTCAGAAAACTAATTATTTGATTTTTTTAATTAACCCATAAATGAACATGGGGGCACGTTAAAAATGCTTAATGATTTTTTTTTTCGATTTCGATAAAACTTTGTATCACCGTTGTTCGAGGTCAGATATTTTTTTTAATTAACTCATAAATGAACAATGAAAATCAAATAATTATTTTTTCAGACGTTGCATAAAAATAATAACAAGTTTTATAGAATAGAAAAAAAATAAAAAAAAATATATTAAGAATTTTTAATGTGCTGGGCCATTTTGACCCCATGTTCATTTATGGGTTAATTAAAAAATCAAACAATTTATTTTCTGACCTCGCACATAATCATAACAAGTTTTATAAAAATCGAAAGAAAATATAAAAATCTATATAAAGAAATTTTAATATGCTGGGCCATTTTGACCCCATGTTCATTTATGGGTTAATTTTAAAAAAATTAAATAATTATTTTTCTGAGCTCGTACAATAATTATACAAGTTTTATAAAAAATCGCAATAAAAATTTCATATTTAGATGCCTTTTTCTAGAAAAAATCCAAATATCCCTAAATTTGACCTTTGACCCGAATAAAAACCGGGTTAATATTATTCCATTTTCCTAAAACGTTAAGGGTTAATGTCTAACATAGTATTTAATAATTAATGGCCCTGACTTTGTCAAATTTTAAAATATTTACCAAATTTTTCCATATTGAATAAATTGTGGGCAAAAAAGGCATTTTCCTCGAAATCCGCTGAGTTTAAATCGATGCCCCCGCCAAACTATCCGAGGGATATCCCCCAAATTTTTTTTTTATATGTTAACATATATTTTATAAGAGTCTGTGGTTTTTTCAGCATTTTTCCTAATTTTGTTAAAGAAAATTTTGAAAAAACCAAAATATCAGTTTTGAGAATCACGCCAAATAAAATGCATATTTTTGGCCTTACCGTGAAACGGGTGAATGCCATCCTAGAAAGACAGTATTTCATATCTGAATATTTATGATAGAATAGAATATAAATATGGGTTTACATTGGTTTATTTCAATAAATTTAGGCTGATTGGGGCTGATTTTCGTGTTTTAAGGGTCATTTTGTGAAAATTGGGTCATTTTGACCCGAAAGACTTACAAGGGTTAATTTTTGAAAACCCAAAAATTTTTAGTTTATCTTCTTATACTAAAAACAACTCGTGTACCACTTTTTAACAATATATTCAAAAAACAACACCATTTATTTAATGTTTTTAATCAAAATATGGATATTTTTTGACCTTTGACCTTTGACCTCGATGAGCCTCGTGTTAACGTTGTCCGATTTGGCTGAAATTTTTAGCATAGCATTTTAGACCAAATGTAATAAAAATTAGGGGTGCACTCCTTGAAATTCGAAGTTTTGCAAAATAGCTGCCACCCTAATATATATAAAAGAGTAATGTGACTGACTGACATACCCATTCATCACCGCCCAGCCCAATCCGCTGAAGCTAGAGACTTGAAATTTGGACTGTAGGTTGACCTTCCGGAATATAGATCCACTAAGGCTGGATTTTTGCCAATGTTGATTCTATGGGTGTAAAAAACTGTACTTTTGGTACTTTTTATATATCCTTATATAATGGTCATAGAGACTTGAAATTTGAACTGTATGTTCACCTCCGGGAATATAGATTCACTAAGCACTGTGGTTCCGATTCCAAAACTAGGTGGACAAAAGTATTTAACCATTATATTTTATGTTTTTGGAGTCGCTGATTTCAAAAAAAAATACTTAAAAAATGGTAGCTCTAGTATTTTTGAAAATACAGTGGGTTTCACTATAATAACTACAACTAAAGTGGACTTTTCGCTACAACTAAAAAGTAAATACATTTTGCTGCTTTTGGTATCTAAATTTAATGGAATTATTAACCCTTATGTGTGTGGACAGGTACCTGTGTACCTATTGCGTTTTCAAATCGAAATTTTTTATATAAGATTTTAGTCTACAATTCTACAATTTCTTGAGAACTCCTAACTTTTTGTTATTATTATATTTTCATAGGTGTTTATATACAATATCAGTAGGGGGGGGGGGGGCGTGGCATATCAATTTGCTTTTTGCACCCTTAATAGGGTGAATAGGTACCTGGGTACCTGTATACGTTTTATATGGAAGCACATGAAAAAATTAATTAGTTGCTTTACTAACGTGTGATAATCTAAATTATTTGACTCCCAGCAAAAAAGTTGCTGATATTACAATTTTTTTTTTTTTGGGTGTAGGATTTTAAAAAATATATGAAAAGGGGAAAACCAGAGTAAAATTCTAGTATTATATCATTAACCATCGATTTTTTGTACAATACAAGACAAAAAATTAGATTTCTCATACAATTTGCATGAAGGTACCCAGGTACCTATCCACCAGAGTAAAATTCTAATATTATATCATTAACCATCGATTTTTTTGTACAATACAAGACAAAAAATTAGATTTCTCATACAATTTGCATGAAGGTACCCAGGTACCTATCCACCCTATAGAAGGTGTTTTTTTTTCACACACATAAGGGTTAAAAAAAAGATATAAAAAGCCATTCTGAGCTTTACAGTAAAGTCCAGCTATGTCGAACTACTTTTAATATGTACTTTTTTCTAGAATAGTCGAATTTGATCATTTTTTTGCTTCTGGAGTTGCGGGAAAAGAAAAATGTGTGATGTAGCTATTGTAGAAAATACTGTTAAGTTATTTGTTACAAAATATGTGCAGAAGATCTTGAATATTAGTCCCATTTTTTGGTGAGTTCTAAAAATTGCATAAAAGATCGCTTGTTTAAAAGCGCTATAAAAAATGCAGCTGGACGCCGCTGGATGAGATGAGTGATAAAACTTACTCTCTATAGTTACTTTAAGAGATGTATATAGTGGCTTGCCGCAACTTGGAGCGGTTTTTAGGCAAGCTTTGAAAGATTAATAATCTATTTTTTTTTTTACTTATGACCCTAACTTTAAAAACCGATATCAAGATAACACGAAAGAATTACGAACCAATGAAAATTTTTTAAATAAGTATATACCCATGGCTATATTAAATATAATCCACGGCAATCTCCTGGAAATAATTCACTTGTTGTAAGCTACTTAGTTTTGTATTGATTTCCTTAATTTTCAAATACAAAAATTTCGGTGAACAAACATTGATGTTCTAGTTCTGCTGAGACAAAGTTAAAGACCTTATATAATGAAATTATTTTGCGTTCAGTCTAGGCATGTTGTTAGCTATTTAAAACACCTACCTTTTTTTAATTTAAAGATTCAAACTTTTTAGACTTTTGTCCACCTAAATTTGGATTGGAACCACAGTGCTAAGGCTGGATTTTTGTCTATGTAAAAAGGGTAAAAAACTGTACTTTTGGTAAATTTTTTATTTCCTTTAATAATGGTCCTAGAAACTTGAAATTTGTTGAAATTTGGAATATAAGTTCAGCTCCCGGAATATATATTTCCAATAAGGCTGGATGTTTGCCAATGTTGATTCTTAGGGGGCAAAAAGGTTAAAAAACTGTACTTTTGGTACCTTTTATATTTCTTAAAAAAATGGTCATAGAAACTTGAAATTTTGACTGTATGTTCACCTCCCGGAATATAGATCCGATAATGCTGGACTTTTGCCAATGTTGATTCTAAGGGGGCAAGAAGGGTAAAAACTTTACTTTTGGTACCTTTTACATTTCCTTAAATTATGGTAGTAAAAACTTGAAATTTGCAATGTAGGTTAACCTCCCGCACAGAAAAAAATAAAAAAAAAATTTGAGTAAATTTTTAATACTATTGAGTAAAAAATTACTCAATTTTCCACCAGTAAACGATTTAATAGTATTGAGTAAACTTTTAGTAAAAAATTATTAAATGCTTAATAAAAAATTTGAGTAAATTATTTATTCACACAATTAAATCTTTACTTAAAATTTTTTAATATTTTTAAGTAACTTTTTAATTGTGTCAAGTAAAAATTTACTCAAAATGTATCAAATTATTTTTTTAAAAAGTTTAAAAAGTTTCTATTTTTTTTCCCAAAAAAATTGCTTTACAAACTTTACCAAATATACTTATGTCTTCAAGACAAAGTAAAATTTTATAAAGATGATTTCAAACTTTCATATACATATACAAAAAAACAATAAACTAAATGAGAATTCAAAACACCAAGAGAAAAAAAAATAAATAAAAAAAAATATTAAATTTGTATTAAATTATTTACTCAAATATTATTTTCAATTTTTGAGTAAATTTTTAATTGCGTCAATTAAAAAATTACTCAAATTTTTTTTAAAAAATTAAACAAGTGATTACTCAAATTTGTTTCCTCCATATTTTTTTCTGTGCGGAAAAAATATTCACTAAGGTAAAATGGGTAAAAAGTGCACTTTTGGTACTATTTTTTTATTTACTGAAATAATGGGCATACAAACTTGAAATTTGGAAAGTAGGATCCTCTGCTGAAAAAAACAAATTTTGTAAATTTGGATTCTAAGGGGGGTTAAAGGGGTGAAAAGTGTTATTTTTGTACCTTTTGTTATTTCTTGAAATAATGGCACAGAAACTTAAAACTTGGTATATCGAATCCTGCAGTGAAAAAAACATTCTGGAAAAAATACTTTTTGGAAATTGCGTTTTTATAAAAGTACCTTTTATAAAAACTACCTTTTATAAAAAGTGCCTTTTATAAAAAGTACCTTTTATAAAAATTACCTTTTATAAAAAGTACCTTTTATAAAAAGTACCTTTCTTCACAAGTATCTTTTATAAAAAGTACCTTTTGTAAAAAGTACCTTTTATAAAAAGCACCTTTTATAAAACATTTTATAAAAAGTACCTTTTATAAAAAGTACCTTTTATAAAAAGTACCTTTTATAAAAAGTACCTTTTATAAAAAGTACATTTTATAAAAAGTACCTTTTACAAAAAGTACCTTTTATAAGAACTACCTTTTATAAAAAGTACCTTTTATAAAAAGTACCTTTTATAAAAAGTACCTTTTATAAAAAGTACCTTTTATAAAAAGTACCTTTTATAAAAAGTACCTTTCATAAAAAGTACCTTTTATAAAAAGTACCTTTTATAAAAAGTACCTTTTATAAAAAGGACCTTTTATATAAAGTACCTTTTATAAAAAGTACCTTTTAGAAAAAGTACCTTTTATTAAAAGTACCTTTTATAAAAAGACCCTTTTATAAAAAGTACCTTTTATAAAAAGTACTTTAAAAAAAAGTACCTTTTATTAAAAGTACCTTTTATAAAAAGTACTTTTGATAAAAAGTACTTTTTTATAAAATGCAACTTTTATAAAAAGTACATTTAATAAAAAGTACCTTTTATAAAAAGTACCTTTTATAAAAACTACCTTTTATAAAAAGGACCTTTTATATAAAGTACCTTTTATAAAAAGTACCTTTTAGAAAAAGTACCTTTTATTAAAAGTACCTTTTATAAAAAGACCCTTTTATAAAAAGTACCTTTTATAAAAAGTACTTTAAAAAAAAGTACCTTTTATTAAAAGTACCTTTTATAAAAAGTACTTTTGATAAAAAGTACTTTTTTATAAAATGCAACTTTTATAAAAAGTACATTTAATAAAAAGTACCTTTTATAAAAAGTACCTTTTATAAAAACTACCTTTTATAAAAAGTATCTTTTATAAAAAGTACCTTTTGTAAAAAGTACTTTTTTATAAAAAGTACCTTTTATAAAATGTAGCTTTTATAAAAAGTACCTTTTATAAAAAGCACTTTTTTATTTCCTGAAATAATCATAGAAACTTTTTATATTTCCTGAAAAAATGGTCCTAGAATCTTAAAATTTGTAATGTATTGTGGAAAAACATTTTGGAAAAAATACGTTTTGGGGTAAAGTGGCTAAAAACGTGTATTTTCGGTAGTTTTGATATTTTCTTACGTAATGATTTTAGAAACTTAAAATTTGGAATATAAAATCCTTTTTTACTTCTAATATTTGATGAAACAATGATCCTAGAAAATTTAAATAATGAATTTAGGATTTTTCGGTGAAGAAAAAACATTCTGAAAGAGGTATTTTTTGGAAATTCCGTTTCTAACGGGGGTAAGAAAGTGTTCTTTTGGTACTTTTTTTCTGTTCCTATAATAATGACCTTAGAAGCTTGAATTTTGGAATGCTCGTGCCTTCGGTGAAAAAAACATTCTGCTAAAGTATTTTAAAAAAATCCGTTTCTAGAGGTGTAAAAAAGTGTTTTTGATACATTTTATATTTTATGAAGTAATTATCCAGGAACTGAAATTTTTAATACTGGGAAAAAGTTATTTTTGGAAATTCTGTTTCTAAGGGTCACGACCGATCATAAAGAAGATAAAAAAGTGAAAATTTTGTTATTCTTATATTTAAATAATGGTTCAGAAACTTGATAATTTAAATATAGGATCATCTAGCACAAAAAAACAGTTTTTGGAAAATTTAATTTTAAGGGGAAAGGTGGCAAATGATTATTTTTAGCTATCTAACTATAATCATGAAACGAAGGGAGATGGAATTGGAAATCAAATGGAGTAGAACGGGGAACTAAATGGAATAGAACGGAGAACAATATGGAATGATACTTTTTACTCAAATTTTTCGTATTTAACTTTTTTTACGCCTTATTCTATATTTTTTACTACTCAAACTTATTTTGATCCTGATCCTTCTTTTATCCGGTATTTAATACAACCAGTAACGAAGTGCCGGGATGGTAAGCTAGTTATTCTCATATTTACTTTCAACCAATCAATTTCTTCAAGTGTATAAATTTTATGAATGAATTGAAATTACTTAATGAATATTTTTACTCAACTATTTAATGGTAGGTACCTAACCAACTATTGAACTGTATTATAGACATAATAAAAAAACAATCTACAGACGGACGAAAGAAAAGACAGACATACATACGTATCTGTGTTAGCCATAACTTAAGAAATCTTGTTTCTAAAGTCTATTAAAATTATGCAAGTGTTAAATTTCAATGTTTAACATAAAAGAAAATAACAATTTTATGCACAATTAAATCTGTATGTATCTTTTAAAACAAATAAAAAAGTAAATTTTCGATAAAAATTTTCAAATAAAATTAACATTTAGTAAATTTAAACTTTCTTTAAAATATAAAAAAAAAGTTATTTAAAAGTGTTTATTTTAATGATTATTCCTACTACTTCGACATCTGATAACAGAGGAGATTGACAGTAGACCACACAAATGGCTTAAAAGCAAGTACGTTACTATTTCAATGACTACACTTAAAAAAAACCTTGTGTCAAATTACTAGAAAAAGTGTCGTTAAACTAATTTATCAATATTTTGACAAAAATTTTTTTTAACAAAAAATTTTTGATCGAAATTTAAATTTTTTGTTGTAATTTTACAATATTTTTTGTAAATGTCCAAATTTCCAAGGTAATTTTACAAAAAAATCTAGTAAATCTCGTAGCACCAAATCTAGTAAAGTCACGATATTTTTGACACGTCAAAAGAGTTGTAAATTTACAATTTTATTGGTAAAAAGTTTGTAAAATTACAAAAAAAGCTCGTAATTTTTACTAATTTTTTTTTTGTAATTTTACAAGTTTTTTTTCAGTGTAACTAACCAACCAGCTAAGCCTCTTAAAAATATACACCAAAAATACGAAAAGTAGGCAAAAGGTTTTAAGTTTTAAGGCTTTTTTGTTAATGTTTGGTAATAAAACATTTAAGCCATCAATTTAAAGGCTACTCAAACTGTTTTTATTTCACCTTTAATTTTGGTTTTTGTTTCATACAGTTAAATTTTATTATATAAAATCATCATCATTATCTGTTTTATTTTTTATATTTTTCTGGTGTAAGTCATACAAATATAAGTACAGCATAAATGTTTAGTATTGTGATTAAAATTAAAAAAAAATTTAAATTATCCATTTGGTGAAAATGTTTTTCAAAAGGCGTCAGAAATCTGTTAATAGTAGTAACAAGGTATTAAAAGACATGTTATTTGTATTCCAATTAAAAAATTAAATATTTTATAAAAAACTAAAAACACTTACAAGGGAAATCTCCCTGGTGTCACCCTCCGATCTTCATGAAATTTGGATATATTGTTAAGAACGAAAATTAACGAAAATTAATTTGACACGTATTTTTTCTTAGCGGCCCAAACTCATTTTTAGGGGGGGGTCGATTTGTATGGGGGGGAAATTGACCTTTTTCAGGTTTTTACGACTTACGCCTATTTAAACAAAATTAATATAGGCATGTGTGGTATCAGATTAAAGGTATTAAAAATACCTATCTCGTGGTGCTAACAACGGGCCTAAGAAGTTAATATTTTTCGACTTATTAACAAAAATGTCCAAAGATTTTGGTATTTTACTCAATATGACGAAAAGTTGTGCATGTTTAGACACGTTCTTAACACACGTAGATAGGTTTTCCAAAGACCTTTCATTTGGTATGTAACATGGTATGTATCTGCATAATATAGGAGATAAACGAAAGAAACTGAAAAATGGCCTTGTCTTCCCCTCTTCTTTTTACCCCCTAAATATGAATTTGGGCCGCTAAAAAAAATACTTGCCCCTTAATTTTTTCTGCTCTACAAAATAAAACCAATTCCATAAAGATCCGCGGGTGACACTAGGAAGACTTTCCTTGTTAGGTACACTAAAAAAAAGACATGACCGAAATTTGTGAAAAAATTCTTTAAAAACTTTTTATGAAAGTTCCTAAAATTTACTTAAATTTAACTAAAAATGGGAAATTTTTCTAACTTTGAGGTAAAAACTTTAGTTCATATACTTAAAAATAGTTCATCGCCTGCCTCAAAAAAGGAGTACATTTGTGTCCAAAAAGGGACATTTTCCCCCACTAAAAAATTTTTTCAGTCCCACTTGAAAAAAAATCTTAAAAAATTACACTGCGGAACACTAAAAAATAAACAAGAGTTACGACCATCATTTCTATATATTTCGGACATGCTGAATCGAATGGCGTATTCCGTTTTTCGATGTATGGTACAGTTTTCTTGTAAAATGTCATTAAAGATTGGCTGATTTTCAGCTGCTTTTTTAACAAAAAAAATTCCAAAGCTAATGATTTTTAAATTTTATGGCATGGAAAACAAAGATATAACTTGTAGCAATATTTCTAATATAAATTTGGTTTAAAGCTTTTCATCTTAACCCCTTTAATTCGCGGATTTCTTCATTTTTTTAAGTTTTCGCGAAATTAACCGCTAAATTGGTCTCTGATAAAAAAATTGCATTTTGTGGATCATAAAGGCGTCCATGACACTACGAATAGTGGACAAAAAACATCTATGTTATATGGACCATCATGAAGAAAATCGCGAAAAACCGTTTTTTGTATATGACAGCATCACTTTAGGAGATGATTTGAGGCTTCATCTTTTAGTATATAATGTGGGAACCCTTAACAAATAACTGACCAAAAATTCGGCCAAAAAAGTTTTCATTTGCAAAAGTTATCTTAACAAAAACTGTTATTTCAGTGTTTGCGATACAATAATTATAGTTTTTGTTAAGATAACTTTTGCAAATGAAAACTTTTTTGGAAAAATTTTGGGTCAGTTCATTGTTAAAGGTTCCCACATTATATACTAAAAGATGAAGCCTCAAATCATCTCCTAAAGTGATGCTGCCATATACAAAAAAACGGTTTTTCGCGATTTTCTTCATGATGGTCCATATAACATAGATGTTTTTTGTCCACTATTCGTAGTGTCATGGACGCCTTTATGATCCACAAAATGCAAGTTTTTTATCAGAGACCAATTTAGCGGTTAATTTCGCGAAAACTTAAAAAAATGAAGAAATCCGCGAATTAAAGGGGTTAAGATGAAAAGCTTTAAACCAAATTTATATTAGAAATATTGCTACAAGTTATATCTTTGTTTTCCATGCCATAAAATTTAAAAATCATTAGCTTTGGAATTTTTTTTGTTAAAAAAGCAGCTGAAAATCAGCCAATCTTTAATGACATTTTACAAGAAAACTGTACCATACATCTAAAAACGGAGTACGCCATTCGATTCAGCATGTCCGAAATATATTGAAATGATGGTCGTACCTCTTGTTTTCTAAAATAGTGGTTAGTTTTGTCACGCAGTGTTATTCTGAACTTAAAATTAGTACACTCAAAATAATAACTCTGTAAAATACTCTGTAAAATGACTGTAATCTTCATTCAACAGATATTTGACAGAGTTTTCTGTCAAAATACAGATTTAAAGAAAATACTTTGTATTTTGCTGTGACAAAAAACAAAGTTTCATCTGTTAAATAACTTTGTAATCTTCATTTTACAGATGACTAAGAGAGTTTTCTGCTAAAATGCAGATTTAAGCGAAATACTTTGTATTTTTTATAACCAAAAAACTAAGTTTTATCTGTATTTTTACTTATTTCTATG
The DNA here is from genome assembly GCA_963921195.1 of Pegoplata infirma. Classification (NCBI taxonomy): domain Eukaryota; kingdom Metazoa; phylum Arthropoda; class Insecta; order Diptera; family Anthomyiidae; genus Pegoplata; species Pegoplata infirma. Next base: position 97,561,203 of record OY992536.1, read on the forward strand.
TAATCTTAATTTCATAGTTAAAAACAGAGTTTTCTGTAAAACACCAAAATTTTACCTGTATTTTTTTTTTGAGAAAATGTTAAAAGTTCTGTAAATTCAAAGTGGGGCATGTCACAGACTCAATTCCGTTCGGATTTGGAAAAAGTTGTTTACTCGGAAAACGCAAAGCGAATTCTTTTTTTTTGGGGAATGAAACCTATTTTATGCAATTCAATTCCACTATGATTTTCGAAAATGATTTCATTCCGACAAAAATATTATTCATTTTGCAATTTCCAAGTAAACCACTTTTCCAAATCCGAACGGAATTGAGTCTGTGACATGCCCCTGTATTTAAAAAATTTCCGTTTTTATTTAAAAATTGTGTAAAAACTCCATTTGCATATCAAAATTTTCTGAAACGCATTTGAAAACTTTGAAATACAAATGGACTTATTATTGTCAATTGGAATTTTCTAAAAAGCATTAAGAAAATTTTGAAAAATAAATGGAAATTTTTGAAATACATACAATGGGAAATTTCTGAAATTTATACCCTCCACTTAGTGATAGAGGGATTATATAAGTTTGTCATTCCGTTTGTAACTCATCGAAATAGCGGTCTGGGACCCCATAAAGCATATATATTCATGATGCCCGATCGATTTTAAGACATTCTAGCGATGTCCGTCTGTCTGTCTGTGGAAAATGCTATCACGGACAAAATATTGCACAGAGATGACTTAAACTTAATATATCTATTGGAAGTTCTTCCGAGAAGTTTGGTATTGCATTTGAGCGATATCGGTTCAGCGGTTCAAAAGTTATGAACGAAAATGTAAGCACACCTCAAAAATTTCAGTACATTCAACATAACCTAAAAATACAAAATGCTTTAATTCGGCTTCTGGTTGACATATGTGAACATAATTGAACACCAAATGGTACTTAAACAAGTACGAACATATTTTTTGACAAAAAAAGAAAAAAATCGCGGATTTTTTTTTTTACCAAAATTTTTTTCGCGGAAATTTTTTTTTAAATTTTTTTTTTTTTTTTTTTCTTTCTTTCTTTTCAAAAGTAATTTTTTTTTTCTTTTCAAAAGTAATTTCCTTTTAAATAAAGTTTTTTGCAATAATCTTTTTGAAATTGTTAAAATTGTTAAAATTGTGAAATTGTTAAAAAGTTAAATTCGGCAAGGCCGAATTTAACTTTTTTACTTGTTAAAACACAAATCATTTTTCGGAGAATAAATTTTGAGATACATAGCTGTTGATGAGAAGTGATGTTTAAAATGCAAAATACAAAATCGTGTTGCACAGTGCACAATCTTTGAATATATGTACAAATATCTAAAGTTTGGCAAATGTCGTGGTAACAAAATATGACTGCTACCATAAAAATAATATTTTTTATTTTTTGCCATATATGTTGACATTAAAAATTGAACCTGAACTCATTTATCTACTTCGGATTTATCAATGATAAATTAAGGCTTAGGTCATTTATTGTTTCTTTTGAAAGCTAAACAAAAAACATTATAAGAGATTAAAAAGATCGAGATGTTAAATTTAAAAATAAATTCAATAAATCATTTGAAAAATAAACACTTGCTGTGCTTAATTTCAATAAAATGTATTATTCAAATCATTTCGTTGCTATTTTTTTTACAACACTGTACAACAATTTTAAACTTTTCCAAAAATTATGGAGTTCCGGCGATTGATTATAGTACAGGAGACCAACAAAAGATACACGTGTGTCGGCGTTTTGCAAGACCACATCGGAATTTTATTTTAGAGGCGGTTAAATTTTCCCAGCTTTTGCCTGTTCTTCCAGCATATCGGTATATAAAACTATGTTTTCTTTACATCTGAGGTGTAGGGTATGTTCAGCAATTTTGTAGAAAATATTAGGGAAAATATTTTTACGCAACATATTAACCCTCTAACTCCTCACATAACGGTATTTTTGGCTTTATTCTAACAAATCGTAAAAAAAAAACACCGAAAAAGATGGAGGGCGGGGATAAAATGTTCTACTAAATTGTTGCCCATAAATTTTTTTATGTACGTCAGAGCACATCAAAGCCCAAAAATTACCACAAATACCAAAAAAGAGTGAAGTTCAAGATTGCGCATTCAAAAAATTAAAAAAAAATTAACCCTTAGAGGGCAATCTTGAATTTTACTGGTTTTTGGTATTTATGTTAAGTTTTGGGCTTTTGTGTGCTCTGACATTCATAGTAAAATTTTATGGCCAATATATTTGTAGAACATTTCATCCCCGACCTTCCCATTTTCAAGGGTGTTTTAAACGATTTTTAAGAATGGAGCCAAAAATTACCGTTATGTGGAGGAGTTAGAGGGTTTATGGTCCGCAAAAATATTTGCCATAATATTATCTACAAAGTTGCTGAACATAGCCTACACCTCAGATGTAAAGAAGTTTTATATACCGATATGCTGCAAAAACAGGCCAAAGCTGGAAAACTTTAACCGTCTCTAAAATAAAATTCTGAAGTGATCTTTCAAAACGTCGACAGACGTATATTTTTTTGGGTCTCCTCTACCAGAATCAATCGTCGGAACCACTCCATTTTTATTTGTGTTGTACTGTGTAATTCAATTGAAATATCAGTTGAATATTTTATTTAATTGTTTACTGTGATGATTCAACCTGCTCCAGGTCTTCTTAATACGCTATAAACACACTTTTGTAAAATTATTTTTAATTAATTAAATTCTATTTGCTGATTGTCTCGTGCGAGCAGATAGATGTTTAGCAAAATTTCTTTTAATTTGTTTTTGCTGTTTTTTTTTTATACAATTTAAACAACTTGTTAAAAGATTTTTTTTGTTTTCAAACAAAATTTATATCGGCAAATCGGATGTGACTCATATAAACCGTATGGATAGACAATGTTTTTTTTCTTAAATTCGATTTGCATAATTTATAAAAAATAAATTATAAATTAATGATTTCACTGGAATTATAAACTATTCATATCCCTAAGTACCTACTTCAAAACAAAAGTGTTTTATAATTTTAAATTTAATAACAAAAACTATTTTTAGAAATTTCTTTGATTCTGAGACATTTTTTCTATAGAAAATATCATATTTTCAGATATATTTTCTATAGATAACTTTTTAGATTCTCACATTTTTTCCTCAAGAAAAATTCTCCGATTCGGAGATATTTTTCCTATATATAGAAAAACTCTCAGTTTCTGAGATATTTTTCATATAGAAAAATTCTCAGAATCTTAGGCATTTTTCTTATTAAAAAATTCTCAGATTCTGAGACATTTTTCTTACAGAAAAATTTTTCTTACAGAAAAATTCTCAGATTCTGAGACATTTTTCTTATAGAAAAATTCTTAGGTTCTGAGACATTTTTCTTATAGAAAAATTCTTAGATTCTGAGACATTTTTCTTACAGAAAAAGTCTCAGACTCTGAGAATTTTTTTTATAGAACTCTAAGACCTTTTTCTTATAGAAAAATTCTCAGATTCTGAGACATTTTTCTTATAGGAAAATTCTCCGATTCTGAGAATTTCCTATAGAATTTTTCTATATGAAAAATTCTCAGATTCTTAAACATTTTTTCTATAGAAAAATTCTCAAATTCTGAAACATTTTTCATATAGAAAAAATCGTTTTTTCTGAGACATTTTTCCTATAGAAAAAATTTTCAGTTTCTGAGACTTTTTTCTTATAGAAAAATTCTCAGATTCTGAGACATTTTTCTCATACAAAAGTTCTAAGAAAAATTCTCAGATTCTGACACATTTTTCTCATAGAAAAATTCTCAGGTTCTGAGACATTTTTCTTGTAGACAAATTCTCAAATTCTAAGATATTTTGCGGAAGCAAGAAAATGTCTCAGAGTCTGAGAATTTTTCTAAAGAAAAAATGCCTCAGAGCCTGAGAATTTTTTTATAGAAAAAATATCTCAGAGTCTGAGAATTTTTCTAAAGAAAAAATGTCTCAGAATATTTTTCATGGAAAAATTCTTTGCTTTTCTATTATAGAATTTTTCTTATAGAAAAATTCTCAGATTTTGAGACATTTTTCTTATAGAAAAGTTCTCAGATTTTGAGACATTTTTCTTATAGAAAAATTCACAGATTCACAGACATTTTTCTTATAGAAAAATTCACAGATTCTGAAACATTTTTCCTATAAAAAAATGTTCTATAAGAAAAATGTCAGATTCTGATACATTTTTCTCATAGAAAAATTCTCAGAATCTGAGATATTTTTTCTATAGAAAATTTATCAGATTCTGAGGCATAATCCCTAAATTCCTAGATATTTTCCTGTAGAAAAATTCTCTGATTCTGAGATATTTTGCGTATAGAAAAAATCTTAGATTCTGAGACAATTTTCTTATAGAAAAAATCTTAGATTCTGAGACAATTTTCTTATAGAAAAAATCTTAGATTCTGAGACAATTTTCTTATAGAAAAATTCTCATTTTTGTTACAGAAAAATATAAAAAAATTCTCGGATTTTGAGACATTTTTCCTATAGAAAAATTCTTTGATTCTAATTCTCTGATTCTGAAACATTTTTCTTATAGAAAAATTCTCAGATTCTGAGACATTTTGCTTAAAGAAAAATTCTCAGATTCTGAGACATTTTTTTTATTGAAAAATTCTCAGATTCTGAGACATTTTTCTTATAGAAAAATTCTCTTATAAAAAAATTCTCTAACAGAAAAATTCTAAGATTCGGAAACATTTTTCCTATTAAAAACATTCTCAGATTCTGAGACTTTTTTCTTATAGAAAAATTCTCAGATTCTGATACATTTTTCTTATAGAAAAATTCTCACATTCTGAAACATTTTTCTTATAGAAAAATTCTCAGATTCTGAGACAGTTTTCTTATAGAAAAATTCTCATTTTTGTTATAGAAAAATTCTCAGATTCTGAAAAATTTTTCTTATAGAAAAATTCTTAGATATTTTTCATATAGAAAAGTTCTTATATTCTGAGCCATTTTTCTTAAAGAAAAATTCTCAGATTCTGAGATATTTTTTTAATAAAAAAATTCTCAGATTCTGAAACAGTTTTCTTATAGAAAAATTCTCGGATTCTGTGACATTTTTCTTATAGAAAAATTTTCAGATTCTGAGACATTTTTCTTACAGAAAAATTCTCAAATTCTGAGACATTTTTCTTATTGAAAAACCTCAGATTCTAAGACATTTTTCTTTTAGAAAAATTTTCAGATTCTGAGACATTTTTCTTAGAGAAAAATTCTCAGATTCTGAGACATTTTCCTCAAAGAAAAATTCTCAGATTCCGAAACATTTTTCTTATAGAAAAATTCTCATATTCTGAGACATTTTTCTTAAAGAAAAATTCTCAGATTCTTAAACATTTTTCTTACAGAAAATTTTTAAGATTTTTTTTAGAAAAATTCTCAGATTCTGAGACATTTTTCTTATAGAAAAATTCTCAGATTCTGAGACATTTTTCTTATAGAAAAATTCTCAGATTCTGAGACATTTTTCTTATAGAAAAATTCTCAGATTCTGAGACATTTTTCTTATAGAAAAATTCTCAGATTCTGAGACATTTTTCTTATAGAAAAATTCTCAAATTATGAGACATTTTCTTATAGAAAAATTCTCAGATTATGAGACATTTTTCTTATAGAAAAATTCTCAGATTCTGAGACATTTTATAATAGAAAAATAATATAATTTTTCTATAAGAAAAATGTCTCAGAATCTGAGAATTTTTCTATAAGAAAAATTTTCCAGAATTTGAGAATTTTTCTAATGAAAAATGTTTTAGAATTTTTCTATAAGAAAAATGTTTTAAATTCTGAGACTTTTTCTATAAGAAAATTATCTCAGAATTTTTTTATAAAAAAATGTTTAATTTGAGAATTTTTCCATAAGAAAAATGTCTCAGAATCTGACAATTTTTATATAAGAAAAATGTCTTAGAACCTCAGAATTTTTCTTTTGGAAAAACCATCAAATTGTGAGACATTTTTCTTATAGAAAAATTCTTTGACATTTTTCTTATAGAAAAATGTTCCGATTCTGAGACATTTTTCTTATTAAAAAAATTCTCAGATTCTCAGACATTTTTCTTATAGAAGAATTCTCAGATTCTGAGACATTTTTCCTATAGAAAAATTTTCAGATCCTGAGACATTTTTCCTATAGAAAAATTCTCAGATTATGAGACATTTTTCTTATAGAAAAATTTTCAGAAATATTCTCAGATTCCGAGAAATTTTTTCAATAAAAATGATTAACTATTTCCAGTCGAAGTCCAGTTATTTTTTCAAAAATTTAGTTGCTATAAAATGTCATTGACATTTTAGACGTCTAACAGCATTTACATAGCAACTTTTGTAGCTTGTAGCAATAAACTTAATTGATTAACTGAAATAAATGTGGCCACGACAAGGAATAATATTAGACAACAAGACAATGACACATTTTACTTCCCTGCTACTAAATTTCAAAATTCTTTAGAAAAAATAAAAAAAATTCCATAAAACTTCAAATAAAACTAGCGGGTGCAGTCTGCAAAAGTCTTGCGATAAAGAAAATGCTACCAGTCATGTTGGTAAATGAAAAATGAGACCTTGATTATGGTGACATCTTGCAACAATTTAAAATAGAATAAAAGATATAAAGAAATAAAGAAAGAATTGCAAGATCATAAATTTTTTTTATGTAAAATTACTAAAGGGTACTTCCATTTTAAATCAACGAAAAAAACTTCAATTTTTAACCCCACCCTCTTCAATTGGTATAAAAATGAGCATGAATATTCCGCTTTACTAAACTAACACTAAGGTAAAAATTTAGACCTCCAGTTTTGATGGTTCCTGAAATATGGCGCCTCGAAAAGTGGTCAAATCGGTAAAAACTCACTGAAGCGGTCAAGCAAAAATATTTATATCTTCTTAAGTTTTTAACTTACAAGGTCGATATTGGTACCATTAAAAAGGTAATGAAAGCACCTTTACAATAAAAACTAGCAACATATTTGTTGCGAAAGGTCAGAGGTTATTATTACAATTTTTACTTTTTGGGAAACTGAATCTCGAAAAATGAAATTTTTAAAATCTTTAAAAAAATATATATTAATGCTGGAAGTCTTCTCTGCATTTTTTGCCAAAAAATTTAAGTGAGCTCTTATTGGTTCCGGAGATACAGATAAAAATGTGAAAAATAATGAATATTTTTAACAAATTAATAAAAAAAATCAAAAACTCACTAAAGAGGTTTAGCAAAGTTGAGTATATCTTCTAAAGTTCTCAAATCACAAGGTCGATATTGGTACCATTCAAAAGGTTTTGATAGCGACTTTAATATAAAATTTATTTATATTTTTTTTGCAAAAGGTCAGAGGTCAATATTCTATGATTTAATTTTTAGGAAACTGTATCTCAAAAAATTAAATTTTAAAAATTTTTAACAAAAATAAATGTTAATGCTAATAGTCCTCTCTGCATTTTTTGCCAAAAAATTTGAGTGAGCTTCTTTTAGTTCATGAGATATAGATAAAAATGTGAAAACAAACAAACAATTTTTATAAACATATATTTTTTGTTTTTCATTTTTTTAAATACACTAAAAATTTTCATTCATTTTCACATTTTTATCTATATCTCCGGAACCAATAAGAGCTCACTCAAATTGTTTGGCAGAAAATGCAGAGAAGACTTTCGGCATTAACATATATTTTTTTAAACATTTTTAAAATTTCATTTTTAGAGATACAGCTTCCCAAACATTAAAAATTGTAATAATGACCTCTGACCTTTGGCAAACAAATTTAAGCTAATTTTTATTTTAAAGGTGATTTCAGTACCTTTTTAATGGTACCAATATCGAACTTGTGAGTAAAAAACTTTGGATGATATAAATATTTCTGCTTGACCACTTTAGTGAGTTTTTAACGATTTTTTCGTTTTTCAAAGAGCTTTATTTCAGGAACAATTAAAGCCAGGGGTCCAACATTTTAAATTTATCTTAGTTTAGAAGAGTGCAATAAATAAACTTAGTTTTGAAAGATTCCGAGATGGGATGGAAAATCGGTTCGTTGGTTATAAAAATTTTAACCCTAAACAAGTAAAATTCGTACTGCAAAGTAGAAAAAATAAAATCAAGTGAATTTTTGCGTTATTGGGATTTGTATGAAAAGACTTTAACAATGAAAATTATGCTTTTAGATGAATATAATTTTTCTTGTTATTCCCAATTTGTAGAAGATGGAAAACTAGATTTTATACAAATAAAGATGATGATGCTCATATGAGCATGTTGCACATTAGGGTGGAGCTAATTTTCCATTTTCAAATCGTCGGGGTCGGAATAGTTGCCCTCAAACCTGTAAAAAAGTTGTACTTAAGTATTTTTAAGTAAATATTGAAATACTTATACTTGAAGTTTTCAAGTTCAAATATTAGTTTTACTTACTTGCTAGTTTCTGTAATTGAGTTTTTTAGGATTGATCGAATGAAACAACAAATGCGAGAAAGAACAAGAAATACAATAACATAAAAACAAAACAAACAATATTGCCAACTTTTATTTTCAAAATAACTCGCCCCAAATAGCTAAAAAACGCCCAAACAAATGTAAAACCGCTTCATTCGAGCAAAAACTGATAAAATTGGCAACACTGTTAACATTTTATTCTGGAAATGTCAATTTTAAGTTGAAAATTTGTATATTTTTTTTTTACAGTAACTGCAAAATTATCGATAACACACGCATATTTTTTGACGTTTTAAGTTTTTTTCATGATATTGTCATACTCTTTACACTTGGTCAGTTTTCCTATGAAAATATATTGACAGTGCCAATAAAAAAATTAAAAAAAAAAAACAAAAACTAGCAAGTATCATAACATCTTTACCAATGCTTTTAAAACTTGTTTACCAATGGCAAGTCACAAAAATATTTTACAACTTATTTTTGCCACTCAAAAATATTTTTATACAATACACAAAAATATAAACTTAAAAAAAATTTTACACTCAAAAAAAATTCATACTAAAAAAATTTTACACTCAAAATTTTTTTTTATTTTTTTTTGTTTACAAATTCAACTTTTCTACTTGTTTTTACTATGGTTGAAGCGTTCCGAATTTTAAGTCAAAAAAGGATCCTAAAGATGCAACTTTTCTGACTCCGACGATTCCGACTCCCTATTGTACATCGGCCCCTCTTTATCACAGTACATATAAGTACATAGTATGCAAACAGGGATGTATTTAAGGTATTTTACAAAATGGCGTCAAATATGATTCTTCTTGTTTTTCAATCGTACGAATTGCCCAATAAGAAATTGCCAACCGTACCAAAAATTTTGTGTTGGTACAATATCGGGCTAGCCAAAAATACAACATTGTATAATGTAAAACAGTTTTACTAAAAATATTGTGTTGGCATAACTTTGTGTTTACATAAAACACTACACTATAGATTATAATTTAAAAGTTTAACATTTTTATTTTTTTAAAAAGTTTTCGATTTACATAGACCTCAACTCTTTAATCTAAGTGAACACTTAAGTAGTTGCTTTTTCAACCAATTTGTACAAAATGGTAACTAAAAAGCACTACATCGAGATTTTCAATACATCCCTAAGCAAAAGTTAAATCCAATGTCGTAAATTTGTAAAATCAATGTTAACCCAACATTAAAACAAAAGTCTAGCGATCATTGGCCACTGTTATCATTTCAACCTCGGAATGACGTCGTAGACTTAGAAACGGGTATGATTCGCCAACGTTGGTACCGTCGCCGCCAACTTCATTCCAACGTTGGCCCGTTTGTATTTTTCTGCCTGGGTGTATATTTAAAAAAAAAAAATAAATAAAACAAACAAGTATGAAAGTTTTAGTCGGTCAAGACCGACCATATGATAACCTACACCAGTGTTTTCCGGAAAATGGGTCCCAAGTCCAAACATGGACTGATTGTACCTATCTTTTGTTAGATCGTTATTCAGTGTAGAAAACACACATAGATCAAATTTTAGTGGAAATGGCTTATTTTTTGCCAATAGACCGATCTACCGAATATCGGTCGAAATTTGTATATATAAGTCCAAAAATGGTCCAAATGTATTCCAGTTTGATTAGGTTACTGAAGTATATGTTTAACACCTAACAATAAAATTTTTATCAAACATTTTAATTTTTATGAATTTTGAGGAAATTATGTGAATATTGGGAGGGTGGTTTGTATGGGGACTACCAGAAGGACTGACCCGATTCCTTTGAAATTTGGTATGATGGTTTATGCATACAAAATTTTATTACCTGTTAAATTTCAAAACAGTATCTATTATAATACGGTTATTAGGAGCATTTAAGCGAAATTCAAAGGGGGCGTTTGTATGGGGGCTACGTGTTAACATGGACCGATTTTTTCCAATTTTAATAGGCTTCGTCCTTGAAGAAAGCTTCGTCCTTGAAAAGAAGCTTAAGTTTAAAATTTCAAGTCAATTGATTGAAAATTGCGACCTGTATCGTGCTTAAACCGATAGATGGACAGACGGACGGACGGACATCACTAAATCGACTCAAAAAGGAATTCTGAGTCGATCGGTATGCTTGAAGGTAGGTCTAGGACCAATATTTCGGGCAGTTACAAACATCAGCACAAACTCATTATACCCTGTACCACAGAGTGGTGTAGGGTATAAAAATAGCTCTAAAAAAATTAAATTAAATCTTAAGATTATTTTATTAAAAAAAATTAGCACAATTAATTGAACAGCTTTTTTTGCTCTTTTGCTTGTTTTTGGAGTGTTTTCTTGTTGTTCTTCTTTTTGTCGTGTTGTTAATGTGAAACGTCAAAAGTATCACTGAATACACATTTAATGCAACCCTGTTTGCATACTACTTGTATACTGTGCTCTTTATATAGAGTTTGTTATGCAGTTTTCTTTTACTATTTCACAATTTATAGACATTGTTAAAGGCCTATTGACTCCTTTTATAGCATGGATGGCAAGTACATCCCATTACTGGGGGAACCTTCTATAATATTGATTATATTGTACTATTCAAATGCCTTGCGGCATATAAAAACATGATTATTTTTTTATTTAAACTAAAATAAAAAGAAAAGAACAAAATATGTATGTCTTTATTACGCATTTCAGATTTGATTCTTAAATAAAAATGTTGTTTTTAAAAAATAGAAGAGTATTGACTATTTTTTGCTTTAAGCCATTCATAACTTAACAAAAAGCGGTACTTTCTGAGAGAAGAAAAATAAAAGGTTAACAGCTGAAAAAGAATACGATTATTGCTACAAAAAAAAAACAAGACTTCAATTTTTCAATACAATTGTTATGTAAGAATTTAAAAACCAGTAGTTGTTTGAAATTTAATTTATTTCAATTTTTAAATATTATATTGTATTTATATTTCAATTTTTTTTGTTAACCCATTCCTGGCTAATGGGTATTTAAATACCCACAAAGGTGTTGATACTTAAAAAAATTTAGCGCGGGCTAGATGGAAGATATCGGGCTAATTCTTTTTTCATAAAAAAGAGAAGAGATTGGGCTAAATGTGAACATTTAACAAGATTTTTTTGTGTTTTGTTTAAATTTTGTTTTTCACTGACAAAAATCGAAGATTTTTCTTAATCGAAAATACTTAGGAAAAGTGCACCCAAAACGCGTCAGGACAATTTTGGTTTTCACGAAAATTTATAGGAGTTATTTTGACACCCAATAGAAACTTTTTGGACCTATTTCAGCTAAAAGTAAAAAATTACACGGCCTAATACCCATGTCATATCTTAGGTCGGAGCTGAGGTAATTTTTTTTTATTTTTTTTTATCAACTTCTGTGGTCTTTCAGGCACACATATCAAAATTTCATCAAAATCGTACGAGCTGATCTATAGTCAGGCAGTAATGGGTTAAATTGTTTAGCTGAATTTTATTTTATGTTCGTTCATTCTCTTTAACCTAGTAATCATGGTAAGACAATAATTGCTCACACACTTGTGTATTTTCGACATCATTGCAGACAGGTGTAATTGGCAACACTTTGAAGGATGTTGAGTGATTTCAGTTAAAAAAAATCTTTTTAACTTCTATGCCAGACACTTTGGTTACGTTATATGTTTTACTGGGGCTAACCTGTCAGATTGCTACTATTTCTTACTAACTACTACTTGTAAAGTTTTCCAATGAAAAATTATAACAATTTTTGTGCTAAAAATTATTATTAAATATTGTTATGAAAAATTGTGTTAGTTATTACAATGTGTTTTTAGTATTTTCCTTTTTTTTCTTAAGCTGTCTTGATGAACGAATCATAATATACAGTGGCACAAAGGAACACTTTTAATGTAAAAAAGATTTATTTAAAAACAAGTAGAAAAGTTAAATTCGACTTGGCCGAATCTATGAATACCCTCCACAATGCCCATTTTAAGTGATAGTAAATTTTCTAACTTGAAAAAAATAACAGTTTTGATTAGAAATATTTTATTTTGTGTAAATAACATTTTTTTTGCAATTTTTGAAAAAAAAAAAATAATTTACTAATTTTTTTTTGAGTGTAAAATTTTTTTTGAGTGTAAAATTTTTTTTGAGTGTAAATTTTTTTTTGAGCGTATTTTTTTTTTGTTTTGGTATAAAAATATTTTTGAGTGACAAAAATACGTTAAAAAATATTTTTGTGACTTACCAATGTTTTTAAAACATGTTTAACGGGTTTTCAAACGTGAATTTAAGGTGAAGCTAATCTGAAATTCACGGTTTTGCTAATAACTTTTGAACCACTGGACCGATTTGGGTGAAATTTAATACGAACTAGGCTGGAGGAACGAAAAATATATATGCTAAGCTTCAGCATCATCAGAATTGATTTTCGAAAGTTATAGTGCTTTTGATCTCATAAATTGACGAAAAACAGTCTTTTGCTCATAACCAAGGAGAGGACTTTCATGCAAATGCATGTTTTTCCCCTTTGGTCATAGAACAGCATAAACAAAATATCTTTGCGAATCAAAGAATTTGCTTTAAAATGGCATCGATTCGTTAGTGCATATTTTTGCATATTTTGCTTAAAATGCATATTTTTGCATATTTTGCTATTATTTCGCTATAAATGCATATTTTTAGGTCATATTTTGTACAAATTTAAGTTTTTTAGCTATTTTTTTGTATTTAAAGCTATTTTTAAAATTTTTTTATGATATTTTTTTTTGCATTAATACAATAAAATGATTATTAAATTTTTTAAGATAATTTTTATTTTTTAATAACATTTTATACATACTGTATATATGAATATCTAAGCTTACAATGCCAGTCTGAATTCAAATGTTATTTTTTTTTTAATAAAAGTAAAAACAAGTGGATATTTATGGTTTTTAGTGCATATTTTAAGATTTTTAGTGCATATTTCAAGACTTTTTAGTGCATATTTTAGGCGCCTAAAACATAGTTTTTTAGTGCATGAAGGTCCTGTCCCTGCTCATAACTTTTGAACCACTGGACCGATATCGCTGGATTGCAATACCAACCTGACCAGGTAAATGCCCAACATATATGCCAAACTTCAGGAGCCTCCGTAAAGTCTTTCAAAAGTTAGCGTGTTTTCAACAGACAGACAGACAGACGGACGGACGGACGGACGGACGGACGGACATCGCTAGATCGTCTTAAAATCGATCGAGGATCATGAATATATATACTTTATGGGGTCCTAGACCAATATTTCGAGGTGTTACAAACGGAATGACAAACTTATATATACCCTCTATCACTAGAGTGGAGGGTATAAAAAATATGTTCGATCTTCCTGATAGTCGTTAGATAACGATTTTGAGGTATCACCAAAACACATTTGAGTTGAAGGCAGGGTTGCCATCCTTCCTCTTTTCCCCGGACACCTTTCTCTTTTTTAGGGCGTCCGGGGCTGTCCTACTTCTCTTTTAGAAAATGTCCGGGGTTGTCCTACTTTTTGGACTTTTCCCTATAACTTTTCTTATTGCTTCTAATCTTTTGAATTATTGCCATCGCTGTATTTTAGCTAATCAGCAATAATGTCAACATTTTGAAAGCAAAACACTAACAAAAACGCTTAAAAATTCGTATAATTCGAGTAAGAAATCACTATATGAAATGCGAAAATCACTACGTTGGCATCACTTTTTATCAGCTGTTGGTGTTTTAAAGTTTTCCTTCCGAAAAAAGATTTGTATTTCAAAATATTCCACTTGCATTTCAAAATTTTCTAAATGATTTTAAGAAAATTCCTTTTGCATTTTCAAAAATTTCATTTGTATTTCAAAAATTTCCTACTGTATTTCTTTTCAGAAAATTCCATTTCATAATAAATAATAACCTCGAGCTAGAATAAAAAATTTATTTTTTAATAAAAATTAATCAGAATTTCTATTCATATTTCAAAATTTTCTGAATACTTTTCAGAAAATTCCAAATATATTTCCAAAATTTATATTTTTATTTCGAAATTTTTCAAATGATTTCCAAAAAAAAATCTTTCACAAAATATAATTGGAAATAAAAATTGTTTTCTTAAAATACATTTTATTTGTATATTGTATCGGGTTGTTGATTTTCTTAAAATTAATTTATAAAAAAAAGTTGTCCTCTTTTTTGGGACAAATGTCCTCCTTTCCTCATGGCAACCCTAGTTGAAGGTAGGTTGTACTAGCCTAACAGAAAGCTAGGCAGGTCCTAACGCTCAGACTTAAAATTGTCCATTGTACCGTAGCCTGTAGCGGAAAATTTAGTAAAGGATGAGCGAAAGTTTAAAGAAAGTGAAAGGTGCTTGCTCACAACTTCTCACAAGGGAAGTCTCCCTGGTGTCACCCTCCGATCTTCATGAAATTTGGATATGTTGTTAAGAAAGAAAATTAATTAGACACGTATTTTTTTTAGCGGCCCAAACTCATCGATTTGTATGAAGGGAAATTGACCTTTTTCAGTTTTTTACGATTTACGCCTATTTAAACAAAATTAATATAGGCGTGTGTAGTATCAGATTAAAGGTATTAAAAATACCTATCTCGTGGTGCTAACAACGGGCCAAAAAAGTTAATATTTTTCGACTTATTATCAAAAATATCCTAAAATTGTTGTGTTTTACTCAATATGACGAAAAGTTGTGAATGTTTGGACACGTTCTTAGCACACGTAGATAGGTTTTCCAAAGACCTTTCATTTGGTAGGTAACATTACTAGGTTTCTTTGCAAAATATAGGAGATAAACGGGAAAACTGAAAAATGGCCTTGTCTTCCCCCCCCCCCTTCCTTTTTACCCCCTAAATATGAATTTGGGCCGCTAAAAAAAATACGTGTCCCTTTATTTTTTCTGATCTACAAAATAAAACCAATTTCATAAAGATCCGCGGGTTATACTAGGGAGACTTCTCTTGTTAGACGAATCCATGAATATCCACAGTGCCCTTTTGAAGTGATAGTTAGTTTTCTAAAGTGAAAAAAAATTAACAATTTTGATTAGAGATATTTAATTTGAGTAAAAAACATTTTTTGCTTAATTGTAAAAATATTTTCGAGTGACAAAAATACTTTGAAAAAAATATTTTACTTCAATGTTTTTAAAGCTGGTTTAACGGGTTTTTCAACACGTGAACTAAAGGTGAAACCAATTTGAAATTCACGGATTTGCTAATAATTTTTGAACCACAAAGTCCTATAAATTCCAAAAAAATTCCTTGGGCACCCACACAAATCTCCAAAAAACTAAACTATACTAAGGAGTTCAGAATGTATCTATTGAGATGATTGATTAAAATGATTTAAAAAAATTTTCGTGAACACAGTGCGGATTAAAATCTCCAAAAACTAAACTATACTAAGGGGTTCAGAAAGTTTCTATTGAGAGTTTAAATGATTTCAAAAAATGTTCGTGAAAATCAATAATTTTCTTCTGCTTTCGCATAGCGGTTAAAGTATGACCTTTTTTTTAGAAATTTTTACTTAATCCACGATGTGGGTGCCCAAAGATTTTTTTGATTTTTATGAGACTTCGGGGAGGCATTTGAAGTACGATTTTTCATTTACAAAAACCAAAAAAATTAAAAATTTTCTATTAATTTTTTTGTAAAAAAACGTGGTTTTTTAGGAAAAACCGTTTCAATACCGGTACGTACCGGTACCGAAGGAAAAGGTTTTTGGATACCGGTATCCGATACCAAAACTGAGTTTCGGTATTGGTATTGGTACCGGTATTCAATTTAAAGGGTTTTGAAACGGATAACGGTATTGAAAAGGCATCGATTGCCAACATTGATTTAAAGTTTTTGTGTACTAAACATGTCCTACTTTAAAGGCCCCTGGTGGTGCCCTTGTTGGACATGTAGGGTCCAGTTTCCAAACTTAAGCTCAAAATTACTTCAGCTATGACTGGTATGAATTTTGCTCCAATCGGTACAGTACCTACTTACTGAATAGCCAAATTATTAAAATAAATCACTGTACACCGTTGCGTATCATTGTTATTTAAAGGCAATTACAATATTAATCATTCGCCACTTCACTCAAAAAAATAAACTGGTAAAACGCCTGATAAAATGCCTTGTAATCCCGTTCTACCAATATTTAACAATTTTCCTTGTTTTTTAACAAAAAATCTTGTACTTTGCTCAAACGAGAACTACAGTTTTATTGGTAATTTTACAAGTTTATTTTCGTAATTGTATTCTACCATTTTGAAATGTTATTTTACAAAAAAAACTGTAATTTTACAACAAAGTTTTTATTACGAGGATTCTAGTTGAATTACAAAAAAACTGTTATTCTACAAAAATTATGTTATACGGAGATTTATGTTGTTTAACAAAAAAAAAAACAATTTTTTTTTTCATTTTTTTTTATTGAAAAATATTTAAAAAAAGTTGAAAAAATTTTGAAAAATTTATTACGAGGATTCTAGTTAACTTACAACAAAAAAAAACAGCTATGTCACAAAAATTATTTTATTACGAAGATTTATGTTGTTTAACAAAAAACATTTTTTTTTGTAAATTAACCATTTTGGTTTGTAAATTTACCATTTTTTTAAACATAGTTACCATTTTTTCTTGTAATTTTAGCATTTTTTTTCCGGTGTTAAAACAATATTTTTACCAATAAAATTGGTTATTTTACCAATTTTTGGCGCATTCAAAATTACGAGGAAATCCTCGTAATTTTACGAGAATTTTACCTACCTCCTATTTTACGAGAATAGCCTCGTAAAATCACGAGATTTTTTGGTAACTTTACAAGGTTTTTTTTTTGAGTGTTCAAGCATTTATTATTATAATTATAATAAAAGTGCACTAACTTCAAATACGTGTAAAAAAAATCAAGCTCTGAACTAGAAAAAAGCCTTGAGGGGTTTGTTATGGAATATGTCAATTTTCATTTGCTTCTGGTTTCATCCCATTCCGATTTTGGGTGTTGCACTGTGTTATTAGTAAAGCATTATTTTTCACTTTATAATAATATGTTGTGGAATAAATGTTTGGTAAGACATTCTAAAATAATGCTACAAATAAGGTATATACATTTTCTGGAAATGTGTTATATAATTACCACCAATTACCAAAGTTTTGCTGGGCTGGTCCGATTTTCCCATTTCGGAACAGCCTATGATCATAAGACGTATTCGAACCAGCAGAGTATCACGTTTATTTTAGATCGTATCGTGTCTTCTATAGACGGAAAGATGAACATCGCTAACAATGGATCACTGATCAATAATATAAAATCTTTATGAGATCCAAGATCGATATTTGAATTTTGTTAATTGCGAATGTCATCATTGGTTGGATTGGAAATGAACAAAAATTTGTTTTTTATTTTGAGTATATTAAAAATATTTCAATATGTTTTTAAACTTAAAATAAGTAATATTAATGCAACCGAAACAAAACCGATATAATACCGGTAAAAATCCGAGTAAAGGTAACGGTTTTTTATCGGTAACGGTATTTAAAATTTTTTATTTCGGTATTGGTAACGGTAACGGTAGTCAATATTAAAGGGGTTTTAATCGGTAACGGTATTAACTCTAGTTTTTTTTTTGCAGGGAACCTCAGGTCGGATTTGAATTATTAATTTCGGGGTTTTATTGGTTACTTACCTCTTGTTTCTTTTGATTTTTCCTAAAGAAACATTTCCAAATTTTAAAAACTTATTCCTATAGAAAACTTAAACAAAAATTTGAAATTTCGAAAAATGTTTCCTCAAGAAACTCTCAGGTTCTAAAGCACGTTTCAGACAGCAAAATACCCAGACTCTGAAACGATTTTCCAACTGAAAATATATGTTTTAGATTTCAGACATGTTTATTCCAAAAATTTTTTTTTTTTTTGAAAAAATGATTTTGAAATTTTTCTGAGTCATTTGCTTAAAAAGAAAGTTTATGATTCTGACACTTTATCCCAATAAAAAACTCTGAGGTTCTGAGGCATTTTGCTACAGAAAAGCTTTAAGAATTTATAATATTCATGCTGAAAAAAAAATTTATAGATTCTGATATACTTTCATATTGAAAATGTCCAGATACTTATGCAACTTGTCCAGCAAAAATTCCTATATTTATCATTTCTATGGTTCTGAAATATTCTTTTCTATTTTATTTTTCTACAGAAAAAGTCTAACAAGGGAAGTATCTCAACCCTTATGAACCGATTTGCCTGAAACTTAAAATATATATTAAAGAGACGATTTTAAGGTTGGGGTGTCTCGGCTTATCGGCCATATCGGCCATATCGGTGTTTAAAAATTTCGTTGTCCCCTTATGAAACCATGTGGACCTTCGGGAAAATTTTGATAACTTCCGAACTAACAGGAATATCATCTAGGGCAAAAATACGGGTCGACTTAAATTTAATAAAGATTATTTCTTATCCATATGGATATCGTAGGTCTATGTCTTCACATAAGTACCCCCCAAAATTTACACATTTTCCTGAAAAAAATATTTAAAAAAGCCGAATTTTTACAAGGTTATGCCACCATTGGATAGGCATTAAAAAAACCTCTCTTCTCATATGAAAACATCATATAGTTTCTTAAAAAAAAATGGCTGAAAAATCAAAAAAACGATTTTTTCGCCAATTTTTGACCCATGTTTTGAACCCCTAAATCCCCGATATGGCTGATAAGCCGAGACACCCCAACCTTAGAATTGTCTCTTTGATATATATTTTAAGTTTCAGGCAAATCGGTTCATAAGGGTTGAGATACTTCCCTTGTACGATATCGAAACGTTCTTTTTACACTAAAATTTTCAGGTTTTGAAAAACTATTGTTTAGAATGTACCTGACATTAGAAAAAATTAAGACTTTAATGCTTTTTAAAATTTTTTTATGTAATTTCCGAGATTCTGAGAAATTTTTCTAAAGTATAGTTTTCTAAGACACCTTTTCTAAGAAAAATTTCTGAGACACATTTCCTATTAAAAATTCTGAGAATCTATGAAATTTTTCCTACAAAAAATTTTAAGATTCTGAGACGTTTTTCCTATAGAAAACGTGTTTCCTTTAGAAAACGTCTTAGCCTCTGAAACATTTTCTCTCAGATTCCGAGTCACAGAAATTAATTTTTCAAACAAAAAAAAAATCTCAGAATGTAAGACATTTTCTCAGATACTTGGATATTTTTCACAGAAGTCACATAAACCTGAGCAATTTTTTCTATAAAACAATGTCTTAGATTCTAAGCAATTTTTCCCAAAGAAAAAGTCCCAGATACTAGAACATTTTTAATAAATAAAAACTCACAAATTCTGAAACATTTTTCCTATGAAAAAGTCTGAATTTTTTTTTTAGGATTCTAAGATTTGTTTCCTTTAGCAAAAGTCCAGCATTTCTAATTAAACAGTCTTGGATTCTAATACAATTTTCAAACAGAAATAATCTCAGACTCTGAGACATTATCTCATAATCTGAGATATTTTTCCTAAAAAAAGTCGTATATTCTAAGACATTTTTAAATAGAAAAGATCACAGATTCTGTGTAATTTTTCCTATAGAAAAAGTCTCAGATTTTGATAAATTTTTTTAATAGAAAAGTTCTTAAATTTTCCCTAAAGAAACTTTTCTTATTTTTCCTAAAGAAAAATTTAAAGATTCCGAGACTCTTTTCCTCAAAACAATTCTAATATTTTAAAACATTTTTCTCAAGGAAAATTTTGAGATTCTTGGACATTTTTCCCAGAAAAAAAGTTGTCAAATAATTTTCTTTTCTTTTATCTTTCCTTTTGATAATTCTTCTTTTTCCAAAGAAGAGTTGTCAGATTTTTTCTAATAAAAAATTCTCAGATTTTCCTATACAAAATTTTCAGATTTTTTCCTATAGAAAAGTTGTGATATTTAAAAAAAATACAAAAAATATTTTTTCCTAAAAAATCTAAGAAAAATTCCCAAATTATTTCCATAAAAAAGTTTTTAAATTTTTCCTATAGAAAAAATCAACAAGTTTTTCGTACACTCAAAAAAATAAACTGGTAAAACGCCTGGTAAAATGCCTTGTAATCCCGTTCTACCAATATTTAACAATTTTCCTTGTTTTTTAACAAAAAATCTTGTACTTTGCTCAAACGAGAACTACAGTTTTATTGGTAATTTTACAAGTTTATTTTCGTAATTGTATTCTACCATTTTGAAAGGTTATTTTACAAAAAAAAACTGTAATTTTACAACAAAGTTTTTATTACGAAAATTCTAGTTGAATTACAAAAAAAAACTTTATTTTACAAAAATTATGTTATACGACGATTTATGTTGTTTAACAAAAAAACTTATTTTTTTGCATTTTTTTTTTTTTATTGACAAATATTTTAAAAAAAAGTTGACAAAATTTTGAAAAATTTATACGAGGATTAATTTAAGGAGGAGTAGTTAATTTACAAAAAAACAGTTATTTTACGAAAAATGATTTTATTACGAGGATTTATGTTGTTAACAATTTTTTTTTTTTGTAAATTTACCACTTTGGTTTGTAAATTTACCATTTTTTCTTGTAAGTTTACCATTTTTTTTTTGTATTTTTCCGGTTTTAAAACAATATTTTTACCAATAAAATTGGTTATTTTACCAATTTTTGGTGCATTCAAAATTACGAGGAAATCCTCGTAATTTTACGAGAATTTTACCTACGTCATATTTTACGAGGATAGCCTCGTAAAATCACGAGATTTATTGGTAACTTTACAAGTTTTTTTTTTGAGTGTATAGAAAAATTCCCAAAGTTTTCGTTTAGAAAAAATTCCAAAAAATTGTTCGTCTAGAAAAATTTTAAGATTCTCAGACATTTTTCAAAGGTAAAAATTCTCGGATTATTTCCTTTTCACTTTTCTTTTTTCCCTCTCCTTTCTTCTTTTCAATTTCTTTTTTTTTTCTATTATCCTTTTTTTTCGAATTCGGTTTGGGGGGAAATTTCCTTCCCCCCCCCGTGGATCCGCGCCTGACTATGAGGGTACTTTCAGTTTTTTTTTTGTTTTGTCTCTTCGTCCAAAAAAAAACGTGGGTATTCAATACTAAAAATTAAACTAACGCACTAATATTTTAGCCCAAAAGGACTTAGTGTAAGAATTGGTAACCAATACTAAAATTTTTTACTAATATTATTCAAAATCAGTAAAAATTACTAATTTTAGTACTTTGAATATACTAAAGTTAGTAACTTATTAGTAGATTTGGGTAAAAAATTACTTACTAAAACTTTTACTGTAGAATTATTTTGAGTGTAGCCAAATACATTTTCGTGTGAAATTAATTCTCTACATTGTACACCCAAAAAAAACGTGGGTATTCAATACTAAAAATTTAACTAATTTTAGTCCAAAAGGACCTAGTGCAGGAATTGGTAACCAATACTAAAATGATTTACTAAAATTATTCAAAGCCAGTAAAAATTACTAATTTTAGTATTTTGAAGATACTAAAATTAGTAACTAATTAGTAGATTTGGGTACAAAATCACTTACTAAACCTTTTACTGTAGAATTATTTTGAGTGTAGTATTTTCGCTTATATACCACGATCATGGAGAAAATCCAATTCTATCCACTGTGTTTATTGCAACGCGTATCCACCACATCTACCAGATTATAGTTAATCATACAAAAGAGGATATTTACGGTAGTTTAGTGTATTAAATGAAAAATAAAATTTAAAACAAGATTTTTACCACAAAATTTAATGGAAACATTTACACCTCATCTTAATGGATGAAATAAATAGAAATAGTAGCAAATTACAAAAACTAAAGTAAGTCAATTTAGAAAATGAAAATAGTCGATGTTGATGATGATAAACCGCAATGGATATAATGCAGGAAAGTGTGTGAATTTAAACCAAAGTTTTAAAAAAATTTAATGGCTTTAATCGTAAAAAAAAACGCAATCACTGGTTTCTTTAACTCGAACAATTTCCATGATAAATTCCTAGTATTATAATACAATGGAAAAACGAAGAGAAATTTAACAAATGTTTGAATTTCGCAAAAATATAAAAAAATTAGAATCTGTTAAATACCGTATCAAGCAACTATCATTAAAATTAAAGAACTTCCTTCGTAAACACACCAATTTCCCAATTTTGAAAAGAATATCTAAACATCTATTTCCTAAACATTTTGTCACAACAGCAAAAATGTACAGAGGAGTACATTTTGGAAACGGAATATTCCGGCCAGGATTGCTACACTCAAAATAAATTCTCTTTCCAATCAGCAGAAAAATCTGCTGAAAATACAATCATTTTAAACCATATGAAAAATCTGCTGATTTTAGCAGACGCGGTTTACTAAATATCTGTCTTGATTATTATTAGTTGAAGTCAGCAGAGAAATCTGTCGAGACAGCAGAAAAATCTGAGCAATATGCGGAAATTAATATAAAAATCTGCTGAAATTACATCGAGTTTTAGTCATATCATAAGTTTGCTGATTTGGCCGACCCAATTTGCTAATCAAATTAAATAAAATCAAATACCTGGAATTCTCTACACCATTTACAAATGTAATTCGAAAAAGATAATTTGTAATTCGAAGATTTCATTTGTAGTTCGAAGTTTCTACTTGTAATTCAGTAATTCTATTTGTAATTCGAAAATTCCAATTGTAAATTCGATATACAATGGGCGACAAAACATTGGAAACTTTTTTATAGTACAGTCGAACCCGGTTATAACGAACTCCGAGGGACCAGTAAAATTAGTTCGTTATAAGCGAAGTTCGCTATAAGCGGGGTATATTTTTTATCAACCTAGTTTAATTTCCAAAAAAAATAGATCACATTTTGTTTTATTTGATGTTTTTTTTCGTAAATAAACTACTTATTGAGGAGAAATCATTAAAAATATAAATATATTTCATCAAAATTATAATATAAACCAAAAAATTCCAACCTTTTGTTAGTTTGGTAAACATGATTGCCACACATTTAAAAATATTTATGGGAGTTCGTTATAAAAAGGTAAATATACATGAAATTGTGTTCGTGGGACCATAATAAGCAGTTCGTTTTAACCGAGGATTCGTTATAACCGAGTTCGTTATAAAAGAAGTATTTTGTGTGAAAATTGATGCTAAAACGTCGGGACTTTAGAATTAGTTCGTTATAACCGAGAATTCGTTATAACCGAGTTCGTTATAACCGAGTTTAACTGTATATGAAACTTGTTAAGGACAAAGTTAACAATACTAAACTTTATTGTTATCAAACTAGTACTATTTAAAAAAAATTATGTAGGTAATTTATCAAGCTTTAATTTAAGCTTAATAGCCTCCAGATTGGGTAAATAATTAATGTGTTACGAGGGTCGATGTGGAAAATGAAATAATTTAAAATGAAATAATAATAGACATTTTTCAGAACATTTTTAAAAAATATTTTTGAGTCAATTTTTTCTAAGTTAAAACATTACAAATTTAAAAAAAGGTTTAGTGGTTTTTATTCAGTGATCAAATAATTTTTCCAACAACCCAAACAAACAGTGGAATTTTGTAAGTCCAATCCTCCAATAACAAAGAAAAATTTAAATTATCTTAATATATCCTTAGCATACACATAGGTGTACTAAAATTAAAAAACAATAGCATCTTTTCTTTGTTTACAAAAAATGGTGGTCAAAAGAATTGGAGGTCAAACAATGTGAATTTTTTCTACTGTACTTAAAAAATTCCACTGTTTGTTTGGGTTGTTGGAAAAATTATTTGATCACTGAATCAAAACTATTGGACCTTTTTTTAAATTTCTAATGTTTAACTTGGAAAAAATCGACTTAGAAATATTTTTTAAAAATGTTCTGAAAAATGTCTATAAATTATTTCATTTTCCACATCGACCCTCGTAGCACATTCATTATTTACTCAATCTGGACGCTATTAAGCTTAAATTAAAGCTTGAAAATTACCTAAATAACATCTTTTTAAATAATACTCGTTTGATAATAATAACGTTTAGTATTGTTAACTTTGTCTTTAACAAATTTCATCTACTATAAAAGAGTTTCCAATGTATTGTCCCCCACTGTATGTAGATCAATTGTAATTCGAACAAGTAACAAGGTTAAATTCGGCCTTGCCAAATCTATTGATACTAGAGATGCGCGCGTGACTCGATTTTTTCGTGATTCACGCGTGAACGTTAGTGAAATTTATTTTTACTCACGTGAGCGCGCGTGAATTAGAGAAAAGTGTCGTGCGTGAGTAATTTTTGTTTCGTGAGTTTGCGTTATTGGTCTGTGCTGTCTTAAACAGAAAACAAGTAAGAACACATAATATTGAATTTAGAGGGTATTTAATACAAAATTGTAATACAAAATTGGGATAATATATTTATTTCGTGAGCGTGCGTGAGCCAAAGTTCACTCACGCGCCCATGTCAAAATTGATACCATCCACAATTTAATAGATTATTGCAAAAAACTTAATTTAAAAGGAAACTTCTTTTGAGAAAAAAAAAAATTTCGCAAAAAAAAATTGGAAAAAAATCAGCGATTTGTTTCTTATTTTTAAAAAAAAATATTCGTACTTGTTTAAATACCATTAGGCGTTCAAATTTGTTCACATATGTCAACCAGCAGCGAATTAAATCATTTTGTATTTTTAGGTTATGTTGAATGTACCAACATTTTGATGCATCCTTACATTTTCGTTCATAACTTTTGAACCGTTGGGCCGATATTGCCCAAATGCAATACCAAACATCTCGGGGCAACAACAAGTAAATATGTTAGGTTTCAGACTTATCGGGCAATAAGAATTTTGGCCGTGATCGCCATTTCCACAGACAGATAGACGAACATTAGGCTGGGTCGTATTCCAACAAAGTGCTCAGACCAACTATTAATAGTGAAAAAAAGTTGGTACAAGTAAATACAAGCAATTTAAAACCAAAATGAACAAAATCGGTCCATGGCTTCCGTTCTCGCATCGCGGGTCAAAATTGCGGTTTTTGAAAAAATTGACATAATTTAAAAAAAAAAAATTAAATATTTAAAAAAAAATTATTTAAAAAAAAAAAAATTTTTTGTATCGCATTAATTCAAAGATATTTAGAAAAATTTTGTTTGTTTTTTTCGGATATCGATAACCCACCCAAACGTGAGGCCAAAAAAAACTCACATTTTTAACATGCAGCTCAAAACTACTTTTTCACTATTTTAAAAATTTAGTGAAACAAAATTTTTAAATATATTAGTTTATCCACTTGATATCATTGAATACATCTCAGGGATTGTGGAAAAAAATTCTTAGTTAAGTTCCTTCGTCCAGTTGGTGTGTGGAGCGATTTGAATTTAGCGGATTTCCAGAACATATGTTTTTATCGACATTTATGACTAATTTGTAGTTGTTAGCAACATTTTACTTAAATTAACCAACTTTTTTTGTTCAAATGGTTGTTTTGGACTATAGTAACTCTGCTTTGAAATAATAGGCTTTTTGGACAACGTTAACCCTTGCCGGCACGGGGTTAAAAAATTCCTCCAATGAAATTTTTTTAAATTCCTCACTCTAAAATCGTGTATGTGTTTAAATCAGGGTTCGAAAAAAAACTCTAAAGTACGGTACGTTAGTGTTCTGTACGGAACTATGAATGGACCGTACGTTATCGAAACGTACCGTTCCAAGAACACATTCACTAAAAAGTTTTTTAGTGGTTGTGAAGGTGTTCGCAAACAGAATTCCGAACGTTATGCCTGCGAGTTGAAGAACAGAAACTTTACGATAACGTACCAAACTAGGTTAGAAACAAGATAAAGTTCTTTTAGTGTTCTGTTTGCGAACTTTTGAGACATTCTTTAAATTTAAAATGGCGATATCTTGAAAACTAAGCAAGATAGAGTAAAACGGAGCACATTTTTGGTTCTTGAGATCTCCATAGTATCGCTAGGCCTCTACACATGGGTAGACCCCATTGGGTCCTTATTTTGAATCTAAAAAAGTTAGCATTCCGGGAAATTTAAAAATGCACATATCTCGCTAAAAACTGCCGACACGATGAAAAGTCTAAAAGCATTTTTGTGGATCTTGTCTCGTAGTACATGACCGCTTTTAGACTTTATGTCGTGTCGGCAGTATTTAGCGAGATATGTGCATTTTTAAATTTCCCGGAATGCTAACTTTTTTAGATTCAAAATATGGACCCGATGGGGTCCACCCATGTGTAGAGGCCTAGCGATACTATGGCGATCCCAAGAACCAAAAATGTGATTAGTTTTGCTCTATCTTGCTTAGTTTTCGAGATATCGCCATTTTAAATTTAAAAAAAAATGTCTCAAAAGTTCGCAAACAGAACACTAAAAGAACTTTATTTTGTTTCTAACCTAGTTCGGTACGTTATCGTAAAGTTTCTGTTCTTCAACTCACAGGCATAACGTACGGAATTCTATTTGCGAACACCTTCACAACCACTTAAAAAAATTTTTAGTGAATGTGTTCTAGGAACGGAACGTTAAATAACGTACTGTTTTTTTCGAACACTGGTTTAAATAATCAACAATTGCGCACTTAAGCGGAAAATGCTTAAAACTAAATAAAATAAAAAAAAAAATGGCATCCGAAATTTCATTACGTCTTCGTCGTTTTTACTGTGTAAAGCTAAAAGTGAAAAACATATTATTTAATATGTCAAAAAAGTCCATTTGACTATGAGCAAAAAAACAGCTGTTTGAAATTTATTGGGCGTTCGTTTAACAATGGTTAAAGATGTCCTTCAAGAAAACTTTGTATAAATTTGTAATTGTTGATTATTTAAACACATACACGATTTTAGAGTGAGGAATTTTCAAAAATTTAATTGGATGTTTTCTTTTACCCCGTGCCGGCAAGGGTTAACGTTGTCCAAAAAGTCTATTATTTCAAAGCAGAGTTACTATGGTCCAAAACAACCATTTGAACAAAAAAAGTTGGTTAATTTAAGTAAAATGTTGGTAACAACTACAAATTAGTCATAAATATCGATAAAAACACATGTTCTGGAAATCCGCTAAATTCAAATCGCTCCACACACCAACTGGACGAAGGAATTTAACTAAGAATTTTTTTCTACAATCCCTGAGATGTATTCAATGATATCAAGTGCATAAACTAATATATTTTAAAATTTTGTTTCACTAAATTTTTAAAATAGTGAAAAAGTAGTTTTGAGCTCCATGTTAAAAATGTGATTTTTTTTGGTCTCACGTTTGGGTAGGTTATCGATATCCGAAAAAAACAAACAAAATTTTTTTAAATATCTTTGAATTAATACGATACAAAAAAATTATTTTTTTTTAAATAATTTTTTTTTTTAAATATTTAATTTTTTTTTTTTAATTATGTCCATTTTTTCAAAAACCGCAATTTTGACCCGCGATGCGAGAACGGAAGCCATGGACTGATTTTGTTCATTTTGGTTTTAAATTGCTTGTATTTACTTGTACCAACTTTTTTTCGCTATTAATAGTTGATCTGAACACTTTGTTGGAATACGACCCAGCCTAACGAACATCGCTAGAATGTCTTAAAATCGATCACTGATCAATAATACATATACTTTATGGGGTCCAAGGCCGATATTTCGATAAGTTACAAATGGAATGGAGTGGAGGGTATAAAAATGTCAATTGTTATTAAAAAAAAATTGTAATCCGAAAAAGATCAATTGTAATTCAATGATTCCAATTGTAATTCGAAAAAGGTCAATGGAAATTCAGTTGATATTTTTCAATTCAGTTGATATTTTTCAATTGTAATTCGAAAAAAAATTATTGTAATTCGAAATAGATCGATTGTAATTCGAATAAGATTAATTGAAATTCGTAAAATATCAATTGTTATTCGAAAAAGATCAACTGAAATTCTTAAAAGATCAATTGTAATTCGAAGATTCCTATTGTAATTTGAAAAAGATCAATGGAAATTCAGTTGATATTTTTCAAATTACAATTGGAATCATCGAATTACAGTTGATCTTTTACGAATTACAATTGATCTTTTACGAATTACAATTGGTCTTTTACGAATAACAATTGATCTTTTACAAATTACAATTGATAGTTTTCGAATTACAAATGATCTTTTACGAATTACAATTTATCTTTCTCGAACTACAATTGATATTTTACCAATTACAATCTTTTTCGAATTACAGTTGATGTTTTACGAATTACAATTGATGTTTTACGAATCACAATTGATCTTTTACGAATTACAGTTGTAATATTTGAATTACAAATAGAATCTTCGAATTACAATTGATCTTTTTCAAATTACATCTGTAAATGGTGTAAATATAAAATGCCACCGCTTTTTAAATGGTCTGTTAAGGTGGATCTCAATGTATGGGAAAATTAAAAACACATCTGTTTCAAAATCGGAGGCCAATTTTGTGTCAAGTTAAGATAAAAGAAACTTTGAGAAATATATGAGTTCGATCGGTTAAAAATTGCTGTTCCGCACGGACGTTTATATTTGTTTGTAAGAATGAAATTGGGGCGAAATTAAAAAAAACTAAAATGTCTTGCGACACATCGAATTTATACGCTACACCACTCTGTGGTACAGGGTATAATGACTTTGTGCTGATGTTTGTAATTACCCGAAATATTGGTCCTAGACCCACTTTTAAGTATACCGATCGACTCAGAATCACTTTTTGAGTCTATTTAGCGATGTCCGTCCGTCCGTCTGTCCATATAAACGGTGTTAA
This sequence comes from Pegoplata infirma, assembly GCA_963921195.1. NCBI lineage: Eukaryota > Metazoa > Arthropoda > Insecta > Diptera > Anthomyiidae > Pegoplata > Pegoplata infirma. Next base: position 97,590,392 of record OY992536.1, read on the forward strand.
ACCGATATAGGTCGCAATTATCGATCGAATTGGCTGAAATTTGAAACTTTAGCTTCTTTTGGTTCAAGGACGAAGCCTATTGAAATTCAAAAAGATCGGTCCATGTTTTGACCTAGCCCCCATACAAACGTCCCTATTTTATTTTTTTCTTAAATGGCTCTAGCAACCAATATTCACATAAATCTCTCAAAATTCGTCAAAATTGGAAATGAAGTGGTAAAGATTTGTTTGTAGGTTTTAAACGTATAATTTGGTAACCTTATCAAATTTGATTTTAGTTGGACCATTTCTGGACCATTTCGATCTATCGGCAACAAAAAGAAGCCTATTTCGTTTGTGTGTGTTTTTATACTAATTAAAGATCTATCAAGATATAGATCCAGTCGGATCCATGTTTGGACTGGAGACCCATTTTACGGGAAACACTGGTGAAGGGTATTATATGGTCTTTACCGACATTAATTTTCTCACTTGTTTTATTTTGATGAGCTGAAAACAAATATCCAAAAATTTTCAAATTCGGTCGAACGGTTTGGAAAATTACACTGTGCTACAATGGAAAAATACTTTTGATGTGATATAGTATAGGTTATTGGTTTTGTCAAGTAGATAATAAAAATGCCCATTAAACTTGCCAGACTTCCTCAAGCTCTAGAGTTATTGTCAAAAACCTTTTTTTACTTTCTCACTAATCCTCACCTCGTGTTATTCAGAAACTTTTCAACTGATTTTCAAGTTTTTAACTGTTTTGGATAGAAGAAGGCTAGAGCTTTCCATGTGTGTGAATTGGACTATACATTTAAGAAAGTAAATATATATATGAATTCGAACGGCAATTCTAAGGGTGCTGAAGTGTGGCATATATATTTACCGTTCCTCTGGTCCGGTTCATTTTAAATTTCAGCCAAATCGGTCCGGCGGTTCAAAAGTTATTAGCAAAACCGTAAATTTCAGATTAGTTCACCTTAAATTCACATGTTGAAAACCCGTTAAACATGTTTTAAAAACATTTGTAAGTCAGAAAAATATTTTAAAAGGTATTTTTGTCACACAAAAATATTTTTACACTAAACCAAAAAAAACTACACTTAAAAAAAAAGTTTACACTCAAAAAAAATTTTACACTCAAAAAAAAATTGGTAAATTATTTATTTTTTTTTTTCAAAAATTAACAAAAAAAAAGTTTTTTTACACTAAAAAAAAAAAAAATACACTCAAAAAAAATTTGTAATTTTTTTTTTCAAAAATTAATAAAAAAAAGTTTTTTTTACAGAAAATAAAATATTTCTAACTAAAAAAAGTTTAAACTCAAAAAAAACTTTACACTCAAACAAAAAATTGGTAAATTATTTTTTTTTTTTTTCAAAAATTAACAAAAAAAAGTTTTTTTACACTAAAACAAATAAAAAAAAATACACTCAAAAAAAATTTTACACTCAAAAAAAAAATAGTAATTTTTTTTTTTTTCAAAAATGAATAAAAAAAAGTTTTTTTACAGAAAATAAAATATTTCTAAACAAAAATGTTATTTTTTTTCACGTTAGAAAATTTACTATCACTTAAAAAGGGCATTGTGGAGGGTATTTATAGATTCGGTCAAGTCGAATTTAACTTTTCTGCTTGTTTTTTTTTTTTGTTATTTTTTGCAACTTTTTCAAGTTTGTCGATTTTTTTCTGTTGTAGTTTGTTCAACAACCTTCATATTTATAAAAAATTTCTTAAAGAAAAATTTATTCTGAATACGAAAAACCTAATTATGGTACGCGACCTCTCATCATGTTCCTTATCCCAACGGCGATTTTATGCAAAATCTTAATTTTCTTTTTTAGAAAAATTATCACATCTCTGTCAATTCTTATCCGATTTTATGAAGATATAGTTCATCGTGTCTGAAATAAATTTTCTTAAAGAACAATTTTATGAATTTTTTCGTATTCGTACGTTTAGCGTTTTCTCGTGTAGTGTCTTTTATCAAAGGATCTCAGTTCGCAACCGTAGTCTATAACCCCAAAATCTAACCAAATTATTAAAAATATTTATGTACTTCCAATTTGCATGGATTCTTCATATTTATGTGATCAATCAAGATAATCAAACATTATGTTATTTTAGTTGTAATTGCTTTGGCTCTCTGCTTCTGTTTAAGCTACTAAATTCCACCAGTGCCAAATATTTACCAACAAACAAAGTTGTGTTGCTTGTACACATATTTCTTTCAGAGATTTAACGTTATTGATAAATGATTATAAATCATTTACAAAATTTGTTTTTTGCACGAAACACACACAGTTCAGGAAAAAATCATAAAAATCTTTTTTCTAATTATGTGATTATTTTAGTTTTAATAATTTTTGAATATGACTGGAGATTTTGATTCGATATCATTTTTACCATTATTCATGATCAGTTGACATGTAACATATTTGAGATGTTGTTCGATGTGGCTGTTGATATGTACGTAGTAAGTACGAGTATAATGTTGGTAACCAGGTGCTTATAACCTAATTTCTTGTCGTTTTATCGATTGAATGATATTTTGGCATGATTTATTTAGTTGTTATTTTTAACGTTAACTTTAACATGGTACAGGTGTTGCAAAATTGTTTGGTTTGGGCTAAAATTTGGTAACCACCAAAATGAAAGAGGTTTTTTTTGGTTACACTTGTGAAAAAAATTCTTTATTTTTTTTTTAAGAATTTTCTATATAAACATACCTTTCAGCTTCTGACTACCATTACCCAGCAAAAATTGTTTAATACTTTGAAAAAATGTACCCAACTGTACAGAGGGTAGGATCTTCATTTATTGGTCAAAGGTCCATTTCGATAGAGACAAATTCAGTTCATGTATTCAAAATCTAGAAATTATCAATATTTTTTAAGTTAAATATTGTGGCTAATTTTCGTGAGATATTTTTATTTTTCAAATATACGATAGGCAATTTTTAAATTAAAGAATTTTGGACCAAAATCATTAAAAAATCATAAAATAATTAAAAATTTAAAAAATCTAAACAGTTACATAATTATCAAAAGAAGGTACAAACTTGCAATTTCTAATGAAATATAAATTTTTTTGAAAATCGCGAAATTTCAAAATCGATTTTCAAAAAACGACAAAATATATTTAAAAACTCTTGATGCCAATGTGTTCCTTAAGATGTCCTCCAACTAAATTTTGCGACCATTCATAAACATTTGAGATATTGTCCTACAACTGAAAAATGGCGTTCAGATCACTACTCCGAATATTCCACAATTCACATATGAGGCATTCCACACCAAATGTCCCGCTACAGAAAAACATATGTCCCGTAAATTTCTGAATAGGTTGTTTGGATAGCCCTATATAGAACTAAGAAAATTGAGTTTTTGGTTTTTCAAACTTTCAAAAACTGGGCTGAGGAGGCGTGGTCAAATATTGGAAAAATGGTAAAATTTGTGTCGAGTTGCCTTGATTAAATATTTATCACATTAAAACGGAATGCACCACAATCTCAAAAATTTACATTCTTATATAGTTTTGTATGGGCTATCGATTAAAATTTTTTTTGGAAAATTTTCAGAACCCGTTCTGAAATTTTCCATTTTTTAAAAAAGTCAATTTATCAAAAATCCGGCCACTTTTTTTTTCTTTTTTATTTATTTTTTTAAAAGTTTAGATGTTTGTCCATCCACACAAAAAAATTCAGAAACACGTTCGTTGTTTTTTTCGAGAAAATCGCATTTGAATATTGAATTTCACGACAATTTTGGAATTTCCTTGTATTTTCTTATTAAAACATGGCGTATGAGTAACAAATTTTTGCGAAACCAACGAGTTGATCCCATTTTAATTATTTTTTCATTTGTGGTGCAATATAGAGATGGGCGTGAATGCGATTTGACCCACGCAAGAAATATTAAAGTCACTGACGACTCGTTATTATTTTTAGTTTACTTGTGCAATCACGTGAGTCAATTTACTGTTACTCACGCAGTTTTTGATTACGCTCACGGATGTTCACTCACGCTGATGATGATTTTACAAAAATAATAAAAACCACAAATTTTCTATGAAAAAAGCACTGAAAACGGAAACTCAAAAAAAACAGTAAAATTTCAACAAAAAAATAGTTAAAAATCACAAAAACTTACTTAAGAAAAATTTTAAGCATTCACTCATCTCGCAAAAATTGGACTTCCTAATCACTCACGAAATGTTCTACTCACGCTACCTCTTTAATATCGTGAATAGCTTAGTACGTGACTCGCGAGTCAATTTTTTCAAATGTTAAACGTTAAAGGATATGTACCTATAATGTAGTGTCCGATTTATTGCTCCCGCTTAAATGCGCTTATCCAAAATATTAAATAAATCAGAAGGATATTGATGCATTTACATAAAAAAAACTCTTATAAACGCACATCAATTGATCTTAAGATTTTGAACTCATTTTAGTGTTGATATTTCAGTAAAATTTGTATCAAACTACTCTTACCAGTTTTAGGCATTTAAGCGAGTAATTCTTTATTTTTTTTTTAATTTAAATTGAAATCATTATGAAATCTTAAAACAAATTTTTTTAACAATTGACGATTTGTTTTCGATATAAACGGTCAGAAGGACATTGATGCATATCTAAAAAAAACTCTTATAAACGCATCTTATCAGTTTTACGCATTTAAGCATTTTACTCATTTAAGCATTTACGCATTTAAGCGAGATGAGTGAATGCTTAAAATTTTTCTCAAGTAAGTTTTTGTGATTTTTAACTATTTTTTTTGGAATTTTACTTTTTGAGTTTCCGTTTTCACTGCTTTGTTTTCATAGAAAATTTGTTGTTTTTATTATTTTTGTAAAATCATCATCAACGTGAGTGAGCAACCGTGAGCGTAATAAAAAATTGCATGAGCGTGAGTAACAGTAAATTGCACAAGTAAACTAAAAATATTAGCGAGTCGTCAGTGACTTTAATATTTCTTGCGTGGGTCAAATCGCTTTCACGCCCATCTCTATATTGTACCACACATGAAAAAACAATTAAAATGGGATCAACTCGTTGGTTTCGCAAAAATTTGTTACTCATACGCCATGTTTTAACAAGAAAATACAAGGAAATTCCAAAATTGTCATAAAATTCAATATTCAAATGCGATTTTCTCGAAAAAAACGACGAACGTGTTTCTGAATTTTTTTGTGTGGATGGACAAACATCTAAACTTTAAGAAAAGATTACAAAAAAAAAAAAGTGGCCGGATTTTTGATAAATTGACTTTTTTAAAAAATAGAAAATTTCAGAACGGGTTCTGAAAATTTTTCAAAAAAAAAATTTTAATCGATAGCCCATACAAAACTGTATAAGAATGTAAATTTTTGAGATTGTGGTGCATTCCGTTTTAATGTGATAAATATTTAATCAAGGCAACTCGACACAAATTTGACCATTTTTCCAATATTTGACCACGCCTCCTGAGCCCAGTTTTTGAAAAACCAAAAACGCAATTTTCTTAGTTCCATATAGAGCTATCCATACAACCTATTCAGAAATTCGTGCGACACGTGTTTTTTTCGCTGGACATTTGGTGTGGAATGCCTCATATGAGGCATTTCACACCAAATGTCCAGCGAAAAGAAACATGTGTACCGTAAACTTCTGAATAGGTTGTATGGATAACCCTATATGAAACTAAGAAAATTGCGTTTTTGGTTTTTCAATTTTTCAAAAACTGGGCTTAGGAGGCGTGGTCAAATATTGGACAAATGGGCAAATTTGTGGCGAGTTGCCTTGATAAAATATTTATCACATTAAAGCGGAATGCACCACAATCTCAAAAATTTACATTCTTATATAGTTTTTTATGGGCTATCGATTAATTTTTTTTTTTTTTTTTGAAAAACTCGTTCTGAAATTTTCCATTTTTTAAAAAAGTCAATTTATCAAAAATCCGGCCACTTTTTTGAAGGTTAAGATGTTTGTCCATCCACAAAAAAAAAATTTAGACACGCGTTTTTCGTTTTTTTTTTTCGAGAAAATCACATTTAAATTTTAAATATCATAACAATTTTGTAATTTGCTTGTATTTTCTTGTTTTAACGTTGCGAATGAGTATTATTAATTGCATAAATATTACTCATACGCTCTGTTGAAACAAGAAAATACAAGAAAATTACTAAATTGATGTGAAATATAAAATTCAAATTCGATTTTCTCGAAAAAAAAAAAACGAAAAACGCGTGTCTGAATTTTTTTGCGTGGATGGACAAACACTTAAACTTAAAAAAAAGAAGTGATTTTTGATAAATTGACTTTTTTAAAAAATTTAAAATTTCAGAACGGTGTAAGAATGTAAATTTTAAGATTGTGATGATGATTCCAATATTTGACCATGCCTCCTAAGCCCAGTTTTTTGAAAAACTGAGAAACCAAAAACGCCATTTTCTAAGTTCCATATAGGGCTATCCATACAACCTATTCAGAACTTTGCGGTACACATGTTTTTTTTCGCTGGACATTTGGTGTCATGCCTCATAGACACTCCTTCTCCAGATGATCTTATACTATTTACATATTGCAGGTTGGTTAAATTCTTCATGTTCAAAATTAATTGAAAGAAGTTTATGAAAATTATGTCGGCTAGTTCTTATCATTTGAAAGAAGCAATCTACCAAAAAAGGAGTACTCGGTCGGACACTAGTCACAGATCACGAAGCTAAAAAATCAGACGAAAATATATGGTCGTCGAGGTAACACCCGAGGTAATAGTTCATTGACACTTGTAAAATATTTTACATAAACAGAAAGATGTTACAGTGCTCCACTTACAAACTCTTTATATCAATCAGTAAGAACTAACAAAAACTGGAATATATTTTTTATGTTCAATTTTATAAAACGAATCAAGATTATCAAAAATAGTGAATGTAATTTAAAATCTAACATCAAATTCAATTCACATGATGAATGTACTCTGTATAAGATTTGACAAAAAAAAACAATACCATTTACAAATTGTTAAATAAAAATTTAAATATTTTCAATAGAAAACAGTTCTTAAAACAGCTTGTTAAATTAATAGTGGTATTCACAGTTTACAAAATAAACTAACAATTTAATTTTTTTTTTTGTTGGAAAAAGATATTACCAAATCACAGCAAATTCCCAAGATAGCCTGCTAGAGACGTTAATGAGACACCGTTTAGGCAATCCAGGTCATCAGAAATTCTTTGCCCCAAATGTTTAAGGCTGCTCCTAATCAAACCCGGAAATTCATATATCAAGTGCATCGCTAACTCCTCCTACACTTCCCCATAATACAATAGTCCCTATCAGAAATTTTCAAACGCACGCCCATTTGGCCGATTATACAGTATGATATCAGTACTCCCACTAATACGCTAACCAAGGATGGGTACCAATTCGATAAAAGTATTGGTATTGGTATTGGTTTTTAAAATTATATTAGTATTGGTATAGGTATTGGTTTTCATTTTTTGTTGAATTGGCATAGGTTTCGGTATTGGTTTTGAATTATTTAGGTATTGGGTATTGGTATTGGTTTTAGCCTCGAATCGGTATCGGTTTTTAATAAGTATTGGTATTTACCTTATATCGGTTTTGGAATTTGTATGCAAAAGGTTTTGTCGTTAATATTAATTAATTTAACGTACGTCGTCTTTCTGTCCGCCCCAGAGTTAGTTTTTATTTTTTTTTTTGTTTTTTAGCAATCGATCGGGCATGGTGGATTTTTGAAGAATGATTTATTTTTCTATTTTTATTTTTCTAATATTAAGGGCATTTTTTAGTATTTTTTCTTTAAAAAATTTGATAGGCAAGGGTATTTGAACTAGAGATGGGCACATGAGCAGATTAGAGCGTGATTCACGCGTGAGTGTGACTGAATTCAATTTTACTCACGTGATTGTAAGTGGGGGAAAAAATTGCGTGAGTGTGCGTGAGTCGATTTTTTTGCGTGAGTTTGCGTGATTTATTTTGTCTTCATATTTTCCTTTGTACCAGAAAAACCAACAAAAAATCTTTAAAATTTGGCTAAACTTAAGATTTCGTCCGAAAAAATTGTAAAATTACGCTGAACTTAAAATTTAGTTTTTATTTTATTTTTTTATAAATAAGAGTTTTGTGGCTGTGAGTCAACGTGAGTGTGAGTGAATCTTGTGTGAGTGCACGTGAGTGTGAGTTGTATTAAATTTACTCACGTGATTGTAAGTGAGTGTGAGTAGAAAAAATATGCTCGTGAGTGAGTGTGAGTGATTCAAAAATTCCTCTCGTGAGCGTGAGGTAGTGTGAGTCAAAAATCACTCAAGCGCCCATCTCCAATTTGAACCTCTTATTAATGGTGTTAAAATCATTTGTTATATTATTAATTTCATTTTTATATCCAAATTAAAATTTAAACAGCCTCATCACAAGTCCTCAAAAATCGACTTTTAAAATAAAATATAATATTAATAATCGACTTTATATTTAAAATTTTGAGTCGCAGTAGTCATTGTTTTTGGTGTTTATTTTTTTCTGATTGGTTGTTTTATTATTTTTGTTTTTCTATATTTTGTTCTGATTGGGTATTAAAAAAAACGCCTTCCAAAAACTTAATTTTAAATATATTTTTTTTATGGTTGAGTTAATTTTTTTTTTCAGATTGGGTTAATAACCCAGGAAAATTTTTTGGAGCAGATTCCTATTGCAATAGTCTTTAGAATACATTCTAAAATATTTTTTCAAAAAATCGTAGAAACGTTTACTCTTAATAAAACAAGTGAGTGTTCAATTCGCCTGTTCCGAATTTTTTATACCCTCCAATATGTAAAAATATTAAAAAAAAATTGAAAGGGGTATTTTTTGGGGTGGGTGAGTTGATGGATAACAATTTTATCATTATTTAAATTATTGTGTATCCAATATTTCGATGCGTTACACACGAAAAGACTACATACTGTAGTAGGAGGGTATAAAACACAAAATAATTGTGTGTTATTATTGTAATAAATGTAGCATTTATCAATTTGCAAGAGTAAGAAGTTCTGATGTGAATACCGTCAATGATAAAATTGTAGCGTTAAGGTACATACAGACGACGCAATATTATGTACAATATCCAATTCTATTGATGGTGTGTGGGTTAGATTGACCATCGTCAATCTTACTCACAAACTGCTGACGTGAATACCACTTACACAGAAAAAAATAAAAAAAAATATTTAATTAAAAAATTCGTAGATTTAATTAAAAAATTAATTAAATCCGGACCAATCACTAAAATGCGCAAATAAATTAAAAATATTTGTATGTCGTTAATTAAAAATAAATGGATATTTATTTAATTAAAAACTTAATACTATAAATTAAAAAATTTAATTAAAATTTAAAAAAAAAATAATTAAAATTTTAATTGTATAAATTAAAAAAATTAATTAAAAATATTATATTAAAAAAAAAATAATTTGTAAAAACATTCTTTTTGAAGAAAATAGTCTAAAACAAGTAGAAAAATTAAATTCGACTTGGTCGAATCTATGAATACCCTCCACAATGTTATCTGTTAGTAATTTTCTAAAAAAAATTTTAAAAATTGCATTACAAATTTTTTATTAGAAATATATATATTATTTTGAGTCAAACTTTCTTTTAATCAATCAAATTTTTTTGAGTGTAAAATTTTTTTTGACTGTCAACATTTTTTTGAGTCTGCCATTTCATTAAACAAAAAAAAAATAATAATGTGTACATTTTTTTTTGAGTGTAACATTTTTTTTTGAGTGTAAATACTTTTTTAGTGTACAATTTCTTTGAGTAACAAGTTACTTTGTAAAATATTTTTGTTGTTTTATACCTATAATGTAATACAAAAAAAAAACTATTTCACATATTTTCTTCTTTTTATATTACCATCTTCTTCTTTAAAAACCAAAAACAAATTAACATTCAATCATACACATACTTTATTTGATTTTTTCCCGTTACATACAGTAACACTCACAATAACAAAACAATAACAAATATTTACTTGTCTAACAACTAAACTGCACCCCATGACAAGAAAACAAACAACAACAAGTTTTACAAAACTGGTATTTCACCATGCTTATAAAACTTGTTTAACGAGTTTTCAACAGTTTAAGGTGAAACAAATCTGAAATTCACTGCATTGCTTATAACTTTTGAACCACTGAACCGATTTTGCTGAAATTCAAAACCAAACAGCCTCGAGAAACGACAAATATATATGCTAAGCTTCAGCCCCCTCAGAATTGTCTTTCGAAAGTTATAGTGGTTTTAATCTTGTAAATTCGAAAAATACCCTTGCCGAAATTTACTATTTTGCTCATAACTTTTGAACCACTGGACCGATTTCGCTGGATTGCAATACCAACCTGACCCGGTAAATGGAGAACATATATGTTAAACTTCAGGAGCCTCCGTAAAGTCTTTCAAAAGTTAGCGTGTTTTCAACGGACAGACAGACAGACAGACGGACGGACGGACGGACGGACGGACGGACATCGCTAGATCGACTTAAAATTGATCAAGGATCATGAATATATATACTTTATGGGGTCCTAGACCAATATTTCGATGTGTTACAAACGGAATGACAAACTTATATATACCCTCTATCACTAGAGTGGAGGGTATAAAAAATATTTCTTCAAACTTTACCAAATTTATTTATATTATGCCGTAAAGACATAGTCAGTGAGATGATTTTATAAAGTTGATTATAAACCTTTCATATACATACACATAAAACTATAAACAAAATGAGAATTCAAAAACCTATGCGATAAAAAAAAAACTTTCAACAAACTTTTTATACTTATGTATTTTTTTTGTATGTAAAACAATGCAAGAGAAAAACACACACTCGCACACACACGGAAAACAAAACAAAAAAAATAAGTAAAGCTAGAAATTTAATTAAACATTTAATTATATAAATTAAATACTTAATTAATATTAAATTTGAAAACAATTAAAATATTAATTAAAATAAAGTTAAAAATTTAATTAAACAATTAATTATATTAATTAAAAGTTTAATTAATATTAAATTAAAAAACAATTAAAATTTTAATTAAAATAAAATATACGATATTATTTTCTGTGTATATATTTATATTTGGAGGGTATAAAAAACAAAAACTTCCTTGATTTTCGATAATCTCAAATGCGTAACAAATTACCTAATTTTTATTTGTCAGTTTTTACCCCATTTATGTCCACTGTACCAATGCGAGAAGAACTTATTTTTCGTTTTTTTTTTAATAATAATGATAATAATGAAAAAGTGGTTTACACCAATATAAATTTTAAGGCGTTTTAATTTTATCTCTTTCGAGAAAAATTGAAAAAAAGGAAATTTTATAAAAATTTCTACCAAATAAAAGCTTTAAATATTTAGCAGTTTTTGCATTTAGAATTAAGTAAGATTTTGAACTAAATAGTACATGCTTAACCCATTTTGGACCAAGATTCAATTTTATTTTTCCTTTTTTGGAAAAAAGTACTTTTTTAGAGAAAATAGCACCGGCAGATCTCAAAAATCTTGCACATTGCATTTAATGCACATATAAATTGCGGTGGTCAAGCGGAGATATTTTTTAATTGCAGAAAGATGAGACTTAACATTTGTAACAAAATATACCTGAATTTCATCCTTTTCATACATAAATATTTTTTGAAAAAGTTGATCGAAATGGGTTATCGTGCAGGGACCCCTTTTTCGATTTTAGACCTTTTTGCAATTACACAGGCAAATTTTTTTCTTATATGGGGTTCACACTTACGACCTTAAAGAAGTTGTTTAACAAAACACCAGTAACGGAATAAAAACGTAATGGATACAGAACAAAGAATTTTTTAAACACGTAGCCCTTAAACTCTCAAAAATAGCAAGTGTGAACCGCACTTATGCGTTCTTTAATTCTTTTATAATATGACTGTGCCTCTAATAAAACAAATAAAATTTTTTTCCTGGATTCTGGTGTTGTGACATATAATTTTGTAACGACTGCTTGTTTAAAATTTTGGGATTCCCAAAAAAAAAGGACATTAGTATTTTTTTTATAACGCAAAGAACAGTGCAGTGACATTCAATATATGTATAACAAATATTGACAATGTTCGCAAAAGAAAAAATTTCATCACAGAAAAGGTCTAAATTTTTTGAGATCTATTTTTATTAGGGGTCATAAAAATCACGTAACGTGACAAAAAAATATTTGTTTTATATTTTTATGGCTTTTAAAATTCAAGTAGCTAACTCCTTTTTGTTATATGATATTGCATGCAAACGATTACTGATCGTGTAACATCTTTTGTGAACAACTTTAGCAATTCGTTAGTTAGGTAAAAAATAATAATTTGTTGGAAAGAAAATGTTTGACGTCACAATTAAAGCAAACGAAAATAAGAATACAAAAAACCGAAACAAAACCGATACGAAAGTAGAAACATATGAATTGGTATTGGTTTTTTATTGGTATTGGTTTTGAAGAATAAAAGTATTGGTTTTTAATTGGTATTGGTAGTGGGGAATCGGTATCGGTTTTTTATCGGTATTGGTATCGCACAAATAAAGGTATTGGTTTTTAATTGGTATTGGTTCTCAATTTGAATTGGTATTAACGGGTATTGGTATCGAAAAGGTATTGGTACCCATCATTGACGCTAATCGTCCGTTTGGCAAAAGTAAAAAGACTTTTTGTCTTCTCAGGATTTGGCAGTGGCCACTGGGTTCGCAATATCCTACACGTAGTCAGTGATATCCACCTTTCCCTCATTCTGTTCTCTGATATCCTATCAATTTCGTTCTTCAATTCCAGATTCATCGTTTCCAGGGACCCACATCAGCTCGACTGTTTGCTGACTAATTTGACGAAGGCATTGTGTACAATTCCTAACAACTCCCAATTTTACAGTGTTTGATTCTAAAGCCTTCAGAGCAGCATCTGCGTGGCTTTATCAATTGCAAGTAAATCAGCTTGAAAAACATTACACTTGTTCGGAAGTCTTAATGATGTCATGATTTTGGGGCCGGCAGAGTATAACCCCGAACCCGTATCCATCTCCATTTTTGATCCGTCCGTAAAGGCTGAGATGGCATTCTCTGTTATAACATAGTTTACAGTCTTCCTATTATTGGTATATGGACTTCGAAGGTTTTCTGTGCCAGTTGCGTGTCACCCACCATACTATATGGACATTTGAAACTCTTTAAACCTGAGAGCAGATTTTTCTTCTGTGCTCTTGACGCAGATATCCACGGCCTGAGGTGCCGATCTAATAGCACCAGTGATACCCAAACACGCCAGAGATTTGATTTATTTTCCACTGCTCTCCAACACACAAGGGCACCATATGTAAGTATTGATCTAATTATCGCACAATAAATACAGTGTTTAATAAACGGTTTGAAACCACACCTTCAGTCGAAAGTTCTCCGGTAGGTGTTAAAAGTACATAAAGGGCTCGTTACTCAACTAGTAAAGTAATCAAGTAAGAAGTTAGATATTACGTGGCAATCAAAATGCATTAAATGTGCACGGTTACTTCGTTCAGTAATCGTTTACATATAACAAAAACAAACAGCTGATTTAGTACTGCTACTTTTGTTGCGTTACCAGTTGAGTAACGAGCCCTTAACAAATTTTTTACTTTTTCACTATATTTCTTTTCCAAGAATGCTTTGAGTCAAGGATCACACCCAGATATTTCGCGTCATTAGATAATTCCAGGGTGATTCCATCTTATTTAATATACACAAAACTGCCTTAGTCCTGTTTTGAACAAGACAAGTTCGGTTTTGGCGGGATTAGATCCCAGACCGTTGTTCTTTGCCTTCGTCGAGAGTATCTCAAGCTTTGACTTCATGTGTTTGCTAATCGTTGATAAAAACTTACCTTTGTGGTTAGAATTACAACGCATTTCGTTGTGTGACCGGAGGATCTTATTTATTATAAGATTCCTCAGAAGGGCTGAGACCACTCCTCCTTGTGAGTGCCCCCTGTAACGACTTTCATCGCTTCATCATCACCTATCATCGAGTTAATTGTACTGCGTTTCAGCATGTTGCTTGTACATAGAGTAATCTGTTGCTCCATGTCTGTATTTCGTAGTCCATTAAGAATTGATGATATTTTGACATTGTTGAACGCAACTTCCACGTCCAAGAATGATGCCAAAACATACCCTTTTTAGTGAAGAGTATACTCAATTATCCCGACAACAAGACGTACCATTAAGATAGTCGTGTTGCGCCTTGTTGAAGTTGTCTGATGTAAGGATACTTCTCACATAGACATCTACCAGTCTTTCCAATAAAAATGATGACAGACTGATTGTTCTGTAATCCTTTTCGGTATTTTGGTTAATCTTTCCCGCTGTGGATGTAAGGGTAGTTCTCAGATAGACATCTACCAGTCTTTTCAATAAAAACGATAACTGACTGATTGTTTTGTAATCCTTTGCCATATTGTGGTTTATCTTTCCCGCTTTGGAGATAAGACCTCCTCCATTGTTCTAATAACTTCATTTACCGAAATTGCATTTGGGAGTACACTTCACCTCGTCATTGCAACTCGGGAAAAGGGTGTCCATCAGAAGTTCAATGGTGTCCTGACTGCTTTCTGCGAAAGATCTATCAGGCTAATTAAGATAACTTGGTACACTGGGATCTTTGGAAAGAACTTTAGGGAGCCTTGTTCCCTCAAATTTTCCAAAAAGAATGGCTTTTTGGTTTCCCTTTTGAACGCATTAAAGCTGAGACGATAATTCTTCCAGTCTTCCATCGCATTATCTTTCTTTGCCCTATTGAAAGTTTCCTACTTTCTGTTCTAAGTAGCTTGAGTTCCGGTGTTCACCACGGTTAATGGATCTTCTTTGGAAGAAGGTGCTCTGGACAGTACTTAAGATAAGCTTCCCTAAGACGCACTAGTTTCAACATTACCATTCCTCTTTTGAACTTATTTGTAGTCTAAAATTGCTCACTCCATGCTTTTAAGCAACAGTATAAAACTTTTCCAAACCATGATTATCCTTAATTGACCTGCTGCTATTTGCACATAGTACTAACATGCCATACCAGACAATTGGCATACCAAAAATTCATGGTTAAGTAACTCTGATTGTTATCCACTTTGTCAAACGTAATGTTTTGTATTTTTTTTGCTCCCTCTCCATAGTCTGCTGACGTTGCTAACCAATTTAAAGAAAAACAAATCTTTTGAATATTTGTGATGCCATATGTACAAATTATGTCATTATAGTTGCCATTTAAGGTTAACTGATTGATGATGGAATGGATGGAATAGTCAGTCGTATGTACTATATGCACAAGCTAAAAGAAACCAAGTAAATAGTCAGCCAAGTCAAAAACATAGCAATGCACATCGTTTGCATGCCTGCATACAAAATTTAAAATGGTAAACAGATCAAATAACTGACTTTTTATAAAACAACTGGTGGTAAGGAATGAATACTATGGTAGAAAATTGCAGCACAAAATTAAATATTTGTCAGATATTGTAAGTGTGCATTTAAATAAGTAATCTTTGTATGAAAAGTATACAGATTTTTTTAAGTAATATCTTGTTGAAGTATACACCGCTTCGGGTAGCAATGTTTTCGTGATTTGCTAGATTCTTGGTCTCCTTCTTCAGATTCAAGTTATTGTTTTCCCTACTTAATTCCCTAAGATATTCCTTCAGCGTAGCCAGTGATATATATATCCTTAAGACAGTTCACGTCATCAAAAAATCTTTGCCATTTGGACATGAGCCTAAAATCTTTAAGTGCTTTACATTGTGACGACACGAAAATCATTTCATTCATTTTCGCTCACACCCGATGTATATTTTCTTAGTTTTTAAGAAAGCGAATTGTATTATTTTTATTTTCTAGTGTACATAAAGGAATTGTTTAATTTTCTTATTTTTTATACAAAAGAATTGTCCTCTTTGATGCTCCTACATTTTTATTTTCTTTAATAAAACTTATAATAATATTAAAAATAAAAACAACAACCTAACTACAAAAGAGAGACAAACAAAGCTCTCTTTTACTATCTCTTCTTTAATTTAATAAATTACTCACTCTCTTCTTTAATTTAATAAATTTTTCACTCAAAGGCATATACACCCAAAAAAAAACGTGGGTATTCAATACTAAAAATTTAACTAATTTTAGTCCAAAAGGACCTAGTGCAGAAATTGGTAACCAATACTAAAATTTTTAACTAATATTAGTCAAAACCAGTAAAAATTACTAATGTTAGTACTTTGAAGATACTAAAATTAGTAACCAATTAGTAGATTTTGGTACAATATCACTTACTAAACCTTTTACTGTAGAATTATTTTGAGTGTATAAAAACATGGTCACTGTTGCCAAGTTGGAGGTTTTCCCGCTAAATCTAGCGCTTTTTGTTTGGATTTAGCGGGGGAAAATTGGTTTTAGCGGGAACGGTGCTTTAGCGGGAAAATCTAGCGCTTTTTGTTTGGATTTAGTGGGACAAATTTAGAGGTTTTTTCCAATTTTTCTTTTTTTTTTTAATCAAAAAGGCCAGTTTTGTCGAATTTTAGCGCTTTTTTTGTAACTTAGCGGGAGAATTTTATATTTTCCAGCTAGGGGGGAGAATTTTATTTTTTGGGGGTTTCTTGCGCATTTTTAGCAAATTTTCGTAGAAAAAAATAGTTTGGAGGTTTTTTTTTTTAATTTTTCTTTTTTGTCAATCAAAAAATCCCAAGTTTTTCGGTTTTCAGCTCTTTTTTTTTGTAATTTAGCGGGAAAATTTTAAATTTTCCCCGCTAAATTAATTTTTGGCGGTTTCTAGCGCATTTTTCGTGAAATTTAGAGGTTTTTGGTTAAAAATAGTTGGCAACAGTGAACACGGTCAACCACTAGACAGGCAGTCAGTGTGTGGCCGTCAAGGCGATCACATCACAGTAGGACTCAACTGGAATGAGTGCCGTAAAGCGCATTTCAGTTTAAACCCAGAGGTGTGCCGTTTGGTGCCTCAAATCGATGAAGGAGTTTTGGAAATATACCTTCAGTCGATCTGAGGAGTGCCGACAAAAGGTACCTCAGAGGTTTCTCGCGAGTGTTTCAAGAGAAGTTCCTACGCAGGTCTCTCACGTAGTGTCCCCCATTAAATAGAAGTGTCTAACGTGGTTTATCGCGAGTGTTTCAAGAGAAGTTCCTACGCAGGACTCTCACGTAGTGTCTCCGTTAAACCGAAGTGCTTAATGTGGTTTCTCGCGAGTGTTTCAAGAGAAGTTCCTACGCAGGTCTCTCACGTAGTGTCCCCATTAAATTCCCTCGCAGGTCTCTCATGTCGTGTTGGTTTCTCGCAAGTATTTTAAGAGGATTTCCTATACAGGTCTCTCACATAGTGTTCCCGTTCACCGAAGAATCTTACGTTATTTCTCGCGAGTGTTATAATATCCAGAGAATTTCCTACTCCGGTCTCTCTGTCGTACCTATCGTCAACCTAAAGAGTGTGTTTAATAGTTACGCCGACCACCGGTGCCACAACAAACGACAACGCCCCGCTGTGAAGCCATCATCGCCTTGTTTAAAACTCAAAGCCATCGTCCTGCAGCAAATCAATATCCCTATGTAGCCAAATGCCTTTTCTATTTACGCTCTGATCAGTAAGAGGTGAGGGAAGAGCGTCACCAACGTGCTGGCCTTCCATTACGCTTTGAAATCGTAGGAGGTTTACTAGATTAGCGTCACCGAGCCGCTCCGACAACCCAGCGTTGAGTATGGTACCCTAACGTCGACGGCACCGTTGTCACCAACCTATGCTGTAGCTTTAAGTGATCAATATTTAAGAGTTATACATATATACTAATAATAAAGATTTTTTTTTTTGTAAACTAAAACACGAATCACCTTTCTCTCTCTCTAGATTTCTGCAAATTATAAATTTCTGCAACTGACCTTGAACCCCGCGAGCTAACCCCAGCAACCGGTGGAAAACACGTCGTTACAACATCTACATAACAGATGCTCCTCAACTCTTAAAGCAATCCCTATTAGAGATTCTCATACGCATAGCCATTCGGCCGATAATGGAGTGTACTGCCGTTATTACCACTAGCAGGCTGAACGTCTTTCCACATGTAAGAAAACTTTTGTCGACCTAGGACTTTGCTGCGTTTATAGGGTCCGCTAGACACAAAGCGTTCATCTCATTTCCAGCAATATGATCCATTTCGATCTTTAGGTTTTTATGGTTGCATACCAATTTGGTGAAATTATTCGCAGTTTATATTATTTATATGGCTCATTGGGATTCTCTTAATTATTTTACCTATTTTCTCTATACTGAGAAAGTTTTTTGTCGCTTAAAGACCCTGAGATATTTAAAGAAGTCAACCAGACATCATTTATGCAGTTCAGGTTTTCGAAAAACCTTCGCCCCAAATTCCTGATTAGCGAAGATTTTTAGATGACCTGTTCATTACCTCGACTATAACGACTGATACTTATCTCAGGTCTCATACTCAGCTATTCCTTGCACATTAGTCAGCATATCTTCCGAACTATCAATGTTAGTTATTTCGTTAGAGTAGTCAAGAGGGATATCATTAAGGCAGTTCAGGTCATCAAAAAATTCATTATTCATAACAGTATTATCCCTAGTAGGCATACCGTCTTCTTTCCACATATTGGAAGACTTTTCATCCTCTAAGGACTTGGCTGCGTTCATAGGGTCCGCAAGATCCCACAATCGGTAATCTAATTTCCAGCAATGTAATCCATTTCATTCTGTAGATTTTTATGGTTCTATACAATTTTGGTAAGTTTACTTGGAGTTCATAAGGCTCATTGTGATTCTCTTGATTATTTACCTTTTTCCCCTATACTAAGGAAGTTTTTTTCTTAAAGACCATTCCCTGAGATATTCAGCTGGAGAAGTCAACCAGACATCATTTAGGCAGTCCAGGTCATCGAAAAACCTTTGCCCCAAATGCCTGATTAGCGACTAGAAAGACTGATATGTCAGGTCCCACTCAAAGCTATTCCTTGCACATTAGTCAGCCTATCTTCCGAACTGTCAAAGTAAGGTCGAATACGTGCACGCCATTTGGCGAGTACATTGCGATTCCTGTTTTTTTGTGATTGTTTTCCTATTTGATTACCTGACATATTCCATTAGAGTAGTCAAGAGGGACATCATTAAGGCAGTTCAGGCAATCAAAAAATCTATGCATATGTACTTGAGCCGGCACTCGTTAAATCCCAGGCATTCATATTATATATGCTTTGCATCTCTTACAGCAATCCCTATCAGAGATTCCCATACGCATAGCCATTTGCCCGATACTAGAGAGTTCTGAAAATATTATCCCTAGTAGGCAGACCGTCTTCATTCCGCATGTTGGCAAACTCTTAGGACTTGGCTGCTCTCATAGGATCCGCAAAATCTCACAATCGATCATCTCATTTTCATTTAATCCGTTCTTTAGGTTTGATGTTTACCCACAATTTTAATGAGTTTACTCGAAGGTCACAAGGCTCATCGCTCTTGATTATTTTACCCATTTTCCCTATACTAAAAAAGTTTACTTCCCAGCAAAATTTTTTGGAATCGTTTCTTTGTCAATGTATTCTAGAATAGATTCCCCAGTAATGTTAATCAATTCCTCTACTGTTTCCACGGAATCGATAAAAAAACTTATAATTTTTGAAAAAAATGTCAAACAGAAAAAAAAAAAAATTATAAAAAAAAATAATTTATTTGTTAACTTTTTGTTGAAAAATTTTTTGATTTTCGCAGCACTTATTGTGCTTTTTTAATACATCTGGATACATATGACGGATATAACGTAAGTACACATCTTAATTTAGTATATGTACGTGGAACTTGTAATTTGTTTTATTGTTGCTTTCAGATTATAAATAAACATATTTTAAGCTGTAAATTAGGAGCACTGATGAATGCAGTCGACTGCATTCATGGAAATATTAAGACGCATTTTCCATCCATTTTCTCCAAACTAGAAGCGTGGGATAACATATTCATTGTTAAAGTATGATCAGGGTTGTAACATGTATGTATCAACAGTTTTACATTATTTTTTATAGGTGCAAAAAAATCGCGGACTTTTGATTTTTTCTTAAGAAAAATGTCGCGAATTTTTGAATTTTATAGCAAAAATGTGTCAAAATCTAAGCCTTTTTCATCAGACTTTTTTTCTATAGGAAAAGTATCTCAGAATCTAAGACTTTTTTTATACGAAAACTGTCTCAGAATATGAGACCTTTTCTATTTTAAACTATTTCAGAATATGAGACTTTCTATAAGAAAAATGTCTCAGAATCTGAGACTTTTTCTATAGGAAAAATGTCTCAGAATCTGAGACTTTTTCTATAGGAAAAATGACTCAGAATCTGAGACTTTTTCTATAGGAAAAATGACTCAGAATCTGAGACTTTTTCTATAGGAAAAATGACTCAGAATCTGAGACTTTTTCTATAGGAAAAATGTCTCAGAATCTGAGACTTTTTCTATAGGAAAAATGTCTCAGAATCTGAGACTTTTTCTATAGGAAAAATGTCTCAGAATCTGAGACTTTTTCTATAGGAAAAATGTCTCAGAATCAGAGACTTTTTCTATAGGAAAAATGTCTCAGAATCTGAGACTTTTTCTATAGGAAAAGTGTCTCAGAATCTGAGACTTTTTCTATAGGAAAAGTGTCTCAGAATCTGAGACTTTTTCTATAGGAAAAATGTCTCAGAATATGAGACCTTTTCTATTGAGAATATGAGACTTTCTATAGGAAAAATGTCTCAGAATCTGAGACTTTTTCTGTAGGAAAAATGTCTCAGAATCTGAGACTTTTTCTATAAGAAAAATGTCTCAGAATCTGAGACTTTTTCTATAGGAAAAATGTCTCAGAATCTGAGACTTTTTCTATAGGAAAAATGTCTCAGAATCTGAGACTTTTTCTATAGGAAAAATGTCTCAGAATCTGAGACTTTTTCTATAGGAAAAATGTCTCAGAATCTGAGACTTTTTCTATAGGAAAAATGTCTCAGAATCTGAGACTTTTTCTATAGGAAAAATGTCTCAGAATATGAGACCTTTTCTATTGGAAACTGTCTCAGAATCTGAGACTTTTTCTGTAGGAAAAATGTCTCAGAATCTGAGACTTTTTCTATAGGAAAAATGTCTCAGAATCTGAGACTTTTTCTATAAAAAAAATGTCTCAGAATCTGAGACTTTTTCTATAGAAAAAATGTCTCAGAATCTGAGACTTTTTCCATAGGAAAAATGTCTCAGAATCTGAGACTTTTTCTGTAGGACAAATGTCTCAGAATCTGAGACTTTTTCTGTAGGACAAATGTCTCAGAATCTGAGACTTTTTCTATAGAAAAAATGTCTCAGAGTCCGAGACTTTCTATATGAAAAATTTCTCAGAATCTAAGACTTTTTCTATAGGAAAAATTTCTCAGAATCTGAGGCTTTTCTATAGGAAAAATGTCTCAAAATCTGAGACAGAAGAAGTAATTTTTAGAAAAAGTCTCAGATTCTGAGACATTTTTCCTATAGAAAATGTTCAGAGTCTGAGACATTTTTTCTATAGAAAAAGTCTCAGATTCAGAGTCATTTTTCTCTATAGAAAAGTCCCTGAAACATTTTCCTTTTAGAAAAAGTCTCTGAGACATTTTTCTTATAGAAAAAGTCTCTGAGACATTTTTCCTATAGAAAAAGTCTGAGATTTTGTGATATAAAAAGAAAATGTATGGTGCTGAGACATTTTTCTATGGAAAAGTCTGATTCATAAATGTATTCTATTATCTTTTATTATATTAATAAGTTCTATTGGTGTAGTTCTCTCCTTCTTTTTTTATTGTTGTTTAAGTCCGTAATACATAGGTCCATAGATTTTCTCTTAATAAGATTATTGTGATAAAGTTAATGTTAGTTTATACGTACTTGTGTATTTAGTTTTAAAATTTTTGTAAAGAAAAAAATAAATAAAAAATTAAAAAAAAAAAATTGCATTTAATTATTCAGAACTAGTTCCATAATGCATTACATGGAACAGATATGTAACCGTTAAAAAATCGCGGAATCCCTTCTTGTACCACTATATACAACATATTCTAGAACAGATTCCCTAGAACAGATAAGTGTTCTAGTTTAGAGGAAAAGGATGTATTGCTTTCGTGACAATCTCAAACAAAAATCATCGATGATGCAATACATAGTAGAATCGATTGCAGGGTAGTATAGTTGATTCCACAATCGATTCTTTAGAATCGAACATTTTGCTGGGTTCTTAAACCACCCCATTCCCTGAGATATTCCGCTGGAGAAGTCAACCAGACTTCATTAAGGCAGTCCAGGTCATTGAAACATCTTTGCCCTGATTAACGAAGATTTTTGGATGACCTGTTCATTACCTTGACTAGAAGAACTGAGATGTCAGGTCCCACTTATATAGAGCTATACCTTGCACATTAATCAGTTAATTCGCTCGCAGTAGCCCAACCAATTTTCGGATTTGGTGGAGGCATCGTAAACAACTTTTGATTTCACTATGTTGGATTTCAAGATCTTCAGAGCTGCAAGTATATCACCAAAATATTTAGGGCGCTAATTTTAATTCCCTTATCATTGTTATCTGGCCGGTTTCATCAAATGCAAGTATCTAGTATCTTTGCCAAGAAAACTCTTCCAAGTCGCATATGAAGGGAACTATCTTTTACGTGGACAGGCAAGCTGCACTAAAGGCTCTAAGAAGCTTTTGTTGAAAATTAAAAATCGTTTTTGAAAGTCACGAAAATCTTTGAAACTCTTCGGAAATAACCTCTCTCTCTAATATGGTTACCAGGGCATAAAGGAGAAGAAGGGAACAAGAACGTTGATAAACGTGCAAAGCTGTATGAACTTTGTGCTACACTGAAAAGTGTTTGTCAGCGTATTTCCATGGCGAACAGAAAATGGAGTGAGTTAAGTACAAACAGAATTACCAAAATAATCTGGCCCCGTTACGACTTTAGAAGAACTCGCTACCTACTTTCACTTAACAGAAAGGAATATCGTTTACTGACAGGAGTGGTCAGAGGACTTATATCTTACTACAATTGTAGGAGATGTGATGAACCGAATACAAACAAAAAATTTGACATATCCTGTACAAATGCCCCTAGCCAAAGCAGAACTCAAGAATCTGAAAGAAATCGTAGTTATGGAACTTATTTCAATTAAATTGTTTGCAGCATGGACTAACACGCGTTAGCCTCGTCTTTGAAGAACCATATAGTATAGCTAGGAACAAGTCGCTCTATGCGAGCAGTTTAAAGTTTTGAGCTTCACCACCCCTAACATAACATTAGACGCTCGGAATACACTGTAGTACTTTAGTCCGTCCATAAAAACTTAGATCGCATTCTTTATCAGAACAAGATTTTCTGCCCAGTTTTTCCTAGTCGGTACTAGATTTCAGAGGTTCTGTCAAAGTTTGTCCGTGACGACATATAGTCGGTTTTTTGCTTCAGTTGAGCCCTCCCACCGTTTTTAATATGGTCGAGTCTCCTTAATAGAATTAAAAAATCAATTGTGGTATTTTCAACCCAAGAGCCAATTTTGCTGCTGTGCCTTGATATAAACACCTTCTAGTAGAACGTTGAGCAGCACTTCCAGAATCGTTGGGGGTTTTAATTTAATCGCACCAGAGGTACTCACACAAGCAAGTCGTTGTACTCTTTGAGTTTTTTTGGAGAGATATCACCAAGGTTGGTATAATCTTTAAAAACAATTATTGATATCGCTCATTTACTTGTATAGTGTCATAACTCAAAAAATGTAATTTTTGAGTTAATAATGCAACATTTTTCGTTATATCATGCTTTATATTGTGTCAAAAATTCGTGTTTTATATTTAAAACTCATCATTTGAGAAGAGAATACGTAATTATTACATTTTCTATGTACCGGCCATTTTCAATGAACAACCAGGTTCAATTGTAAACTTTAAACGCGTTTTCTGCAAAATGAAAGATTTTGAATATTGGTTGACATAACGACAGTGGTTAATGTGTTAACAATGCTCCGAAGCTCCCTATCTCTGGCATATACAAAAAGGAAGTTGTCTAGAAATTCTTCATACTTTTTAATAATAGTGTAACGTCTCTACATAAACATACAATTCCTGTTGTTAAATTAACAAGTGCAAAATTTAAATACAAATTAAATCAAATAAAGTGTTATAAAAGGATTTATTTAATCTCAACAATAATTTCAATTTATGTTGAAAGTTAAAGTCTCTGTTCATTATTTAAAATCATTTCGTAGAATTCTTAATAAAAAAAGAATAAAATTTGCAACCAAAAAAAAGTAAACATTTGACATTTACCAGACATAAAATCCTTGAGCATAACTAAACAACTTCATACTCATAAATCCTTTTCTTAAAGTTTTCAACAACTTTGAGCATTTGAAAACAACTTAATTTTTTTTATTCTTCTTCTGCGTCATCCTGTTTCCAGTGGACAAAAAACTTGTTGTCATTAACTGTCCAACTAATAAATAAACAAAAAAAATAAAATAAAAACAAATCCAAGAAATACATTTTCGTTTATTGTACTATAAACATTAAAGTTTAACTCCGTTGTTGTACGAGTGAGTATAATAAATACACACTGGGGAATTTGAATCGCTTTGGCGTAACTGATCCATTTTATAAAGCTTAAGCAAATTGTTGTATATGGAATATAGTTTGTCTTATTTTATGGCAGGGTTCAGTGTTGCCAACTTAATTTAAATTGTGAATTTAATTTTAGAAAACTTAAGGTTCACAAAGTTTTGGAGATTTCCTTTTTAACCCGACTCACATGATATTGTTTCCCTCTTGTGATAGTTAGATTAATACTTATCGTATTGAAAACCCGATTCATCTGATATTGTTTCTTCTTGTGAGTTACTAGTAGTTAGGAACCGATCCGTTTAAATCCGATTTAAGCCGACTCACCTTA
This sequence comes from Pegoplata infirma, assembly GCA_963921195.1. NCBI lineage: Eukaryota > Metazoa > Arthropoda > Insecta > Diptera > Anthomyiidae > Pegoplata > Pegoplata infirma. Next base: position 97,615,383 of record OY992536.1, read on the forward strand.
TATTCTTTCCTTTCGTGAATTACTTAGATTTATTCTAGTCGTATTCAGAAGTCACCTGATGGTGTTTCTTCTCGTGAATTACTAGTAGTTAGAACCCAATCCGACTTAATACAATTCACCTGATATTGTTTTCTCTCGTGAATTACTTAGATTTATGTTAATCGTAGTTAGACCCGACTCACCTGATATTGTTTACTTACGTGAAATACTTAGATTTATACTAATCGTATTTAGAACCCGACTCGTTTAATGGTGTTTCTTTTGTGAATTACTAGTAGTTAGAACCTGATTCGACTTAATACGATTCACCTGATGTTGTTTTCCCTCGTGAATTACTTAGATTTATACTAATCGTAGTTAGACCCGACCCACCTGATATAGTTTCTTTCCGGATGTTACTCGTAGTTACCACGCAATCCGAATAATTCTAATTTACATGATTTTCTTTCCTCTAGTGAGTTACTTAGATCTGATAGTGTTTCTTCTCGTGAGTTACTAGTAGTTAGAACCCGATCCGACTAAATCTGATTTAACCCAACTCACCTGATATTGTTTTCTCTCGTGAGTTACTTAGATTTGTACTAATCGTATTTAGAACTCGACTCACCTGATAGTGTTTCTTTTCGTAAATTACTGGTAGTTGGAACCCGAGCCAACTAAATCCGATTGAGCTGATATTGTTTCCTCCAGTGAAGTACTTACATCTATACTAATCGTAACTCATATGATAGCGTTACTTCTCGTTAGGTACTCGTAGTTAGAACCCGACTCACCTTATATTGATTTATTTCGAGGGTTACCCAGGCAGAAACTGCCAACCGTTCCACAGAAAAAGTCTCGGCAAAGCACTTTATTTTTTGTGTATAAGGTAGTATGAAAAAAAAGTGTTTTGCAAGCTCTTTGCCAATGTTTTATATTTAAATCCGTTCAAAGTATAATTTGTAATTAAAATTTATTAATTTTCATAACAATTGGAATATTTTTCATTTCCCTGCAGGATAAGTTATTGGTACTTGATAGTTCTTGTGATATGTCACTTAGACACAATGCCCATCACAAACTTGACACCTTTTATATAAAAACACCTGTTTCTTTTGTGAGGAAATGTCTTAAACTCCGGATACATCACATGTGAAATGTCACTGGGTCTATCCCTTTGGAACACAACACGTTTCGGTTCAATACATCACTTTTTTTCGGGACTTTTGCTAAAAGGTTAATCTAGGACTATTGTTTCGGGTAGTTTCAAATATAAGCATAAACTCATTATACCCTGTACCACAGAGCGGTGTAGGGTATAAAAATAAAGCCAAAAAAATTTGTGTCTGGGACTTGAACAACTTTTAAACATTTTTCCGGGACTTAGAAAATATTTAAATTTTTGATCCTAATAAATTAGTCAATCAATTTTTTATCCTAATTTTATAAATTTCTTTATTCAAATAAACACCAAAAACAGTTGTGTCTTCGGGACTTATACAATTTAGATACGTCCCATTTTTTTGTCCAAAAAGTGCTATAATAGTACCATATTTTTTGTTTTCAAAGCGCTTTAAAGGCGCTTTAAAATAGCAACGCCATACCGTTTACCGTGGTTATCATTTTGGACGCTGGGAGAATACTAAACTGTGATGCTTTCCCAGCACACAAGCGACCATAAAAGGTACTTTGTCAGCGCACTCCCGTTCGTATTTTTCTGCCTGGGTATTCTATACATACTAATCGTATTTAGAACCGATTTATATGATAGTGGAGTTACTAGTAGTTAGAACCGATTTAACCGGACTCACCTGATATTGTTTTCACACGTAAGTTCCTTAAATTTATTCTAATTGTATTCAGGACCCGACTTACATGATACTGTTTCTTCACGTTAGCTACTCTTAGTTAAAACCCGATTCCACTATATCCAATATTGTTTCTTCTGGTGAAGTACTAGTACATACAGAAAACAAATTTGCTAATATCTAACTTAAATTCAGTTGTTACAACTAAAATTCAGTTGAAACATTTAATTGGTTTCCCTACTAGTCCCTGTCGTTAAAGCAGTTTGAGCTTCTTATGAAACTCCTTAGATATTGAATTTTGACATCCGACAAATCAGAAAGATCGTGCAGCTCCCTAGATCCGAGTAAAGCAAGTCTCTAAACGGAAAGTGCCGGGCAATGGCAGATAAAGTGTTCGATAGTTTCCAACTCCTCTCCACTCCATCCATGCAACTCCGGCAAAAGTCATTCGACGGCACATTCAACCGCTTTGCGTGCTTCCCTAAAAGATAGTGTCCGGTAATAATAGCAAACACCGCTAAAATCTCTCCGCTTGAAAGCGATATCAGCCCACTTGTGAGCTTCTGAGTAAGAGAAGGCCAACTTTGTTGTGTTGTCTCACACGTCCATCCATTTGCCCATCTTTGATTAGTCTCCGTCGCGGAACAAAGCCGTAGGCCTTGCTTGCAAGTTTCGAGAGGCATACAAACACATTTTAGTTCTGTTGGAACCTGTAAGGTAGTTCCCAGTCTTGCAAGCTCAACGGCTTTACAATTCCCTGGAATGTATCTATGCCCTGGGATCCATATTAGTCGTATGTCAAACTGCTTGGCCAACTCATTTAAAGACGTGCGGCAGTTAAGGGCAGATCTTGTTTTCAGAAACATTGACTCCAGGGAGTTTACCGCGGCTTGACTGTCAGATTAGATGTTGGCTGCAGTTGTAGACAATACATTGCAGCTCAACTAGTCATCCACATCCTGTATTGCCAGCATCTCTGCCTGGTAACACAGCAATGATCTGGCAATCTTCGAACCAGGCTCAATCCAAGCTCCTCCGAATAGAGTCCAAAGCCCACTTGTTCGTGCAGCCTCGATCCATCCGTGTTAAATTTATGGAGGCTCCACTACCCAGAATTCTCCTCATCCAAGACTCCCTGGATGGTATCATAGTGGTAAAGTGGCGCTCAACGAGTGAGCACAGTCCATATTTTGTGGTATTGTTATCTTCTACAAAATCGCGCTATGGCCAAAATTTCTGCTCCTCCATTACAGTGCGCTATTAAGCCAAATTGCCGACGTAGCCGCCTTACTGCCTACCCAATATGTCCAGTGTATCAGGTGAAGGGGGATTTCTAATGCAGCCGTAGGTGATGTACGAAGAGCATCAGTGATGCACATCGACACCATTCTCTGTACCTTCGTGATAAGGACACAGTTCCCTTTTGTCTCTAAAGCAGGCCACCAGACACTGATTTCATATAGTAGAATTGGACGCACCACTGCTGTATAAATCCAATGAACGACTTAAGGGCTAAAGCCTCATCGTTTTCAAATGGCTCTTTTTTAAGAAAGCAATCGTTGCTTTTCTCACACGTTCCTCAATATTACGCCTGAAATTCAACTTCCCAACTAAAAATATTCCAAGGTACTTGGCTCCATCTGAGAAGGTGATTTCAGTGCTGTCCAGAGAAACAGGATCAAAAGCAGGGATCTTATTTTTCCTTGTAAACAAAACAAGCTCTGTTTTACTTGTATTAACTCTCTTGCCCATGTAGACAGATATTTCAAAGAATCCTGAAGCATGTCTCTTCATGTTGGCAAGTGCTTACCCTTTACCGCTGTCGCGACATCGCCAGCATATGCGACAACATGAAAACCAGTATCAGGTTCCAAGGAAGTGGCGTAAGAACACCTCACTGTGGTGTATCCATATTGCCAAATCGAGATATGATAGACGCTACCAAGTCAGACGTTATACGTATTGGCAAGTAGATTTTGCACCATTAAAACGATGTCACGCTTCACTCCCAGACTAGGCAATGCCAGAACTATCGAGTCTGGGATGACATTACTAAAAGCCCCCTCTATATCAAAAAAGGCACCATAGCGTACTTCTTCGCCGAAAGCGATCTCTCGATGGTACCAACGAGCTCATGAAGAGCTGTTTCCATTAAGCTACCCTTGTATGCATGTTGCCTTGTCGTAAGCAACCTCGGGCCAATCACTCTTTGCAAACATGAGTCTATTGTTTTTTAAAAAAGACAGACTAATCAAAGCTTTAGTTTGGGTTTGTGGGTTCCTACTGGTCTACCAAGCTCTTCGGCTATAGAATTTTCTAGAACCTCTAAAAAGATTTTGAATCTATTTTGTTCGTGTAGCTTCAATTCGTTTGTCTAAAAATGTTAAGACTCTCCAGCGCAATGAATGTCTCCTTCCCAACTCTCTGGATGATATCATTGCATTCAATGAAAGGATGTGATAGTGGTAACCATAAGTTGAGAGTGTCATGATATGTTTAAAAATTGTATGATAATATGTTTGTAGCAATCATAAAAGTTTTGCAGCAATTACATTATGGATATTAATTAATAGTTTTACGGTTATTAAGGATCATGACATGTTTGCTATAAAATTTTCATTGTTGCTGCAAACAAATTATGATAAAATTTTCAATCATAAAATGACACTCTTAAATCATGGTTGCCACAATCATATCTCTTTATTGAATGCAATAATATCATCCATAGAATTGGGACAGAAGATATTCTTTGCACGGGACAGTCTTCAAATTCTTAGACAAACAAGTTGAAACTACACGATCAAAATAGATTCGAAGTCGTTTTAGAAATTCTAGGGATTTGTATAGCTGAAGTGCTTGGTATGTTTCCAGAAACCCGAAAATCCAAACTACGACTTTGATGAAATTTATTAGAGATGTAGTCCCCAGACAGTTAATCTTTCCTCCCATTTAAATCTAAAATGCCCTCTATCTGGTAACTCTATTAACTATGTTGCAAATAAAAAAAAAAATATGGCTACCAGCTTCAATGTTATGTTTCTTATTCAATAAAACATTCACCAAGTGCCACTGTTGCCGTTTTTAATACACATTTGAGTCTTTAGTGTACAAATTTTTGGTTTATCTACTGCTCTACTGGTTTGATATGCTTAAATTTATATTTGAATATTTTTATTTATTTTTTTTTGTTTTATAACCTGATGCTGGCTGATGCGACTGACCGACCGGCTGCTGTTTGTATTTGTTTGGTTGCAATTTCAGTGGCCGCGCGTGCAACCATGTTTTCGTCAGTTACACTTAATGGTTAAGTAGAAATGTTGCATGCTCATGATTTTCGACACATTTAAGCCATGTCTAATTTAGACTTAAATTATTTTAATGACAGTTACCCATATGTGACATCCCGAAACATATAAAACATGATAAATGAAATGCAGCAAACCACCAAACAGCAGCACTTGCAATATCAAAATTTGATACAGGTTCCTCCTCAGGTTTCGAAGATATTTGAATGCTAAATGTCATTAGATTTTGAACTTACTGGAATGAATTGTAAATATGTTTGATAGGAGTTGAAGTGAAAATGAAAAGTGAATATAATATGCAGCTGTAAGGGTTTTTTAAAACACTTGACGATTATTAAATGACTGAATATTGAAGGCATTACTTTTCAAATTATAAATAGGGAAAGTGAATAAATTTGCTGACAGCTTACACAATTCTTCCTGAAAAAATGCCGCGTGCTTAAGGTTAATACTGTCATCATTGTTTAGTGCTGACAGTAATAGTAGCTTTATTCTACCTTATAGGCAGAGACGCTAAATGTATATTTGATTCCTGATAATGACTTCTGGAGCAGCTGTTAGAATGTGGAGAGTATCAAACACTTTCTCCTGCGTTTCCCAGACAGAGATTGATAAAACAAGGAACCATACAAATGCATGTTATAAGAATCTTTGCTTGGTCCTTAAAATTGAAAACTGATCTGTTTCAAAATCATAGGTTGTATGAGGTTAGAATAAACAAGTAAAAAAGTTAAATTCGGCCTTGCCGAATGTAGTGATACCCTCCACAATTTCAAAAAGATTATTGCAAACAACTTTATTTAAAAGGAAATTACTTTTGAAAAAAAAAAAAAAATTAAAAAAAATTTCCGCGAAAAAAAATTTTGGTAAAAAAAAAAATCCGCGATTTTTTTCTTTTTTTTGTAAAAAATATGTTCGTACTTGTTTAAATACCATTTGGTGCTCAATTATGTTCACATATGTCAACCAGAAGCCGAATTAAAGCATTTTGTATTTTTAGGTTATGTTGAATGTACTGAAATTTTTGAGGTGTGCTTACATTTTCGTTCATAACTTTTGAACCGCTGAACCGATATCGCTCAAATGCAATACCAAACTTCTCGGGAGAACTTCCAATATATATGTTAAGTTTCAGTCATCTCTGTGCAATATTTTGTCCGCGAGAGCATTTTCCACAGACAGACAGACAGACAGACGGACAGACGGACAGACGGACAGACGGACATCGCTAGAATGTCTTAAAATCGATCGGGCATCATGAATATATATACCTTATGGGGTCCCAGACCGATATTTCGATGAGTTACAAACGGAATGACAAACTTATATATACCCTCTATCACTAAGTGGAGGGTATAAAAAAAAATCAAAAAATATGAGCTCGATCGGTTGTTTGTAAGTTTGTAAGAACAAAATTGGGGCAGATTGGAAAAAAGTAAGATTTCTTTTTATGTACCCTCCACTGACGAGAGAAGTATTCCAACCCTAATGAACCGATTTGCCTGAAACTTAATATATATATAAAAGAGACAATTTTAAGGTTGGGGTGTCTCGGATTGTCGGCCATGTCAGTGTTTAAAAATTTCGTTGCCCCCTTATGAAACCTCATGGACCTTTGGGAAAATTCCGATGTCTCCCGAACTAACAGCATTATCGTCTTGATGAAAAATACGTGTCGACTTAAAAAAAAAAACAGTTTTTTGAGTTAAAACACTATACAAGTAAACGAGTGATATAATATTGATCCATGATCGATTCTAAGATATTCAATGAATGTCCGTCTGTTGTTGACACGATACAGTCCAAAATAAATAAGCTAGCCTCCTAAAGTTCGGATCGAATATGTGCTACGGTCCTAGGTAGGTTAAGCTCGCAAATGGGAAAAATCTGACCAGGGGGAAAAAAATCCCCCTTGTATAACTAAACCAACCTCTGAAAAACAGCATTTTTCACATGTTTTTGCATTTTTGTTAAAAAAAATTATAATTTTTTTGCTTAAAGATGTTCAAAGTGCTGCACTTAGAATTGGGGCTTTATGCTCTCTAAGACATTGTTGACCACTGAAATTGAGTAAGGCACAAGGATCACGGTTGAGGCAAACAGGGGGTGCCCCGAAAGGAATGTGCTCTCTCCGCTACTGTGGTGTTTTATGGTCGACTCTCATCTGGTGGAAATACAGGATCTAGGTGTTCACGTACAGACTTATGCGGACGACAAAATGCTATGCTATAAAATGCAGACTGTTATAGACTTAATGGATAACTTTTGCACAGGAATCGCTTGTCCGTTAACTAAACTTAGACAACACTCATGTTGTTCGCGAGAAGGACCAAACTCAAGGGTCTTAAGCTTTCTACGCTAGAGGACGTTATTCTATAACTGTCAGCAGATGTCACTCTGGATAGTAAAGTAGTGTAGACGAAAAATGTTGAACTAAAAGTATCTCCTATTACATCTTCCTTCTGGGAAGATGTAGGGTTTAAAATCTGCGGTGGTACAGTCATTTGACCTTTTGTGACATATGAGGCTGTGGTCTGGAGGAAGATTACAGTAGTGAAATCTACTCGGGCTCTGCTGAACGGACTATAAAAAGTGCCTTGTTTGGGGATTACGGGTGCAATGAGCACAATACCATGGTTACCAAGGGATAGCCATAAAATTTCTGTGCAGACTCCGTAAAAATGGATCATAGCATGGAGACTACGATGCAGGACATGTTTAACTGTTTAATGGGCTTTCGGAACTTTGGCCGATGGTTGACATGCCCTTGGGCAGTATTTCGAACTGCTTAAAGTTTGGTAGGAAGTTTAGTGTAAACTTTCCGTTAAGGGAAGAGTTTTGCGATCCAGATAAACTGCTTAGATATTACTCTGATACTGATGGTTCTAGTACCTCAGTTGGTTCTGGATCTAGTTAGTATTTGGATGACGAAACCAAATACTATCATGTTATGGGCAAAATGGCAACAGTCTTTCAGACTGAAGTGTTTGGTGTTTTGGACGTAACGACTTGGATAATTAAAAATAGAGGGAGGCATAGGAGAATCATATCTGTAGTGACGTCGAGCTACGCTCAAGGCACTGGATTCTTCAGTCACAACGTATAAATTTTTCCAAGAGTGTAGTCGCAAACTCAATAAAGTCCAATGTAAGAACAGGGTCTGTCTCTTGTGGTTTTCGGTTTATAGGGGAATATGGAGAAACGAGATTGCCGACTCTTCGGCAAATATTGGCTCCGATATAAATCCTCACAACTCTGAACCTCAGATTGGTAAAGGCTTGACATGAATGTGCGTTAAATCGACTTTCACATGATTTTTTCCAACTTTGACCGCTGGTTGCCGACTGAAGATGACCTTGCAAAATTTTTTCATAAATTTTTCCACAATCAGCTCTAACGTGGCCATGGTTTTACAGGTATTACGACATGAAGTTCGAAAATTTAAATTTGACGAGACGCCTATTGGACATGTAAGAATAAAAATTTAACTAATTTAAGTCCAAAAGGACCTAGTGCAGGAACTGGTAACCAATACCAAAAATTTTTACTAAAATTATTCAGAACCATTAAAAATTACTAATTTTAGTACTTTAAAGATACTAAAATTAGTAACTTATTAAATTTGAATAAAAAATCACTTACTAAAACTTTTACTGTAGAATTATTTTGAGTGTACTAAATGTTTTCCGATAAAACCAGACAAGAAAGTGGGAACTATTTACTCAGTCTGAATAGATGAGATTTTCTTTGCGAAGTATTACTGGCCGAATTACGTGACACAATGTCTGTGCTCGTCATAAGACGAGATTGGGTGTCTTATCGGACCCTCTGTGTGCAGCTTGTCTGGAAAATGATGACACAATGGAACACTTAGTCTGTTGTTGCATAGCGTTTTCAAGACCTAGACTGCGGATAATATTCTGTCAATGGACATGGTCCATAGCATTTTCTTATTAGACTTTCTCAGGTTTGTGAAAGCAACTGATAAATTCTGAGCAAGCACCTCTCACTCTCTTTAAGCCTTTTCTCATCCTTTACTAATGTTTCTTTCCCGGGTACGGTACAAAGGACTATTTAAAATCTGAGATCCTTGGACTGGCCTAGTTTTAGTTGTCAAAACCATATTTCGGTTGCCATATTCGAATTGAGGTTTTGACAACCGCATGTCTGGTTACGACAACTTCAAAAAAACAGTTGAAATATTTATGGTTGTGACAACTGAATTTGTTATGGCAAAATTTAAATTTAAATTAACATTTTTCAAATATGAGCAAAGTAACTCTAATACAAATATCCACCATGTATCAAAAATTCTTGAAAATACCTGGAATTTTTTTTCATGTCTGTTGTTTCCGTTACGCCATAAATTATTCTTCATTCCGAGAAATATCACTCCCTAGTATTTTTTTGTTTCTAATGCCAATTTAAACACCTTCCTACCAAATAAAAGACATTGTTAATTTTTTTGTACAGTAAGTATAACTTACAACCAAATGTTACCAAAAATATTTCTAGGTTAAGATTGTAAAAAAAAAACAAAGTGAGATATTTAGCACAAATGCATGCGTGTCATGACATTTGCCACTAATGGCTATTTATACTCTGTGTTTTTTTTTTTGGTTTTTGTTTTATTTAGCCTGAGTTCATTTTATGTTTTTAACTCATACATATTGTTGCAGTCATATACCAAGTTGTCAGCAACAGCAAATGAAGTCATTAGCAATGAGTTTTGGATGTTTAAACATCCATACATAGAGCCAGGTTAGAAGGAAAGACGGTAGGATGGACGGACGGACACGACAGACAAACAAATGAACAGACTGTGTTAAGACTAGGTGTCAAAAGCAACACATTTACAAGTAATAAGTAACAACATAATATACTTACGTACTGGTAATACTTAGATTTTTACTACATGCAAAAGTAAATTTTAACCAATTTTTTTGGTGGGGTTTTTAAAAATGTTAACCCTTTAAATGAAATATGGTGTCATATGAATAAGTGCTTATGAAAAAACAATTAAAAATAGATGTTTCTGAATATTTAAAATTTAATATTCTTTTGATCCACAGACGAATCCTACGAATTTCAGTAAAAAACGTTAAAAAATTCTATAGTTATCGATAACAAAAAATGTTCCATAAAAAATTCTATAGTTATCGATAAAAGAAAACAAATCTATAGAAAATTCTATAGTTATCAATAGGGATGCGATTTTCATGCACTAAAAAATCGAAAATATGCGCTTAAAATATGCGCTAAAAAATTCAAAATATGCACTAAGAAACTTTAAAATATGCACTAAAATTCTTGTTTTCATAGGAAAAACTTCTTAAAAAGCAAAAAATAACGCCGTGTTTAAATAGTTACAATTAAAACTTTTTATAAGCAAGTTCTTTTTAGAAATTAATAATTTCTTAAAAACAAATTAAAAAGAAAAAAACAAATTTTTCTTATTTTCAAAATAAATTTTTAAAATTTGAAATAGTTTTTGAAACAAATAAAATTCAATTTGTGTTTTTGCTAATTTATGCAAAAATATCCACTCAAATGTTGGAATTATGCACAAAATATGCATTTAAAACCAAAATATGCAAACATATGCATTTTCACCAAAATATGCAAAAATATGCAAAAACAAATCGATGGCATTTTAACGCAAATTTCTTGAGTCGTAAAGATAATTTGTCGAAAATTTTTTAGACAATCGACAAAAAACGTGCATTTGCAAGGAAATCTCATCCCTAGTTATCAATAACAAAAAATGTTCTATAGTTATCGATTAAGGAAATTCTATAGAAGATTTTTCAGTTATCGATAACAAATTATGTTCAATAGAAACAAATTATGTTCAAATTTATCGATAACAAAAAATTGTCTATAAAAAATATACAGTTATCGATAACAAAAAAATTTCTATAGAAAATTCTATAGTTATCGATAAAAAAACATTTTCTATAGAAAATTCTATAGTTATCGATAACAAAAAAATTTCTATAGAAAAATATATAGTTATCGATAACAAAAAATTTTCTAAAGAACATTCTACAGTTATCGTTAACAAAAAATGTTCTATAGAAAATTCTAAGGTTATCGATAGCAAAAATTTTTTATAGAAATTCAATAGTTATCGGTAACAAAAAAAGTTCTATAGTTATCGATAGCAAACAGGATCATATACAAAAGTTTATAGTAATCAATAACAAAAATTCTCTGTAGAAAACTTTGTAGTTATAGGTAACAAACAAATTTCAATAGAAAATTCTATAATTATCGATGATGAGAAATGTTCTATATAAAGTTCTATAGTTATCGATTACAAAAAAAATTCTATAGAAAATTCTATCGTTACCCAAAACAAAAAAAAAAAATCTAATGAAAATGCATTTGTTATCGACAACAAAAAATATTTTACAGAAAATTTAATATGAAAATTTTCTAATGAAAATTTTAAGGTTATCTATTACAAAGAAAATTTTATTGATTCTACAAAAAATTCTACTTTTATCGATAACTAAAAATTTTCTATAGAAAATTCTATAGTTATCGATAACAAAAAATGCTCTACAGGAAATTCCATAGTTGTCGATAACAAAAAATTTTTAATAGAAAAATCTATAGTTATCGATTACAAAAAATTGCTTGTAGAAAATTCTATTGTTATCGACAACAAAAAAAAATTGATATTGTTATCGATAACAAAAAAATATCAATAGAAAATTCTATAGTTATCGATAACAAAAAATATTCTATCGAAAATTCTATAGTTATCGATAACAAAAAAATTTTCTATCGAAAACTCTATAGTTATCGATAATAAAAAATTTTCTATAGAAAATTCTATATATGGGGCATTCCAAGCCAAATCACTCACTTTTAGACCCGACCCCTTTCAATTTGTTTTATTTTTGGATATGTTTTAGTACTTATTAAATGCAACTTGGACACCAATTTTCAGTCTTTTATTTCAAAACGGTGTTGAGTAATCAATTTTTCAAAATGGCGATTTTCTCAAAAAAAAATAAAAAAATGAAATTTTTAATTAATTTTGACCATTAAAAAATATAGATATTTTAAAAAAAATTGGACAACGTTGTGTTGGAATTTAAATGTTGTTTTAGAAAAAAAATATGAAAAAATTATTCGAAGTAATTATCACTTATTTTTTGACGTTTAAAAATTAAAATCGACTTTTTGAAAAAGTCCGAAACCTCCGATTTTTTTGTAAAAAACTATAAAAATTCTACTCTAAATTACGCAACTTTTAAGCCATAATTCGAGATGTGATCACAATCATTTCTATTTTTTTTTTTAATTTTTAAAATTGCACCTTTAATTTTTTGGCTCTGATTTATTTTATATGGTGCTCCAAAAAAAAATAAATTGGTACATATTGACCCTAACTTACCCTAGATATATTCAATTCGATGGTAAAATACGTCTCACCAAAATTTAGGACGATCGAAGATGGATAAGGCGTTTAGCATGGTCCTTGAAATTTAAAAACGGATTACAAGGAAAAATATTAATTTTTTTCTGTTTTCGCTTTTTTTTTGGTATTTTAATTTAAGTTTTAATTCAAGTGATTACAGAATTATGATGTGGAGTAAAATTCCATTCTAATAAGGTACTAAAAACTAAAATCGGTTGAAAATCAGCCAAGTTATTACAACTTCAAAAGGCATCTAGCATGTGTCATTCCATTTGATTCAAGAATACGTCCCTTCTTTTAAATTTATTGAAATTTTCTACTGTAATAACATATTTTGTGAGGATGTTTATTCTGGCTCGAGGTCATTATTTTCTTTACTAATTAAAACCATGATATTCTCAAAGCATAATTTTCAAGAAAATTATTTTTTGTTTTAAATTTATTTATGTTGGTCATTTTTGCAAGACTTAATCGACACGTGTTTCGGAATTTGTCAAGATTCCATTGTCAAGATTATTTAGCAAAAATAGAAACGATATACTACAAAGTAGCAAACGAGTCTAATGACAAATCGTTTGTGCACAAACTTAAACATTAATACATATTCGACTCTATCCACAATGTGAATTAGAAAGACGAAGAAATTGTACTATGTTAGTAAGTAACGATTGTCAACAACCAACAAAAATATTTAAAACATTTTACATACGATAGTCCATTGGACTACAACAATATGTTTTTTGTTGCTGTGAATGAAATTATACCATTATTAGGGCTATTCATCACTATGGCGTGCCAACCATTATGTTCAAATTCTGATTAATTTTTATTAATATATAAAAATTGTTTTATTCGACCTTTAAAATATTATATTTTGTGAGGATGTTTATTCTGGCTCGAGGTCATTATTTTCTTTACTAATTAAAACCATGATATTCTCATAGCATAATTTAAAACAAAAAATAATTTTCTTGAAAATTATGCTATGAGAATATCATGGTTTTAATTAGTAAAGAAAATAATGACCTCGAGCCAGAATAAACATCCTCACAAAATATAATATTTTAAAGGTCGAATAAAACAATTTTTATTTATTAATAAAAATTAATCAGAATTTGAACATAATGGTTGGCACGCCATAGTGATGAATAGCCCTAATAATGGTATAATTTCATTCACAGCAACAAAAAACATATTGTTGTAGTCCAATGGACTATCGTATGTAAAATGTTTTAAATATTTTTGTTGGTTATTGACAATCGTTACTTACTAACATAGTACAATTTCTTCGTCTTTCTAATTCACATTGTGGATAGAGTCGAATATGTATTAATGTTTAAGTTTGTGCACAAACGATTTGTCATTAGACTCGTTTGCTACTTTGTAGTATATCGTTTCTATTTTTGCTAAATAATCTTGACAATGGAATCTTGACAAATTCCGAAACACGTGTCGATTAAGTCTTGCAAAAATGACCAACATAAATAAATTTAAAACAAAAAATAATTTTCTTGAAAATTATGCTATGAGAATATCATGGTTTTAATTAGTAAAGAAAATAATGACCTCGAGCCAGAATAAACATCCTCACAAAATATAATATTTTAAAGGTCGAATAAAACAATTTTTATTTATTAATAAAAATTAATCAGAATTTCTACTGTAATAACATTTTTTCATTATTCATGTTTCAGTGTAATATTTTTTTGGTTTTTACAAATTTTAAAACAAAAAAAAATTTTTTTTTGAAAATAGAGATTTCAAAATAGTGTTAAAAAATGGAGGCAATTTTAGCATTAATTTAAATCATGTTAGCAAAACAGAATATGCAAAATACTTGTCATCTAAATACATATGAACTTGATGAATAAAAAAATGTTATTACAGTAAAAAATTTCAATGAATTTCAAAAATCGGATTGTATTGCTTAATCAAGTGGTCTGCCATACGTTAGATGCCTGGGGAAGTTGAAAATCAGCCAAGTTATTACTTGGCTGATTTTCAACCGATTTTAATTTTTGGTACCTTATTAGAGAGGAATTTTACTCCGTATTATAATTCTGTAACCGCTTGAATTTAAAGTTAACTTAAAATACCAAAAAAATTGAGAAAACAGAAAAAAATTCATATTTTTCCTTGTAATCCGTTTTCTAAACTTCAAGGCCCCTGCGGGACGCCTTACCCATGTCCGATCGTTCTTAATTTTTGTGAGGCGTAGTTTTACCTCGAAATGAATACATCTAGGATAAGTAAGGGTCAGTATCTACCAATTTAATTTTTTTGGAGCACCATATAAAATAAATCAGAGTCAAAAATAAAAGGTGCAATTTTCAAAATTAAAAAAAAAAAATAGAACAAATTGCGATCACATCTCGAATTATGGCTTAAAAGTTGCGTAATTTGGAGTAGAACTTTTAGACGTTTTAAAAAAAAATCGAAGGTTTCGGACTTTTTCAAAAAGTCGATATTAATTTTTAAACGTTAAAAAATATGTGATAATTACTTCGAATAATTTTTTTAATATTTTTTTCTAAAGCTACATTTAAATACCAACAAAACGTTGTCCAAGTTTTTTTAAGATATCTTTATTTTTAACTGGTCAAAATTAATTGAAAATTTTAATTTTTTCATTTTTTTGAAAAAATCGCCATTTTGAAAAATTGATTACTTAACACCATCTTGAAATAAAATGCTGAAATTTGGTGTCCGAGTTGCATTTAATAAGTACTAAAACATATCCAAAAATAAAATAAATCGAAAGGGGTCGGGTCTAAAAGTGAGTGATTTGGCCTGGAATGCCCCATATATATATGATGTCCTGTGGTTCCTATTCGGAACAAAGGGCCACAACGAATCTATTCCATTCGGTCCGGTTTGATGATATACGTTTTATTTCTCCCTAGCTGAGATCGATGCGTCTAATTTCGATGTTCAATTGTCGACGCCAGGTGTGAGATGGTCTGCCTACTCTGCGGGATGTACCCTGAGGATTCCAATCAATGGCAATTTTTGCTGTGTCATCTGGAGGCCTACGTACACTGATAGAAATTTGTACATAACAATAATGAAAATCTACATTAATGTTATGAAAAATGACGTTAAAAAGGAACCTATGTAGGGTTTCATTGAATTAATGAAATGGGTATCATAAAATGTAAATGCAAGAACAAGTTTCACTAAATTAATGAAAATTGTTCATACAAAATATAAATTGTATTTTATGAAAATGTTTCATTACTTGAATGAAAAAAGTATTTAATTCTAATGAAATACTTTCATTGAATAAATCCTACTTTTTATTTTTGAAATACTTTTATTTTTAAAATGAAATATATGTATGAAATTGTAAAGACCTTTTTATAGAATTAAAAATAATAAAAAAATGTTTTCACTTAATTTTCTCGCACAAAATTTTACTCCAACCTTAACTTGTAATTCATAATTAAAACCACGAACTAATATAAAACATCACAAAAATTAGTTAATTAATAATTATAGTTTTTATTTAAAATTTCGTAAAAAATCTGAACAAATCACAAAATAACCAAGTTAAAAAAAAAAAAACACTTTCACATATTTTTTAATTTTTCTATAGATTTCATTTTCTCACACAAAATTTTACTATAACGTTTACTTTTAATACATAAGTAAAACCCCGAAATAATTTAAAACAACGTGAGTTTAATAAATATTTATAAAAAAATCTTAGAAAAAAATCACGCTCTGATCAGCTGTTTTTTGCGCGCGTAAACTAACAGACTAAACAGACGCGACACGACAAGTGTCAAAAAAGAGAAAATTTTGTAAACAAAACTTAATGAAATTTTTTAATGAAACTACGAAATCTAATGAATCAAAATTAATGAATATCTTGCACAATATGTATGAAATTTCATTCAGCATATGAAAAATTTCATTGTTGCAATGAACCAACGTTAATGAATTTCATTCATTAGTGATATGAAGCGTTTTTCTATCAGTGTAGCGTATGGCCAATCCAGCGCCATTTGCGGTTAAGTATGTCAGTATGGATTGGCTGCTGATTTGTTTGACTCCAAAGTTCCGTATTGGATATGGTGTTGGGCCAGAAAACCTTTAGGATGCGTCGAAGACATCGATTAACAAACACTTGTAGAGTGTTTACGTCGTGATCTGTTGTATATGGCTGAAGATTTCCATACTGACTGAAGGGTACCAAATGCTTGGTTAGCTTTAGAGATTCGGTACGTGACATCATTACTAGAACCACCTGTGTTTGTAATGATGCTGACGATGTAGCAAAATGACGTAACTTCTTCCAGATCGGTATTTCCTTCTCGGAATTTGTTGGTGTTTGTTGTGTTGCAGCGCATCACTTTGCTCTTGCCTATGTTTATTTTTAAGCCAGCTTTTGCAGCTTCTGTTTCGATGCATTTCAGCTTAGATGTCATATCTTTATAACTGTGTGCAAGCAGGCAGATATCATCAGCATATTCTAGGCTCTCGAGCTGTTGATTAAGACTATAGAAAATTCTATAGTTATCGAAAACAAATTTTTTTCTGAGAAATTCTATAGTTATCGACAACAAAAACGGTTTTATAAAATATTCTATTGTTGTCGATAGTAAAAAAATTGCTAAATAAATTTCTATTGTTATCGATAACAAAAAATACTCTATAGCAACTTCTATAGTTATCGATAACAAAAATTGTTCCATAGAAAATTCTATAGTTATCGATAGCAAAAAATTTGCTATAGAAAATTCTATAGTTATCGATAACCAAAATTTTTCTATCAAAAATTTCTATAGTTATCGATAACAAAAAATTCTATAAATATAGATAACTCAACATTTTCTTGAAAAATTCTTTCGTTACCGACACAAGAAAAAATTCCTATTAACAAATTTTCTATAGAAAATTCTATAGTTATTGATAACAAAAAATTTTTTATAGAAAACTCTGTAGTTATCGATAAACTCTATAGTTATCGATAAAAAATTTTCTATAGAAAATTCTATAGCTATCGATAACAAAAAATTTTTTTAAAAAATTCCATAGTTATCGATAACAAAAAAATTCGATAATATCGAAAACTCAAAACTTTTTTTTCTATAAATATCGATAAATCAATATTTTTTTTATATGTGGTTTGAATTGAGAAAGGTGTGAAAGAAAAATTTATTTTTCTAAAAATTTAAGACATCCTGGTTCGTTTTTTACTAGTTTCATATAATCTAGTTATTATAATCATCAGAAAAACTTTTAATGTCAAATTTATTCAGTTAATAGTCAATTTTATTCTATATGTGAAAATTATTAACAGATCGCAGCCGCCAGGGATTGAACCCATGATCTGTAATGTTTTTGCTATTAACTGCCTCTTAGGTACGATCAATCTAGACCGATACGCTAAGTTGGCTGTTAAGCAAGTATCAACTAAATCATGGTTTTTCAATTTCTGTGTGGTTGTTGCTATTGTTTTTTCGTACAGAAGAAGGTGAAATTGCATTATGGTGAATAAATTCAATTTTTTTAGTAATCATCATTCGTCCTCCTCTCCTTCATCAACTCTGATCTAAGTACTTATTTTGCAACCTTGCCAGAACATGGTCTATATTTTGTAGACACAAATGTTAGGTGTTGCCATTTTCCAAAGATACTATATTGCCGCTTAGGCCGACTTAAAGTCGTTATTTTCAAATTTTTGTTTTTCTGTAAAGACAGTCGAGCTCAGGCTCTAATTATAATTATGTATTTTTTTTTTTTGAAAATTCTATTGTTACCGACATCAAAAAATCCTTAAAAAAATTCTTTAGTTATCGATAACAAAAAATTTTTTACAGAACATTCATTAGGTATTAATAGCAAAAAATTGTCTGTAGAAAATTGCGTAGTAATCGATAACAAAAACATTTCCTTTAGAAAATTCTTTAGATAACAAAAAGTATTCTACAACTAAAAATTTTCTATAGAAAATTTTCTAGTTATCGATAGCAAAATATTATATTGAAAATTCTATAGTTATTGCAAACAACAAAAAATTGTATAGAAAATCTATAGTTATCGAAAACAAAAATCTATATAGTTATTGCAAACAACAAAAAATTTTATAGAAAATCTATAGTAATGGAAAACAAAAATCTGTAGAAAATTCTAATGTAATCGAAAACAAAAAAAAGACAAAAAAAATTCTCAACAAAAGTGTCTATACTAAGTTCTCTAGAAAATTATAGAAAAATTTTTTTATAGAAAATCTATACATATCAAAAAAAAAATTATTTTCGATAGAAAATTCTATAATTATCGATAACAAAAACTTTTTTATAGAATATTCTATTGTTATCGATAAAAAAAAAATTTTCTTTAGAAAATTCTACAATTATTGATAACAAAAATTTTTTTGTAGAAAATTCTATAGTTATCGAAAACAAAAAAATTTCTAAAGAAAATTCTATGGTTATCGATAACAAAAAAATGTGTAAAGCAAATTCTTTAGTATCGTTAACAAAAATTTTCCATAGAAAATTCTATAGTAAAACAAAATATTCAATAAAAAATTATATAGTTGTCGATAACAAACAATTTTTTTATAGAAATGCAATAGTATCGGTAACAAACAATTTTCTGTAGAAAATTTTATAGTTATAGACAATAAAAAATTTTCTGTAAAAAATTTTATAGTTATCGATAATAAAAAATTTTCTATCGAAAATTCTATAGTTATCGATAACAAAAAATTTTTTTAGTTATCGAAAACAATTTTTTTTTTATAAAAAATTCTGTAGTTGCCTATAACAAAAAAATGGCTATAGAAAATTCTATAGTTATCGATAACAAAAAATATTCTATAGCAACTGCTATAGTTATCGATAGCAAAAAATGGTCTATAGAAAATTCTATAGTTATGGATAACAAAACATTTTCTTTTTTGAAAATTCTATCAATACCGAAAACAAAAAAAAAATCCTATTAAAAAATTTTCTATAGAAAATTCTATAGTTATTGATAACAAAAAAATGTTTATAGAAAATTCTATCGATATCAAAAAATTGTCTATAGAAAATACTTTAGTTATCGACAACAAAAAATATTCTATAGAAAATTTTATAGTAATCGATAACAAAAAATGTTGTATAGAAAATTCTATCGATAACAAAAAAATTCTAAAAATATCGATAACTCAATTTTTTTTTTTTAATTCTATCGTTACCGACAGCCAAAAAAACCTTAATAAAAATTCTTTAGTTATCGATAGCAAAACAATTTTTACAGAATATGCATTAGGTATCAATAGCAAAAACTTGTTTGTAGAAAATTGTGTAGTAATCGATAACAAAAATATTTTTTTTAGAAAATTCTTTAGATAACAAAAAATATTCTACAGAAAATTCTATAGTTTTCGATAACGAAAAATTTTTTATAGAAAATTTTATATTCTACAGAAAAAATATTATAGTTATCGATAGCAAAAAAAAATTTGCATATATTGCACTAGACCCCACACAAACATCCCTTTCAGATTTGACTTAACTTACCCTAATAAAGGAATTATAATAGGTTTCTTTTGCAAAATTTGACTGGTTACGGAATCGGATTTTTACATCTTGTCCCCATACTGATAATCATTAAAGGAACTTTAAATTTATCCAATTGGGGGTTAATTTAAAATATTGCTTTTGGTGGCTGTTTTCATTTATTTTTCTTAGGGGGATTGTACATTGTATAGAGTGTCATGATAAATTACCATAAGCGAAAAATTTGACTTTGTGTCGCTAATTGCGTAAAAATTTTCTAACTAAAACTGCATGTAAGTCTGTTAGACAAAGTTAATACACATGTAAGCTCATACTCACTGCGAAAAAAAAACTAAAAAAAAAAAAAAAAACAGATTTGTTAAAAAGTTTTAAAAATTAAGTATTAAAAATGTTTATTAATTTAACCAAGTGGAGATTTTTTTTTTATATTTTTTTTTGTAAATAAAACTCATTAGATTATTGTCGTGAGATATGACAATGTTAAAAGTTTTTTGTTGTTACTTTTGTCTGTTAATGTTTGTTGCAACAAATTGCTTTTCAGTTTTATATTTAAGTCAACAAATTGAAACAAACCAAAAAAAAAAATTAAAAAAAATAATTTAAGTTTTTTTTTAACAAAATTGCAATTTTTGTTCATTTTTCTATATCTCAAACAGCGGCTGCTGCAGCGCCGGCTGCTAATGCCATTTATGTCACTGTGTTATTTGTAGATTAATTGCATTTAGACACAGTTGGACATTATATACGACATTTGGATTGTAGAAATACATAGTACACAGTGATAGTGAGATAGATAGTAAGACAGGCGGACGGACGGACGGACTGATAGACACAATTACGACTTATGTGATAGAAGGACGGACGGAAGTATATTTGAACAGATGACGTTTTTTTTTCTAAGTATTACACTTAAAAAAATTTTCCTTAAGGAAAATGTAACTAAATTTTCACAGAAAAGTTTTTAGAAAATATTTTAGCAAGATTTCGCTTAAATATTATCTATATAAATTTTCTATAGATAATCCTATAGTTATAGATAGATTCTACCGAAAATTCTATAGTTATCGATACCAAGAAATGTCCTATCGATAACAAAAAAATGTGTAACGAAAATTCTATAGTATCGTTAACAAAACATTTTCTATAGAAAATTCTATAGTAAAACAAAATATTCTATAAAAAATTTTATAGTTATCGATAACGAACAGTTTTTTATAGAAATTCAATAGTTATCGTTAAAAAAAATTTTCTGAAGAAAATTCTATAGTTATAGACAATAAAATGTTTTCTATAAAAAATTGTACAGTTATCGATAACAAAAAATTTTCTATCGAAAAATCTATTGCTTTCGATAACAAAAAATTTCCTATAGAAAATTCTATAGATTTCGATAACAAAATTTTTTTTAGAAAATTCTATAGTTATCGATAGCAAAAAATTTTTTATAGAAAATTCAATAGTTATCGATAGCAAAAAATTTTCTACCGGAAATTTTATAATTATCTATAACAACAAATCATCTATAGAAAATTATATAGTTATCAATAATAAAAATTTTCAATAAAAAAATCTTTGTTATCGTTAAAAAAATTCCCTAGAAAATTCTATAGTTATCGATAAAAAAAAATTTTCTATAGATAATTCTATAGTTATCGATAGCAAAAAGTTTCTATAGAAAATTCTATAGTTGTCGAAAACAAAAAATTTTCTACAGAAAATTCTAGAGTTATCGATAGCAAAAAATTTTTTACACAAAATTCTATAGTTATCGATAACAAAAAAATTTATATAGAAAATTCTGTTTAAGACAATTCTATAGTTATCGATTGCAAAAAAAATCTAAGAAAATTCTATAGTAATCGATAGCAAAAAAAAGAAAATTTTGTAGTAATCGATAACAAAAAATGTTCTATACTAAGGTGACCATACGTACTCTTTTTTAGAGGACAATACTCTATTTTAACTGGCTGTACTCTATAAAATTTGTGTCCTCTTTCTGTCCTCTTTTTTAAAATGGTGTCCTTTTTGTCCTCTTTAATTTTAAAAGCATGATCAATATTTTTTTTTATTTTTATAAATTAAAACAAATTTTATTTCACGGCGGTCACCGGTTGTTATTTTCACATCGCTTGTTCTGTTCATACTCGTACTGAATTTTCTTTTAGTAAAAGATACCATATACTTGAAGTATGGTTGTAAAACTTGTTGGATGGACGTGTATTACACTGACTCTCCAAAAAGGGTCCAAAGCATAAATTTTTTATGAATCAAAAAATGAGAAAATTTTTTTCTGTATTAAAAGATTTTAAAAATCTAACCACAAACTCGTGATACCGAGATGTGTATGTTATTTTTTTTTGATGCTTTTCAATTCAATTTTACTTAAAATTAAACGTTGCCATTTTTTGTCCGATTTTCACTTCTAATACATCGTTAAAAAGGTGTTGACCACCACTTGGTGGTATTCTCGGTCATTTATGTGAAAGTAAATTTGTCTGTAAAATATGTAAAAAATGTTGAATTCGAATATTTTTTTTACTTTTTATACCCTCCACTTAGTGATAGGGGGTGTATATAAGTTTGTCATTCCGTTTGTAACTCATCTAAATATCGGTCTGGGACCCCATAAAGTATATATATTCATGATCCGCGATCGATTTTAAGACATTCTAGCGATGTCCGTCTGTCTGTCTGTGGAAAATGCTATCACGGACAAAATATTGCACAGAGATGACTGAAACTTAACATATTTATTGGAAGTTCTCCCGAGAAGTTTGGTATTGCATTTGAGCGATATCGGTTTAGCGGTTCAAAAGTTATGAACGAAAATGTAAGCACACCTCAAAAATTTAAGTACCCGGCTAAAAATTTTGTATATTATCATATATGATATCATATATGAGACCATATACAGTATCATATATAGTATCAAATATGGTCTCATATATAAACAAATATTAAAATTGGCGCTTATATAAGACACGATCATATATGATCCAATATATGTGATCATATATTGTATCATATATTGGGTCATATATTGGATCATATATTGGATCATATATGATATTGTTTTCAATTTGTTTTACATTATTTTTCTTATTTTTTAATTATTTTTTAATTATTTTTTTATCTTAAACTATATGTAATAGATTATTATATTCACCAGAATTGCAAACGGTGTACATAAGTAAAATTAAAAATAAAAAATATTTTTTTTATTCATTATGGTGTTTTTCATATATTTCAATGAAAACCTTTAGTTTGATGATTTTGATTTTTTACTTACTCCGTTTGCATTTCTGGTGACCATATAAAAATATATAAGTTAACTTATAGATATTAGAACACATTTTGAAAGTAAAAAAAAAATTTACATAAAGGATTTAAAATATCAAGAAGCGAGCAAAGGGCTTAAATGAAGGATGATTTCCTTGTTTTTTTCTTGTTTTATTGTTAATTTAGATTTTCTTCAGACTTAGCGTTTTTGTTAGGCTATAAACTTCATTTTAGCATATTTAAAGTCAAAATCTATAAAAAAAAGATTTAAAATATTAATATATAAGGTATTTCTAGACATTTTATTGTATTAAAGGGCATGTCACAGGCTTAATTCCGTTCGGAATTCTAACAAGTGGTTTACTCGTAAAACGCAAAACGAATATTTTTTTTCGGAATGAAATCACTTTCAAAAATCAAAGTGGGATTGAATTGCATAGGAGTGGATTTATTCCGAAAAAATATTTTGTTTTACGTTTTTAGAGGAAAACTTTCAAACCACTTCGGAACGGAATTTACTCTGTGACAGGCCCTTAAGTATTACCAACAATAACATTTGGTGCTAATGGGTTTTAATGATAACACTGATATCATTTTAAGAAACAACAATGTGCCTTTAAATATTAACTTCTTAGATACATACATGTTAATAGAGTGTATTTTGTTAAAACCATGGGATGCTTAAGACCATCGAATACTTTTTACGGAATTCCAACTGAAAAAATATTAAAAATAATTCCACATTCCTTTTTTATTCCAGCAAAAAATAACTTGCTACTACTAAAAGCATTTTTTACTCATAATAAGCAAATGAGGACTTAAAACTTTATCTTAAAAGCAATATATGTTTGTTAGAATATTTGAAGGAGAGGGATCAATAAACTATTAATACTTACATCATGCCGACAATATTTTCCATGTAGGTAAAGTGACAGTCTTATTGTGATTGTTAGTAAAAACGTTGTCCTTCCCAAATCGTAACTTAACATCAAAACTGATTATGCGTTCTTTTCATTTCCGACAGTTAGGGATGTCAAAATTTTGTAGTGTTGAAATCGTAGTGATAACGTTATGGTGGTGCATATGCTTTTCCCCCCAAGTTGAGTGAGCTGAACGTCGCTGCGCATGGTTGAATTTTCTGTAACTCGTAACTCGACCTTCAAACTGCATATATGTTCTTTCCATTTCCAATGTGCTATGCGACAGTAAGGGATTTCAAAATAGTTTGTAGTGTTGAAATCGTAGTGATAACCTTATGATGGCGCATATGTTCTCTTCTCCAAGTAGAAGAGCTTAACGTAGCTGCGTAGTTGAATTTCTTCAACTCGTAACTCGGTATCAAAACTGCTTATAAGATCTTTTTTTCAATTTGATATGGCGACATTAAGGGATTTGTAAAAAGTTTGTGATATTGGAATCGTAATATTAACATTATGGTGGTGCATATGCTCTCTCCTCCAAGTTGCGAAAGCATAACGTCTTCAACATCAAAGTACTCAATAATATTGTTTTTTCGACATTTGAATACGAAAATTTATCTTGTTTTGGAATAAAATGCCCATGTTATGACGATGAACTGGAAAAAAATTAAAACATGACTTTAAAATTTTTTATATATATTAATGAAAACTTACCTTTTCCAACATTTTTCTTCGTAAAAGTAATTTTTTTAAGCAGAATATTTTGCAAGTAGGACAATATTTGTCAAATTTATATGCACCAGTATTGCCGTTATGTTTATGTCGATGGTAATAAAATATAATTTTATTCGTAAAACTCTTTTTTGTAATTCTGGTTCAAATTTGCATACACATTAACTAAGATTTAACATTTTATGATAACATATATGGTTCCATATATGATATCATATATGGTACATAGTTTACACACGACGTCATATATGGGATCGATTTTTGCATATATGGTCACATATATGGTTCCTTATATGTCATATATGATCATATAAAGATCAATACATAGCCATATATGAACATACACATTTATTTTTAGCCGGGTACATTCAATATAAGCTAAAAATACAAAATGCTTTAATTCGGCTTCTGGTTGACATATGCGAACATAATTGAACACCAAATGGTATTTAAACAAGTACAAACATATTTTTTGACAAAAAAAGAAAAAAATCGCGGATTTTTTTAACAAAATTTTTTTTTCGCGGAAATTTTTTTTTTTCAAAAAATTTTTTTTTTTCAAAAGTAATTTCCTTTTAAATAAAGTTTTTTGCGATAATCTTTTTGAAATTGTGGAGGGTATCACTACATTCGGCAAGGCCGAATTTAACTTTTTTACTTGTTTTCTTTATGTTCTCTATTTTTATTTTCAAAATCTGGTCACCTTATCTATACAAAATTCTATAGTTATCTACAATATAATAAATTCTATAGAGAATTCTAAATTTATCGATACTAAAAAATATTCTATAGAAAATTCTATAATTATCGATAGCAAAAAATTTTCCATAGAAAACTTTATTGTTATTGATATAGTTATCGATAAGAACCCAGTATGCAAAATGAGTCGATATCGATTCGAAAAAGAATCGTTTTCTCTAAGAATTTCATCGATATCGAGTTCGATATAATGTCGATATAAAGCGTGTTTTCCTATGTGGCATGCAAGGTGATATAGAATCGAGTATTGGTACAGGATTCGATTCGATTTTTAATCGAAAAATTTCATGAATTTCGATACATTTGTTTTTTAATAATTTAGTTAATTGTTTTAAAAACGGTAAGAATTAAAAAAAAAAATTTTTACTTACTACTACTTACTTACAATTAACTAATTTTTACTAATTTAATTTATTTATTCTTTAAATTTAATTTTTACTAATTACTATTTTTATCTGCCTCACTTGAGATTTGAACTCAGAACTCCCAGTTTACTGGTTGAACGCCTTACTCCTTCAGCCAAAGTTTGATAATAAAAGTAGTTTTTTAAAATTACTTTTACTAAAATTTGAATTTTTTATTATTATTTGAATTGCCCTTAAATTATAATTTGTATTATTATTTGAATTACCCTGTTTTTATATTCATTTTATTTTGTTTTGACATACTTCTCCCAATTTGAAAATATTTTTATTTCAAAATATATATTAGTACAAACAAATTTCAAGTTATGTATGGCCTAGTTGGTTAGCAGGTTCGGCAGCTTACGATTTGTAGATTTTTGGCCTTGGTTCAAACCCCGGTCGCGGATTTTTTTTTATATTTTTTTTTTATTGTTCTAGTGTTAGATATTATTTTTTTTTAATAATAAAAGTAAAATTTGTGGAATTTTTGTAAAATTTAATAAAACTAAAACTCGATGTTATATTGAAAATAAATATTTTTTTATGGAACAACAAATTTGAGAATTCCTAAAATGTAGATTGGAAATCATTTCTAAATCGATTAGTTTTTCAATAAAAATATGAGTTCGAGAAACGTTAAAATATCGACTGTATATAATATCGACTTCGAATCGTTATTGCGGAAAAGCCTCGAAAAAACTTCGAAAAAATTGTCGCCTCGAAACTGTGCAGTAGACCGGGTCGAAAAAAAAAGTTCCTTTTGTGCGGGCTTAATTTTAAAGCTTACCTCGAAAAAGTTCCATAGCCAAAATACTAGATTTTTAGGTCGCGATTTGGTACCGCCGAAATCGTTATTTGTTCATAGCATTTTCATTTGATGTCCGATCGTTATAAAAAAAAATTTGTTAGAAAGTCCTCAGCGAGTACTAAATTTGACCCATATCCGGTTTGGACCTTTGAGGTCATCTTCGTGTTATGAGTGTTAGTTTCTCAGCTTTCTACCCACCTAAATGATTTTTATTTTTCCATTGAATTATAGCACAAAAAAATTCATGAAATTCTTCCCTTAGAAGTACCCTCTTAAATTAATTAACAAAAAAGTTATATTCGATTCTAATTTTCCATAGAAAAAGATTTAAAACACTTGTTCGTATGTATTTAAATACAAATTAAAAAAATTAAATATAGTTTAAAGGCATAATAACAAGTGTTTTTTCTAATTTTCCTTATATTGTATATGAAAATCTTAAATCAAATGTAACTTTTTTGTTAATTAATTTAGCTGGATACTTCCAAGGGAAGGATTTTATGATTTTTTTAGTGCTATAATTTAATGGAAAAATAAAAATCATTTAAGGGGGTAGAAAAATGAGAAACTTACAATCATGACGAGAAGATGACCTCTGAGGTTAAAACTAGATATGAGTCAACTTAAGTACTCGCTTAGGACTTTCTAACAAATTTTTTTTTATAACGATCGGACATCAAATGAGAATGCTATGAACAAATAACGATTTCGGCGGTACCAAATCGCGACCTAAAAATCTAATATTTTGGCTATGGAACTTTTTCGAGGTAAGCTTAAAATTAAGCCCGCATAGTGGGAACTTTTTTTTTCTCCTTTATGGTCGACCCAGTCTACTGTGCAGACTGGGAAAAATTTTCAGCATAAAATTTAAATTTGTCTCGATAATTTCCGTTTAAAAATTCTATAGCTGTCGATAGAAAAATGTTCTATAGGAAATTATATTGTTATCGATAACAGAAAATTTTTAATTTAAAATTCTATATCTGTTCCTCTTACTCCCACTGGAGCATGGTGCGTTAAAAGTTCTGTTGTTATCATAACAAAAAATTTTCAATAGAAAATTCTTTAATTATCAATAATAAACAAATTTCTATAGAAAATTCTATATATAACGCTAAAAATATCGATAACAAAAAATGTTTTACAGTTATCAAGAGCAAATAATTTTCATTAGAAAATTATATTTAAGTTGTCGTGAATTTTCATTAGAAAATTCTATTTAAGTTGTCGAGAATTCTCTTAGAGAGTTCGATAGTTATCGAAAGCAAATCATTTTTTTAGAAAATTATATAGTTATCGATAAAAATTCTATTATTTTCGAAATCTCTATAGAAATAACGGTAGCATTTCCTAAAAAAAAAAAAATGTTATCTATAACTACAGAATTTTCTACAGAAAATTTCTTATTTTCGATAACATTACAATTCTCTACAGAAATTTAATTTTGTTATCGATAACTATAAATTTTTTTATAGAAATTTTTTGTTATCGATAACTATAGAATTCTCTATAGAAATGTTTTTGCTATCTATAACTATGGAATTTTCTATAGAAAATTTTTTGTTGCATAAAATTTTCTATAGAAAATTTTTTGTCATCGATAACTATAGAATTTTCAATATAAACTTATTACTATCGATAACTATTAAATGTTCTACAGAAAATTTTTGCTATCGATAACAATAGAATTTTCAATCAAAATTTTTTTGTTAACGATAACCATAGAATTTTCTTTAGAAAATTGTTTGCAATCAATAACTACAAAATTTCAGTAGAACATTTATCGTTATAGTAAATTTTCTATAGACAATTTTAAGTTATCGATAAATATAGAAATTTTTTTGTTATTGACAACTATATAGTTTTTAATAGAACATTTGTTATAATCGATAACTGGAATCTTCTAAAAATTTTTTTAACGATAACTATATAATTTTCCGTAGAACATTTTTTGGTATCGATAACTATAGAATTTTCTAAAGAAAAGTTTTTGTTATCGATAACAATAAAATTTTCTTTGGATTTTTTTTTAAATCGATAACTACAGAATTTTTTGTAGATTTTTTTTTTTTTTTTTTTTAATATCGATAACTATAGAATTTTCTATAAAAATTTGTTTGCTATCGAAAACTATAGAAAACAATAGAATTTTCTAAAGAAAATTCTATAGTTATCGATACAAAAATCTATAAAAAATTCTATAGTTATCGATAAGAAAAAAAAATCTGTATATAATTCCATAGTTATCGATATCCAAAAATATTTTATATAAAATTTTATACTAAACTTTATAGTTATCGATAAGAAAAAATATTCTGTAAAAATTTCATAGTTATAGAAAATTCTATAGAAAATTCTATAGAAATTCTATAGTTATCGAAACCAATAAATATTCTACAGAAAACTCTATAGTTATCAATAGCAACGATTTTTTTACAGAAGATTGTAAAGTTATCGATAACAATAAATGTTCTATAGAAAATTCTATAGTTTTTGATAAGAAAAAAATTTCTATAGAAAATTCCATAGTTATCGATTACAAAAAATTTTCTATTAAATGTTGTGTAGTTATCGATAACAAAAATTTTCTACAGAAAGTTGTAACTATGCATATCGATAATATAAAAAAAACTATAAGAAATTGTATAGTTATTGATAAAAAAAATTTTCTATAGAAAATTGTGAAGCTATCGATAACCAAAAATTGTCTTTTAAATTTTGTACAGTTATCGATTGCAAAAAATTTCTATATAAAATTTTATAGTTATCGATAACAAAAAATTGTTAAAAGATAATTATAGTTCTTGATATCAAAAAATGTTCTATAGAAAATTGAATAATTATCGATAATAAAAAAGTTTCTATTTAAAATTGTATACTGTAAAAGTTTCCACAGAAAATTTTTTGTTATCTATAACAAAAATATTCTATATAAAATTTATGTTTATGGATAGCCAAAAAATTCTGCATAAAACTTTGTGGCTATCGATAAGAAAAAATGTTCTTATAAAAATTTCATAGGTAGCGATAAGAAACAATGTTCTAAAAAAATTAATAGTTATCGGTAGCAAAAAAATTTCTATAAAAAATTCTACAGTTGTCGATACCAAAAAAATTTCTATAGAAAGTTTTAAAGTTGTCGATAACACCAAATATTCAACAAAAAACTTTAGAATTATCGACAGCAACAAAAAATTCTATAGTTAAAAATAACAAAAAAATATTCTAAATTCAATAATTATCGATAGCAATAAATTTTCTCTAAAAAATTCTATTGTTATCGGTAAAAAAAAATTTATAAAAAATTCTGTATTTATCGATAACAAAAACTGTTCTTAAGAAAATTCTGTAGTAATCGAAAACAAAAAATAATCTATAGAAAATTTTAAAGTCATCGATAACAAAAGATTTTCTATAGAAAATTTTATAGTTATCAATAGCAACGAATTTTCTATAAAAAATTCTATTGTCGTTGATAGAATACAATGT
Organism: Pegoplata infirma; assembly: GCA_963921195.1. NCBI lineage: Eukaryota > Metazoa > Arthropoda > Insecta > Diptera > Anthomyiidae > Pegoplata > Pegoplata infirma. The sequence continues at coordinate 97,645,815 of OY992536.1, forward strand.
TCTATAGAAACTTATAAAGTTATCGAAAACAGAAAAAATTCTATAGTTATCGATACCAAAAAATGTTTGTTCAGAATCCATGTTTTGCAGTGATCGATAGCAAAAATTTTTTTATATAAAATTTTATAGTTATCGGTAACAAAAAATGTTCTATAAAAAGTTCTATTAAGAGGTGGTCCAATAACAAGTATCTTTTTAAAAATGCAATAAAATGATCAATATACTCAACTTTTTTTTGGAATGTTATGGCTTTATTTGAAAGAGCAAACATTCCCGTTTTTTATGGCAAACGACTTCATTGATGCGTCCTCTGCTTGCTCCGCTGTATCGCTTTGTAGCGCAGTACTGCGCTGCCAAACTGCACGTTTTTCGAAAAAAAAGTTTTTAACCGAAATAAGGCACTCAAATTAGGTTATGTTAACAAACAAATTGCTACATCTTGGGATCGTAAAACTCGCACGGTATTGTAAAGAATCCAATTTATCTATAGGAAGCTACAGATTTGAGTATCAGCATCATTACACAATATTTTCAAAAATACAGCTGAAAACCCAATTTTCGTCAAAGATGAGCGCTACAGAGCCATGATTACCGACTTTTTGTTGGCCGTAATAGAATATATCAACTTCGATGACTTTTTTTTTCAGAAGGAAGTCGCAATATGTCCCACAGTCCATCAAACAATCGATATTTTGCGCACTTAGTTCGGAAATCGTGTTTTTAGCCATATTGGCGGTGACAATTGATCACTTCAGAGCTGCCGATTAAAACCTTTAGAAATTTTTTTTGAGGGGTCTCGTTAAAGATTCATACAACATGGGAAATCCAGAAATGTTCTAGGCCCTTTCGACGAATATCGTTCAAGCCATTCGTGAGATAGAGCCAGAAACATTAGAAAAATGGGTGCCGAGAATGAGCTACTGCGGAGCTAACCCAGGCAGCCGCATGAATGAAGTCGTTTGCCATAAATAATGGGAATATTTGCTCTTTTAAATAAAGCCATAAGGTTCCAAAACTATTGAGTATTGTTCATTTCAATGCATGTTTTAAAAAGATGTATGTTTTAAAAAGATGTATATCGACAGCAAAAAATGTTCAACAGCAAATTCTATAATAACGATAACAAAAAAAATCTGTAGAAAATTTTATCGATAGCTAAAAATTAATAGTAAAAAATTTTCTATAAAAAGTTATATTGGCATTGATAGCAAAAAATGCTTTATAGAAAATTCTAAAGTTATCGATAACAGAAAAAATTCTACAGTTATTAATACTATAGAAAATTTTGCAGTTATCGATAGCAAACAATTTTTTTATATAAAATTCTTAAGTTATCGATACCAAAAATGTTTCTATAAAAAAATTTATAGTTATCGATAGCAAAACATTTTCTATATAAAATTCTATTAATATTGAAAGCAAAAAATGTCTACAGAATTTTTTTTAGTTTTATATAAAAAAAAAATTGTTATCGAAAATTTTATAGTTATCGATACCAAAAAGTGTTCCGTAAAAACTTCATTAGTTTTCGATAAAAAAATTGTTATCAAAAATTATCGATAACAAAATGTTTTCTATAGTTATATAGTTATAAAATGTTTTCTATAGTTAACAAAAAATTTTCTATAGAAAATTCTATGGTTATCGATTTAAAAAAAAATTCTTTACAAAATTCTATTTGTTTATTGAAAATTCTATAGTTTTCGATAAAAAAAATATATAGAAAATTGTAAAGTGATCGATAACAAAAGAGAGTTGTAAAGTCATCGATAACAAAAAAAAATCCATAGAAAATTGTATTGTTAGGTTAGGTTAGGTTAGGTTGTAAGTGGCTGCTGACGCTTTACGTCAACACACGTAGACTCTGAGGTCCATTGTGATACCACGGGATCGTAATAGGTTTCCCTACTAGTCCCTGTCGTTAAACCAGTTTGAGCTTCTTATGAAACTCCTTAGATGTTGAATTTTGACATCCGACAAATCTGAAAGATCGTACAGCTCCCTAGATCCCAGTGAAGCAAGTCGCTGACCAGAAAGTGCCGGGCAATGGCAAATAAAGTGTTTGATAGTTTCCAACTCCTCTTCATCCATGCAACTTCGGCAAAAGTCATTCGACGGCACATTTAACCGCTCTGCGTGCTTCCCTATAAGACAGTGTCCGGTAATTATAGAAACCACCGTTGAAATCTCTCCTCTTGGAAGCGATATCAGCTCACTTGTGCGCCCCTGATTAAGAGAAGGCCAAATCAGTCGTGTTGTCTCACACGTCCATCCATTTGCCCATCTTTGATTAGTCTCCGTCGCAGAACAAAGCCGTAGGTTTTGCTTGCAAGTTTCTAGAGGCATACCAACACATTCCAATTCTGTTGGAACCTGTAAGGTAGTTCCTAGTCTTGCAAGCTCATCGGCTTTGCAATTCCCTGGAATGTCTCTGTGCCCTGGGACCCATATGAGTCGTATGTTAAACTGCTTGGCCATCTCATTTAAAGACGTGCGGCAGTTAAGGGCAGATCTTGTTTTCAGAAACAGTGAATCCAGGGACTTGACCGCGGCTTGACTGTCAGTATAGATGTTGACTGCGGTTGTAGACAAGACATTGCAGCTCAACCAGTCAGCCACTTCCTTTATTGCCAGCATCTCTGCCTGGTAGACACTGCAATGATCTGGCAATCTACGAGCCAGGCTCAATCCAAGCTCTTCCGAATAGACCCCAAAGCCCACTTGTTCGTGCAGCCTCGATCCATCTGTGTAAAAATTTATGGTAGCTCCACTTCCCGGAGTATCCCCCATCCAAGACTCCCTGGATGGTATCATAGTGGTAAAGTGGCGCTCAAAGAGGCTCAAAGAGGGAGCACAATCCACATTTTGTGGTATTGTTATCTTTTTCAAGATCGCGCTATGGCCACAATCGCTGCTCCTCCATTGCAGCGTGCTATTAAGTCGAATTGCCGACGCAGCTGCATACTGCCTACCCAATATGTCCAAGGGTATCAGGTGAAGGAGGATTTCTAATGCAGCCGTAGGTGTAGTACGAAGAGCACCAGTGATGCACATTGACGCCATTCTCTGTACCTTCGTGATAAAGACACAGTTCGCTTTTGTTTCTAAAGCAGGCCACCAGACAATGATTCCATACAGCAAAATTGGACGCACCACTGCTGTATAGATCCAATGAACGACTTGAGGGCTAAAACCCCATCGTTTTCCAATGGCCCTTTTATAGGAATACAAAGCAATCGTTGCTTTTCTCACCCGTTCCTCAATATTACGCCTGAAATTCAGCTTCCTATCTAGAAATACTCCAAGATACTTGGCTCCATCTGAGAAGGTGATTTCAGTACCGTCCAGAGAAATAGGATCAAAAGCAGGAATCTTATTTTTCCTTGTAAATAAAACAAGCTCTGTTTTACTAGGATTAACTCCTAGACCACAGTCTCTTGCCCATTTAGACAGATCTTTCAGAGAACCCTGAAGAATGTCCCGCAATGTTGGCAGATGCTTCCCCTTTACCGCTATCGCGACATCGTCAGCATATGCGACAACATGACAACCACGTGCTTCTAGAGATAGTAGCATTGAATTCAGTGCCGGGTTCCAAAGAAGCGGCGAAAGAACACCTCCTTGTGGTGTGCCCCTATTGACAAATCGAGATATGACGGACGCTCCCAATTCAGACGTTATACGTCTACTGGCAAGTAGGCTTTCCACCATTAAAACGATTTCACGCTTTACTCCCAGACCAGACAATGCCAATATTATCGATTCTGGGATGACATTATTAAAAGCCCCCTCAATATCAAGAAAGGCCACCATAGTGTACTCCTTTACCGAAAGCGATCTCTCGATGGTACCAACGAGCTCATGAAGAGCTGTTTCCGTTGATCGTCCCTTGCTGTATGCATGTTGCTTTGTCGAAAGCAACCTCGGGTCAATCACTCTACGCAAATATGAGTCTATCATTCGTTCCATTGTCTTTAACAAAAAAGAAGACAGACTAATTGGTCTGAAATCCTTCGGAGCTGTGTGGGAACTTTTCCCAGCCTTCGGGATAAATACGACTCTGGTATCCCTCCATTTTAAAGGAATGTACGACCAGTTGATGCATGCTGTGTATAGATTATACAGCAACGGGGCTATATAGTCCGACACTTGCTGCAACTCAGCCGGGATTATACCATCAGGTCCCGGGGATTTATAGGGCCTGAAGCTTTTTATCGCCCAGATTAATGTTGGCATATTTATTATTTCCGAAGCAATTTCAGATGCTTGGGCGTCAGAACGTTCCAAAGCTTGAAACGGCGTCATGGAATTGCCCGGAAAATGCGTGTTTAAAAGGAGATCCAGCGACTCTCCACTGGAGGAAGACCACACCCCATTAGGATCTTTCAGGTATCCCAGGGTGCAAGGAGAAGAAGCCAGAACCTTGCGCAGCCTGGATGCCTTAGAAACTTCTTCTATGTTTCCACAGAAGTTTTTCCAAGAATCAGATTTTGCATTTCTGATCATCTTTTTATAACTCTTAAGTTGCAGCCTGTATGCAGACCAGTCCTCGTCCGCTCTTGAAAATTTTCCCCATATCGAATGATGTGCATTAGCATCACAACACACTACTAACTGGTGTCCCCTAGATTCAGACTCCCGAATTAGACCGACAACCTTCTCCGGGGGTATTGACCCCGGATTAGGAAAATACGCAGAGGCGAGCCAAATAGACTTCCCATGAAGCTCTAAGCTAGCCGCTGTAACATCCATATCACTAAAAGTTGATAAAAAGAAAATATTTAAGCCATTTTTTGCCAAGATGCAGGCTCTTGGTGAGCCCTCACCTTTGGCAACCACCAACTTAAACCCAGGGGTCTTCAATCCGCAAACCCTGCCACCCCGCACCCAGGGCTCTTGGATAAAAACCAAGTCAACTGCTCCTGTCGTCAGGCGCAGCAAGAGTGCAGCTGAGGCTGCCTTACAGTGATGGAGGTTTATTGTATTGTTAGGAATAAAAAAATATTCTGTAGTTATGGATAAAAAAAGTTTTCTATTAAAAATTGAATAGTTATCGATCACAAAAAAATGTTCTATAGAACATAACAAAAAAATTACTAAAGAAAATGGTATTGTTGTTGAAATCAACAAATTTTCTATAGAAAATTTTAAAGTTATCGATAGTTAAAAATCTCCTATGGAAAATTCTATAGTTATCGATAAAAATAAAAGTCTATAGAAAATTCTATAGTTATCGATAGCAAAAAAATGTGTACTGAAAACTCTTTAGTTATCGATAACAAAATTTTTGTATAGAAAATTTACGGTTATCGAAATAATAGATAGTGAATAGAAAATCTATTATTGTTATTGTTTATCGATAACAATTTTCTTAAATTTTTTTTCAAGTGTATCGTTAGTTGTTGTTTTATATGGGAAATTAAAAATAATTTTTATATTCAAAACACTAAATATAAATTTTAACATTCTATGACGCCATTATTTGACCTGTTAGCAATTTGAAATAATATTGACATCATCATCTTTGGAGTAGATTTTTTTGCAGTTTCGTATAATTTTGTTTATTGTAATTATTTTCGATAGAGAATTAACTACTTCCTTTATGTTTATTAGTTTTGGCATATTTTCACATGCAACATCCAAAATTTAAAAACAAATCTGCAACTTCATTTATTATTAAATCTTTCAAAATTTTTTTTTTGCCTTTAGCTTCTTTTTTTAAAATAATATTTTTTTTTGGTAAAATGCAATTTACTTTAACTTTAACCACAACAACAAAAAAAATGTCTTTAGTCATCTGTTGCACACAGTAAAGTTTGTTGCATTTTAAGTTAGTGAGTGGTGGTGGTGTTGTACAAATGTGTTTTGTTGTTTTGGCAACACCTTCAAATATGTCTAAACAAAAATATTTTCTTCTTCATCTGTGTGGTGCTGTCTTTTTTTTGTTTCTGGGGCCATGCGCATGATCACTTTTCATAAATATCATTGTGGTCATTTGTAATAGAGAATTGTTTGTTCCCAGTTTGATGGTGCCATTGGATTTTCTAGTGGTGTTACATTGTTTAGCTAGACGCACATCACCCCAGTATTGTGGCAAAAATTTTGCTAACAAGCAACCTGTTGTTATGACTTTAAGACATGTTGCTACATTTTTCGAATGGTATTTTTAGTATATTGAAAGTTATGAACTAACAATCATAGCAAACCTAGAAAGGTATCATCTTTTATATAACAAAGTTAATTTTAGCCATCTCCAAACCCAATTTCAAAAAAGTGAAGTGAAGTTCTTTTTTGTTGAAGACAATGGAACGAATGATAGACTCATAGTTGCGTAGAGTGATTGACCCGAGTTTGCTTTCGATAAGGCAACATGCATACAGCAAGGGTAGTAGATCAATGGAAACATCTCTTCATCTGCAGTCAAGGTTAGATCAATGGAAACAGCTCTTCATGAGCTCGTTGGTACAATCGAGAGATCGCATTCGGTAAAGGTGTACACTATGGTGGCCTTTCTTGATATAGAGGGGGCTTTTAATAATGTCATCCCAGACTTTCTGTCTGGTATGGGAATGAAGAGTGGGATCGTTTTAATGGTAAAAAATCTACTCGGCAATAGGCGTATAACGTCTGATTTGGGAGCGTCTGTCATATCTCGATTTGTTAATAAGGGCACACCGCAGGGATGTGTTCTTTCGCCTCTTCTTTGGAACCTGGCACTGAATTCAATGCTGCTAACTCTAGAAGCACGTGGTTGTCATCTAGTCGCATATGCTGACGATGTCGCGATTGCGGTAAAGGAAAAGCATCGGCCAACATTGAGGGACATTCTTCAGGGTTCTGTGAAAAATCTGCCTTAAATGGTTAGAGGCTGTGGTCTAGGATTTAATCCAAGTTAAACAAAGCTTGTTTTGTTTACAAGGAAAAATAATGCTTTTGATCCTATTTCTCTGGACGGCACTGAAATCACCTTCTCAGTTGGAGCCAAGTATCTTGGAATATTTCTAGATAGGAAGTTGAATTTTAGGCGTAATACTGAGAAACTGGTGGGAAAATCAACGATTGCTTTATATTAGGGATGTCGCGAATAGTGTATTCGGCATTTTACCGAATATTTACTATTCGGTATTCGGTTTGAACCGAATACAAATATTGCCGAATAATTTAATTATTCATACGCCTGTATTTTACCTATGTAAAAAATTAAAAAAAATGTACCAGACTAAAAGACAACAACGCTATTTTTGACACTATTTTTATACCCTCCAACCACAGTATGGGGGTATACTCACTTTGTCATTTCGTGTGTAACGCATTGAAATATCGGTCGGGGACCCCAACATGTGTATATATTATTGATCAGTGATCGATTTTAAGACATTCTAGCAATGTCCATCTGTCCTTCCGTCCGTCTGTCCGTCCGTCTGTGGACGACACGATACAGTCCAAAATAAAAGAGCTAGACTCCTGAAATTTGGTACGAATATGTCTAACGGTCATAGGCTGGCTAAGTTCGGAGATGAGCAAAATCGGACCACGGGGAAAAAGTTCCCCTTTAGGAGCTAAACCAACCTCTGAAAAACGCCATTTTTTATAGATTTTTTGAACCTTTTCTTAGCAAACGAAACATTTCTTATGTCAAAAGAAGTTAAAAGTCCTGCAGTTGGATCCAGGAAGGTTGTCTCCCACTGCCGAACCCCCCTCCCCCCAAAAAAACGCCCCTGTTTTTTTTAACGTGTTGGAGGGTGTAACAGATTCGGCACGGCCGAATTTAACACTTTCACTTGTTTCTGTTACCTTAACAATTCGAGTTTTAATCAAGTGCTCAAGTTCTTTTGTATAAAAACATACTGAAATGACTACAAAACAAGAGTCAAACGTTAATAAAAAATGTTTTTTTAACTAATTTAAATATTGCCGAATATTCGGCAAACTGTTACCGAATATTTATTTAACCGAATATTCAAAAGAGCATGCCGAATATGCCGAATACCGAATAGTGACGAATATTCGCGACATCCCTACTTTATATTCATGTAAAAGAGCCACACTCAGAAAATTATTGCAGTTACTACATGACGGTCGTTTGTGTAGTAAGTAGTAGCTGTTGTTTTTAACTACAATTTCGGTCGTTTTTGTATGAAAAAATCTCAAACAACTTTTTTTTGTAGTAGTTTCAAAAAATAAATACAAAAGCTCTACTACACTGTAGCAATAGTTGACTTATGTAGTGGTTTTTAGTTTTTTTCTAAAAACTCGTTTTTTTCTAGAAATTTTTATTGCAAACGAATGTGTCGAACGAGTTGGTCGTGCGGAATGCGGAAGGAATTATTTTTATGCCAAATAAATAATATCTAAATAAATTAAATTACAATTTATTAAATTTAATTATAACAAAAAATATGTTTTTGGAAAAATATTCTTGAGCGAAAGAAAATAAGTGGATACATAAGATAACAAGTGTGTATAATATAGCGCTCACATAAGCGTGCGTAAAAACCTATCGGAAAAAACCCATAATAAAATGTATGCGGTGTTTTGTTTACTTATGAGCGTGCCATCTTTCTTTTCTTTGTATACACAACAGAACAGGTACATACTTTTATGAAACATTGCAAATTAATTATTATTTTTTTATAAATCAATTCTACCAAAGCATTTCGTTTTTTTTTTTATTCCAGACAAATTTTGATCAGAAGCGGTGGAAATTTTAAATAAACTATTAAAGAAACAAAGGTAAATACAATCAATTTATTTTGTTTAACATTTTATTAATATAATTTTTTTCTTCTATAATTCCAGATAAATACACCAAAAAATTGTCATCATGTCGAAATTCTATACAACCAACTGAAACGTATTGCTTTTTAAATAAATAAATATCAATCATTTAAACGTTTAAGAAATTTTTTTAATAAAATTTCAGGCAATTATAGTAAAAACAACTGTATTAAACAGTTTTGTAATAGTTTTTACTACATTGTGTAGTTGAAAATCACTAGTTAAAAAAAACAACATGTTCAGTTGTTTTTACCGTAATATGTAGTGGACGCCTTTTCACCAACAAAATGTAGTCAAAACAACTGTCTTTTGTAGTAGATTTTACCGACATATTTTTTTGGGTGCATTGGAAAACGATAGGGTTATAACCCTAAAGTCGTTTATTGGATCTATACAGAAGTGGTGAGTATAATTCTGCTGTATGGAATTATTGTCTGGTGGCCTGGTTTAGAAACAAAAAGGAACTGTGGTACAGAGAATGAAGTCGATGTGCATCACTGGATCTCTTCGTACTACACCTACGGCTGAATTAGAAATCCTCCTTCACTTGATACCATTTGACATATTGGGTAGGCAGTATGCCGCTACGACGCACAGTGGGTTCGATGTAGAGTTTGCAAAACGATTAAAATCGTAATCGTAATCGCGATTAATCGCATCAATTAATCGTAATCGTAATCGACAAAAAAATCATGCGATTACGATTAATAATTTTCTATGAAATACACTGTTTTTATAACAAAAATTTTAATATTTAAAATTATTTTTCAAAAAAACTAAATTACTCTTAAAAAACGATTAGTTTCGGAACAATTTCAAACAAAAATCATTGATTCTGGAATGTTAAGTAGAATCGATTGATGGATGATATGATGCGTTCTGGTACTGATTATTTGGAACGGAAAATTTTTATGGGTACGCCCATGATTCATTTAACTTGTTTGCGATTTTTCTTTCCTTTTCTCATAAAAATCATTCAAATTTAAAGGAAAATTTAAATTCTAATATGAGTAAGTTTTAACGATGTTTGTTTTTAAAATATACTCAAAAGGCTTTAATCGAATTTGGTCGAAAAATTTGGAAATTAAAAAAAACTTAATTTTTTTATACTTTGACCGCTGGTTGCTGACTAATGATGCCTGTAAAATTTTTTAATAAATTTCATCGCAATTACTGGCCATAAATTTTGATGAACTGGAAGCAGCTTTTGGAAAGGAATCACGAACCAAAGATCGAATCCAAACCAGTCACAGTTTAGAGTACTCTTTAGTAGCACAGATTAAGAGCTATTAAGACGCATTAAAATCATGTTTCTTTTCAGTGCTGATTGAAGCACTCTTTGTAGAGTTTATTTAAGCGCAATAAAGATGTAAGAAAATCTAGTATTTTTCTCTAAAATCTTTTTGATGTTAAAGATGTAAAAAATTAAAGTATGTGTAAAATTTTATTAACAAAGAATTTTAATTATTAGATTTAAAAAAACGTCTTAATAATAAATTCTCAAGGGCGCTAGAGTGTTCTTTCGATGCGCAATGATATACTAAAAACGAGACTGTGGTTTCAAAATCTCGAATTATTTTTACTAGGAAAGTTCGAAAGTTTTTAATTTTATTTCTTAAAAATAATAATTTTTGTATTTGTACTTTCTTTAGTGAAAATTTCAAAAGATTTTTTTAAAGCTATTGCAACTCAAATTATTTAAAAAATTCGATTAATCGTAATCGCGATTAACGGCAATTTTTTTAATCGTAATCGCGATTATGAAATATCTCGATTATTTGCAAACTCTAGTTCGATGGTACCCAAAATGGCGATTAATTCAGATAAGCAGTAGTTTTTGAATATTATATTTTTTTATTGATGACATTATATAAACACGTAAAAATACACATTTTGGAAAAAAAAAATTGGAAAAAAAATTTTTTTTTAACCTGTTAGGCGTTTTTTTGTTTTTCGGAAAAAAGGGTTATAGTTCACAATTTTTGCTGTAACTTTGGAATGAAAAGCGATAAATTAATAAAAAAAAATGAAAATTAAAGTGCACATAATGTACTGTCAAAGTAATTAAAGAAAGAACGCATAATATGTATTTATATTATTATAATTTTTTTTTTTAAATCCAATTTTTGTTTTTCACAAAATCTCATAAATGTACAAATTTATATGAAAAAAGTGATTTATGGGAATATTATAGTTTTTTATTAAGGAATTATCATAAATACATAAAAACACAGCATTTTAGAAAAAAAAAAATTAACAAAAAAAAATTTTTTTTAATCTTTTAGTCGTTTTTTATGTTTTTGGAAAAAAGCACGAAACCCTTGAACATGTAATAAAGCTTCAAAAAACAAATTGAGGAGACATTTTTTTCGCGTAGGGGGAAGGGTTCACCGGGAGACTATGGGGGACACTTTCCCCTCGCGATAAACGTTGCCAAAAAAATAGATGTCAGCTTTTGCACCTAATTAATACAAATTTATCATTATTTAAATTATTTTTTCTATACACGCCCCCAAAAAGGGACGGACCGAAAAAATTGGCATTCCTGATCCCTCTTGGTTCAAATTCAGGTCGATGAACTTCATATGGCATTAAAATGTTTCATTTATTGAACAAATATACAAAAAAAATTTGTAAAAAAAATATTTTTCTGGGGTAGATTTAGTTCTTCAAGGGGGAACTTTTTCCCCCCTGGTCCGATTTTGCTCGTTCAAGAACTTAACCAGCCTATGATCATTATACATATTTCTGACAAACTTCAGGATTCTAGCTCTTGTTTTATGTACTTTATGGTGTGCTCAACAACAGACGGACGGACGGACACACGGTTAGTCACAGAATGTCTTAGAATCGATCATTGATCAATAATATACACTTTGTTGGGTCCTAGACCCATATTTCGATGCGTTGCATATGGAATGACAAAGTGAGTGTAAGCCCATACTGTAGTTGAAGGGTATAAACACACATATAATGGATTTGTTTAATAAATGATACCCAGACTTTTTACACAAAAATGAGAATAAAAAAAAGGGCCGGGCATTGTCCGTACTTTTTTTTCTTTTAAATAAAAGCTGATATTCTATACTTTTTTAAAATCCACAAAACTAAATCCAACTATTATTAACTTAATATGTGTGGCCCATTAAATATGGAAAATATCCCAATTTTGGACCCTTTTTAAAAAAATTATTAAAAACATTGAGACACAATTTTTATAAACAAAAAAAATTTTAAAATTTAGCTTAATCCCTGGTGTTTAAGGTTCCATTATAAAAGATTTTCTTTTAAAAGACTTAATACCACTAATAATCGCTTTAATTGTAAAAAATTTCAATTTTTTTACTTTTTTCAAAAACTGCAATAATTTGTTAACTTTGACAGCTCACCGAAAAAAAAGTAAACAACTTAGTTGATTGATTTTGATAACTAGTGTTGCAGAATTTTATCTACTTTTACCCCATACCAAATTTTATAACAAAAACTTCATGTATAAATTTCAATTAATCGCCACTTTGGCATCATTTGAACCCAATGTGCGACGGTAATTCGACTGAATAGCACACTGAAATGGAAGAGATGCGATTGTTGATATAGTGCGATCTTGAAGAAGATAACAATACCACAAAATGTGGGTTGCGCTCCCACGCTCTTTGTCTCCCACTCTTAAAATTGTCGAACTTAATTACAGAAGGTACGAAAACTGTTAGACGAGGAAAATACGATAATTTTAAATTAACATTGTTGGTTTGACAAATAATGCTAACTTTTTATATCGAAAAAGCGCTAACGAAATTTTGAAAAAATTTATCAATTTATAATTATTATGGAAATATTATTTAAGAAATACCTTTAAAAGTGTTTAAACAAATTCTCAGCAAATAAAAAGTCATTTTATTTCCCGATCATCAACAAAAAAAAATTTTTTACAGATAGATGAAAAAAAACGCTAGCTTTAGTCTGAAAATCGTCAATTTGCAACACGTTTTTTTTTTATATCGAACTTAAGGGATTTTTTTTTTTTTTGGTTTGATCAAACGTCCAGTTCGATGGCGGACAAAGGGAATTTAAGAGAGGGTTTAACAGAAGAAGAGAGACTTTACATATCTTTAAGTATTAATAATCTTTGTTGCTCCCTCTATAAGACTTTTTTGAGCGCCACTTTACAACTATAATACCATCCAGGGAGCCTTAAATGAGGGGTATTCCGGGTAGTGGAGTCTACACGAACAACTGGGCTTTAGAATCTAGAATTCGAAGAGCTTGGGTTGAGCTCAGCTCAAAGATTGCCAGATTATTGCCCTCTTTACCAGACAGAGATGCTGGCAACAAAGGAGGTGGCTGACTGGTTGAGTTGCAATGTCTTGTCTACAACCGCAGTCAACATCTATTCTGACTGTCAAGCCTCGGTCAAGTCCCTGGAGTCAATGTTTCTGAAAAAAAGATCTGCCCTTAACTACAGCACGTCTTTAAATGAGATGGCCAATAAGTTTGATAGACGACTTATATGGGTCCCAGGCATAGATGGAACTAATTAATTAAAGGAATCAATTAATTGATGGTTTAATTACCATTTAATTGATGTCAATGGTACTGAAATTTTGTTCATTACCATTGGTTGTATCAATTGTACCAATTAAATTACTAATCAATCTGTATTGTGCATGATAAGTTGTGTTAATATCGGTCGCTTTGAGAATAATTAAATTTTTGTGTTTTAAATTAATTATTATTGTAAAAAGTGTTTTAGTTACAATACTAAAAAGTTTTATTAGTGTTTATTGTGTTTTTTATACAAATTAAAATATATTTTCGACAGTAAATCAGTGTATTAAAATAATATTAAAATATTGTTGCTGTTTTTATGTACTGTGTTTGTTGTTTTAATTTGCATTCCCTTTTGTGCTTTATTTGTTTTTAAACGTTGCCAATACAGTGTATTGTAAATAACTACTTATTTATTTTTTTTTACAGTACATTCTGGATAAGTAAGGTCAAATTTTAGTTCATTTAAACTATTTAAAATTTTTGTGAATTTTTGTAACTAATTTTATTAATTTATTGGTGATGGAGAATTTCAAATGCTTAAGTATGTTTTGTACTATCACTAAACCTGCACGAATGATTTCTTGTTGGTTGTGTGAAGGGTGTTGCCATGTAGCGTGTGCTGGTCTTACGGGCCGTGATGCTGATATCTTGAAAAAGGATGGTATTCATTGGCGTTGTGTGAAGTGTCGAAAAGTTAGTGTAGATTTTTTTAGATTTTTCAAGGGCGTAAACTCCGAAATATTGAAGCTCGGCAATGATCTCTCTGATATTGTCGTACGCTTTAATAAGTTCGGGGCTATGGTTTCCGAGTACGTGGAGTTGGATAAGGTGTCGATGGCGGCATCCGTTCCCTCTCCGAGGCGTAAGAAACCGGCAAACTCTGTTCCGTCATCAGATGGTTCGGATTCGGGCACATCTTCAATCAAGCCAATTGAGGAGGGTCCACTTCCGAGTGTTTCTGATGGGGAAGTACCAACGAAGTCCATAACGACTTCGGATGACCCGGTTAAGGAATCTTCCTCAGCTTTACCGGCTGAGAAAGATCTATCGCAGGGTATTTCGGGTGCGGAGTCAAATGGTTCTCCAATTGGCTCTCGGAGTTTTGCAGAGGTTGTAGCACGTGCTGCAGAGGAACCTATGGATACTGATGCATTAGGTCTTGCTGAGGCGGCTGGTACTACTTCTGGTTTACTACTTTCTTCGGGTCGGATTTCTGGTGTACCAACTTTAGGTGAACAATCTTCTGTTGTAACACCTTCTGTTGTTCCACTAGCTGATCCTCTACCATCTGGCTCTAGGCCTAGGGACTTGGCTGTTGTTCCCCCGAGAAAGACAGTTTTTGTTTCCCGCTTATTGCCGGATACGACGGTCGAGGAGGTGAAATTTTATATTAAGTCGAGAATTGATGTAGATGGTTTGATATCTCCCTTTAAAATGAAGGGAAATTACTCAGATAGGTTGTCGTCCTTTAAGATAGTGGTCTCTGATGAAATATTTGAGATCATTATGAAGAAGGATTTTTGGCCTCAGGGCGCATTTGTTAAGGAGTTTGTTTTTCGCGACTATGGTAGAGACAGGAAGGTGGTTAGTCTATCATCTGTAGCGGATACGGCTTCAAAAAACTGATTAGTGTCAATAGTGCTTTGGGCATATGCTACCAGAATGTTAGGGGCTTGAACACTAAATTGACTAGGTTGTTTGTGGACAGTTTTAATTTTGACTACCAGGTAATCACATTTACGGAAACGTGGTTAAATGGTAGGATATTAAATTCTGAGATTTTGTGTAATGATTTTAGGATTTATAGGAAAGACCGCGTATGCGAGGAGGTTGTTGGTAATTCAAATATAAGTGGTGTTGAGAAAGTTCGGAACGTTGACAAAATTAAAAAGACTGAGAAGATTGAAAAGACAAAAAAGGGTGGCGGTGTTTTAATAGCTGTAAAAAGCTGTTTACCATCGGAGGAAATTGTATCTGATAAATTCGTGAAAATAGAGTTTGTTGCAGTTAGTATCAAATTTGGGCGGAAATCTATTTTTGTTACTTGTTCTTATATTCCTCCTCTGTCTGATTCATTAGTTTATGACACTCATTTGGATGCTATTGGATTTGTTGTTTCTAGGATGAAGAATACTGATTCTATAATTGTTTTAGGTGATTTTAATTTACCTTACGTCTCATGGCATTCTTTGCCTGATACACAGTCATTAATTCCATTGACTTCAGATGATATTTCGCTAAAATTTTTATCTCCACTGACTGATTTAAATTTATTTCAATTGAATTATGTTTTAAATTCCAAACGTAGAACTTTGGACTTAGTTTTAGTTAATGACCCATCGTTATGTGAGGTGAGTAGAGTTGATCCCGTATCAACTCCTGAGGATTGTTATCACCCAACTCTAGGTATTACTTATTCGTTTCCTTTTGGGACTTTGCCATTATCTGTTTCGTCTCACAGAAAAGTTTTTTGTTTTGAGCGCGCGAATATTGCGAAGTTAGATTCGCTTCTTTCAAATGTTAATTGGTCGGCATTTTGCACTGATATTGAAGGGGTGCGTGATTTTGATAAAAGGTTGAATATGTTTTATGAAATTTTGTTTCACTGCTTTTTGGAATCAGTTCCAAAAATACAGATTCGATCTGAAAATGGTCCCCCTTGGGGGTCTAGGCTTTTATCTAAACTGAAAAATGTGAAGAGTAAATGGTTTAAGAAATATAAAAAATCGGGTTCTAATGTAGATTTTAGTAGATATGCAGTGGCTAGAAGTTCGTTTAATGTGGAATCTCGTAGGGCGTATGCAATTTATTTAGATAAGGTTAGGGAGAATTTTAAACGTGATCCTAAATCTTTTTACCGCTTCGTTAAGTCAAAGCGGAGTTCTTCAACTTACCCCACAGTGGTTAGATTAAATGATGTTGAGTTTTCAGATGATTATTCAATTTCGAACGCATTTGCGGATTTCTTTGCTACTACATACTCTGATAGGGAGTATGACTTGGACTCTCTGTATCCGTTTGAGATTCAGAGAGCAAGCTCTCTGAGTCTTCCTTTATTGGACGTAGCTTCTGTTCACTCAAACATGAACAAGTTAAGGATTACGTATAGCGCTGGTCCCGATGGGGTTCCGGCCTCTGTTTTAAAATTTTGCTCGGGGACTCTGTCAGCCCCATTGACCTTTTTGTTTAACTCTTCATTGAAAATGGGTTACTTTCCTTCATTTTGGAAGAAATCCTTTTTAATTCCGCTACATAAATCTGGAAGTGTTGTGAACGTTTCAAATTATCGGGGAATTGCTAAATTGAGTGCAATTCCTAAACTATTTGAGAAACTTGTCACTGATATTGTGTCCTACCATGTATCTTCAATTTTAGTGCCATGTCAACATGGTTTTCGTAAGGGTCGATCGACTAATACTAATTTGCTTCAATTTTCTACTAATATCATTAGTGGTTTTACTTCAGGTCTACAGACTGATACGATTTATATTGACTTCAGTAAAGCATTTGATAAGGTCAACCATAATCTTTTGCTATATAAGTTGAGTGTAATTGGATTTAATGGTATCGTATTGAAATGGTTATCTTCATATTTGAGAAATCGTGAACAATGCGTTCTTTTTAGGCAGACACATTCTAGATTTATAAGTGTTGCTTCTGGTGTCCCACAGGGCAGTCATCTCGGTCCTATCCTATTCTTGTTGTTTATAAATGATCTCCCATCTTCTATTATTCATTCTAATATTTTGATGTTTGCTGATGATGTTAAGCTTTTTCTGTCTTACAGTTCTCCTGTTGGACAGGTATTGCTGCAGCATGACTTGAATAGATTTTACAATTGGTGCGATTGTAATCTCATGGAGCTGAACTTGAAAAAGTGTAAGCACATGACATTTGCTAGGTCGAAGTTTTTGACTCTCAGTACTTATTAAATGGTTCAATTTTGGAATCGGTTGATTCTATTTTGGATCTTGGTATTCTTTTAGATAGAAAGTTGACTTTTAATGCGCATGTGGAGACTATGGTAAATAAGGCCTATGGTGTTCTTGGATTCATGAAACGCTGGGCGAAGGAATTTTCTGACCCCTATATAACGAGGCAATTATTTACTTCATTGGTAAGACCAATTTTGGAATTTGGTTGTATTGTTTGGGATCCATATTATGCAGTTCATAGTGATATGATTGAATCTGTACAGAAACAATTTTTACTTTTTTGTCTTAGGAACCTCAACTGGGGTCCGGACTATAGCAATCTTCCATCATATAATGCAGGATTGGCGTTGATAAAACTTCCTACTCTGAAGAGTAGACGTATTATGTTAAATACTGTGTTTATTTTGAAGATTATTAAGGGCGAAGTTGATTCTGAATTTCTTGTTGGGAAGTTGTTTTTTAACGTCCCTTTTCGGCCTACTAGATATTACAGCTTTCTTTATATTGATATTTGTCGCACGAATTATGCGTGTGCAGATCCTATTCGTAGGATGTGTACTGATTTTAACTCGTTATACAGGTTTGTTGACTTTTCGGAGAATTATGCTCTTGTGAAATCAACTATTTTGACATATTTGAATAGATTGCGTGACTTTGATTATTTTAATTTCTTTGAACGTTTATAGTTAATTTAGGATTATTAATACTAAATTATCTGTAGAAATTTTGTAGTTGTAGTAATTGTATATAAATGTATTTAGTGTCCATATAATAAACCGACTGATGACTAAGAGTTTGTAGTTGGTTTATTACTATCGTTACTTATCCAGCCTAATCCGCTATGGTTCGGACCATGGTGTGTACGTGTTCCCCCGTCATGGGAACGAGCCCTCTCGGTCGGTTGGGGCGGGTAAGTGTGAGGTGGGACCGTTCGTAAAAAAAAAAAAAAAAAAAAAAAAAATACTAATGAAAATTAAAAAACAAATAATTACCATTGGTATGGCATCACATAAAAAAAAATAATTGCCATTAGTAAAAGTCGTCACAATATTGTCAAAATCGTTAATATTTGGAAATATCTGTTGTTTTTTGTTATATTGTGTATTAGTTTTTCACATTTTATAAACCAAACACACGTTGATTGCCTTTGAATAACACAATATTTCACATTTTTATTTGCGATTTGTTTTTTGTCTTTAACATTTTCATAATTTTTTGAAAAACATATTTTGATGTTTAAATTTTTATTTTTTCAAAAAACAAAAATGTGCAAACCAATGGTTTTGAAACCAATTATAATTGGTGTTTTTCAACAATTGGTGCATTTCATTACCATTAGTAATGATTTTTTTCATTTAAAAAATTTAATTACCATTAAATGGTAATAAAAATTTTTTCATTACCATTGATATGAATTAAATTTCAATTGTAATGAAAAATTCCATTTTTCATTACCATTGAAAAAAATAAATTTTTTCTGCAATTGATGTAACGGTATGGACTAGTAGGGGAACCTATTACAGTCCCGTGGCAATACAATGGACTTCAGAGTCTATGTGTGCCGACGTAAAATGTCAGCAGTAAGTCACAACCTAACCTAACCCAGCGTTCAAGAATCCAAAAACGTTTGTAGATTTCGGATATTAGAGATGTCCTAGTCTTAATAGCATATCATAGGTGTCGCTGTCTATTCACCCAAGAATTTACACAAATTTAAAATTACAATTAGTTGCAAATATTTTGGTTAAAAAAAATCATAATTTTTTCTTACACCACCAGACCGCCACTAAAAGTGTTTCGATTTATGTTTAGCAAATATGAAAATAAAAAATAACCCCAAAAAAATATGTTGCACCAACAAATACAAACTTTGTTATTAAAAGTATATGCTGCTATGAGGCACACGAAAACAGTGCAAAAGAAGATCTAAAAAGTGTTGCTGCTTATTAGTAAAACTGAATGCATCCTAAACAACGCAACATTTACGCCCAACTTTTTACTAAAGGCATTTTTTTCTCCCAATTTTTTTTTGGAATAATTCCATCTGTACAAATAGTTAGTAGACAATTCTATGATTGTAAGTTTAAATGTCCGTCCGTTTAGTTGGCCTGTCCGCCTGTTCATCCATTACGACCACTTGTTGCTCTTTTATTCATTCAATTTGTCAGTTGGTGCAAAAAAGTGGAAAAAAGTTTTTAAAAAAACTGTTGCATCTATAGCAGCAACAACAACACTGGCCTCAACAATAAATGTTAGCAATAATGTTGAATGTTTTTAGATGTTGCTGTTGTTTTTTTGTCCATGTACTTACATACGTACTGTTTATTGCATGTAGTTGGAAATTATATGTAGTGATATGCATATCGAGTCAAAAGGTTATCGTTCAATAATGCAACATACGATTGACTGCTGCTTATAGAGCAGCTACAATTTTAAGCTTCTCTATAACATATAAAATACAGTGGAACAGAGAGAAAATCGTCCTTTTTTTTAAATGGTGCTTTGAAAATAAATTTTCAGTTTTAATTGAGTTTGAGTTTTAAAATGCTGTGATCAAAAAATGGCTTTAAACATAATTCAAATACTTTTTCTATGTGTGAATAGGAATATAGACTGACAGAGTTTTGACGTAGCGTTTAGGCGATCCTTTATGTAGTTTTATTGTGCTATTTTTTCTTGCTTTGGAATTTCTCGGTATACAAAAACATTTGATATATCAATTATTGCTTTCTTCTCAAAACCAAATATTAAGGTAAGGTTGTGAGAGGCTGCAGACGTTTTACGTCAAGACACGTAGACTCTGAGGTTCATTGTGATACCACGGCACTGTAATAGGTTTCCCTACTAGTCCCTGTCGTTTAACAAAATTGGGGCTTCTTATGAAACTCCTGAGATATTAAATTTTGACATCCGACAAATCAGAAAGATCGTGCAGCTCCCTAGATCCCAGTGAAACAAGTCTCTGACCAGAAAGTGACGGGCAATGGCAGATGAAGGGTTCTATAGTTTCCAACTCATCTTCATCTATGCAACTCCAATATGGATGAAGTCAAAACATTGTCTGATAGAATTTATTACTGAAGAGTTTTGAAAGAACATTCTTTCTCAGATCATCGATACATTGAGTTTTTACTCAGGGAGCGTGGCCCGGTTGAGACAGTCTCTAGAAATCTGAGGAGAACAAACTGGGTGAAATATAGCGAGACTTTTTAGTAAAGTATCCTTTTGGGTGAAGTACCCTTATCTGAACCGCATAGTTTGGCGGAAATTGACTGTCTGCTTGAACATATAACAAATGTTTGTAACAGGTCCCTGGATGCGTCTTGCCCTTCTGCAAAGCCTAGGGGGGAAAAGAAATGAGTTGCAGACAAGCAGAGATTCCTGCAGAAAGCGCTTTAATAAGGCCAAATCTTCAAGAGCGGACGAGGACTGGTCTGCATATAAGCTGCAACTTAAGAGTTATAAGAAGAAGATCAGAATTGCAAAATGTGATTTTTCGAAATACTTCTGTGGAAACATAGAAGACGTTTCTGAGGCATCCAGGCTGCGCAAGGTTCTGGCTTCTTCTCTGGGATACCTGAAAGATCCTAATGGGGGTGTGGTCTTCCTCCAGTGTAAAGTCGCAGGATTTTTGGACGTTTTGCAACGTTTTGACGCCCAAGCATATGAAATTGCTTCGGAAATAATAAATATGACAACATTAATCTGGGAGATTAAAAGCTCCAGGCCCTATAAAACCCGTGGAACTGATGGTATAATGCTGAAATGCAGCAAGTGTCGGGCTAAATACCTCTTGGCTGTATAATCTATACACAGCATGCATCGACTGGTCGTATACTCCTTTAAAATAAAGGGATACCAGAGTCGTCTTTATCCCGAAAGATGGGGAAGTTCCCACACAGCTCCGAAGGATTTCAGACCAATTAGTCTGTCTTCTTTTTTGTTAAGGACAATGGAACGAATGATAGACTTATATTTGCGTAGAAAGATTACCCGAGGTTGCTTTTGACAAGGCAACACGCATACAGCAAGAGTAGTTCAACGAAAACAGCTATTCATGAGCTCGCTGGTACCATCGTCTTTTTTGTTTAAGACAATGGAACGCATGACAGACTCATATTTGCGTAGAGTCATTGACCCGAGGTTGCTTTCGACAAAGCAACATGCAAACAGCAAGGGTAGTTTAACGGAAACAAATCTTCGTGAGCTCAGCTGGTACCATCGAGAGGTCGCTTTCGGTAAAGGTGTACACTATGGTGGCCTTTCTTGATATAGAGGGGGCTTTTAATAATGTCGTTCCAGATTCTATAATTCTGGCATTGTCTGGTCTGGGATGTCTCTGTGCCCTAGTGCTTGGCTGTCTCATTTTAAGACGTGCGGCAGATCTTCTTTTCACAAACATTGACCCCAGGGACTTGACCGCGGCTTGACTGTCAGAATAGATGTTGACAGCAGTTGTAGATAATACATTTCAGCTCAACCAGTCAGCCACTTCCTTTATTGTCAGCATCTCTGCCTGGTAAACACTGCAATGATCCGGCCATCTTTGAGCCAGGCTCAACCCAAGCTCCTCCGAATAGACTCCAAAGCACACTTGTTCGTGCAGCCTCGATCCATCCGTGTATAATTTTATGAAGGCCCCACTACCCGGAATTCCCCTCATCCAAGACTCCCTGGATGGTATCATAGTGGTCAAAAAGGGTCATAGAGGGAGCACAGTCCACATTTTGTGCTATTCTTATCTTCTTCAAGTTCGCGCTATGGCCACAATCGCTGCTTCTCTATTGCAGTGTGGTATTAAGTCGAATTTGGAGGTGCCCTTGGGCACAAACAAATTTGAGGTCACACCGGAAAGTAAAAAGTAGCATGGCAATAAAAAACATTTATGATTTTATATATGTATAAGTTACCCACCTAGAAGGATACAAACGGGCCAACGTTGGAATGAAGTTGACGGCGATGGTACCAACGTTGGCGAATCATTCCCGTTTCTAAGTCAACGACGTTACTCCGAAGTTAAAATTATCAACAATCGATCGACTTTTGTT